>CM050447.1:25750000-26350000 GCA_027563935.2 Costus lasius | reverse complement strand
TTTCGGACGAGCGGGTGGGATTTTAGTTTTGGATTTGGGTTTGGGGAACCCGATCCACTTAGGGAATAATTTTCATTACTTTAATGGGTTTTGAATATCTGACTTGGCTTTTTCTCTCTCTTTCTTGGGTTGAACGAAGATCAGAACGCTTTGTTCGCGTTGAATCTGGACGAATTAAACATTTAGTGGCATTTAAATTTTTATAATAATTAATTAAAATTAATTTGTGTACTTATAATAGAGGGCGTGACACATACTAACAGAGAGGATTTTGCAAATTCTATAAATACTCTTTTGGCGAGGAAGATATGTTAAGACTGTTCGAACTCATTTTCTTCTTATTATCAATCGTGCAACTAACTGGATCACTATATAAGGATCTTGCAAGAACCACATCGTGTCTCTCTTTTTGCAAGTAATTTCGCCTTTGATGCAAGAACCACATAGTGAATATGATGCCATATCAAGTCACGACAACTATAATATGATGCATGTCAATTAGTGTTTGAAATTTTCCATATTCTTCCGGAGTTCCATTGCTTTATATTTCGCCTTTAGAATATTGGAATTCAAGTAGTTCATGTTCCAGATAATATATTGGAATTCAAGTAGTTCATGTTCTCACATGTCTATTACCTCTGTATATGTTTTGGTCCTAGATTTGATTTGCCACTAGCATTCAGGACCTCGCTGCTAGCCACATCATTGCCTTGCCGCTTGCCCCGTAGCCGCTTCATTGGTCACCGCCGCTTCATTGGTCACCGCTTCATCAGTCGCCGTTCGCTGTCTTGCGGTTGTTGTCGACGTCTTGACGGTGGCTTTTCTTTCTTCCCAAACAAAAGGAAAAATCTTTCATTTTTCTGTTCTCACTATTTATTTTTGACCATCCTCTTTTCTTTCCGCCTAAAAAATCACAGCCTAATTCTTGACATACCAATACTTGCGCTCAGCAAAGTCGATTATATGACTTATAAGGTAACCTGATACTAAAGAATTTATTTCACTTGATAAATATGATGAAATGTTACCTCTGTCTAAGTTATCCGCCTGTACTGGCTACATAAGAGATGCTTCATTGTCGGTTCAAGATTTGTGGAGCCTGCACAACCTATTGCGTCCTTTTCATTAGGCTGCAGTCACGGAG
This sequence comes from Costus lasius, assembly GCA_027563935.2. Taxonomy (NCBI): domain Eukaryota; kingdom Viridiplantae; phylum Streptophyta; class Magnoliopsida; order Zingiberales; family Costaceae; genus Costus; species Costus lasius. The sequence goes on along the minus strand of CM050447.1, from coordinate 26,348,856 downwards.
TCGTCTGCCTAGATATAAGGCCAAATATATTATCTGCCTGATCTATCTCGCGTTATTAGTTTGTTTTTTCTTTTAATATTTATTAGAATCTCGAACTATGAGAAATGGTCAAATAAGTGACTTAATAATATTTAACGTAGCAGAAGTATGACGTAAATGATTCTGCTTGATGTGATGCGGGAGCATCGCAACCGTTCGTCATAGACTTGGATCCAGAAGTGCCAACCATTAGTCCGGGGGGCCAGGGACTATTAGTCATGTATGAGTGGACGTCATGTGGAGAAGAATTGCCATGTTTGGACGAGACATAAGAGGGCGATCGTAGGAGACAAAGGGAATTAATTTTGGAAGATTTTTTTTAGTGCTCGACAGGCGACTGCAAACCCTAACGACAATTGAAGATCCTTACCGGGGTGGATTCCTTGGTCACGGTTCTTCCCAGAGATTCCTCTCCGGTGGATTCCTGAGGGGCGTTTCATCTCGTGGACGGTGGATTTTTTCCTTTCTCGGGTGGATTCCTGATTGGCGATTGATTCGTCGTTCATAATTATCTTTTTGTCTTATTGTTGTTGAATTATTCGAAAGAAGAAATTCGTCAGAGCTTTTATTGTATTGGAGAACTCGTTTTGAGGATTAAATCAACTGATATCAGTGTGGTCTTTGCTTCTTTAAACGTTTCATATCATACTCTCACGTTTTTGGAGAACGCTCCTGTAGAAGAAGACTTCTCCTCGCCGCCGGCGCCCCAGCCCGGTATCAAGTGGTATCAGAGCACACTTCGACCATGGCCGGAGATAGAAACAAGGCTCCTTTGGAGGAAGAGACTCACCAGCGGGAGCGCAATGTAAATGAACTTACTATGGCAGATATGGCCAAACAGATCCGACAGATGCAGGCGACGATTGCCGGACTTCAGGGAGAAAATATTGCACTTCGAACCCGCCTTGAGAGGAGGACTCCCGGGCCCCATGTATCTGCCGAAGTCGAAGAACACGATGCAGAAGAACCAGATTTCATCCATTACACTCTTGAGGCAGTTGTTCCTCACCAAATGCAACATCAACCCGTTCGATTCCAGCGGCAAGAACCTGACTTCCGTGTTGATCTTCCAGACTTCGAGGGACGCTCACAACCCGAGGATTTTATTGATTGGTTGCAAGCCGTGGAGAAGGTGTTTGATTATAAGGAAGTTCCTGAGAATCGCAAGGTCAAGCTGGTGGCCTTGAAGCTGAAGAAGTATGCAGGGTTGTGGTGGGAAAATCTAAAAAGGCAGCGTATTAGAGAGAGAGATCACCCCATCATCACTTGGGAAGATATGAAGCGAGAATTGAGGAGAAGGTTCCTCCCCACACATTATCGATTGGATCTGTTCCAGCAGTACCACAGTCTGAAACAATATAACATGACAGTGGATGAGTACACCATGGAGTTCGAGCAGTTAAAGATCCGCTGTGATATCAACGAATCAGAGGAGCAAACTATCGCGCACTACTTGAGCGGGTTAAAGATTGAGATCCGGAACACTCTCCAGCTACAGAATTTCCTCTCCTTCGCAGATGTATGCAGATTGGCCTTGCGGATCGAAAAACAACAAAAGGAGATTAGAGGCAAGGGGAGCTCCCTAACGACCCCTAACCGGACGTATTCCCCCTCGGGTCCGGTCTCATCCAGTAAACCCACCAGCACTCCTAGCAGGGGCCCCACTACCACCTTTCCATCAAAGGGGGACTCCTCAGCTCCAAACAAATCCAGCACCATTGAATCCCGAAGGTGCTACAAGTGCCAGGGTTTTGGCCACATTGCGGTTGATTGCCCAAACCGCAAGATCGTCACATTGGTCGAGGAAGAGGCTGAAATCCAAACGGAAGATGAGCCACAACATTCAGAGGAAGAAACCACTGAGGGAGGAGATGTGGGCGAGCTACTTGTCTGTCGCAACCTTAACTTGCAGAGAGAAGAGGACAATGACGAATGGCTCTGTCACAATATTTTTCACACGCGCTGCACTGTACAAGGAAAAGTATGCGATGTTATAATTGATGGGGGAAGTTTTGAGAACGTGGTCTCCCAAACTATGGTGGATAAATTGCAACTCCCTACAGAAGATCACCCCAAACCGTATCACTTGACGTGGTTAAGTAAGCACAGAGAATTGCAAGTCCAAAAGCGCTGCAAGATCAAGTTTTCTATCGGGGCAAAGTATACTGATGAGGCACAATGTGATGTCGTACCCATGGACGCGTGCCACATGATACTGGGTCGTCCGTGGCAGTATGATAGAAGAACCACTCATGACGGCTTCAAGAATACGTATATGTTCCGGAAGGATGGAGTACGTGTGACTTTAACTCCAACGAGAAGCAAGGTGGCTTCAGGGTTCGTCAAGAAGGAAGAACGGGGTCTCACTCTACTTCCAGGAACTGATGCGCGCAAAGAACTGGAGGCCGCCCAGGGAGGCTGTATCTTGGTGATGCTAGAGGCCAACGAGTCACACTCTGTACATCCTGTTGAGGTATCCCCAATTTTAACTGAATTCGCTGACGTTATCCCAAGAGATATTCCTGCAGGTCTTCCGCCCTTAAGGGACATCCAACACTGCATCGACTTCATTCCGGGGTCAGTAATACCTAACAAAGCTGCATATAGAATGAGTCCGAAGGAACACGAGGAACTTCAACGACAGGCGTTGGAATTGTTATCCAAAGGACTAATAAGAATTAGCAAGAGCCCCTGTGCTGTTCCTGCCTTGCTCGTACCGAAGAAAGACGGATCTTGGCGAATGTGTGTTGACAGCAGGGCCGTCAACAAAATTACTATTCATTATCGATTCCCTATCCCACGTTTTGACGATCTCCTTGATCAGTTATATGGTGCTGCTATATTCTCGCATATCGACCTCCGAAGTGGCTATCATCAGATTAGGATGCGAGAGGGGGATGAATGGAAGACGGCGTTCAAAACTCGAGATGGTTTATATGAATGGCTAGTGATGCCATTCGGTTTATCTAACGCCCCCAGCACTTTTATGCGACTTATGAACGAGGTTTTTCAGCCCTTTATTGGCAAGTTCGTGGTGGTCTATTTCGACGATATCCTGATATTTAGTAAAGAGAGAAGTCAACATCTGGAGCACCTTCGGCACGTTTTTCAGGCCCTCCGCGAACAAAGGTTATATGTAAACCTAGATAAGTGTGAATTCTTTTCTGACAGTTTGGTTTTCCTAGGGTATGTGGTATCCAAGGAGGGCATCCAAATGGACACCAAAAAAATACAGGCTATTGTGGAGTGGCCCATACCCACATCCTTGTCTGCTATCCGGAGTTTCCATGGCTTCGCGTCATTTTATAGGAGGTTCATCAAGAACTTCAGTTCCATTATCGCACCGGTGACGGAATGCTTAAAGGGGAAATCTTATCAATGGACCGAGGCTGCCCAACAGAGTTTCGAGCTCCTCAAGAAGAGAGTAACTGAAGGCCCCATATTATCTTTGCCGGATTTCAACAAATTATTTGAGGTGGAGTGCGACGCTTCCAACTTGGGCATAGGGGCGGTGCTCAGTCAGGAGGGAAAGCCGATAGCTTATTTCAGCGAGAAGCTTAATGAGACTAGAAGGAATTATCCGACCTATGACAAAGAGTTCTACGCTATAGTACGTGCCCTATCTCATTGGAGTCACTATTTACTTGGGCAACCTTTTACTCTCTTTACAGATCATGAAGCCCTTAAACACATCAACAATCAACACAAGTTAAATCGGCGTCATGCGACTTGGGTCGAGTTCCTGCAGAGTTATAGTTTCCTGCTCAAACATAAGGCGGGATCACAAAATCAAGTGGCCGACACACTCAGCCGACGCTATACTCTACTATCCACCATGCAGGCTCAAGTTATGGGGTTTGACTTCATCAAGGAACAATACTCAGATGATCCAGACTTCAGCTCCATTTGGGAAAAGTGTCAAGATCGTCCTTGTGCGGACTTTCACATGCAACAGGGGTTTCTATTCAAGGGCAACTGCGTATGCATCCCACGGGGATCCCTCCGCCGGGCCATCATCAGTGAAGCCCACGACGGTAGGATGGGAGGACACTTTGGGAGAGACAAGACTATAACCGACATTGCAGCAAAATTTTATTGGCCCAAGCTCGGAAAGGAGGTAGCGAGTTATGTCCAGAAATGCAATGTGTGCATAGCCGCCAAGAGCCGACAACAGAATACGGGGTTGTATGTTCCCTTACCTGTTCCCCGAGCCCCTTGGGAAGATGTAAGCATGGACTTCGTGGTGGGATTACCACGCACTCAGCGAAACAAGGATTCCATTTTTGTGGTGGTGGATCGGTTCTCCAAGATGGCGCATTTCATCCCATGCAGTAAGACGGACGATGCCTCATACATCGCCGATTTATACCTGAAAGAGGTAGTCAGACTCCATGGTATTCCGTTAACGATCACATCCGATAGAGATCCCAAGTTCATGGGTCATTTTTGGCGAACATTATGGAGAAAACTGGGGACTCGTCTACAGTTCAGCACCACCGCTCACCCACAGACAGATGGACAAACCGAAGTGGTAAACCGGAGTCTTGGGAATCTACTTCGAAGCACTGTAGGGAAAAACATCCGTGAATGGGATTTACTTTTACCGCAGTTGGAATTCGCTTTCAACTGTTCTGTAAATCAGACTACACACTGCAGCCCTTTCCAGACGATCTACGGTGAGAATCCGAAGGGGCCCTTGGACTTAACCCCCATACCCACGATCCACGCTTTCAGTAGTGACGCCAAGGAACATGCTACGCAATTGCAGCGACAACATACCAAGTTGAGAGAACAAATCCTGAAGCAGAATGAAAGATACAAGGAGAGAGCCGATAAACATCGGCGGCCTATACATTACGACGTAGGAGATTTGGTGTGGATTCATATGCGAAAAGAGAGATTCCCACCGGGCAAGTTCGGCAAGCTTAAGCCTAAAGCCCAAGGTCCTTTTAAAGTTCTCCAACGCATTGGCGAAAATGCGTATAAGATCGACCTCCCCGTACACTATGAAATTTCCGACACTTTTAATGTCTCAGATCTTATCTTATATCGCAGGGAAGACAACGATCCTAACTTGGAGGCGAGCTGCTCGCAACCCGGGGAGAATGATGCGGGAGCATCGCAACCGTTCGTCATAGACTTGGATCCAGAAGCGCCAACCATTAGTCCGGGGGCCCAGGGACTATTAGTCATGTATGAGTGGACGCCATGTGGAGAAGAATTGCCATGTTTGGACTAGACATAAGAGGGCGATCGTAGGAGACAAAGGGAATTAATTTTGGAAGATTTTTTTTGGTGCTCGGCAGGCGACTGCAAACCCTAACGACGATTGAAGATCCTTACCGGGGTGGATTCCTTGGTCGCGGTTCTTCCCAGAGATTCCTCTCCGGTGGATTCCTGAGGGGCGTTTCATCTCGTGGACGGCGGATTTTTTCCTTTCTCGGGTGGATTCCTGGTTGGCGATTGATTCGTCGTTCATAATTATCTTTTTGTCTTATTGTTGTTGAATTATTCGAAAGAAGAAATTCGTCAGAGCTTTTATTGTATTGGAGAACTCGTTTTGAGGATTAAATCGACTGATATCAGTGTGGTCTTTGCTTCTTTAAACGTTTCATATCATACTCTCACGTTTTTGGAGAACACTCCTGTAGAAGAAGACTTCTCCTCGCCACCGGCGCCCCAGCCCGGTATCATGATGAGTTCACTTCACCATATCATGCCATGCCATATAGTTAAATAACACAAAATAAGTATTTTTATTTAATATTTTTTATCTCACTAACGTGCAGCTTAAACAGTTTGGAGATAAAATGTGGGGAAAAGTATTTTAATTAAACAATTAATTGAATTTTAATTATTTTATTGGTGTGGCATGAATTGTATATGATATAGCATACTAATTCGCGCTTTTATACCCATAATTGTACTAAATTTAACAGAAAATGATTGTTAATCTTTGTATAGTTTAGGTATTTAATGCGTGTGAAAATCAATCGTTGATAATTTCATTATCAATAATATACTAAACTCTAAAAGAAAGTACTTCACATACCTTTTATTTTTCGAACTCAACAAAATAATATGTTTCTTTTTATCCCATTACTGGTATTAATATATAGTCAGAAATACTTTATCATGCATCGCTAACACCTAAGAAATACTTTAGTAATAGCACTTTCATTTTTTGGATTTGAAAAAGAATTGCTCGGACTCTGAGACGGTGCCTTATTGCTCCTCTCTTTTACAATGTAGCTTATCGTTCAAATATGTCAGTAACTTCAGCTTACAAATCATTGGCAAGCTTGCTTGCAGCTTTCTACAGCGGCTCAGGGCTTGCAGAAAATTTCCGTACTTTCCAAACAGAAAAAAAACGCAATGAAGAATCTACAAGCCAATCAAATGCCGACCAATTCGAGACCGACGCCCGGTGGCCGATCTGCCCCCCTCATTCTTCATCACATAGAGCAAGAAATCGTTCCAGGAATCGATCGGTCCGGGTAAGCACCAATGCACGCAGTCGTTGTACAACGTGACGTTCTCATTTGGACGATGACCGTACCTACTTGGGTGCCCGTCCGGCCTCTGCAACATTGCTTCAGTGGTGTCCAGCAACCTGTACCTCACACCCTTCTTCTTCCCTTCGCTCTCAGCAGCTCTGAACTCTTCCATCTGTGCCATGTACATCTCGAGATCGAGGCCAGTCAGCTTGGTCTCGTTCCGCCGGAACGGCTGCTGCCTCACGCAGTTCCCCCCTTGGTTCCACAGGCCGTTCTCAAAGTGCGCCGGTGCGAACGTCCGGAGGAACACCGTGCCGTTGAAGCCTGGCAGGGTGTTGAAGACCCGGAACGCGGTCCTGAAGGCCATCCGGTAGCCGTAGTACTTGGGCAGGTCGGTGACGTTCGGAATTAGGCAGTATTGGCAACCGACGAGCTGGCCGCCCTCGTAGAACATTGCCGGACGTAAGAACCAATGGCCGACTGAGACAATCACGTAGTCAAAGTCAGTCATCCACGTAGTCCAGTTGGCGTCGGGCTCATCCAGATACATGCCGAAGAGTCCTGTGTGTGTTGGGCCATTTCGGTCCACCTCCGGAGCCCTCACTAGATAGGGCGACCAGAAGCTGGCCACAGTGAAGTTGTGGGTGGGGAAGTGATAGCGGATGAACCTTTCATCCTTGACAAATGCGTCAACGACCTCTGCGTATGTCACCTGTAAATTTGACAACAGAAAAGCTTCACATCTTAAACATTCTTACTGCTGCTGAACTCAACAAAGTATTCCCGTGGTTATTGCTCACTAAATAACAAAGATCAGCATTGTAATTTACAAACATATAGAATTTTGTGTGCATATTTATCAATGTTTTTAAGCCTCGCCCAGAGTTTCCATTCAAGCCTCAAGCCAAACCAACTCCTAACATTATGCTTGACTAATCAACAAAGATTGAAAGTGCTGATTTGAGAGAGCCATTCAGGATTACCAAATTCCATGTGGTGTGAGATCTCTCTAGGATTTTTTTTAATGCAGAATCTTTCTACAACTATTCATATGATTGGACATATATTTTACACATGCCTACGATACCAAACTGACTGACCAAGAAAAGAATAAGCAAGCCACATTGCTGACACAAGGAGAGGTACTAATATTTCTGTTTTCAATAAAACACAGCCGAGTAGTTGAACTATAATATATGACGAGGACAGATGCCACATGCAACAATGAAAACGCTAAAAAAGCCAAAAATTAGATCTGGTAATCCCTTATATTGCGGCAACCCCAGTATCCTTCTTAACCTACTGAAGACTTTGAAAATTTGTCTATTGTCTGGATCATGTAACATGTGTCAACTATCAACTATTATTTCACCGACATCCATGCCATCTCTCCGCCAAACCAGGAGACGATTATTTCATCTAATATGTCGTATGGCTTGACATACCTACCGTAGATTTGGAAATATGGAGAAAAAATTTTAGGCAAATCCTTACCTTAGAATCTTAGGCAGGATAAATCTAAACCGTCCATTTCTTTACAATTATAAATCTTAAAAGTTCAGATCTATGTCAGGGCAAATCTAAGGCGCCCATCCCTTTAAAATTATAAATCTTAAAACAAGATCAGATTAGATTCTACCTGCCTAAGATTCTTAGGCAAAGCCTAAAATTTTTTCTCGGAGATATGCCCATTCAAAATGCCAAGTTCTTGATGTATAATTTGTGTACATTTATTTATAAAAGCTAGTGTGAATTGTAAGAAATATGAAGGTTGCCGACACTGAGGGCGTGCAATATTTGCCTGTACCTTCAAGCAAATGCAGCTTGCAATCATCTTTACCCATTTTCACAATCATTAAATTCATAACATTTTAGCTATCATTTCCATGGCAAAAGTTATAGCCAATAGCGGCCCACAATGATAGGACGCTTGAAGGCACACCTAATTGCTTGAGCCTTTTGATTAGAGGTTGGACACCGGCGAGAAAAGTAAAATTAGTATGCCACTGCGGCATTTGAGCAAACATAAGTCGGGCGGGTTAAAAGAAACTACTGCTTTGTATTGAAAGTTCTGAAACGACTTCAATTAGCTGAAAATACTAGGTTAATGAAGGGATCGATCGACTCACCCTAAGAAGAAGACAGACCAAGGATTGCATCTGGTTCCTCCCCACGGAGTCCCCCACGAACGCCAAGCTCTTGTCCCTCACCAGCTCCAGGAACTGCGCCGGGTTGAAGAGCGGCAGCTCGCACTCGTCCGGCCGCCACCGCCACTTCATGTACCCGGTGTCGGGCCTCCCGTACTTGATGCAGTTCTGGTGCTCGTGGATGGCCCAGCAGGTCTCGTTGTAGTACGGCGCGCTGGGGTTGGGCACCCATTCCCCCCTCGAGATGTCGCACGACCTCGGCCCCGACCTCGCGACGCTGGATCTGGAAGAACCGTGAGGAGAGGAAGAAGGGGGCGGCAGCGGGGTCGTCCACGTGAAGGATGGCGCGAGCAGGGGGAAGAGGTAGAGCGGGACGACGGTGATGAGGAGGAAGGTGATGGTGACAGTGAGGAGAGCTTTGGGAGCGGCATGGAGGAGCGGAGGTCTGCTGCTCCCGTCGGGATCTGGAGAGGAAGCCGCCTTCTCCATGAGCGATGGAGTGCAGTTAGGCAAAGTTCTTACCTTGGACAGTGGCACTGGCAACCCCAACTTCTCTGCTCTCTGCTCTCCCACCTTCTGCTTCTACCCTTTTGGATATTTAAGTATTTTTATTCCCTTTTAAATATTTTACCTGAAATAATAATATGTAAAAAAAGTTAATAAAATAGTACAGGCACATTTTTATGTAGGACACGAGCACATGATTTGTCGGGCTTTTTATTTAAAAATATTAAAAATCTCAGTGATACAAATTATTTTTAAAATATATTTTAGTGGTAAAGTCTACATTTCATTTCATCTCAATTATATTTTTGTAAACTAGATATATTAAAAGATTAAATTTCTAAACAATTTATAAACTTTAAAGTAATTTAGAACTATTTATTGGGCCAAAGGCCCACTATGTGGAGCAAGATTGGACTCTGAAGTACAGGCCTTCAAATTTTATCTCTCGTGCACTTGTACTTGCCTGATCATTCAATCGCAGAATATTAAATTGCACAATATATTCCATCTTCATGTATGTTAATAGAAAAAAATTATTATATGTAGACATATACGTTATAGCATAAGGTCTTATATGGTGCTAATTAGTTCACCGGATAAAGAATTTTGATAATAAAATTTTTAGATCGAGCCCCGAATAAAAATTCCAGTATAAGTCTTTCTTTGATTTATAAAAGTGCTACAGACAAAAGTGGAAGTGATGTTGACCAAAATAAGTCAACCTGATTTTCCGCATTTATCTGCGGACAACATGAAAAAGTGATGTACATGAACTTCAGATTTCTTTCACGAACAGCTTGTTGACTGTTGACCTGCTAGATCCAGGCCAAATTTCTAAACTCCCACGGCGACAGATTTGAGGCTTAATTATAGCGCATGGGACAAAGGTCAAAACGTAGACCGATCCAGCACTCTCATAGGCATGCATGTCCTCCACATGTGGTCAACTTTGTTGCTGCCGACAGATTGACTTGCGTGTTGTACACATACATGTGTCTCAAATTTGTATGTGTTATGTTTATTTTGTTTATTAGTATTGTTTTTACATAGTTTTGCTTGCTGAAAGAAGAAATTTGTTTATTATTTGGCAAAGAAACATTAAACAAGTGATAAAAGTGTGGTTGTTTGGCTCTTGTTGAAACTTTATTGAACTCTCCTTTTGGATCATTTAGGTCACAAGCTAGGAAATCTCCCTTGCCAGAAGACTATGTTCTTTATTCCCTCTTTTAAGTTCCTCATTGAGTGAACCAGCTCCTGCTGTGGGTTCCTTTCTACCATCACTCTCTGCTAATGGCTGCCTCACACTTGTCAAGATGTGGTTCTTCCATCATCATCACTAAGAAGAATTCATTGAGGACAAAGATGAACTTAAGAAGCATAATTTTAACTCTGAACATTTGACACCAAAACTGGCCGAGATGAACTGAAAAAATATAGTGTGTTAAAAATAGTAGTAGATAGCTTTTAGACATGCAATTTTAATTCTGGAATGCTCATCGAAGCAATCAGACTAAGCTAGAAAGAGTTCCTTCTTTTTGCTTTCAGAGAATTATTCAGTCCAAACAAGACACATAATGCTACTGAACAATTCTATGATTTGAGACCTTGGGTGTTTCACCTGCAATGAGATGAGGAAACAAGTTGCTATTTGTAACGATCAAGAGAAAAAGAAGTGAAATATTATGTCTTTTCAAGATCTGAACAATGATCAACTTAGGCAGCTTCAGTCTTCTGAAATGAATTGTTTCTGCCTACAATGCAAACACTAATCACTTGAATCTTTACTGAGCTACTTGATCGTGGAAATAAAACTCATTTTCTTCACTTGCTTTCTTAATAAACTGCGTAAGTAATCTTTGGATTCTACAGCGAGCACTTAAACCTTTCTGTTTAGCTGATTGAGGAGCTCACCAGACATCAACTGTAACAGTCTTCTCCACTGATGTTGACTTCAGTCCACTGCTTGTCCACAAAATCGTGACAAGTACTGCATCTCACCACAGTGAATCTAAGGCTTAAAAGCAGCATCTTTTTTCGATGATCAGCTAAAGAGCATCAGTACAGCTGCCAAAGAATGAGATCTACTTGGTCAACACGGAAATCAGAGGACTGAATGTAATGTTGCTCTTGTCATGGTATTCCCACCACCCTTTAGCTAAACATCAACTAAAGCCGTCTCCACCATCGCCTTAATTAACACCAAATTAACTCAATCACTCTTGCTATAAATAAATGGAGGCTGATCTCTTCTCCTCTTAAGCTAAGAAGTTGCAAGGAGAGCAATAGGCATACCAACTTATGGGAGGAAGTCAGTCCTCTTCGTCCAAGTCTTCCTCTTGCTTCTCGTTCAAATCCAAGTATAGAGATACTGAAGATGATGATTGGGAGCCGAGATACAACACATCTAGCAGCAAGGTCAGGCCGAGCGACGATGACCGGAGAGGGTGGGTCGGCGAGCCGGACGTGGACTCCAAGGCTTCTGCTCTGATAGCTAAGTTCCATGAGGCTCGCTTCATGGAACCTGAAAGGCAAACTGAAAGTCAATGTTCTGCACAGCTTTATTGATGTTAGTAACTCAGTAGCATATTGTTATTCTCTTTTTCTTACTACTGTTTTCAGCTGGATTGATGCAAGCCTTGTGCTTGGGATTAAATGATGGATCATCAGTATGGGAGAAACAATAATAACATTGTGATTTTTTTTATAAAGTGTTCATCTTCTTGCCAGATTTCATATTTGATGAGATGAAGATTACATTTACTTCATACATTGGTAGATTCAAAAGTTGATGAGATGGATGCTATACTTTCTTATTCTTAGGTTGACCGGCCTGATATTTCAGCATCTTGGCAAATTAGTTCTCGCAAATAATTCAGGTCCCTAATAAAAATTATAAGCTGGGTGAACTATAATACTTTATCAATTAAATTGAAATGAATTAAATAATCCAAAGGGCATTCCTTCAAGTATTTTGAGAAAGTTAAATCCGTATAGAAGAAAGAAATAGTGTTAAAAATAACATTCAACTTTTGTAAGTTACCGAGAATAATAAAATGGCAATTAATTTGTACAAGAATGAATTATTAATTTTAGATAAAGAAAGTGATTGCATACTTAACTAGAAAATTTTTAGCAACCTACTATACATATAAGGAGTCTTTTGGTGCACTTTAGGGCCCGTTTCTTTATAAAGAATCCACTGGAGAGAAGAAAAAATACAATGAATCTGATAGCTTTTGTATCCAGATTCATTATATTTTTTTTCTTCCTCATGTGGATTCTTTCCAAAGACACAGGTTATTAGTGATTTGATGTGAATTCTAGTCATTTAAGTGCACTCTAGATTTTACTATCGATATAATGATTTGGTTGAAGAAATTGAGTAGTAGTAAATAGTTTTTGTCAAATATTCCAATATGCCCATTAATTGGAGTTAATAGGGTAAATTACTGCACCTCATAGGTGGTTAATCTTTTGAGACTGCCAACCAATCCAACAACTAGAACAAAGTGTCTTCTTTAGGATTCTCTAAGAGGAAGAACTCTTATGACCCACCCATTGGTTGAGCAAAATTACTCATGCAGGTAAGGTTATGTTCTATTGAATGGAATCCACGGTAGAAAGGATGGAAAGTATAATAAATCTAAAATAAAGTTAAAGAAATAATTCATGTCCAATGCCCCAAGAATTCTTAAAGGAATGAGAATGCTCAATGTCCTATTCAGCTTCTTTTACATTTTTCTTACTGGTCAAATTTCAACCAACAAAACTTACATAACATGAAAACAGTACTATGAATGCAATACAATTGTTATTAAAATGGTTTATGGCACTTCATCTGTAGAAGATCATCTGAAACTTCTTTCACATGTCTTGTTGTCCCTACCATAAAGACCAGAAGTTGACTGATTTACTCAAACTCAAGAATAAAGCTCACTTAAGGTGTAAATGTATAATTAGATAGATACCTTCACATTCCGGGCTGAACATCTTCACTTTTCAGTCACAAAAAAAAAAGAATGTTGTCTCTTCCAGTCTAATATGCTATATCAAACGTTCTGTATCACTCAAACTGAAGTGCTCACTTGGATGGAGGAGAGAAATATCAGAAAGAATGCTGCTTTGGTCATTCTTTTTTTGTGCTTTTTTACTTTAAGATATACCACAGTCAGGCCTAAACCTATGCACCAGAGATTCACTTGAAGGAAAGACATTTAGCTAACCAAGTCTATAGCTATTGATGAATATTGATCATACATTACTTGGAACTTGATCATTACAGCTGCATCAAACTACATTTTTTTTTCCACTTAACAAACTTCAAAGTGAACTTTTGAGTCATCTATAGTAATGTAAAACCCTACCTCAAAATCTGAATTCTCTTAAACTCATATATTTGTCTAATACATCTAGGAAAATTATTGTGTTGAAAGCAATGTTTTAAAAAGCAATTTGAACGAGCCGATCTTTTTAGTATGTACTAATTTGATCATAGAGAGGTTCCGGTGTATATATATATACATATACATATATATATATATATACTAGTATGGTATAGTACATACAGGCCTCGAGTATGGATAAGTACCCTATTTCATATCAGTTTTTTAAGCTGGGTTGAAAGTAATATAAGTGTACCCTACCTCAACACTATACATAGGGTTGAAACACACCAACTCTTGGATGTAGAACTGGATACGTTCAAAGACAGATTTTATTGTCTGAAAAATAGTTGGTGATGCAGATTCCAATTCAATAATATTGTTATTTGATATCTAAATATGGTAGTTGGTATTAAATCTCTCAATAGATTGCCGAAATCTTGGCCGTGATGCACAGAGTGCTTGTGAACCGTTGACCTACTCTATAAGTTTCCATTTCCTCCATCGTTAAGTCTAAAGCCTAATGCACTGTGTATCAGTCTTGAATTGGAGATTTGTAGGGCTCTTTTGAACGTAACTATGTGCAAAATTCTCTCCAACTGTGGAATTAATGGAGAGGTCAGACAACATAGAGCTTTTCACAGGAAAACAAAAAAAAAAGATGACTCTATAAGGCGGCCTAGATTCTGCATGCACGTTCTTTTGTTGGATTCACGAGTTGCTCTTACCGTCCACTCATGTTCAATCCAATAATGTGAGCTCCTATCTCTCCCTAAGTTCTGGGTGTTCTACTATTTAAAGCAGGTTAGATTTCTACCGTTGAAAGCTAAGCGGGTTTAAGAGTTCAGAATCTTAAAAAGCACTCTTTGAGTTTTCAGCTCCAACTATTTGTTCAGCACTACAAAGAGTCAAGAGTAAATGATTTATCTTGTAGATAATATTAGAGAATTTGCTTAATCCTTTTTGTTATGTCCTTGAGAAGTTTGTGAATCGCATATAGAGTTTCAATGTGCATAATTATTAGCGAGCTTAATAGTTCTCACCACTACGAATTCAATCAACAAAAATCCTCCTAAATTGGTTCAATATAAAGAGGCATAAAGCATAAAACCTAGTATCAATAAACTTCAAATATTATGGAACTGATATATTGAAAATTTAAGCAATCAGCCTCTAGTTTCTTAGATTAAAACTTTTAAAAGGAGACTTCTGTTTACTAACTCTTGTGGAAGGTTCCTTTAGAGCCACTTAATCTAGGTGTTCGGCCATAGAAAGCTCATGGATCCTTGTTTATAATTAATTATTTATTTATTATTTTCATAATTTTTTATGTAATGTTGATTGCTAAACTATTTGGCATTGTCGTTTGTTGCAATGAGAGGAAAACATTGAAAAGTGAAAAGTGTGATTGTTTGGCACATGTTGAACTTTATTAACTCTCCTTTTAGACCATTTAGGTCACAATCTAGGAACTTTCTCTTCCAAGACTATGTTCTTTATTCTCTCTCTTTTCTTCATTGAGGGAACCAGTTCCTGCTACGGGTTCCTTTATCCCACTCTATGCCAATGGCTAGTTGACACTTCTCAAGATGAAGTACATAACATCATCACTAAGATTCTACTCAAATAAACTAACTAGCAACGTGATTACAGCAAGCAAGAAATAAATTCATCCCTTAAAGAATTCAGTGAGAACATTGAACTTAAGAAGCATATTTTTTACTCTGAACATTTCGGACCTGAACTGGTCAAAGGTGAAGTGAAAAATATAATGTTGCAAGTAGACAGCTTTTGAAGATTCAAAGAAAAGGAAAAAAAAGCTAAATCTATGCAACTTTAAGACTGAAATGCTCATAGAAGCAATCAGAGTGAGGTAGAAAGAGTTCCTTTTTTTTCTTCCAGAAAACTATTCAGTCCAAGCAAAACAAAGTAATATACTACTAAAGCTCTAGAACTTCGTATATAATTTGTAATTCTATGATTTGAAACCTTGGGTGTTTTACCTGTGGCCCTGTGGGTTCCAAATGACACGAGGAAACAAGTTGGTAACTGTAACAACTAAAAATATAGTGAAACTTCATGTCCTTTCAATATCTGAAGTTCTGAACATGAATCACTCCTATAAAATGAATTGTTCTGACCTATAATTCAGACACTAATCACTTGGGTCTTGAACTTAGCAACTTTATTGTGGCAAAAAGACTCACTATCTGCACATATTAAAAACAAAAAGTATTATGAAGGTATCTTCCTCTACTAGTGCAATTACATCACTTCAAGGCTAGCTCTGCACAAATTTAATTAACTGAAAATTCACCTACTTTCTTATTATCATTTACTCGTTGTTTTATCTCCATATACTACTGCCATGCAAAAATGCATCTTGAGTCTTGACAACCTGTGTAAATAACATTTGGATTCGACAGCTAGCACGTAAACCTTTCTGTTTAGCTAATTGAGGAGCTCACCAGACATCAACAGCAACAATCTAGGCCAGTGATGTTGATCTTGTCGAGAGATATTTACCAAATCCAGTAACAAGCGCATCTCACCTCAGTGAATCTACGGCTTAAAAGCAGCATCTTTTCTCGATTATGAGCTAAAGAGCATCATCACAGCTGCCACAGAATGAGATCTATTTGGTCCATATGGAAATCAGAGGACTGCATGTAACGTAGCTCTTGTCATGGTATCTCCACCACCCTTTAGCTAAACATCAAATCCAGCCATCTCCACCATCGCCTTAACACCAACAACCCCCACACTGCTATAAATACATGGAGGCTCATCTGTTCACAGCTTAAACTAAGAAGTTGCAAGGAGAGGAGTAGGAACACTAAGTTATGGGAGGAAGCCAGTCATCTTCTTCCAAGTTCTCCTCCTGCTTCTCCTTTAAATCCAAGTACAGATATGACAATGAAGATGATTGGGAGCCGAGGCAATACACATCAAGCAGCAAAGTCCGGCCGAGTGACGAAGACAGAAGCGGGTGGGTAGGTGAGCCGGATGTAGACTCCAAGGCTACTGCTCTGATAGCTAAGTTCCATGAAGCTCGCTTTATGGACCTTGAAAGGCAAACGATGGCTGTTTAAGCTCTGACAACTCAAGTCCATGTTCTGCACAGCTTATCTAATGTTAGTAACTCGGTAGCATATTGCTGTTCCCCTTTTCTTTTAATTTTTTTTAGCTGGCTTGATGCAGGCCTTGTACTTGGAAAAGATGGATCTGTATGGAAGAAATAATAACATTGTATCTTATGTAGCCTTCAACTTCTTGCTAGATTCCTATAGTGATTCAAATTGCGACAGGACATCACATGGTGGGGATAATGGTACGATGTGGAGGCAACTAAACAAACAGGCCACTGAAGTGTTATGAAGGAGGGAAAGAAAATTTGAGATAACAAAAATTTAGCATAAACTAACGCATACAAGAGTTCTCACATGAGGTGAAAGGGTTCAGAAAAGAACTTTTAGTTGGTTTGAACTAAGAGAATCATAGGCTTGAATAATTTAACAATCACTCTGGTAGCACTCATACAAGCAGCAAGTAGAGTCGGATAGTTTGGCCGAGGCAGATTGTTTGAACTAGACAAAATCCAATTGATCACTCTGCAGCAATTTTCCAGCTGAGAAATCCTCAATATGGCTGTTGGGGTAGGTAGTGGCCGATCGGCTAAGGATCAATAGATGCTAGAGAACTTATAAACAGAAAAGTACTAGAGGAGAAAAGGGGGAGAGATAGAGAAGTTCTACTCTTAAAATGAACTAGGTGAGGAAACGAAAGAAAACTTTCTTTTAGATAAGAAGAAGATGCACAAAGGAGAGAGTATGAAGCAATAATTAATGTTTAAGTTCATTTTAATCTGTCCCTACTTGAATATAGATTGTTAATTTGAGGCCATGATTCTCTACACAGACATCCACACAACACAAGTACATAAAATAAGTAGATGATTGAATTCTTAAAAATTTTGGTCCAAATTAATTGATTTGGGTGATCATTTATTAATTAATTAATTAACTCATAATACCTCGAATGTGATGAACAGCCTATGTGAGCCCACGGGTTAGAGAGAAATCTTTATTACATCTAGATTCTGCATCTGAACCCAAACTCCTTGATGGTTCAGTCTAGGGTTTTGCTATTATAAATATGAGCTACTTGCATCCCTAACATTTTTTTAATGGTTCAGTCTAGGATTTTGCTAGTATAAATATGAGCTACTTGCATCCTAACATTTTTTTAATGTATTCTCATTAAGAGCCGGTCTTAAGAGGGATAGCATCTCTAGCCCAATTCCGAGACATAGTAAGAATTTTGATGGTGCAATTAGGTATGTTTTACTTTTGGTATCTCTATTTGCTATTCTACTGCAAGTGAATCAAATTTTCTTACATGAATAGCCAAAAAGACTCATGCTATCTCGGTCTTTAAGGAAAGTTTTAAGGGTTGGATGTGGTTTGGCCGATGATGTGTGGCTGAGACGTGGGCCTTTTGTTTCATCTGACATGGCGATCTTTTGGACAGCATCGGTTGATGTAGTGAAAATTAATTCAAACTATGCCCTTCCATTGGCTCTTTCATCTCAGCTGAGTATTCTTATGTATTAGTTTATGCTACCAAATTGCATCTTCACAATTTTTGCACTTTAGATCTTTGTCTTCTAAGTAATTCATTCTGCGACATGTTTTTTTGCTGCATCTTAAGTCCTCTTTCCCTACTATCTTTTTGTAGATCTTCAATAGAATCCTCATTCACCATTAGTGTCATAGAAGCAAAGGAGAAGTTATAGAGAACAGATTTTGGACTTGATAGGATACTGATATGTACACATTGATTTTGATTGGTTAAGACTTCAAAGAGAAAAAAAAAGGTCAACTTTGCAGCCAGACAATTATTAGCTGTAAAACAAAGAAGGATATCGTCTAAAAGGTAAGATGATGAATACATTTGCATTTCTAAATATGAAGGGCTCGAGCTTGTTAGTTTTAACTGCAGAATTACACATAGTTAAAAAGTCTGATAAAAAAAAATAATAGAAAGATAAGAAGAGAAAGAATTCATGCCTAATGCCCTAATTCTTGAAGGAACAATAATGCTCAGTATCTTACGCAATTCAAATGATTTTACATATTTTCTAGTGGTGAAATTTAAAATAAAACAAAACTTTCAAAATAAGCAAACAATACTAAGAATGTAGTGCAGCTGTTATTAAAATAGTTAATGGCACTTCTTCTGTAGAAGATTATTTCTAAGTTCTTTCAGAGGTCTTGTCGTCCCTACCAAAAAGACCAGATGTTGATTGATTTGCTCCAACGCAAGAATAAAGCTCACTTAAGGTGAAAAAGTATAATTAGATACCTTCACATCCCAGGCTCTCCCCCTGAGCATCTTCACTTTTAAGTCATAAAAACAGAATGTTGTCTTTCAGTCTGATATGCCATATTGAATGTTCTGTATCACTCAAATTGCAGTGCTTACTTGGATGGAGGAGATTAGTTGCAGCAAGATTGCTGCTTATCTCAATCCCTTTTTGTGCTTCTACTTGAAGCTATGCCTTCAGTCTAGGCCCAAAACTGTGCACCAGAGATTCACTTGTTGCAAGCCATGGAATTTATGGCCACTGATCAATCCAGATCACCCAGTACCTGAAATTGCTCACTGCATCTGCATCAAACCACATTTGTTTTCCATATATATGCTATGATTGGTTGATTAACAAACTTCAAAATTATTCCCAGTGCAGCAATCTGACCTATGACAAAGCCAAATAGAGAGTTGCCAGAGCCTCTATTACCTGTAATTTGAGGCATCTATGCTGATTGATATGTTAAGATTAATACTTCACAGCATCTTACCACTGTTTAAGTCATAGATCTGTGTAATCTATCCAGGAAAATTATTATATCAAAAGTGAATGTAAGAGAACCCTACCTGAAACACTCTATGTATAGGCCTGAAACAGATTAGCTCTTTGATGAAGAACTGGATACGTTCAAAGATAGATTTTGTTATCTGAAACATACTTGTCAAGCATCATGGCTGGAGATTCCAATTTAACAATTCTGTCATTTTGTATCAAGATACGATGCTTGGCTTCAAATTTGTCAATAGATTGTGGAAGTCTGGCTGTGATGCACAGCGTGCTTCTGAACTGAACGTTGACTTACTGTACAAGTTTCCATCTCCTCCATTGTTAAGTCTAAAGCCTAATGCAATGGCTATCAGTCTTGAAGAGGAGATTAGTACAACTCTTTTTTAACATGATACTGTGCAAAGTTCTCCATTTTTGTACTGTTCCAACTGTTGAAGTAGAGAGATCAGACAACAAAGAGCTTCTTACATGAAGAAAAAGAAGATGAATCTATTTGACGGCCTAGATTCTGCATCATGTTCCGCTTGTCGGATTCACGATTTGCACTTGTAGTCCATCGATGCTCAATCCAACAATGACAACCTCCTATCTCCCTAAGTTCTGGTTGTTCTACTATTTAAAGCAGGTTCGATTGCTGCCTTCATAGCTTGGTAGGTTCAACATGCATTTATTCATTGGTATTCAGTTCCTTAAACTTTTTTCTTATTTTTCAGCCCTATTTTTCCATTTAGGTGGCTGGGAATTGAGTCTGTATCCTCTAGAGAAAAGAGCTGCAAAATAAAAGAATGCAACAGAGGAAAAATAATAAAAAGTATTTAAAAATTTCCATTGTTATATTTCTTTGAAGAAATGTTGGGGAAGAAGAATGAAATTTTAATTAGCAAAGAAAAGCAAATTAATAGAAATTTGCAATGATGTGCCTGATTTTAGTTTGCATTCAATTTGACTTGAACCAAAATGTGTGAAAGAGTAAGAATTTTTCTCTTTTTTTTCTTTTTTTTTCCCTCCAATGAAATGAGGGAAAAGCTAATATTCTTTTCTTTCTCTTTACTTTTCCTTCGTAGAGTGGTGGGGTCGCAAAGAAAGTAGAAATGATTTGGAGGTATTCCATCAGTTTTTTAAAATTTTTTTCCTTCCTTCCCATCTTCTCCTCTATAAAACATTGTTTTGAGCATTGAAGATGCAATCATATCCAAATAGCACAAAATCATACTTGTAAAATGGTAAAAGAGTTCCCTTGTTGCAGATGCTAAGACTCTGTATCCTGGAAAGGAAAACTGTTGGACCCTATTTTGTATCTATGAAATTTATTGAGTTATCTCAATTGATAAAATTAATTGAATCCATGAAAGAAACATATTTAATTGAAAGAGACAAGAAATTTTGGGTCAAGTTTGATTTTGATCATGCAAAAAGTGCTGTAGAATAGAATTGGAATCTCCACGATGGATTCTTTAATCAATATGAAATTATGGTCAAAATTGAAAGTTTGACTAAAATTGGAAATAGAGGAGTTTGGCTGCGATTCGATGCTTTAAATTCAGGTCAAGATGAGATGTTGACCATGATATGGAAACGAGATGCGCTCAAAATGCTGATTCAGGTCAAAATAATAGCTTTGACCAGGAAAAAAAAACTGGAAGCCAATTGGAAGCGTGGAGATGCGGTTGAAGAAGTTTTTGATGCGCAGTTAGAAAGGAAGTTACAGAAACGTACGCATTGCGGGTAGAGGTGGCCAACGGGCCGGGCCGGCCCGCGGCCCGCACGGCCCGGCACGACGCGGGCCGGGCACGGCACGGCTTGTTGACCAAGTCAACGGGCCGCGGGTGGCCCGCGGCCCGTCTCGGGTCGTGCTGGGCCAGGGGTTCGCGGCCCGCGGGCCGGGCCGGGCACGGCACGGACCCGGGCCGGGCACGGCACGCGGGCCGGGCCGGGCACGGCACGGACCCGGGCTGGGCACGGCACGCGGGCCGGGCCAGGCACGGCACGACATGAAAATTGTATTTTTACCTAAATGCCCTCATAATAGTTATAAAAATTTTAAAAGTTAGGGATATAATTGTCTTTATGGTATAAAATTACCATTTTAGCCTCTTTTAATAATTAAAAATAGGGTATAAATATGTAATTATACACCCAATTCATCCCTATAAATTGACCCCCCAACCCTCTCATTTCTTCACACAAGTTTTCAACTATCTTTGGAATAATTTCTCATTCTCTCTTAATATTCTCTTAATCTCTTTTCTAAGTCTTGAGTTACAATTAGTTTCTTAGTTGAACTCAAACTTAAGTTTCTTTTTAGCCATCAAGAATTCAATGCTCTCTCAGTCTAGACTAGTCATTTTTTTCTATGCCTCGTGCTCACCACGTGACTAGACGTGGAGAAGATCAAGTAAGTATTAAATTAATTTACTTTTATAATATAATTATCACGTGGTGAGCACGAGCACGAGACATAGAGAAAAATGACAGATAATAGAAGAGTGAAGATAATTATCATTATGCCAAATTCTCAACGCTCAATCTTCCTTACATCTACCTTAAATTTCTTCAATGCTGATCAATGGAGAATCACTATTTTAAGTATTATCGAACGTGTTAGTCAACTTATACGAATTGATGTATTCAGGTTTGAAGAACACTTTATCCACTTATCTGATCATGCAAGACAAGAATTTTTGGCTTCTCCCTCTCCTTCTGGGGTTAAGATTGAGATAGAGGTTGATGACTTTGAAATAAGTGATAGTGAGGAGGATAGTGATAATATCAACGATGAGCCGGAGCAATATATCGAAACAAACCAAGTACAAGAGTCACATGAGTTTTTTATTATTGAAGAAGGAGGTAGAGCTGAAAACATGGAATGCGCAATATGCATAGAGAAGATGGAGTACGGAGCGCAAGTATGCTTAACACAATGCTCGCATATCTTCCATAGTAGCTGCTTGCGTAGTTGGCTACGGGTCAATTGTGTATGCCCATTATGTCGGCAATTGATTTAAGCTTAAATGCATAATTTATGAATATGAAATTTAATCGAGTTGGTTTTAACTTTAGTCATGTGTTGTTAGTATTGTTAATAAATAAATTAATATTAATTTAATAAAATATATTAAAATTAAAATTATATATGTTTAAAATAAAATAATTAATTAAATAAAAATTAAATATTTTTTTAAAAAAATTTATGCAAAATACATAATTCGGGCCAAAGTCGGCCCATGGGCCAAAGTCGGCCCGTGGGCCACATTCGGGCCGTGCCTGGCATGGCCCGCTGGGCCGACAATAGCCCGCGGGCCGAATCTGGCCCGCGTGCCGGATCTGGCACGCGGGCCGAATCTGGCCCGCGTGCCGGATCTGGCACGCGGGCCGGATCCGGGCCCGGCCACAAACTTAACCGTGCCTGGGCCGGCACGGTTAAACGTGCCGCGGGCCGTGCCGGGCCCAGGCATTTTGCTGTCGTGCCGTGCCCGGCACGGCACGATTATAATCGGGCCGTGCCTGGCACGGCCCGACTTCTGGCGGGCCGAGGCGGGCCCGGGCCCGGGCCGGCCCGGGCACGGCCCATGGCCACCTCTAATTGCGGGGGATAAAAAAAAAAAAGAAAGAGAAAGTGGGGCGTGGGGTTTCTCTCGATTAACTCTCTCTCTCTCTCTCGCTCATTTGTTTACACAGACAGAAAGAAATTCTCTCGTCCTGGGGAATTGTCTATCCTCTAAATTTGGAGAAAAAAAAAACAACGAAGAGTACTAGATGAAAGAAACATCTATGCACGGAAGGTAAGTTTTCTCTTCTTCTTCATTTGATTCTTCTTTTTACTCCTTCTTTTATCAACAATATCAACGGGGAGAAGGACAACTCCAATAAAAAAAATTATTACCGGAAAAGAAAATTTCCGATTATCAAAAATTATCTAATGAAGAAGGAAAACTATAGTAAAAAAACCTATTGACGAAGATGACAATTTCGATAAAATAATTTGTCCATAACGAAAAGAAAACTCTGATGAAACAAATCGCTGATGAAGAAAATAACTTCGATAAAAAAAAAAATAATTTTTATATTGCCTCTCTCAACTATCACAGCCAGCCCATCATTGAAAATCGCTGGTGATCTTTATTTGATGACAGAATTTTGTTTGATTCTTCTCCGATGCCACATGCAAAATAAAAATAAAAAAAATAAAAATAGAGAAATCGTAAACTCCACTGATCCTTCTTCAGCGACAAAACAGGGGATGGGTTTTCATCCCCATATTGATTCTTCTTCAGAGGTAAAATGATGAGAGAAGATGAGACGTGTGAAAGAGAAAAGAGATGAAATTTTGGAAGAGTTAAGGAAATGCTGCTTCACCCTCCGCCAGTTCTCGCTGCTAAATCCCCTGTGAAGGAGGCACGTTCGCCTCATTGATGACTTCCTCCTTTGTCGCCTTCAACGATGCCGCCGCAGTCGTGGAGCAAGGAAGGGAGAAGGAAGTTTTTCTCGTCTTCCTTCGTCGCCGTTGTCTCCGACACGAGAAGAAAACGTCGCCGGCTGGGAGGAAATACGACCGCCTCTGAGCAGGAAAGAAAAGATGGGAGTTTTCTTTCCGCCTCTGTGAACGCCGGAAGCAACTCCTGTTCGTCAACCAGACCTCGCCGCCAAATTTACAGTGAAGGCGGCACGCTCGCCTCGTTGATACTCATCCTCCGTCATCGTCGTTCCGGCCCTAGGGGAAGACGTCGCCAGTTGAGAGGATAGCATCCACCTCTGCTCCCTCTACCCTATTCTCGTTCACCTGCCGCTTGGTGAAGAATCGGGGATGATGGAAGCCTGTTCGCCTCTGAACAGGGAAGGAAGGAAAATTTTCTTCGACGTCTTCGTCATCGTCATCTCTGACGCGAGAAAACGTCGCTGGTTGGAAAGACTGCGTCCGCCTCTGCGAATGCTAGAGGCAGCTTTTCTTTGTTGATGTTTGTTGACAAGATTTCTCGTCCGTCGAGAGGGCCGGGCCTTTCGGTGATGCTGTCGCTCTTGTCGAAGACGCCGCCACCGCAGTTGTGGAACAGAGAAGGGACGAAGGAAACTTTCTTTAGCTCCCTGCGTCGTCGTCGCTTCCGACTTGAGGAGAAAACGTCGCTGTTCGTCGACTGGAAGCAGCTTCTCTTCGCTGCTGTTCGTCGACTGGTTCTTCTGCTTCTATCTGCACCTTCTTGGTCTACGATCAAGCTCACTAGTGTTGAGATCTGACAGAGCCGCCTGGCTCTTCTGCCATCATCGGCGCCGGCGAGAGCATCCGACGCGTCCGCCGAACGCTGATTTTGCCGAAGACACCATCCGACCCATCCGCTTGGTTCTTCTACTTCTATCCGCGCCGACGATACCGTCCGACACATCCACAGAAGAGGCCGTAGCCTTTGATTTTGCCATCGACGCCGGCCACATCATCCGACGTGTCCGCCGAGACGCCTTCGTCTCTGATTCCGCCGACGACATCTTCATCGTCGACGTCAGCAAGGCTGGAATTGAATCAGCCACTCATCGCCGCTGATTCGCTGGATTTGGGTCAGCGATAGATTTTGTTTGGGCTGCTTCAGGTGCCCATTTTCACATCCAGCCCAATCTGGCTTCAGGATCATAATAGTCAAATCAATTTCTTGGCCAGCTTATGAAGTGCCTATCATTTTAGCAATCAGGCTCAGTTTGTTACTATGAAATTGGCCTAATTCAAAACTTAATGGCTTAATTTAACTTGTGCTGCTTTGAAAACTGCACTATTTTGAATTCAAAATTTGGATCTTGCTTTGCTCTTGGACTTCCAACTCAATTTGGTCTGCTGAACACTAAAACCCAAATCCGGCCTCAGCTTATTCATGCAAATCCATTATGCCCCTTTTGGCGAATAAATGTTATATGCGATGCCACCCCATGGTGCGGTGGCATCATCTACCGTTCCGTATTTAGAAAAAAGCTTTAAGATGGATATATACACTGATACACATATCCCAAAGATGCATTAATGGTATATGATGCCATCGCACCATGTGATGCATCGCATATTAGTTTTTTCAGGCTCAGTCCAAATTGATTTTAGCTTTTAACATAACCACATTTCAAATGCTATAACTTACGCCCAATCATAAACAGTTCGAATTCAATCCGGACTCAAATTTGAAACATATAATAATCTTGAGAATCCAGTCAACACAGTTTATATGCAAGTCTAATTCTTGAATCTGATTTGCTAATATCAGTGATTGTATTCAAATCCAATTCTTCTGAAATTTTGCTTCAGATTAGAAGCCATCATTGATTCAAACTAAACTCAGCGTAGTCTCAGATCTAACTTGGTTGATTGAAGTAATGCCCTAATCAAGTTCAGATACTATTGATTGATTTGATGATTTAATTTGATTCGCCTTCAATCATTAACATCAAATTTGACTCTAACTAAAACGTTTGGTCTAATCGCTTATTTTTCTATTTTGAATATTTGAATATTTGGGCCAAGGCCATTCTTCCATCTCAAATATTAGACCGAAAGGCCCAAGGCCCATTCACCTATTCCTAACATTTAGCTCCTCAAAGGTTAATCCAGAATACATCAACTCTCTAAGTTGTCGTATGGTGCTAACAGTATTGTTTGGGAGGTGCGTAAGTCGATACTATGTATCGGGGCGTAGTTCCTCAATATTGTTATAGTATCATTCGCAGCTGAAATCAAATTTATCGAACTTGAAATTTATCAAACTTGAAATCAGATAGATATTCACATAAAGAATATATGTCGAACTCAAATAGATAATATTCACATATCCTTTTATAGGCCGAATATTTATCAATTGACATAATGATCTTCTTATGTCTTCAAAGAGGATGAACATTGGTCAGAGTATAGTTATACGCCAAGGCTAAATAACTACTATATATTCTCAAGGAGGCAAAAATCCATTAAGAGATAATTATACGCTAAGGCTAAATAATTGTTTCACTTTCCCAAGGGAATAGATTTCCAATTATAGAATAATTGTACGCTAAGACTAAACAATTATTTTACATCCTAAAAGGAGAAGAATCTCATTTTATTGAAATTAATACTCACAAGTCATTGAGACGGGGTATTTATCAAGTTCGAATATTTGCAAGCTCTCCAGATGCTAGATATTCAATCATCTTTAAAATTTTATTATTTAGTCATCATTTGGCTAATGATGAGTTTTGTATTGAAATGAAATTGTAAGCCTTTTATGACAGATATTATGAATGATGAATGATATAATTCTTCCAATCACATGTCTTTATTTGATTTTATATATGTAGATCTCTTAATCAAAGGCGCTCTAAACTATTTAGGGGTAATTAACAATGAATACTTGCATTCATTAGAAGCCATAATCTACTTAAATGAAAAGTTTTATATCTATAAGGTGAATTTGAAATGGTCCCATGACATTTTCATATTAATGGCTATTTTTTTTAACCCAACAAAAACTAAAGAGAAAAAAATAATAATAAAAGAAATTCTTTATTTTCGCAGAGGAAAATGCAATTGTAAAAAAATCTCATCTTTTTAACTTTTTCCTCATTTTGGTTAATCAAAGTTGGATGAAATTTTCGTTCCTTGATTATTCTCTCTTTTTTTCGCTTTCTTTCTTCTATAAGAAACATAGAGTAAAGCTAAATGATTTATTTGAACCGGGCATTCAGAGAATCAGAGATAGATGGATCCTAGAGCAGCAGAGGAGGAGATTAGCAAATCTTCCACAGCCGTACCACAAAAAATGCAAGAAGAACCAAACAAAAAGAAAAGCTCTTCCTTTATATTAGCTTTGTTCAGACAAGAGGCCCAAATAAAAAGAAAAGCAGGATCTTGAGAGGACAAAATGAGCCCAAGACCTCTTCATTCACCAAGAATTTGCATCCTTTGCTAGAATTAATTTTGTAAAAAGGCAGAACTACTGGAGAAAGTGTCATTTGGCAGAGAAATGCAATATGAGATTACAGCATAATGAGGAGCTGAATCTTAGCAACAAACTGATTAAAAACTAGAAATTCTAATCGGTAATCATAACAAAGTTCAGTCCAGGAGGTTTTCAGTGAACATATCATACGCTGATACATTCTTATCAATGACAAGTGAAAGATGTCATAGAATTTGTGCTTGGGAGCTTACTGTTCCACAGTTTATCAATCCATGATTCAGTTTGGCAGCAAGACAACCACTGGTTGATATAGATCTAATGTTGCTGCCATTGTTCATTGCATTTTCAATGTACATAATCTGTAAGCTTTCTCAGGCTTTTTCACTACTTCTGTGGAGACAAGCTCCTCCTCGGGTCAGCTTCCAAACATGTTAAGTTCTTCAAATATTAATAATCTCTTCGAGCATTAATATATTTATTAAACTATAAAGATTCTATATACAATTTATTGCATAGTAAAATAAAAATAATGCTTAGATTAAAGTTCAGACCTAGATCAAAGTCCAGGCCTAAAAAGGTTACTGGAGGGGAAGAACCACTGGAGAAGCTGCCACTGATGGAATGAGCTAAGTTCGAAGTTTACTTCAGTTCTGAATTGGTGAGAGATGATAGATCTTTATCCTCTCCTCTGCTGATCCAGGAAAGAATCTATCTGCTCCATTGGCCTTATCTGCTTCTGGTTCGTTAACCATTAAAGTACATCAACGTACATGTTCTAGCAAATCATTATTATCAGTGGATGCTTCGGCTGCTACTCTAAGGGCCAACAATCATTCATTCATATTTGTTGTTCCAAAATAACTATATTCGATTCTCACTCCAAAATTTTCAATTCAAGTGCCATATATTAATCAAATTATTGTGTTTCGGATTATATCCAACACTAAATTGGATAGTGGTGAATTGAGCACACTGCTAAAAGGAGCAACTTGGAAGCTACAAGACAATCGTCCACTGCAGGGAGTGTTTGCTGTCATGGATTCCACTGACACGCACACTAATTTAAAATATGTTAATGAACATTAATATAAGATGTGTCTAATGTACTTATTTTTGTTTAATTCTACATTGATGTTCTTATTTAAAATTAAGAATGCTAATAATTATTTTTTTGTAGTCTCATTAATACTTTCTTTATTTTCATGTGAGAAAATAAAAATCAATGAAAAGTTGTGATATGTTAATTAGGTATTAATAAATATATATACCAAATTAAATTATATTATATGCTATTTGTTTATAAACTATATATATTAGATACATTTAAAACACGAATGAGAAAATCAATATAAACCAATTTGTAAATAATTGAAGTAATAAATGATATTGATAGGCAAAACTACGATGTCAAGGTTCCTCTTGCATCCATGTATTCTCATTATTGATGATCTTTGCTAATCTAGCATACAAATCAAGTCTCCAGATGAGGCTGACTCGTAGATCTCCATCGCTTGCTCTAGGAAGATGTTCAAGGGATCCAACTTTCCCTAAGATGAGGTTGACTTGTACAATTTGGTTGCTTAGTTGTAACCTATTTGACTTCCACCAGAGCATTCAAGCTCACCTTGACCACATAATCTTGAGTAAAATATGACCTCAGACACAGTAGGAGCCTCCTATTGGAGAGGCGGCCATCTTGAAATGACACAAGTCAACACAGTAGTAAGGAGGTGACTAACAAGAGTGGACAAGACTGCACTAGCTCCACAGGCTTAGTGTATTATTATAGGCTCTATGTTCATCAAATCAACTCAATTTAGGGCATCGAATTCAACTAAGTAGGAGCTTGAGCATCATTACCAACACTAATCTACTGTGATGGACGCGGAGATCTGAAGCTGTGAAGTGGATATGTTGATGATGATGCCCTTTGGTACTGTTGCTATTTGCTTCAATAGTCTGCAAGTACTTGTATTATTGTGATTCACAGTAATGGAATCAAAAGTACTCACACACTAGAAGCCTCATTCATGGTTTTCTTCACTGCACTATGCCTGAGATCACCTACACTTAGCTCTTTTGAGTTGCTGCATATTTAAAAGATCGAGGTTGAGTGTTTACAGTTTCATGGACTGTGGTACTTACTGTGGAAGAGAATATTATGCACTAGGTGATTGCCATCCTTGCCAGCATCCACCAGAGTGGATGATTGATATCAGCTAGAATTGGATGGGCATCACTGTTCATGAATAGAACCCTAGCCAATCAGCAAATGAACTCTGCTGGGTCAGGCAGAAATAGGATAAAATACAAGTGCAAGCATCCAAATTCTTCCGGCATTGATGGCCCAGAGGAGGACCCATGCACTTCATGCCCCAAATACTTGCTGTTTCCAGTATGCTCATCACTTGTTCAGCTAACTATAAATGCATACTCCATCTGCAACGGGGAAGTGCAGAGAAACAGAATAAGAGAGAGAGATGAAGCCTGGTAGCATGGCGAGCTCAAGCGTATCGGATGTGTGGCACACTCCAGTTCCTTACCTCTTTGGGGGTTTGGGTATAGCGATGATTCTGATAGCAGTTGCTCTCGTGGTACTGGCATGTTCTCACTGGAGGTCAGCTAGAACCCGGATGGACGAGGAGTCGCCACCGGGCATGTCGGAGAAACCGGTGGTTGCTCACTTGGACGTGGAGCCGAGAGTTGTGGTGATCATGGCCGGAGATACGAAGCCTAGCTTTGTGGCGAAGCCTTTCTCCTTGGTGCAGCAGCAGGCACATGAGGCATCAGTGAAGCCATGAGGCGTCGCCACCTCTTCTTCTGTTGTTTCCTTGGTCTGTTTTTGCTCGGCGGTAGCCAATGTAAAGTTTTTGAGTAGTGAATTTCAACAGAGCGAGAAGAAGAAAAAAATCCATCTTTTTTTCCTGTCCGAGCTTTTTTTTCCCTTGGAGAAACAGGGCAGATTGCTGCTGTAGTTTCATTGAAGAGAAGGTCTTTAGATTGGTATCTATTGAATGTGTTCATATGTTCTTCCGCTCCTCGACATTGCGACATCCAAAGAGAGATCGAGATCATGTTTGACAAACGCACACAGAGTTGCCAGCACTCCCAAACAAACCCATGGTTTATGATTATAAGGCTCCAATATTTATATTAAATAATAAAAAAATGCCTTATAAATGAAATAAAGTATTATTCCTAACTTCATGCCTAATCCATGTGCAAAAAGGCAAGAGATACGGGACTTGCTTTTCCTTAATGAGCTTAGATTTGTTCACACGTCTAAGGACCAGAGCATTTTCTATGGAAATTAGAATATATTAACCCTCTCATAAAGAATGTAGATGCTTAAAGTCACGCCCTAAATTATGTTAATATTTTTTCATAGATTTCCACGTCAACGCTTGACTCAAGTCCAACTAAGTCAACGCAACTATCCCAATGGTCGAAATCGCCGGATTGGGCACGACTGACAAAGTTGATCCCTTGGACTGACTCCCAGCCCGACTATGGACTCACTCACTTATCCGAAGATCAAGCCGGCGCCCGGTGATCGGGAACGGGTGTCAACCCAGTGTCGCACACCGGTGACGGAGAAGCGGAGGATTTGCCCGAGGGCTAACAACCAAGCCGGCAAAGACCGGCGCCGAATACTCACGCTCGCACGAAGGCGAGCTCAGCAAGGAGGGAGCGGAAGAAGGGGGGTGGCGGCTGCCTGCTGGAGAGCCCTAGCGCGGCGCGAAAGCCAGAACAAAGGGGGACGGAGAGGACGAAGGCACACGGTCCCGTGAGCCAGAGAGAGGGAGGCGACTCCAGAAGCAGCACCAACACCGAGAGCTCTGACGCGATCGAAGAGGCCACCGGCCACCACAGAAGCTCGCCGGAAGGAGGGAAGAGAGGAAGGCCGCACGCAGGCGGCGAGGGAGAACAGAAAAGCTCCGCTCGCAGGCGGAGAGAGCTCGACCGGTGAGCAGAGTCGCGTCCGCATGCAGGCGGGTCCGGGCCGGAAGTTCACGCACGCAGGCGGCCGGCGACAGACAAAAAGAAGACGAGGAGAAAGCGGCCACATCAGGCAAGAGGCGGAGGGTTCGCCGGAGCCGGGAACGCGGCCGGGAACGAGGAACAGAAAGGTACGAATGTACCTCGACGGACACCTGGCCGCCGGTTCCTTCCAATCGACGACGCTGTTGACCTGCTGCGCCTTCCAAGGCGATCTGACAGTGGGGCTCCGGCGAGGTCGACGACGATGGCTCGGAGAAGATGAAAGCAGCGACAAAAAGGAGAGGGACGAAGCTTTCCCGCGGCGTTCCACCACCCGCCCACACCACCGGAATGAACGGAAAGCTCCGTCGACGAATGTCCGACGAAAATCCAAAGATCGAAGAGGAAGACGGGGAGAAGCGGTAAGATTTTTGTTCCCAAAATCCCGTGAGGCGTCGTCTCCCCGTTTTTCTCTCTTCGCCCATGTTGGCCCGCGTCCCAATGCCCACGTCACGTCCCATCCGGCTCGGCATCCGCGTCACACGACGAATTCGCTCACGCGAAACGTCCGTTGAGCGGCAAGCGGATTTGGGCGGAGCCCGATCCGGTTTCGCGTCCACCGACTCGATCTACTAAGTATGGTGGGCTGGGTTGGGACTTTGGGCCGCGCCCAAACCCAGGCCCGAAGGCCTAACACTTAGTGTCAGGCCCTGGTTCAGACGGTCCAGCCCAAAGTCTAGTGGGTCCGGCACAAACGTAAATCCACGCCGAAACGTTACCCAAAACGCAAGGTCAACAGCCGACGTTGACCACGCATCGCGTGGAACAGCCGCATCTTCTCCACCAAACTCGGATGCGCAATCTTCGGAAGACTTGGACGCGCCTTCAAGCAGACGCGAGTAGGCGGCTTCGCGTCTCCCGGTGGAAGACTCGGATGCGGAGGAGCACTGCAGGAGAGGTGGTCCTCGACGCACGAGAAGCGAGCGGAGGACGCCCTAAATCTGGACACAGAGGCATGAAGGCGGCTCGTCCTATAAAGCCGACAGGAGGCTCTTCCAGCCATCCCAATCGACTCCATCTCTACCGACGAGAGATCACCGGCAGCAGAGCTTGGGTAGCAGTGAGCGAAACTTGAGAGAACTTGTAACCGGCGTCCAGGGGGACGACCGGCGAGGGAGGGATAGAGGGCACCGGCGACGGGGGTTGCCGGCAACAGGGAGGAGAAAGGAGAGTCTGTAGTCTTTCTGGTGAATAAAACAAGGTTCCCTTCTCCATCTTCTTCCCCGCTTCTTCTGAGTATTCGTGGCGACTGTTTGCCGGTTCTGTTCGGCTAGACGACGACGGTCGTTGACGAGGATCTGAAGGGGAGCTTCTCCCCCTTCCCGGCAGTATCTCTCCGGTGAGAGCTCAAGTGCAGCGGTGCTCGGCGGAAGGCGGCGTCGCGCGGCGGCATCGCTAGCGCGGAAGACGAAGGCGAATCATTCGTTCCGATTTTGACTGGCAGTGATCCAGAAATTTGAAAATCGGAATTTGGCGCGAGCGGCGAACAGAATTCGGGGCTGACGTAAGCTGATGTCGGCACGTCGGTGGAATTCGAAATCGGCGAGATTTCGGTCGGCGGGCACTGTTCACGTTGACTCTGGTCAAAATCAGAAGGTATAATTTCTAATTGGGATTCGATTTCTGAATTAGGGTTACGGTTTCTCCATGCGACTCTGTAATTTGGGGATAAAAATTATTCGGAGAGTTAGGGTTTTCATTTGGGTCGGAAACCCTAGGGCGTTCGCGTTCCGGTGTTCCGCCGGACAACCTTGAGACAACGAATAAGCACCGGTTCAGGGCTAATCCGACCGGGGCATGACACTTAGGAACTTCTTTTCCACAAAATTGCTTTTTCTTCATGATTTTTTTCTTTATTCTATTTATTTATGAAATTATTTGCATTTTTTATGTGCAATGCAAGTTTTCAAAATTACCATGGTGTGCTTGAGAAAGGTAAGTTTTCAAAATTATGTGCAATGCAAGTTTTTATTCAATATTCCTTAAGTTCTCAAGCATCAACAAGGAGATCTTCATGTTAATCCCCAAAGTAATGCCATACTCACTATCAGCCTGTTTCAGAGGAGGGATATCTGGAGGGAAAGGAATGATTTATGTCGTTTCCCTTGTTTCAGTGAAAAAAAAAGAGAGGAAATGAAAGAAAAAAGAAGGGAAATTTGAGGCGCTTTTCCCCTCAAACTAATCCCTCCAAATCAGAGAGAAATCAGTTTTGCTCTCCCTCTCACGCCTCGACTCTCGTGCACACGACCTCACGCCACACGCTCTCACGCCTTGAACCCTATCTTCCCAGCTTGCCTCACGCCTTGAGCTCGATGATGTTGCAGTGGCCGGTGAGGTGGTACATGATCTGGACCTCACGGCGGACGTCCTCAAGGTCCTCATGATGGGTGAGCTTGCGGCCGAAGCTGTAGCTAGCGTGAACGTCTTCCATGGGTCGGCGGAGGACTCGGCCGACACGCCGATGCAGCCTCCTCTGGGGAGATGGGATCGGATGCGGTGGCGGATAGAGCCCGGCTCGTGACGCGCGTTCAGTTCCGTCCACGGGCGTCGACGAGTCCACTGCCGAACGACGCAGCATGGTGGATCGGCGGCGTCTCCTTGGCCTGGAGAGTATCACCAACGGCGGCGCGCATGGGAACGGCAAGGGCATCCGATCGCAAGCCCTAATCGTGATGGCATCGACAAGCGAGGGGGATGACGGTGGCTTCAACGCACGTCATCCCTCCTGTTTTCTTCCCTATCCGTGAAATAAAAGAAAAGAAAAGAAAACCGTGAGAGTCATTGGGCTCAGTCAATCACGATGGATCAACCGGTGATGATATCAACTTGGTGCAACTCAGATGGTAAAAATGACTTGGCTTGTGAAGGCCATGTCGATGATTCGAATCGTACTATAAACGAAATATGCATAGTCCAAAAATAAGATAACTGTGTCGAGATTCGCAACCCTCGATCTTTGCGAGTTAGGCTTCAGGGACTTAACTTGAGAGGGTCAATGAAGCTTCGCTGATCTTTAGTATTGTAGGACAGCTAGGACATGGCTTATGTGAGGTAGACATGTTTTGAGACTCGTCTGGCTTGTGGGATGCAAGCAGACATGGTTCCGCCTACATTATAAAAATTGAATTTATCCATGAAAGCTATAAATTACCAAATTTCCTCTTATAAATACACAATTAGTATATTTTGTTTGATAAATATATCAAAAAGAGAATTGTTATTATATGTATTGATGACATGCAAAAATATGATATTTCGTGACTTAATTCTATTATTACTTTGGAGTAAAATGTATGTTTCATCTCATTTATGTACTCAAATGCTTCATATTTTTCAGAGTCTTCACTTTTCCCTTGTTTTATGAAAATGTAGGTTTTTGGCCTCAAAATTGATGGAATTTGGAGAATCTAAAGGTATGGGATGATTTCTTATGATGAGACGGAGCTACACGCCAAATTTCAGCTCAAACGGAGCCTTCTACAGAGTGCACGGTCATGGATGTGCATCCATGCATGACTGTGCATCGTAAGTCATCAGAATCGTCCTAACCGAGCCGTACACGGGCGTGCCCGTGCACTGATACACGGCCGTGCATCGTCCCGCGCAGCTTCGACAGGCGCTCGGTATTTCGGTCATAACTTTCTATTCCTGGCTCAGAATTGAACGAAATTTCAGGAAGACCTTCCCAACTGGGATACACACGTTTTGGGACTAGAATCATTGGATTTGATGAAGCGGTTGTGAAGAACGAGTGAGAACGGCGACAACCTAGGGTTTTCGGGCGATTTTTGGGTGACAACACTGTTCCGGCTCGATTTCTTCATCGTTCCGGCGTGGATCTTCGTGTTGGACCTTCTTTCATCAAGGATCTACCCCTCCCTTTGGTTTGAATCAACTTTTATGAGAGATTTTGTGTCTTTAACGATGAATCTTGTAGCCTAAACTCACCTTTCAAGGTTTGGGCGTAGCCCACTGTATGAATGTTGAATACTATGGTTTGATCTATATATTTCTTTACTTATCTTTGTTCTTATTCATGTCTAGGACGTTTTATCTCATGTTTATGTACTGGCCATATGTATGCATGTCTTAGATGCTGTGGGAAGGACTGAGAGGTGAACCACAGTCATCGGAACCACTTAGACTGGACTGGTGATTTCGTTTAGCGAGAGCACTCAAAATTACCCGAGGAACCCTAATCCTTCACAGATCCCATTGGATTCTACTTAACCCGGTAAGCCATGAGAGTAGGAGACTTGGGTTAAGGTGCATACAGGACCGTGTCCTGAGAGGGAGCGCGTCTGTACCCTAGGAAGGATTACCTTGAGAACTTAGATAAAGCTTGATTAGAACATCAAACCCTAATAATTCTGCATGTTTCAGTGTGGTGAAACCTAAAACCCCGAATCTCTCTCATAGATTTAAAATCTCGTTTGCTTTGCTCTCTTCGCTGCTTGTTCTTAATTTGCTTTAGTTTAATTACTTGCACTAGGATTTTAGTCATTTCTCCCTTAATTGTTAACCTAGCTACGAGTTAACCGATCAGTTAGTACTTGGCCCTAATCCCTGTGGGTTCGATCTTATTATATTACGCGATAGATCGTGCACTTGCGGTAGCAGCCGTCTAGGCCCCTATCAAGTTTTTGGCGCCGTTGCCAGGGACTAGGTTGCCAATATTAATACGATCAAAAAATTTGTAGACTAGGTTTAGTTAGATTTCATTTTCTTTTTTTTATTCGGTTTGTTTACCTAGTGTTTCTTTACTCTTTGTTTTTAGTTGTAATTTTTGTTTGGTGCGGTGCTACTAATCTCTTTTGTCTAGGTACTTGTTTATGCCCAGGAATACTACGCGAACAGGGGAACTTGTACCTGGAGACTCGGAGATAGAGCGTACTTTCTGTTTGGTCAGAAGAAATTTGAAGAGATTGAAGCTTGAAGGACATTTTTCTGACAACAAAACGATGGAAGCCAATGCCAACTGCTCTCTGAAAGACTTTGCAGCACCCACCATCTCTGGTGTGCACTCGAGCATATTGCGGCCTGCTATCGAAGCTAACAACTTCGAGCACTTGTACAGATGGTGCAACAGAATCAATTCAGTGGAGCAGCCACTGACGATCCTAACCTTCATTTATCTATCTTTTTAGAATGCTGCGACACTTTAAAGATTAATGGTGCTCATCCTGATGCTATCAAACTAAGACTCTTCCCTTTTTCTCTCAGGGATCGAGCTAGGGCGTGGTTGCAGTCTTTACCACAGGCATCAATCATAACGTGGGAACAGCTATCGCAAGTTTTTCTGTCAAAGTATTTCCCACCAAGCAAAACCGCCCAGCTCAGGAATCAGATAACCAATTTTGCCCAACGAGAAGGAGAGTCCCTATATGAAGTATGGGATAGGTTCAAGGAACTATTGAGGATGTGTCTGCACTATGGTCTACAGAAATGGGTGATCATCCACACCTTCTACAGTGGATTACTATACCAGACCAGACTTTCTGTAGATGCTGCTGCTGGTGGGGCACTAATGAATAAAAATTATGATGAAGCGATGGAGTTGATTGAGGACATGGCCCTCAACCATTATCAGTGGTCAGGAGAGAGGAGCCAACCAGTTTGAAGTTCAGGGAAGTTTGACATGAATATGATTAATTCCCTAGTAGCAAAAGTAGATTCACTTTCTAATAAACTTGACTCTATCAATGTTTCTACTTCTAACTCTATGACTTGTGATGTATGTGGAGTGACAGGACATTCCTCTGATGATTGTCACATCTTGAGTGCTCACTCTGAACAAGTCAATGCTATTGGGAATTTCAGGAACCAGAACGACCCCTACTCGAACACATACAATCCAGGATGGAGAAATCACCCGAATTTCTCCTACAGGTTGAATCAAGGGCAAATTCCTCCTGCTAATTTTTCTAATCAGAACTTCTCTTCTAATTTCAGGCCTCCTCCTGGGATACAACATCCATCTGCCAATCAAAGACAACAAGATCCTCCTCAGAAATCTAGGTTAGAGTCAATGTTGGAAAACTTCATGGCAACTCAAATGAAGCACAATGACTCTGTGAGTGAGCAGATTCGCCAGTTGAACATGAAGGTGGACTCTATCTCCACTCACTCGAAAATGATAGAGAATCAGATCACGCAGCGTGACCAACGAACCAGTTCGATCCAGGAAAGAATTAACCACAACGAGCATTGCAATGCGATAACGACGAGGAGCGGAATCCAGCTAGAAGACCCTAAGGTACCCGAACCCAAGGAGAGGACAAGGCCAACATCATCCGAGGAAATTTCACCTGAAGAGGACTCTGCAGTTAACTCAGAGATAGAACAGCAAGGCTTGAATGCACCGAAAGAGCATGTTTACATTCCACCTCTACCATACAAACCGCCTATCTCATTCCCTCAGCGACTAGCTAAGGCTAAATTGGATCGGTAGTTTGAAAATTTTTTGGAGGTATTAAAATAACTCTATATCAATATTCCTTTCACTGACGCTCTTTCACAAATACCAGCGTACGCCAAGTTTTTAAAGGAGATCCTCTCTAAGAAAAGAAAGATTGAGGAGCAAGGGACAATTGCCTTGACTGAAGAGTACAGTGTCGTCCTCCAGAATAAGCTTCCACCCAAACTGAAAGATCCAGGGAGTTTTTCTATCCCCTGCCAAATTGGGAATATGCTTTTTGATAGAGCCCTATGTGACTTAGGAGCTAGCGTAAGTTTAATTCCCTTATCTATCTGCAGGAAGTTAGGCATGGATGAGATGAAGCCTACCTCTATATCCCTTCAACTAGCTGATCGATCAGTGTGCCGACCGGTCGGGATCATTGAAGACGTGCCGATAAAAGTGGGAGATTTTTTTATCCCTGCGGATTTTGTAGTGCTAGAAATGGAAGAGGACACTCGCCTACCCATCATTCTAGGGCACCCTTTCCTTGCAACCGCCAGCGCCGTTATTAATGTGAAAAATGGGAAATTGACACTGAATGTTGGTGAGGAGAAATTAGAATTTGACTTGTCTTCCGCTCTAAAGAAACCATCTTTTGCAGGGTCTTGCTGCGAAGTTGATACAATGGAGGACAACATTGAACCTACCCCTCCAACCGCCAAAGACACTTGGGAAATCTGTCTGCTGAATGATGAACATGAGGGTGGTACTGATGAGCATCAGGTCCAAGTAGAAAGTTTGGGAGTTGTTCACTTTGAGAGATTCAGGAGAACACAGTTTGAAAGTCTTGGAGAGGTTAAGTCTGATCCTTCTGCAAAGAAGGAGTTATAGTTCAAACCCCTTCCTGATAATATTAAATATGAAATCTTTGATGCTAACTCTACTTGTCCTGTCATCATTAGTGCTAACCTTAATGCAGAAGAGACTGCGAAGCTACTGAAAGAACTGCGGCTCCATAAACAGGTAATTGGATACTCATTGGAGGATATTAAAGAAATTAATCCTTCGTTCTGTATGCACAGGATTTTCTTGGAGAGCGACAGTAAAGCTTCAGTGGAATTCCAGTGCCGGTTAAATCCAAATATGAAAGAAGTGGTCAAGAAGGAGATATTGAAATTACTTGATGCGGGAGTTATTTACCCAATATCAGACAGTGAATGGATAAGTCCGGTGCATGTCGTGCCTAAGAAAGGTGGGGTCACTGTGGTCAAGAACGAGAACAGCGAGCTTATCCCCACCCGCACTGTGACTGGTTGGCGCATGTGCATCGACTATAGGAAGCTGAACAAAGCAACGCGCAAGGACCACTACCCACTTCCTTTTATTAACCAGATGCTGGAGCGGCTAGCAAAGAATTCTCATTTTTGCTTCCTTGATGGCATCTCAGGATTTTTCCAGATTCCTATTCATCCGGAAGACCAGGAGAAGACTACCTTCACCTGCCCTTATGGGACATTTGCTTACCGCCGAATGCCATTTGGGCTATGCAACGCCCCCACCACCTTTCAAAGATGCATGGTTTCAATATTCTCGGATTTCATAGAAAATATAATGGATTTCTTCATGCATGATTTCTCAGTTTATGGTACTTCATTTGATATTTGTTTAGCTAATCTCTCTAAAGTGTTGAATAGGTGCAAAGAAGTCAACCTCGTCTTAAACCGGGAGAAGTGCCATTTTATGGTGCGAGAAGGGATAGTGCTTGGACATCTGATTTCAGAACGAGGCATCGAAGTTGATAGGTCCAAAGTAGATGCCATTGAGAAGATGTCACCACCCTCATCTGAAAAGGGAGTTCGAAGTTTTCTTGGGCACGCCGGCTTTTATCGCCGTTTTATAAGAGACTTTTCCAAAATTGCTAGACCATTGACTAACTTGCTCGCTAAAGATGTTCTTTTTTCTTTTGACCAGGATTGTATGACATCTTTTGAAAAACTGAAGAAAGCCTTGATCTCGGCCCCTGTCATGCAGCCGCCAAATTGGAAACTCCCGTTCGAGCTCATGTGCGATGCCAGCGATTTCACAGTCGGAGCAGTGTTAGGACAACGGGAAGACAACAAGTTACATGTCGTCTATTATGCAAGCCGGACACTAAATGAAGCTCAAATCAATTACGCTACCACGGAAAAAGAGCTCCTTGCTATTATTTTCGCTTTTAACAAATTTAAATCCTATGTTATTGATTCAAAAGTAATCGTGTACACTGATCATGCAGCTATCAGGTACCTTCTAACCAAGAAAGATGCAAAACCATGATTGATTCGCTGGATCCTCTTGCTACAAGAATTCGATCTGGAAATCCATGACAAGAAGGGCTCAGAAAACCTGGTGGCTGATCATTTATCCCAATTACCACATGAAGAACAAGGAGAGGAAAATTGTCAAGACATTAATGATTACTTCCCTGATGAACATCTCTTGGCTCTAACCGAAATTGAAGCCCCATGGTATGCTGACTTTGTTAATTATTTAGTGTCTGACGTTGTCCTCTTTGGTCTTTCATGGCAGCAAAAGAAGAGATTTCTACACGACGTGAACCACTACTATTGGGACGACCCTCTTTTGTTTCGAAGATGTGCTGATGGCCTTTTTCGGCGATGCATACCCGAA
This sequence comes from Costus lasius, assembly GCA_027563935.2. Lineage (NCBI taxonomy): Eukaryota > Viridiplantae > Streptophyta > Magnoliopsida > Zingiberales > Costaceae > Costus > Costus lasius. The sequence goes on along the minus strand of CM050447.1, from coordinate 26,308,391 downwards.
GAGGAGATCCAAGATGTTTTATTTCATTGCCACTCATCTCCTTATGGGGGCCATGCTAGTGCCTTCAACGCAGCCTTCAAAGTACTACAATCCAGAATTTTCTGGCCCACTATTTTTCGGGATGCCTGGCGGTTCATTACTCATTGTGATTAGTGTCAGCGATCAGGCAACATTTCTAAACGAGATTAGTTATCGTTAACCAGCATCTTGGAACTAGAGATCTTCGACGTTTGGGGGGTGGACTTTATGGGACCATTCTCATCGTCCTGTGGACATCGATTCATACTGGTGGCCGTGGATTATGTCTCTAAGTGGGTGGAAGCCTCAGCCGAACACACATCCGATGCTAAGGCGGTGACCCGGATGCTTAAACACACTATCTTCCCCAGATTTGGTGTATCGCGAGTCTTAATAAGCGATGGAGGCTCTCACTTTCTGAATCATAAGTTAGCCTCTCTACTAAAGAAGTACGGGGTAACCCACAAAGTTGCAACCCCTTACCATCCACAGACCAGCGGACAGGTGGAAGTATCCAACAGGGAGATAAAGAATATCTTACAAAAGACTGTTAACTTCTCATGAACTGATTGGTCATTGAAACTAGATGACACACTCTGGGCTTATAGGACAACATTCAAAACCCCATTAGGAATGTCTCCTTATCAGCTAGTATATGGCAAGTCCTGCCATCTCCCAGTTGAAGTTGAGCACAGAGCCTATTGGGCAATCCGAAAGCTAAATTATGACGTCCAAAGTGCCGGCGATAATAGGAAACTCCAACTCAATGAACTTGATGAAATCCGTCTGTCTGCATATCACAATGCAAGGATCTACAAAGAACGGACGAAGCGATGGCATGATAAGCACATTGTTACAAAGAATTTCCAAGTAGGAGATCATGTGCTTCTGTTTAACTCACGTTTAAAACTCTTCCCAGAAAAGTTAAGGACAAGATGGTCTGGACCATTTATTGTGAAGAGGATTTTCCCACATGGAGCTGTTGAAATCTAGAGCCAACGATTAGGAAATTTCAAAGTGAATGGAAAACGTTTAAAACTCTACTTTGCACATGACATCATTGACAAAGGGGTCTCTTTACATATCTATGATCCTTCACCTCCAGACCCACTATGAGCATCACGCTGGTCAAGCTAGTGACCTTAAAGAAGCACTTGCTAGGAGGCAACCCAACCTCTTTCTCACTCTTTACTTTCGCTTTCTTATTTATTTTCATGCTTTAGACTTTGTTATTTTTTAGTTTTTATTTCATATTTGTGCTTTCTAAGCTGTACCACGCTGATGGAAATTTTTTTGGATTTTTCAGGCATCACCGAGCCATGCACGGTCGCACCCGTGCATCCATGCACGGTCGTGCACGGCTCGGTAAACTCCTCCCAACGCGTGACCGAGCACTGCACGGGCATAGGTGTGAAGGCGCGCAAGGCCGTGACGCGTAAGAAATTCCGCAGACCAAGACGTGCACGGGCATGCCTGTGCACCGATGCACGGCCGTGCATCGTAAGTGAACCCAATTGCATTCTGCGACCGAGCGCTGCACGGGCTGAGGCATGTATTCATACATGGCCGTGCACGAAATTGTATAAAAGAGCGCCCCCTGCACACCCACGTACACACCCGTGTACGCAACCCTAGAGCTGCCGCCGCCGTCCAGATCCGCCGCCTCCGGTGCCCGATCGACCTCCGGCGGCCTCCCATCATCTTCCCCATCCTCCGGCGAGCATTTCCCCCGAGTTTCCAGGTTCGATCCGTGCTTCCCGCCGCTGTTTCACCACCTCCCTAGTTTTGGTTGCCTCCCACGATTCCGCCGCCGTCGACCCTCCTTCTTTGTCGCCGGCACCTCTAAAGCTTCCTCCTCAGCACCGGCTGTCCTCCTATCCTTCTCCTACACCGTCATGATGTCTCAGCGTAAGCAACCCACCTCCAAGCAGCGCGTGTCCTCCTCTTCTCAAGCCGCCGCTGAACCTCTTCCGCCACCAGCTTTGCCACCCACTCCATATGGGATCATCTTCCGAGATCCTGAACAGCTTGCCAGGCTCACCGCACTCTCACGCCGACCGGTGGTGACGACACGATTCCTCGATCATGCAACGCTGAACACCTTAGGCTTCCACGAAGATGTACAATAGCTCTTTCAACGTATGGGCTGGGAGCAATTCTTCACCATCTGCTACCCCACCTACATTCCTATTGTACTGGAGTTCTTATCATCCATGGAGTTTCATGCTAGCATTCACACAGATGACGATGACGGCAGTCTATCCTTCCGACTCAACAATACCGAATATGTGCTTACATTGACAGAGCTGAACTCTATTTATGGTTTTCCTACTAATGGGGCGCGCCTCACACCAACTGAGTTTAAAGCAAGCAACTTCTGGGCCGACCTGACTGGCTTCCGACCCTTTGACACCAGGACTGCTAAAGCCACCTGCCTGAGGAACCCTGTGGTGAAACATGTGCACCGTGTCCTAGCACATACTATTTTCGGTCGAGGGGAGTCTGATGGTCTTGTCCAAGCATCTGAGCTTCAGTTTGTTTGGGCTATGCTGCATGGGGTCCGCCTAAATACTGCTTTTCACTTTGCCCGACAACTCTAGAAGGTATCAAGGGCACCGAAGGGTGCAATAGCTCTCGGGGGACTGCTTACCCCACTTGCTTATGCAGTAAGGATTCATCCCTACCAGATGGAGCAAGCCCGAGGCAACTGCCGACTTAACCTTGATTCTTGCATCTCGATGCAGATGATATTGAAGGAAGGTGAACTTTACAGCTTGATCTTCCCCGGGAGCGATGTGAAGTTACCGCTGCCAAATCCTGCACGTACTACTATTCGAGAGTGATAGGGCCTAGACGATTGCTACCGCAAGTGCACGGTCTATCGCGTAATAAAAAGATCGAACCCACAGGGACTAGGGTCAAGTACTAACAAATCAGTCAATCGAAAGCTAGGTTAATGATTAATGGGAAAATGGCTAATGTCATAGAGCAAGTAGTTAAACTAAGGCAGATTAAGAACAAGCAGCGCAGAGAGCAAAGCAAACGGGGTTTTGAGATTATGAGAGAGATTCGGGGTTTTAGGTTTCACCACACTGAAGCATGCATAAATATTAAGGCTTGACAATTTAAATAAAGTTTTATCTAAGTTCTCAAGGTAACCTTTCCTAGGGTACAGACGCGCTCCCTCTCAGGACACGGTCCGGTATCCGTCTTAACCCAAGTCTCCTACTCTCGTGGCTTACCAGGGTAAATACAGATCCATTGGGGTCTATGAAAGATTAGGGTTTCTCGAGTGATTTCGAGTGCTCTCGCAACACGAAATCACCAGTCCAGTCTAGGGGTTCCAATGGTCAAGGTTCACCTCTCAGTCCTTCCCTCGACATCTAAAGCATGCATACATATGGCCAGTATGTAAACAAGAATTAAAACATCCTAAACATGGATAAGAACAAAGATAAATAGAGGAATATATAGATCAAGTCATATTATCAAGCATTCTTACAGTGGGCTACGCCCAAACCCCGAAAATAAGGTTTACGCTATGGTATACATCGTTAAATACATAGAATCTCTCATCAAAATCGAATCAAACCAAAGGGAATGGTGGATCCCTGATTGAAGACAGCTCAGCGTGATCCTCCACGTCGGAACGAAGAGAGAAACCTGCCGGAACAGTGTCGCCGATCAGAAAATCGCCCCAAAACCCTAAGTTGTCGCTCTTTCACCTCGTTCTCCTTCGTTGCTAGACCAAATCCAATGATTTCAGTCCCAAAACGTTCGTGGCTAAGTTGGGAAGGTGCTCCCCAAATTTCGTCCAATTCCGAGCCCAGAATAGAAATTTACAAGCAAAATACCGGACGCCTGTCGTGTTGTGCGTAATGATACACGGCCCTGCATGGGTGCACGGCCATGCCCGTGTACGGCTCGGTTAAGTGAATTCTGGCGACTTATGATGCACGGCCGTGCATCGGTGCACACCCATGGCCGTGTATGATGCAGAGGACTCCGATTGAGTTGAAAATTGGCATATAGCTCCTCCATCTCATCATGAGAAATCGTCACATACCTTTAGATTCTCCAAATTCCATCGATTTTGAGGTCAAATACCTGTATTTCATTAAAACAGAGGAAAAGTGAAGGTTCTAAAGAATATGAAGCATTTGAGTAAATAAATGAGATGAAACATGCATATGCTCTAAAATAAGAATGAAATTGAGTCACGAAATATTATATTTTTACATGTCATCAAAATACATCGAACTTAAAGTTTTGCTTGTCCTCAAGCAATTGAATTGTCTAGAATACAATGATGACATGGAATAAGGAATCTCAAAGTAGCTTAAGTAGGTCTAATGAGGTTAATGGTTAAACACAACAGCTCTTCAGGTTATAATGCAGTATGGAAAGCAAATTAAACCAATTATCATGAATACAATCTATAGAACATGCAAAGTTACATAACCAAAAACCTCTATAATGCATCTCACGCACATGATATGATTGATCAAGCTTTTAAAAAGCATAACACTGTGTACTAAGTCATGAGAGAATAGCATCAGTACCACATAGTCCCTATGTGGTGCCTTTTTTTTTTAATAACAGTGCCAAGTGTCAAGCTGTGTTTCGGTACCACTTCGGTACCACTGTCATTATTGAAAACTATGGGGTAGTGCCAAGTATGATGAACAAGGAACTTAGGTACCACTAACCCTTTTGCTATTGAGATGCTATAAATAGTGCCAAGTGGAAGTACAAAGTGCAATGTACAAGAACACTTCGGTACCACCATTATTATTTCTAACCCCCATGACAAAGTGCACAAATAAAGCAGAGATAGAAACTAGATACAATCGCTTTCTACACATAAGATGCATATCAAGGCTAAGGTGGAGTAACAAGCATACTCTTCAAGATTCTACCAATAATGAATCGGGTTAATTACATCAATCAACTACAGTAAACCAAAGAATCATATGTGCAAACCATAACCATTATAGACCATTGGCAGATAAAAGTCAAGATTCCTATCCCAAGCAATCAAGTAGGCATAGAACAATGCAATACTAAAGGACAAAGCAAATATCATGAATGAAAAGAGTGGGGTTGGGTAAGACACTATAGATGTTGATACGACTAAGAAAACTAAAACATGCAACTAAGAATGTAATAAACTAAAAGCAGATAGATACAAACTAATAACTAAAATAAACTACTGGAAAAACAGAAAGCTGACCAAGTGACGGGTGAAACCAAAGAAGCTCATCCCCAGCGTCGACGGAGTCTTGCTTGAAGCTCATGCACAGACTCTAAAATAGAGAACTGTGTTCGTCCTTGGCGCTCCACTTCTGTCTCAAGTTATTGGATCCGGTAATTGCCTTCAGAGACAGACAGATGAGTCTCTTCCTGTGCGTCCCGGATAAAGCGGACATAGGCCTCAATGCGGTCGAGCTGGGTAGAAGGGCGTTGCTGAGCAGGTTGTGGTGGTTCAGTGGCAAGAGGTACATCCACATCTTCAACTGCTTCGACTTTCCAGTTCCGCCGCTCACGAATAGTGGTGCGTGCAGGGTTTGGCAGTGGCAACTTCACATCGGTCCCGGGGAAGATCAAGGTGTAAAGTTCACCTTCCTTCACTATCATTCGCATCGAAATGTAGGAATCGAGATCTAGTCGGCAGTTGCCCCGGGCTTGCTCCATTTGTTAGGGATGAATCCCTACTGCTCGAGCGATAGGGGTGAGAAGTCCCCCGAGAGCTATTGCACCTTTCGGTGCCCTTGATACTTTCTGGAGTTGTCGGGCAAAGTGAAAAGCAGTGTTGAGGCGGACTCCATACAGCATAGCCCAAAGAACCTGAAACTCAGATGCTCTGACTAAGCCATCAGACTCTCCTCGTCCAAAGATGGTATGTGCCATGACACGATGCACATACTTCAAAACAGGGTTCCTGAGGCAAGTGGCTCTAGCTATCCTGGTGTCAAAGGGTCTCAGGTCGGTCAGTTCAGCCTAGAAATTGCTATCATTGAACGCGGTAGGTGTGAGCCTTGTCCCTTTTGTAGGAAAACCATATATAGAGTTCAGCTCTGTCAGTGTCAGCACATACTCAGTGTTGTTGAGTCTGAAGGATAGACTGCCGTCGTCGTCGTCAGTGTGGATGCTAGCATGGAACTCCATAGAAGACAGGAATTCCAGTACAATGGGGATGTAGGTGGGGTAGCACATGGTGAAGAACTGGTCCCAGCCCATTCGTTGAAACATCCATTGTACATCTTCATAGAAACCCAATGTTTGCAGCGTGCCATGATCTAGAAATCTGGTGGTGATCACTAAGCGGCGTGTGAGGGCAGTAAGCTTGGCAAGTTGCTCTGGATCACAGCAGATGATACCGTATGGTGTAGGCGGCAAGGCAGGTGGCGGATGGGGTTCGCCGGCGGCGTGAGAAGAGGACGCCCCGTGCTTGGAGATGGGTTGCTTGCGTCTGGACATCTGAGAGGTGCGGGGAGGTGATGGGAAGGTAGCTGGTGCCGAGTAGGAAGCTTTGGAGGCGTCGACGATGAGGAAAGACGGCGTCGTGAGGCACGGATCGGTGCCGGAAATATGGGGGAAACGGTCGCCGGAAGGTGGGGAAGAGGATGGTGGGTCGCCGGCAGTCGATCGGGCTCCGGAGGTGGCGGATCGGGAAGGCGGCGGCGGCGGCTAGGGTTTCGTGCACGGGTGTGCACGAGGCTGTGTACGCTCCCCTTTTTATCACTTATCGTGCACGGCCATGTATGGATACATGGCCTAGCCTGTGCAGCTCTCGGTCAGATCGATCCAACAAAGTTCACTTACGATGCACGGCCGTGCATGGATGCACAGGTGCGCCCGTGCACGTTTCGATAAAAATCCAGAAAAGCGCTCACGGCCGTGTGTCTCTTCACGCCCCTGCCCGTGCATCTCTCGGCCTCGCGCTGGGATTAGTTAACCGAGCCGTGCACGGCCGTGCATGGATGCACGGGTGCGACCGTGCATGGATCGGTGATACTTGAAAAATCCAGAAAAATTTCTATCAGCATGGTACAGCCTAGAGAGCATGAATATGAAAGAAAAACTGAAAAATAACAATGTCTAAATAGTGAAAATAAATAAAAAATTATAAGAATGCAAAAGAAAGTGTAAGAATGCAAAAGAGGTTGGGTTGCCTCCCAACAAGCGCTTCTTTAGGGTCACTAGCTTGACTGGAATGGTGCTCATGATGGGTCTGGAGGTGGAGAGGCTAAGTATGTGGCATGAAGCCTCTGCTTCCGTCGCCGCTCATGAAGTGTACCTATTAAAATGAGCATGAAGTATAAAAGTTTTTTCTAACTGTCTTGACAGAACATGGAACAACAAAGTGGCACAAGACATAAGAAGTGCCAAAGTCAATTAAAATTTTATCCTTAAGCAATCCCAACGTCTTCTTCTGCAGATCGGCCCCTATGGCATCTTTAGTATGCGTCATCATTCCCATCATCTTGTCTCCTTCTAGAATAGTTGAGTCATTGGGTCTATCTCCAAAGTGTTCGGGAAAGGCTTGTGGGAAGAGCTCCATCTTGCTCCTCGACTGAGCAATACTCTTCCTCATCTCTTCTCCGCTCTCCCTGGAACCTGAAAAACAGAATTGGTTATCAGTAGCAGCAAAATCAAATGACATATTGTTTCCTTCAACGCCAAAGGTCATCGTTCTGTATGGGACATTGATTATAGCTCTGATCGCGGTAAGGAATGGTCTACCCAATATAAGAGGGAAGAGTGGGTTCTCAGCTATGTCTAGGATCACAAAATCTACTGGGATAAATATTCCTTTAAACTGTAGTGGCACATTCTTAGCGATCCCAAGTGGTTGAAGTCTAGAGCCGTTTCCAAACTGCAGAATCTAAGATGTTGAAATAAGAGTTCCCAAGTTTAGCTTCTCAAAAGTGATGACCGACATGATGCTGACTCCAGAGCCTAGATCCAGAAGTGCTCTATCGAATGCAGTGTTCCCAATCTTGCATGGTATATCAAAACTACCAGGGTCCTCAACTTTGAGAGGTAGCTGCTTGTGTATGGAATCTTTAGAATTCTCAGCAGCCACTATCACTTTTCCAGTGTGGGGTGTGTTGAGAGTCTCATGACGAGGTCCCTCATCCTGGCTTGTGGATTCTTTCTCTTCATCTCCCACGTGTTCAGCTTCAGATTCCTCCAATTGCTTAGTGCCACTTGTCATGACAGCATTGCACTGATCTCTTGGATTCGCTTCAGGTTGAGCTGGAAGCATTCCTGGATGTCTAGACAGTGCGCTGGTTCGTTGATCTAGCTCTGTGATTCGGTTCTCCATCATTTTCTGGTGGGTTGCAACAGAGTCTACTTTCATGTTTAGCTGGCGAATCTGTTCACTCATGGTATTCATGGTCTCGTTGTGCTTTGTCTGACTCGCCATGAGGTTCTCTATCATTAGTTCCAGTCTGGACTTCTGTGGAGGATCTTGTTGTCTCTAGTTGGCTGATGGATGCTGTATCCCAGGAGGCCTGAAATTAGAAGAGAAATTCTGATTAGGAAAATTAGCAGGAGGAACTTGCCCTTGATTTAACCTGTAGGAGAAATTTGGATGATTTCTCCATCCCGAATTGTAGGTGTTCGAGTAGGGGTCGTTCTGATTCCTGAAGTTCCCAATGGCATTGACTTGTTCAGAAGGGGCGCTCAAGATGTGGCAGCTATCAGCAGAATGTCTTGTCACTCCACAAACATCACAAGTCAAAGAATTAGCAGCAGAGACATTAATAGAATCTATCTTTGATGAAAGAGAGTCTACTTTTGCCATTAAAGAATCGATTGAGTTAGCATCAAACTTCCCTGAGTTTCGAGTGTGCTGGGTCCTCTCTCCTGACCACTAATAATGATTGAGGGCCGTGTCCTCTATCAGCTCCATCGCATCATCATAGTTCTTGTTCATTAATGCCCCACCAGCAGCAGCATCTACAGAAAGTCTGGTCTGGTACAGCAATCCACTGTAGAAGGTGTGTACAATCACCCATTTCTGTAGACCATGGTGCGGGCACATCCTCAACAATTCCTTGAACCTATCCCATGCTTCATACAGGGACTCTCCTTCTCTTTGGACAAAGTTGGTGATTTGATTCCTGAGCTGGGCGGTCTTGCTTGGTGGGAAGTACTGTTGAGCTACTAACTCACCCTTTTGACTCTACAAGGAGAGCATGTCGCTCAATACCTCATTAGACATAGTCTCAGAATCAATACAGGTAGGACTACAAGAACATAGCATAAGTAAATTTAACATATATGGAATGCAGAGGATGTCTGTTGAGCAACTCGACATTAAGAAAAGTAGTCTGCTTATGAGAGGGAGAAAAGAGTGCTGCTGTGTATAAAAAGGAAGGGGGTAGGTTCAATCCCTAATTTGTTCTGGACTTTAACTTCCCTATCGGGTTAGAAACCGAGCCTTGTTCAAAAAGCCTACAAATTTCAACAAAAATCAGAAACTACAGTACTTCTACTCTTGGCTGAAAATCCCGAATATGCCTAGACTGAACTTGTGTGAAATCTACCTAGTGGATGAGGTAGCTTTCGCTTCAGGTGGACTCTTAGCTTGCGCTTTCCCTATCAGATTAGGGAGCCCAAGCCTTGCCTTAGAGTCCAAATCATAGTAGCTTCCTTAAATTCAAAAATCTAGTAACAACAGTTGCCAGATTTCACCAGAGTTTAGGATGCACTTGAACAGACCTTTGGCCGGCAGCAATAGTGGTTGGTTGCTGGGTCAAAACTGGTCCAACCAGAGGGTCCTTAAGCTTATCTAGCGAGGAGATAGCTCTAGTTCACTCAGCAGGAGAAAATAAAGAGAATGTAGACAAGCCAGTCGGGAATTATGGGCAAAGATTCAAAAGGGAGCAAACCGCTGCACACACAAAACTGGGCAAAACCGGAGTTGGAATCATACACAAACGAAATCAAAATCTAGAGACAATAATCTGACAAGAAACTGTATTAAGGGCAGACAATCTCCAGCTAATCCAATTTCATATAGAATGGAGAAATTTGCAGAAGATCAAACAACTAAGTCAAAATTGATGTTGACTTTGAACCAAATCGACATATCAAGGTACAGCTGAAATCTGGCGGGTATCGATGTTCCAAGGACAAGGAGACGTATGATAAAAGAAAAGTCTGGCACGCATGGATGAAGCAAGTAGCGCAAGAAGGTGAAAGATAAGACAAGCCGAAAGGAAAATCGGAAAGGAAGGAAGCGGTGAGCATGGGAAGCAACGAGGACTGATAAGAGGGAGTGGTCATGGCAGAAGGAAAAATATAATAAAAAAGAGAGGAAAAGGCGTGAAGGAGGAGCTGTTAGGGGAAGCTTATAAAAGGGGAGCTCGGTTGCGAAAGAAAAAGAAGGGAGATAACAGAAAGAAAACGTTGCTGCAAGGGAAACACCAGGAAGCTCAAGAGAAGGCATCCTTAGGTAAGAAAGGGAAGTATTTCATTTACGTAGGCCTGAGGTGCACTAAGCACCGGTGGCATTTAGGCCAGAGGTGCACTAAGCACCGGTGGCATTATAAAAAGCTGGCGAAGCGCCAAAGGGACGAAGAGGATGCGGGGCGAAGAAATTGAGTGACAAGGGGAGATGCTGTTAAAAAAAAAGGAGAAAAGAGAAGAGAAGAAGAAAGGAGGGACGCTGGTAAAAATGAGGGGAGAAGAAAGAGAGCGATGCTGCGCGAAAAGAAGGGGAAGAGAAGGATGATGCTCGAACAGAAAATGAGAGAGCAAATCGAGGAGTAAAGAGAGGAGACGCTGTTAAAAAAAAAAGAAAAAAAAAGAGAGAGAGAGAAGAGAGAGGCTGCTTGAAGAAACAAGATGCCACGTAAAAAAGGAGAGAAGCTGCTTAAAATGAAGGGATGAAAATTTCTTCTTGGTCTCATAGGCCGTCATAAAAAATGCCAACACACGATCAAGATCTGGAGAGAATAAGAGGATCATGATCATATAAAAGAGAGTAAACCGAAGAGAAAAAATCGAAATCAGAAGAATTCGTGAAAATACGGAAGTATAAAAAAAATTGTTTCCCGGAAAAAGAACTGACGAAGGTGATCAAAGAACAAGAACACATACCTGATAAGTTCTCTGATGCTCCCTTCAATTTTCTTTGAAAGTTGAGAAGACGTAGAGAAGCCCCAACCAACTTCTAACTCAAATTAAAGCGAGAGGAAAGCCGGATTGAACTTTTGTCTCCTCTCTGTTTTTGCTGCGGGACAAATAACTTTTTAAGGGATTCAACAGACAAAAATTACAAATTTGACAAAGGTTGGTTATCTAGTTCGCTGAAAGGAAGAATTTCATCAAAAAATGCTACTGAGAAGGGGAAGCGGAACCTAATAAATTCATAGAGGGAAAGAAACTGTGAAACCTTGAAAGAGACCTTATGCCACTATGTTGCTAGAGAGCACTTGGCTGAAGAGGGCCACGACAAAATAAGATGCTGCTGCACTACAAAAAAAATATAAAAATAAATAAATAAATAAAGAGAAAGCAGCTAAAAATACTCGTCAAAAGGCAAAACAAGGGAAACCTGAGAAAAAGGGCGAGGAGAAATTGCTATCGTCTCGTTGGAACAAAAATCTGCTGGCGACAAAGAGGGAGACAAATTTTTCTTCATGAATTTCTTCGAAAGTTACGGGGAAAGTGAGTAAAAAAAAGAGAGATCGATACATCACATAGAGAAATTAAAGCGCAGAAAATTTCCAATGTCAAGAGTATTGCAAGCGACGAAAAGAAATAATAACAAACAGAGAAGAACAAAAGAGGACTTTACTTAGTCACCTCAGCAGGGAAAAATAATTCTAAGGCTAATCGAATCCAAGAAGAAGGTCCTGAAGATCTTGCACCATCGGATCTGACACAAGAAGAGTTCAAAGCCCTCTCTTCAGCCTGAATTCTGCAAAAATCAAATAATTTCAACTCTGAATTACAGGCGAACGATCACCCGAGCTGCCTAAAATTTCGCTATCCCAGTCATCGCCACTATCCGGCTGGAGTCGCTGCTCAACGCCTCTACCATATCGTTGCCGCTACCCATGAAGCGCCGCTGATGAACTCGCTCCACAGCAATCGCCGGCGTCATCTTCCCCAGAAGTCACTGCCGCCTCAGCCTCCCCCTTTCTCCCAGTTATCGTCGACGCCATTTCCTCTAGGGCCTTCAATAAGCTGCGCATCTCCCACGCTTCCATCCGCCTGACGGCAACGCCGCTGCCGAAAGCTGTCGCCGGCTAGAATGACATCGCAGCAAGCTTTATAATCGCAGCTGCAGACGGATGCCCATTTCCTTCGAGACCTAAGTTAATCCAGAGACCTCCAGGGAGTAGCTCATGGTCATCTCGCCAGGAAGTCGCATGAGTCAAAGAAACTTTACTCTTTGACTCAAGAAATAACTAAAAAAAAAACAAAAAAATCAATTAAATTCAAATATAGATGAATAAATAAATATGCGTCTGATAAAATGGGATGATGTTAACTAAGCCGTGGTTGGTTTAGTTACTTGGCAAAATGATTTGAATTTAACTCAAGTTGCATCAAAAGGAAAATTCTCAAAACATTCTCTCAATTAAATACTGAAAGTCGTGACTTATCGTAACTAAGTATTGTTTGGGAGGTACGTACATCGACGTTTATCGTCGGGGCGTAACTCCTCAATATGATGTTACGTTCGTTAAGGCCAAAGTATTTTTTTAAAATCAAATTATCCAATAAGTCACAAGACCGAATAATTTTCCAAATCAAAATATCCAACAAGTCGCAAGATCGGATAATTTCCTTCAAATTTAAATATCCAACACGCCACAAGGCCGGATAAATTTTCAAATTATCCAACACGCCGCCAGGCCAGGATGAATTTCTAAATCAAATTATCCAACACGCCACAAGGCCGGATAAATTTTTAAATCAAATTATCCAACACGCCGCAAGGCCAGGATAAATTTCTAAATCAAATTATCCAACACGCCGCGAGGCCGGATTTTTCTAAATCAAATTATCCAACACGCCGCAAGGCCGGATAAATTTCTAAATCAAATTATCCAATACGCCACAAGGCCGGATAACTCCCAAACCCAATATCCAACATGCCTTAATGCATTACAATGGAATATTGTTTGGGAGGTGCGTACGTCGATGTTTACCATCGGGGCGCAGCTCCTCAATATAACGTTGTGCTGCCTAGGCTGGGTATTACCCAATATGCCATTACAAGACTGAAGTTTGACGAATACAAATCGTCCATGCTGATGAAAGCTCTTTTTTTTTATTATCATGTCAAATTATATATCATGTCAATTTTTTTTATCATGTCAAATTATATATCATGTCAAATCAAATTAATGAATGATATCAGTTGACTATGTCTTTCTTATTTTGTTGCGTATTATAGATCTCTTAATCAAAGGTTCCCTAATTTCAGGGGTAATTAACAATGAGCGCTTGCGCTCATTGGAAGCCAGAACCCATTTATCAAAAAGCCTTATTAATTTAAGGTGGATTTGAAACGGTCATAATATATCCTCAATGTGATAATTTTGACCCCACAAGTACTTTGACAGAAAAGCTTGCGATAGCTGTTCCCACGTCGTGATTGATGCTTGCAGTAAAGACTGCAACCACGCCCTAGCTCGATCCCTGAGAGAGAAGGGGAAAAGTCTCAGTTCGATAGCATCAGGATGAGCACCATTAATTTTTAAAGTGTCGCAGTATTCTAAAAAGATAGATAAATGAAGGTTAGAATCATCAGTTGTTGTTCCACTGAATTGATTCTGTTGCACCATCTGTACAAGTGATGGCTTGATCTCGAAGTTGTTAGCTTCGATAGCAGGTCGCGATATGCTCGATTGCACACCAGAGATGGTGGGTGCTGCATAATCCTTCAAGGAGCGAGTGGCTTCCATCGTTTGACTGTCAGAAAAGTTTCCTTCGAGCTTAAGTCTTTTCAGATTTCTTCTGACTAAACGGAAAGTGCGCTCTATCTCCGGATCTCCAGGTACAAGTTTCCCTGTTCGCGCAGTGTTCCTGGGCATAAACAAGTACCTAGACAGAAAAGATTAGAAGCACCGTACCAATAAAAAAGAAAAACTACAGCTAAAAACAAAAAGCAAATAAAAGAAATAAAAGACAAATAAAATCTAACTAAAGCTAGTCTATCGATCTTTTGATCGTGTTAATATTGACAACCTAGTCCCCGGCAACGGCGCCAAAAACTTGATAGGGCCTAGACGGCTGCTACCCGCAAGTGCACGGTCTATCGCGTAATAAAAAGATCGAACCCACAGGGACTAGGGTCAAGTACTAACAAATCAGTCAATCGAAAGCATGGTTAATGATTAATGGGAAAATGACTAATGTCCTAGAGCAAGTAGTTAAACTAAGGCAGATTAAGAACAAGCAGCGTAGAGAGCAAAGCAAACGGGGTTTTGAGATTATGAGAGAGATTCGGGGTTTTATGTTTCACCACACTGAAGCATGCATAAATATTAAGGCTTGACAATTTAAATAAAGTTTTATCTAAGTTCTCAAGGTAACCTTTCCTAGGGTACAGACGCGCTCCCTCTTAGGACACGGTCCGGTATCCGTCTTAACCCAAGTCTCCTACTCTCGTGGCTTACCAGGGTTAATACAGATCCATTGTGAAAGATTAGGGTTCCTCGAGTGATTTCGAGCGCTCTCGCAACACGAAATCACCAGTCCAGTCTAGGGGTTCCGATGGTCAAGGTTCACCTCTCAGTCCTTCCCTCGACATCTAAAGCATGCATACATATGGCCAGTATGTAAACAAGAATTAAAACATCCTAAACATGGATAAGAACAAAGATAAATAGAGGAATATATAGATCAAATCATATTATCAAGCATTCTTACAGTGGGCTACGCCCAAACCCCGAAAATAAGGTTTACGCTATGGTATACATCGTTAAATACATAGAATCTCTCATCAAAATCGAATCAAACCAAAGGGAATGGTGGATCCCTGATTGAAGACAGCTCAGCGTGATCCTCCACGTCGGAACGAAGAGAGAAACCTGCCAGAACAGTGTCGCCGATCAGAAAATCGCCCCAAAACCCTAAGTTGTCGCCCTTTCACCTTGTTCTCCTTCGTTGCTAGACCAAATCCAATGATTTCAGTCCCAAAACGTTCGCGGCTAAGTTGGGAAGGTGCTCCCCAAATTTCGTCCAATTCCGAGCCCAGAATAGAAATTTACAGGCAAAATACCGGACGCCTGTCGTGCTGTGCGTAACGATACACGGCAGTGCATGGGTGCACGGCCATGCCCGTGTATGGCTCGGTTAAGTGAATTCTGGTGACTTATGATGCACGGCCGTGCATCGGTGCACACCCATGGCCGTGTATGATGCAGAGGACTCTGATTGAGTTGAAAATTGGCGTATAGCTCCTCCATCTCATCATGAGAAATCGTCACATACCTTTAGATTCTCCAAATTCCATCGATTTTGAGGCCAAATACCTGCATTTCATTAAAACAGAGGAAAAGTGAAGGTTCTAAAGAATATGAAGCATTTGAGTAAATAAATGAGATGAAACATGCATTATGCTCTAAAATAAGAATGAAATTGAGTCACGAAATATCATATTTTTACATGTCATTAGAGAGCAGCGGAACTGGAGAGTAGAAGCAGTTGAGGATGAGGATGTGCCTCTTGCAACTGAACCACCGCAACCTTCTCAGCAGTGCCCTTCTACCCTGCTCGACTGCATTGAGACTATGATCCGGTTTGTCCCCCGACGCCCAGCAAGAGACTCACCTGTCTGTCGATGTGGGCAATGACCGGATTCAACATCTCGAGATTGAGGTTGAGCGCCAAGGACGAGTACAGTCCTCTATTTTAGAGTCTGTGCATGACCTTCAGGCGAGGCTGCGTCGACATTGGGGATGAGCTTCTTTGGTTTCACCCATCACTTGGTCAGCTTTCTGTTTTCCTAATAGTTTTCTTTATTCTAGTTGTTTGTTTTCTTTAGTCACTTCTTGATAGTTTTAAGTTTGTCGCTTCTATTTCTTGCATGCTTTGTTATTTTGTGGTATCAACATCTTTAGTGTCTTGCCCAAACCCTACTTTTCTTTATGCTATTTGTTTTATCTTCTAGTATTGTGTTGTTCTATGACTACTTGATTGCTTGGGATGGGATTCTTGACTTTTATCTGCCAATGGTCTATAATGGTTATGGTTTGCACATATGATTCTTTAGTTTACTGTAGTTGATTGATGTAATTAAACCGATTCATTATTGGTAGAATCTTGAAGAGTATGTTGTTTACTTTACCTTAGCCTTGATATGCATCTCATGTGTAGAAAGTGATTGTATCTGGTTTCTATCTCTACTTTATTTGTGCACTTTGTCATGGGGGTTAGAAATAATAATGGTGGGACCGAAGTGTTCTTGTACACTGCACATTGTACATCTACTTGACACTATTCTTTACATCACAATGAAAAAAAAGGGGGTTAGTGGTACATAAGTTCCTTGTCAATCATGCTTGGCACTGACCCCATGGTTTTCATCAATGACAGTGGTACCGAAGCAAAGCTTGGCACTTGGCACTGTCATATCCTTATCTAAAATAAAATATATATATATATAAAAAGGCACCACATAGGGACTATGTGGTACTGATGCTATTCTCCCATGACTTAGTACACAATGTTATGCTTTTTGAAAGCTTGATCAATCATATCATTACTATGAGATGCACTGTAAAGGTTTTTGGTAATGTAACTTTGCATGTTCTATAGATTGTATCCATGATAATTGGTTTAATTTGCTTTCTATACTGCATTATAACCTGAAGACCTATTGTGTTTAACCAATAACATTATTAGACCTAGTTGAGCTATTTGAGATTCTCTATTCCATGTCATCATCGTATTCTAGACAATTCAATTGCTTGAGGACAAGCAAAACTTTAAGTTCGATGTATTTTGATGACATGCAAAAATATGATATTTCGTGACTTAATTCTATTATTATTTTGGAGTAAAATGTATGCTTTGTCTCATTTATGTACTCAAATGCTTCATATTCTTCAGAGTCTTCACTTTTCCTTTATTTTATGAAAATGTAGATTTTTGGCCTCAAAATTGATGAAATTTGGAGAATCTGAAGGTATGGGACGATTTCTCATGATGAGACGGAACTACACGCCAAATTTCAGCTCAAACGGAGCCTTCTACAGAGTGCACGGTCATGGGTGTGCATCCATGCACGACCGTGCATCGTAAGTCATCAGAATCGTCCTAACCGAGCCGTACACGGGCGTTCCCGTGCACCGATACACGACCGTGCATCGTCCCGCGTAGCTTCGACAAATGCTTGGTATTTCAGCTATAACTTTCTATTCCTAGCTCGGAATTGAACAAAATTTCAGGGAGACCTTCCCAACTGGGATACGCACATTTTGGGACTAAAATCATCGGATTTGATCAAGCAGTTGTGAAGAACGAGTGCGAACGGCGACAACCTAGGGTTTTCGGGTAATTTTTGGGCGACAACACTGTTCCGGCTCGATTTCTTCGTAGTTCCGACGTGGATCTTCGTGCTGGACCTTCTTTCATCAAGGATCTACCCCTCCCTTTGGTTTGAATCAACTTTTATGAGAGATTTTGTGTATTTAACGATGAATCTTGTAGCCTAAACTCACCTTTCGGGGTTTGGGCGTAGCCCACTGTATGAATGTTGAATACTATGGTTGTATCGATATATTTCTTTACTTATCGTTGTTCTTATTCATGTCTAGGATGTTTTATCTCATGTTTATGTACTGGCCATGTGTATGCATGTCTTAGATGCTGTGAGAAGGACTGAGAGGTGAACCACAGTCATCGGAACCACTTAAACTGAACTGGTGATTTCGTTTAGCGAGAGCACTCGAAATCACCCGAGGAACCATAATCCTTCATAGATCCCATTGGATTCTACTTAACCCGGTAAGCCACGAGAGTAGGAGACTTGGGTTAAGGTGGATACCAGACCGTGTCCTGAGAGGGAGCGCGTCTGTACCCTAGGAAGGATTACATTGAGCACTTAGATAAAGCTTGATTAGAACATCAAACCCTAATAATTCTGCATGTTTCAGTGTGGTGAAACCTAAAACCCCGAATCTCTCTCATAGATTTAAAATCTCGTTTGCTTTGCTTTTTGCGCTGCTTGTTCTTAATTCGCTTTAGTTTAATTACTTGCACTAGGATTTTAGCCATTTCTCCCTTAATTGTTAACCTAGCTACGAGTTGACCGATCAGTTAGTACTTGACCCTAGTCCCTGTGGGTTCGATCTTATTATATTACGCGATAGACCGTGCACTTGCGGTAGCAGCCGTCTAGGCCCCTATCATGTATATCAGTAAAATGATCTAAATAGGTAATTTACCAAATTTATCAAATTTTTTTTGATAATTTTAGTTCCATAAGAGATTATTTTTGAAACAATTAGATAAGGTATTGGTTTTGCAAATTTTGATTATTTTTTTTTATTACAATAGATTTTAGTTTTTATGGAGTGTGTACCCCTAGTTTAATCCAATGATTCAAATTGGGGGTTTCTAAGAAACCTACAAAGTTCCATATGAATTTCTTTCACATTTTTCACCATTAAATTTTGTTAAAAAATAAAAATCTGAGAAAAATAAACATTTATATTTTCTAAATAATCTAAATTTATAAGCCTTCACTCTAATAACTTGTACTTGGTCTTAGTAAAAGATCCGAGGAAAATGTCCTTCCCAATGCTTATGAACCTATTCTAATTTCCATTCTGGTCGAACGCAGCCGAAAAAAAAAAAGCTAATTATCGCTGTCGGATGGTTCCTGTCTGTCCTGACACAGCTGAACAACAGACTTCCATGGGGCAACGCTCAATTGCATCCCACTAATAAATACTACCGCACATGACTGGCAACAAGATGGCGGGTCCCAACGATCTCAGTTCATCCTGCAAATACCAAGCCCAGTGCATGAGACGGGTATTTCGGGAAACGTTTTTCTCATCCTTTACCGCCTGTCCTTTTAAATTATTTCCCTCTTCTATTATTATAAATCACTAAAACGTAAAGATCACTCCTCTCTCAAACACGCATCTCGTACAGCCATGGCGTCGGTCCGGGCAGCTCGGGTGGCGGGGAAGCCGTCGCAGAAGCAGCGGAACCCCTCCTCGACCTCGTCCCGTATCGTGCCGTGCTCTTCAGCCTCTCGCCATGTCGCCCATGGGGAAGAAGGCGGCAGCAATGTCGATCGTTCCCTCTACAAGGACCTAGTAGACATGTTCCCCTTGGTCGAGTCCCTCATGGTTCGCTTCCATTTCTCCTTCTTGCCCTTTCTTTCTTGCTCGTTGTCGCGTTCTTCTATGTGTGTTTTATTTCTACACCAATTTAATGGGCTTCCGTGGGTTTATGTTAGGATCGGAAGCCGAATCCCTCGTTTAGGAGGCGGGCGTCCATGGTGTACACTCCCACTCCTTCCCAACCAAAAGAGGTGAGGCTTCGTTTTTCTTTTTGTTCTCCTTCTCATTTTTCTCTCCTTTTGATGTCTTATATTCATGTGAATAGTTGCAAAGATTCTGTTTTGGGTCAAGAACAATCCGTTGGGATTACGGAATCCTAGATTTGAAAATTGTTAATGAATGCTAAAATCAATGTTGCATTGGTGACTTCCTCTTTTTTCCTTTTTCTTGGAGTAGCCAATCATTCTCTATAGCAAACCTAAACCTTTTTTTTTAGCAAACTTAAAAATTACTGTATCAAAATGTCAGCATACAACAGATTAGCCAACTCAGATGGCCAATTTCCTTTGGAAAGGAGACAAAATTTAGAGCCTTTAGCATATTTTGCCAACCAGTCAGCCAGTGTATTAAGCTCCCTACATTTACAATCAACTCTAATATCCTTCATAGAAGAGAAAAAGGATATTTCATTCAAAATATTTGAGGTGGCAGGAGGGTATTGTGATTCCCTGAGATGAGACAAGCGGCCTCCTGGCAGTCAGTTTCAATGATGATCTTATAGCTTTTAAGTTCTAAGCTATTATGGATGTAGAGGAGGGCAGATTTGATAGCCAACAACTCTGCTTGAAGCGCATTTTGACATTGGGTGTAAACTGCAACCGTCAACAAAGTTTGTCCATTACTGTCTCTAATATCCAATACCAGCCTCATTTGAGCTTTCATTCCAAGCACCATTAGTGTTGATTTTAAGTTGATCAGACAATGGCTTTAACCAGCATTTGCCTCTCCCTTGAGTCTGCCAATTCATTTGATATTTGGAATTTTGTGCAAGCCTTAGATCACTGAGGTTGCAAGGGCAAGTCTAGCGATCCTTGCTAGGCAGGCCTTCACAGAATTGAAGATACTATCGTTCTTGGCCTTCCAGATCTACCACTAAGATAAAATAATTAGTGATTGAAAATCACTGTAAATATTACTTACCTTCAAGAGCCAAGCACCATTGCTCCAGGAGCTCACTGTTGGGCTATTGATATTAAGAGTTCTGCTGATATGAGTCCACACTTGCTGAGTAAAATCACAATGATAGAAAAGATGCTGGCATGATTCAACATGTTTGTAACATAAAATACAATGGAGGGGGGCATTGGATTCCCAGCTTGCTAAGTCTATCACGAGTTGGGAGTTTATTGTGAATAAGCTTCCAACCAAAAATCAACGTTGGGAGGGGTAAATAACTTCCAAAGGTACTTCCAACTATTCTAGTAATCTTTAATAGGATTTTTATCCAAAAGGAGCATTTTGTAGATAGATTTGGTAATAGGGAGACCATTGGAGTTGGGGATCCAAATCCACTTATTCGGTTCCGGCTTGGGATTCAACTTAATAGCAATTATTGAATTCAGAATTTCTTGGTTGCACCAGGTTTGGATATCAAAATTCCTCCAGGTTTGGTTGGAAATTAAATTGTCCACCTGTTGTTTAGGAGCATGGATATGGTCAATAAATATAGGCTTAAAGGCAAAAGGAATATCAGTACACCAAGTGTCAGGCCTGGGTCAGGCCGGTTCGGCCCAAGCCCAAAGCCAAGCCCAAAGAAGGGAAAAACTGGGTCAAACCTGGGGTTGACCGTGCAAAAGACAAACGAAGCATTCGCTTCGTCGTCTCCGCACGCGTTGGACGTGGATGGCGCGACATCTTCCCGGACGGATCGGACGGAGACGCGACTGGGCGAAGAAACGAGGCGGCGACCGGGTCAAAATCGAATTCGAGTGAACGAATTCGAAATCGGAGGCGCTGACGCAAGCGATCGTCAGCACAGCGAAGATTTCACGCGCGCGACGAAATTCGGCAAGGTGACGTCAGCGACGGATTGCTGACGCAAGCAAGGGCGGATTTGATCGACGAAGCGGTAAATTCGGGAGTTGGTCAAAATTAGGATTTGACCGAGAAGGTATTTAATTTAGGGTTCCGTTTCTTTTCGGATTTCTAAATTAGGGTTAGGGTTTCTTTCGTGCGATCTTGTATTTGGGGATAAAAATCAATCGGGGTAATTAGGGTTTCTAAATTCGGGTCGGAAACCCTAGAGAGAGTTGCGTTCCGGTGCTCCGCCGGATTGTCCTAAGACAGCGTTTAAGGGTTGTTTTTAGGCCTATCCAACCGGGGCGTGACAACAGGTATCAGAGCAGGCAAACGTGTTACAGCAAACACGGCACCTTCAACTTCACCCTCGAAGGTGAAGAAAGGTTTGAAATTTCAGAAGATCACCCATACTGCTAGAGGAGCGTCAGAGGACGCCCGGCCCAGGCAGGATAAAGGAAAGGCCAAGGAGACGGCTGATCCTGAGGAGATGGTGAACCAGGGTGATCGCATTGCTCAGATCGAGCAGGTGCTCGGTTTGGCCAGTGGTGGAGGCAATGGGATGATTCCACAGGTGGAAAACCTCCAAAAGACTGTGGAGGATCAGGAATTGCTGATCGAGCAGCAGAGGTTGCAGATCGAGCAACAGAGGTTGCAGATCGAGATCATGCAACAGACCGTGGAGGGTCTGATCCATCTGCCAGGGGAGATGGTTCGCATGAAGGAAGACATGCACGCTGAAGTAAGGGTACTGCGCCTAGCCCTAGCGCAAGTATCGCAATCAGCATCAGCACCGGTGGAGCAGGAGGCTCCCAAACCGAGGATACGCGTGCCAGACCCAGCGACGTTCGGGGGGGGCTCGATCGTCCAGAGAGGTCGAAAACTTTATCTGGGATATGGAACAACTGTTTTCAGCTAACCATATTTCTGCAGGAGATCGGGTGCAGGTGTGCATCGCCTATCTCACAGGCGACGCGAAACTTTGGTGGCGAACCAAAGTCGGCTCTACCTCAGGGACTAATAGCTGGACTTGGGAGACTTTTCGTGAGGAACTGCGGCGGCAGTTTCTTCCCGGAAACTCGGCGGATCAGGCGCGTGGCAAACTGGATCAGCTGAGGCATACAGGCTCGATCCAGGAGTACGTCAAGGCTTTCTCCACCTTGATGCTGGAGCTTCCAGGCATGGCAGAGGACGATAGGAGGTATTTCTTCCTCCGGGGCCTTCAACCATGGGCAGAAACGGAGGTCCGACGTCGCGAGCCGGTTGACTGGAGGGCGGCTGTGGCAGTGGCTGAATCTCTGGTGGATAACAGAAGTTTTAAACCAGCACCACCAAAGAAATCCAAGACACCACCAAAGCGCGGCTCTCAGCGCGGCTCCCCACGCACACCGCCGGGAGCTAGAGTTCCAGAGAGGGGTAGACCATTCTACCGGCAGAACAAGGGTTCACCGGGACGACGGGAGCAAAAGCCACAGGGTTGCTTTTGGTGCGGCGGTCCTCACTGGGTAAAGGATTGTCCTAGCAAACAAAAGCTCATGGCGATAGCGGCACAGGATTCAGCCGAGGAAGCCGAGGAAACCGAGCAACCGCGGATTGGATCACTACAGGTAGTTCCACACGCTGCCACGGGAGCGCAGCAGTGTCGGATCGGGGCGATGAGGATCGGAGCGATGGTTCTGCAGGATCTGCCCGTTAGAGACATCGAGGGCGATGTCCAAATTGGGCGGGGGAGAATTGTCAGGCCTGGGTCAGGCCGGTTCGGCCCAAGCCCAAAGCCAAGCCCAAAGAAGGGAAAAACTGGGTCAAACCTGGGGTTGACCGTGCAAAAGACAAACGAAGCATTCGCTTCGTCGTCTCCGCACGCGTTGGACGCGGATGGCGCGACATCTTCTCGGACGGATCGGACGGAGACGCGACTGGGCGAAGAAACGAGGCGGCGACCGGGTCAAAATCGAATTCGAGCGAACGAATTCGAAATTGGAGGCGCTGACGCAAGCGATCGTCAGCACAGCGAAGATTTCACGCGCGCGACGAAATTCGGCAAGGTGATGTCAGCGACGGATTGCTGACGCAAGCAAGGGCAGATTTGATCGATGAAGCGGTAAATTCGGGAGTTGGTCAAAATTAGGATTTGACCGAGAAGGTATTTAATTTAGGGTTCCGTTTCTTTTCGGATTTCTAAATTAGGGTTAGGGTTTCTTTCGTGCGATCTTGTATTTGGGGATAAAAATCAATCGGGGTAATTAAAGTTTCTAAATTCGGGTCGGAAACCCTAGAGAGAGTTGTGTTCCGGTGTTCCGCCGGATTGTCCTAAGACAGCGTTTAAGGGCTGTTTTTAGGCCGATCCGACCGGGGCGTGACACCAAGGGTGCTCAAACAAGTGTGTGTCGCTGCCATCACTAATGCGGATAGCAAGGTAAGGTCTGAGAAGCTTAAGATCTTCCATAAGTGCCTTCCATCCTCTACTGCATCTCCTATAGACCAAGGATCAACTTTCCCATATTTGGCAAGGCAGAAGTTGACCCAAATGTTGTGTTTATTATTGAGAAGATCTAAAATACGTTAACAGCTAATAGCAGGGCGCATAAGAGAGAGATCCTTGATATGCAGGCCACCATGATTTTTAGGCAAGGTGAGAGTCTTCCAATTAATGAGATGAAGCCTACGATTACAATTATCTTTAGCCCAAATAAAATTCCTTACAAGAGCATTCAATTTGTTGAGAGAGTTCCTGCCGAGACCATTTGTGAGAATATTGTAGATAGGGATGGATGACAAAACACTCTTGGCCAAAGTAACTCTCCCAGCTTGGGAGAGCAAACCTAACTTAATTGTTTTACAAATGTTTGTACCTTTGCTAATAATCTCGCTGTAATGTTTGGTGAGATGTATTAACTTGTCTGTCACTACTTGTTGCAATGTGATCGTGAAAACTGATCTGGGATGTGAAGAAAGTGTAATTAATGATTGCCTTAATGATAGTACTATCCTCTGGGAAAATAATGCTATCGTTTAAGATATATAGTTCTATTTTTTGTTTTTCATTTCTCTGTGATGACATGGTCAATGCAGAGATTTTCAAGTAGAAGAAAAGGATGTGGTATTTTTGTACTGCACAAATGTCTGTTAAAATCAAATCCTTCACTTTTACGTTGTTTCTTGAACGGTATGATTATGGCAGTTTGAAGTAAAAAGAGTGTGGAACTTTTTGCAGTCCTGGTTTTCAAACTTAGGTTTCAGAATCAGGAACAAAGGTTCTCTTCATGTTTCTGCTGGACTTCGTTTACTGCCAAATAGTTTGGCTTGCAAAACATTGCATTTTTTTATCCTTGACCTTTTTAGTTCCGACAGTAATGAGACAACTGGCACTATAAGCACATGGATGGGCTAATCGTTATTGTAAAAATACAGGCTGCTGATGTTAACGGAAGGATGAAACCTCAAACGCATTCTGCCAAGAAGCAAAGTGATCATAGGGAAAATAATCCAAATAAGGAATTGGGTAAACTGGATGTTGGTTCTGATTTCTCCATTCTTTCTTCAAGCACATTGACAGCTGATGATGTCCAAAAGAACGAAGAAGAGTTAAAAGTGTTGCAGGAACAATTTGATGACCTCCACAAACTTTTGCTTGAAAAGGATGAAGCTTTAAAAGCTTTAAATGATACGTTGAAGGAGATGGATGGGGCTTGTGTGATACTTAATGGATTGAAGCAACAGCTTTTGGAGAAAGATTCTTTGATCACAAATGCAAATCTGCAGCTGAGTAGTACAAAGGTATATACATAGGCTCACAGTTTCTCTACATGTTTACCCTAATGAACTTAGCCTTTCTTGATGAGTTTGAACTGTAAAAGGTGTAGCTTTGTGGAAATCATCATTCCTCTTGGTAACAGTCTCCATGTGGCTATGTGTCAAGATATTCATGACTTTCATAAGCTGAATCACTTCTCATCAGAGAATGCCATTTCATGAAATCTTGTCAATCGTTAATATGTGCCGCAGGTTCAATTGAATGGTTAGTTATGTGCATGCATTTACTTTTGCTTTTTGTTAATCGTTAATAGCTGCTGCAGATTCAATTGAATAGTTAGTTATGTGCATGAATTTGCTTTTGTTTTTTGTTAACTTATATTATTCCTTTGCTTATTTACCAATTTGATATTCTTGTTTCTAGTTTACATCCTATTCCCACCAAACATGTTTATCCTTTTATTCTGAGCTAAATAAGAAAGTTGACTTTGCTATGCCATTTACATCATGTGAATCTTACAAATATTAAAAATATATAAAGGACATTCCATTTTTCACATGGTTACGTGTTATGAATATTTAAGAATATTTTTTTTGTCAAAAACAAATACTTCATCTCTCTTAAAATTTAAATCTGAGATGGAGAAGTCAATAAAAACAAGACTATTTGACAGATGATCTTGCTTGATGAATTTCAAAGAATATGTACATATAATGTAGCCAAAGTAAAGAGTGTGATTTCTTTGCATCACATGTAAAGATATGACTTGAGAGAAATTCGATGCAGTTTGTTTCCATGGAGCTCAAGCCATGATGAATGAACTATGCAACTTATGTAGTTTTTCACTTGTTCTTATCTTGTTTCAAACCTGTAAAGTTGCTGTTGCTTAGTTTTGAAGTCAAATCTTTTGTTGGCAAATCCAGTTTCTTCCATTACGATTTCACTAGTCTAATATAGTAAATATTTTCAGGTTATCTTAACTTGTAAAATTACATTTGCAATTCTTATTTCTTAAGTTCTTCCCTTTTTCTAGTTCCTACATGGCAATATGTTACACAATAAACCTTCTTTCATCTTTATATGCTCATACATATGCATATGGAAAATGCATATTTCTCTGCATTTAGTTGCGTGGTAGCATCAATTGCTTTTTTATTAGGACTTAGGAGTACACATGATTTTAGGTTGAGATCAAATAAAGTGAGATTGAGGTCATGCTTTGGTCTTCTGAATATTTGGAATCTTAGTTGCAGAATTTATCTCCTTAGAATCATTTCTTCTTTTTTGTCCATAAGGTCTACGCTCCTTTGGATAAGGCTCATAATTTGAAGTATAGACAGCATAATATATCCATTAATTTTAGTGTATTTAGGTTCAGAAGTGTTTGGAATTCATTTCTCATTTTCGCGTACTAAACTCTATCTTTGATTGTACAGATCAAGCTTGAAGAACGGCAAGCAGGTTTGGACAAACTAGCATTGGAAGTGAAGGAGTCAAATAGCAAAATTCAGGAACTCCAAGGAGCTCTCGACTCCACAAACTTTGAGATATCTGCATTTATGAGATTATTTAATGAACTATCAAAGATTCATTCAGATCCGTCTTCTTATGACAACAATACCTTTCAACCTCTTGAGCAGCTTCATTATACGGTATGGTTGTATTTCTTTCAAATTTTAGAAAAAATGTATTTTTTTTATTTCCCAACCACAGTTAGTAAGTGATAGTAAGTGGAAGTATATTAACTCAAGCGTAAATAATGATTCTATCTACAATCAAACATGGTAAGACTTCTTGATAGGTTTGGTATCAGCAGACTAGCATTTTTGGTTGAGGGGCACTTGTTTCATTTACATTGTTTGATAAAAAAAGGTTAATTTAGTCCAAACTTGAAATAAAACCTCAACGTTCTTGAACCCTAAGTTTGCATGGATCTAGGCCCTGATATTAGCAGGTTTGAGCTGGATTCTGCATGAATATAGTGGTCTTCTTCTAGACTAGAATGGACCTGAACCTAGCCTGGCCTTTGCCATATATATATATATATATATATATATATATATCTATTTGCTTCCAATCTGCCGGTCACCATCTCCTCCCCTTCTCTCTCTCGTCTCAACATGTCAACTACCTTCGCACTCTCTCTCCTCTCCTGTCCTTCCCTTGCATCACCGCTTATTCTCTGTTCAGCTGCCCCCTTCCCTCTCTTCCTCTGCCTCTTTTATTTTTCTTCTCCTTTATGGCTAGGGCCACCTGTTCCTCTCACCCCTCTATGTTTTCTTTCTTTCACATACGCAGTAATGTACTCTCATCTTTACTCTTAGATCTTCTCTATTTCTTCGTTCTTTTTTTGTGGGCCTCATGAATCTCTTGGAATCTAATAGACTAATACTACTATGAAATTCTCTACTACTTTAAATATCACTGTTAAACTCAATGGTATTAATGCTTTCTTTCCGGTAGATCTCTATGATACCTCAACATTTACTCAAAATGAAAAAAATTATTGGTTTTAATCTTAACACATACAGTATGGCATTGCTCTAACTACATTGTTCTTGTTTTCTTAAAACATGGAATCCAATTTAGTCCCCAACGAATTCCTCAAACTGCCAAAGAGGCTTGCGATGGCCTTCCTACATGTAGCCTTCCCAAAACATGCTTTCCAAATCAGAATGTCATCTCTGCTAGATCTATGAAGATAATTTTAGCCTTAAGTAGGATGGTCATCCTTTCATGAATACTATGTTATCTAAGAGAGTGAGATGAATTGATTATCATCATTGACAAAATCATATATATGAAGTAGCATGAAGACTTCTTGATGGTAAAATGTTTTCAGTTTTGATGATACTATATTTTGTTGCATGCATGATTTTAAATATTGATCTATAGTTGTATATCGGTCCGCAAACAGATTGGTCCATACTGTCTGCACTAACACATGGTATTCTAGTTGATGCTAATTAAATGTATAATATATATTTATATATAGTACCAATGCTGTACTGGTACTGATATATGGTCCTTGTATTTGGTATGGATTGGTTTTTTAAATGCTAGTTGCATGTACTCAATGTTATTCCCTAATATCCATAGTTAATTGTATTAGTAGATTTTTTTTTCTATTCTTGTCTAACTTAATAAACTTATGCTCATATTAAAGAAACTTTTGGTCAACCTGAGGTTCCACTTTCAATAGAAATCTAAAAGTTTTAAAATATTAGGATTAGTATCACATTGAGTAGGCTTTCCGGAGGCAAGCAAGATGGTGTCAACTAAAAGATAATTGGAGTCCAATGGAGTGTCAACAACTGAATAATCATGCATTCATATAATAAGATACTATAGTTACGCCTCTTTTAAGTAATTGTTTCCATATCACATTTTAATAAATCATGTGCACATGGACATTTTACTATTTTTTGGAGGTCAAGTAAATCATCTAAAAATTTTATAAATTAATTAACGCTTCATTACATACAAAAAATAAATTTTCTCATAAACATACATGTAGGTGATGATTCAATGCAATCTAAGTAATTTATTAGCAAAATAATCACAAACGTTTGTAACTAATTAGTTCTTAAATTGAGCTACAATTATAAATTGCATAGTACTTCTAAAATAATTTTAAACATAATAAGATGATCTATAATGATTTCTTAAAGATCGTAGCTCACAAGCATGTCAATCTACATTGGCATCCTTTTGTGGCTAACCGGATCTAGATTGATCCAATGGGTTCAGAGATATCATAAAGTTTTTCACACAAATTCTGCCTCATTTCTTGACAGCTCAAAGCATATTTGATCTGGATCTAGCATCTCAATTCTCATTTCGGTCTTCGTACGACGCCCAAGAAAAGTAATTACGTGATCAAGGCAATACTAGTAGTAAAACAGTACAGATCGAATAAAACACAAGATAAAATTACATTTGCTACGAAATAACAAGTTTGAAAACAAGGTCCAAATAACTTAACTACAACCTTGTTCCGATAGAGAAGATTACGCCATCATAGCGTCAATATGGTATAAATCTCTAAAGGAAATAAGAAATAAGAGAAGATAGAAGAAAGAAAGAAGTAAACTCTTCAGGGAAGCGCTGCAACTATTCTCCTCCAAGCCTTCTAGAGTGGGCGCACAAAGATCTTCCTCTCCCCTTGACAAGAACTTCACTCTTTGCCAAACTCATCCGTCCCTTTCTCCAGTGAATTCGGTCCCTTTTATGGTCTCAAAAATGCCTTCTCATATGCCATGAAGATAGCCCTTCAAACACTCGTCATTTTGACTCCGAGAACACCTGATTTGGAGTTAAGACGAGAGAGTTATAACACTTTTAATGTTGGCAGCTGCGAGATTATGGGTGTAATGAAAATTATGACCATGCCAGTAATGCATTCATCGAAGTTTTAAATTCATGGAAACATTCACATAAAGATGGCTCGTTGAATGCTCGTCGTTTTGACTCCAAGAATGCCCAATTTGGAGTTAAGATGACAAAGTTATTGTCATTTAATGTTTGGCGGCTGCGAAATTATGGGTGTGATGAGAATTATGGCCAGCCCGTAATTTCGGTGTCAAAGTCTGATTCGTTTGAAAAGTCACGGTCGAGAAGACTATGGCCTTGGCCCGAATTATGGTCATAGTTGTAATGTCAAAATTGCTGATCAGAAGATTATGATTGTTAGCAATTATGGTTTATTAGCTTATCGGGTTTAGCTTATCGGGTTTGGGTTCTAACCCTCTTACACTATCTATGCTAGTGTAACCCTAACAAACGAATAACAAGTTTTCATCACGTTCTTGTCAACTTGGTATCAGAGCTTACTCGCTGCCGCCTCCTACTTGCCTCCGACATCTTCTTCCACCGGCAGCTTGTCCCTGTGCAGTTCCTGGGAACCTCTGTTCATCTCTAAACCTTCATCCCTCTCCAGCGACACCTAAAGCTACCTTCCGTCCTCTTCCTTCACCGCGTTTGTCTCTCGGCAGGCAGCTGGGGTTGTAGGTGGGCTTGACCTTCTCTCCTTGCTGGCGGACTCTTGCGTGAGGCGTGGTCGTGCTGTCTTGCTGTGCTTGATGCCTCCTGACGAAGACGCCTTCCGTCGAAGACTTCCGCCACTCCTCTGTGCTCGACGTCTCCTGCAGCAGCATTCGACGAAGACGCCTTCCGACGAAGCCTTCCGCCACTCTTCTGTGCTTGGACTCTGTGCTCGACATCTCCCACAGCAGCTCCTCCCTCCATTCGGCACCTTCATACAAGCAGCAGAACCTACTGATATCCATTGCCGGCCTTCCTCTCACGCTCTCTTCGCCGCCAACAGCATCTAAGGTCAAGCCCTATCCTACTGTTTCTCTAGTTGCCTTTCTGTTGCAATATGGATATTGTTACTACCGAACTAAAGCCAGCCTCGAGTGTTGCTATTATCGTCAAACTCGATGGCACTAATTATCTCCTTTGGGCTCGGTCTATACACTTCTACCTTGGGTCTCATGGGAAGGATATGCACCTAACTAGCACAGGACCGAACTCTTTGGACCCTACTTATGAAACATGGAGGAGATCAAATATGGCTGTCGTCACAGCCCTCCTTAGTAGTATCGGAGGTAATATAGCCTTTACTGTAATGTGTTTGGACACTGCTAAAGATATTTGGGACGTCCTAGCATCAACCTACGCACCTCAAGACAACATATGTCAAGTCCACCGGCTTTACGAGGAACTATTCAATCTAAAACAGAGGGACATGCCTTTACTAGATTTTTATTGTATTCTCAAAGGAAAATGGGATCAGTTGCAAATGCTTCAGCCGCCCACGACTGACATCTCAGTGACCATCCAACAACGACAGAAATTTTTTGTCACTATATTCCTCAATGCTCTGAATGACTCTTATGCAGCTGCTAAAGCTCAGCTTCTCGTCGATCCAACAATTCCTACAATTCAGAGTGTTTACTCACGCCTCCTGCGTGTCTCCATGGTCACTCCTTCTGCTGATACCAGTAGTGTCCTCCTTGCTCCCCAAGGAGACAGACGTGGATCTTCTAGTCGGGGCAGAGGACGTGGCCGTGTCTCTACCCCTTGTGAACATTGCGGGCGAGACAATCATCCTTCTGATCGATGCTGGAAGAAGTTTGGCAAGCCATCTTATGCCAAAATGGCAGTTGATAGTGGAGCATCTGCTCCAGGACCGACGGTCACCTCAGCCTCCTCATTATCTACTGATTCGACCATCACGGTCTCTTCTGCTGAGTATGAACGCTTGTCAGATTGGCCGCTCAAGCTGAAGCTTCCACTTCTTCCCTAATGGCTACGACGCCAGGTGTCTCTGGTACTGCTTCTCTCGTTGCCTCTGCTAATACTTGGGTTTTAGATTCCGGTGCCACCTCTCATGTTTTAGGTAATCGTTCAATATTTGCTTCCTTACATCTTGGTACCAACTATAGCCTAGTGTCAATTGCAGATGAGTCTCTTATTCTTGTCCACTGGAAGAGAACTGTTCACTTAAGTCCCAAGCTTATACTTTCTGATGGTCTTTATGTTCCTAAATTTCCAGTCAATCTCATTTCTGTTTATGCCCTCACAAAAAGCCTAAATTGCTCCGTAACATTCCTTTCTTCCTATTGTATCTTTCAGGACCTCAGGACGAAGGCGAAGATTGGTGGGGGGCTTAAAGTTGGCGGTGTCTATGTCCTCACCGATCCTGCACTGGATATTGCTCAGGCTCTTTTGTCTACATCATCTCCCTTTACATGACATTGTCGGTTAGGTCATGTTTCACCTAGCAAAGTTCAACAATTTTTGTTGCTGAAGTCCTGTCCTAATTTTGAATGTGAAGCTTGTCAGTTAGGCAAGCACCATAGGACCTCCTTTCCTAGCAGTACTAGTCCACCTACTACTACTCCGTTTCATATTGTTCATTCAGATATATAGGGTCCTAGTCCTGTAACCACCAGAGATGGTTTTAAATATTTTGTCACTTTTATCGATGACTATTCACGCATGTGTTGGGTCTTTTTATTGAAGAATCGTTATGATGTTTTTAGTGCATTTAAACTTTTTTATGCTGAGGTCAAGAATCAATTTGGCTTGCCATTGAAAACACTTCGCACTGATAATGCTCTTGAGTATATCAGTTCAGTCTTTTAAGAGTTTTGTGGTTTACACGACATTATTCATCAAACAACATGCCCCTATACTTCTACCCGAAATGGTGTTGCTGAACGCAAGAACTGTCATCTGCTTTATGTTTCTCATACCTTAATGTTTCATATGCATGTGCCTAAAACCTTTTGGGGTGATGCTGTTCTAACTGCTACGTTTCTGATAAATCGTGTCCCAACTTCTTCCCTGCATAGTAAATATCCCCTTTTTGTGCTCTACCCCTGCCAATCTATCTTTCCTATTCCACCCAAGACCTTTGGTTGCATCTGTTACGTCCACAATCTCTCTCCTGGTGTGGATAAGCTAAGTACTCGTTTTACAAAGTGTATTTTTCTTGGGTACTCTAGGACACAAAAGGGGTACAAATGTTTTGATCCTACTCACGGCAAGTATTTTACTAGCATGGATGTGTCCTTCTTTGAGTCTACACTATTTTTCTCCAAACCGACACTGCGTCAGGAGTACTCAACCACCCCTGTTCCTCTCCCTATACCATGTTCTCTGGATGTTCCCATGGCATCTCCTCAGGTATCTCCTTCTGTGGACCATGAGCATTTACCTCTGCAGGTTTACCGGCGATGGAACATGGTCGTCACCATAGCAGTTCCTACACCAATCCACCCTTTACCTGAGAGTCTGCCACCTGTAACCGATGATCTCCCGATTGCCCTACGCAAGGGTCATCGTGCCATAGCTAAGTATCTCATTTCTAAATTCGTCTCTTATTCTCGCATTTCTCCTTCCCATCATTCCTTTATTACTGTTATCTCATCTGATGCTTTGCCACGTAATATCTTTGAGGCCCTCTCTCAGTCCCACTGGAAGGCTGCTGTGGATACAGAAATGGATGCTCTTATTTTTCGGCACACTTGGACCCTTGTACCGTTACCCTCAGGGGCTGTCTTGTGCCTTGCAAATGGGTTTATAACATAAAACACAATCCAGATGGGTCCATCGATCGGTACAAAGCTCGTCTTGTGGTAAAAAGATTTACTCAGGTGTATGGGGTTGACTATTCTGACACCTTCTCTCCTGTTGCTCGGTTGAATTCTGTCCGTATTATCTTCTCGCTTGCCATCTCCCTTGGGTGGTCTCTTCATCAGTTGGACATCAAAAATGCCTTCTTATACGGTGATCTTAATGAGGCTATTTATATGCATCAACCTCTGAGTTATGTCCAGCCAGGGGAGTTGGTATGCAGGTTGCATAAAGCTATATATGGACTTAAACAGAGTCTCCGGGCATGGTTTCAGAAGTTTTCTACTATCATATCGAAATTTGGATTTATTCACGCGAAGTCTGATCATTCAACATTTATTCGTAAGTCGATCAATGAGATCATTATCTTGGCAATCTACGTCGATGACATTCTTCTCACAGGAAGTGATTCTGGAGGCATAGATGAAACTAAAAAGTTTTTACGGTTTCATTTTTCTCTTCGTGATATGGGTAAACCTAGATACTTTCTAGGAATTGAGATTGCTTACAAAGGCTCAAATATTCATCTGTCTCAAAGGAAATATATACTTGATCTTTTGTCTGACACAGGAATGCTTGATTGCAAACCCACTGATGTTCCTATGGTTCCTAATGAACGATATAGTAAGTGGAAGGAATCTGAGGACACTGATCATACTGTGTATCGGCAAGTTGTTGGGAGACTTATATACCTCACTGTCACACGGCTGGATATATCATTTGCTTAGGGCGTTATTAGTCAATTTATGCAATTTCCCAAGAAAGAACACTGGCAGGCCATGCTAAAAATTTTACAATATCTCTAGAAATCTCCAGGCAAGAGTCTTCTATAGAAAAAGGGACGACAACTCACTATTGAGTCATACTCTGATGCAGATTATACAGGAAACATTGATGATCGGAAGTCTATTACGGGGTTTTGCACGTCCATTGGGGGTAATCTAGTCACGTGGAAAAGCAAGAAACAAAATATTGTATCTCGATCTAGTTGTGAAACTGAATATCAGGCAATGGCTCATACTACGTGTGAGCTTATGTGGATCAAGAGCCTATTGCAAGATTTCAATATAGCTATTGATACCCCAATGGTCATGTGATAATCAATCGGCCATATTCATTGCAAATAATCCCTCATTTCATGAAAGAACCAAATATGTGGAGATTGATTGTCATTTTGTAGAGATGTCATTCTATATCACTAGATCAACACTCCATATACCAAATCTAAAGACCAAGTTGCTGATATCTTTAACTAAGGCTCTCAACTCAACAAAATTTCATGATTTTTGTAACAAGCTAGGCATGATTGACATATTTGCTCCAGCTTGAGGGGGAGTGTTAGCAATTATGGTTTATTAGCTTATCAGGTTTAGGTTCTAACCCTCTTACACTATCTATGTTACTGTGTAACCCTAACAAACGAATAACAAGTTTTCATTACGTTCTTTTTAACTATGATCATGATAAAAATTATGGCCATGCCGTAATTTTCTTGTCAAAGTTTTTGCTATCTGAAAAATTATTGTCGAGTAGGTTATGGGCATGACTTCGGATTATGGCTGTGCTCAGGTAAAAATGGATCCATCGTGTAGCCAATAAGAGAACTACGGTCATGATGAAGATTTTGGCTTTAGCCATAATTTTTGAAATTAGTTCTGTTTGAAGCCAAACTTTTTGTCAAGATTCTTGATTCACTCGTAGACATCAACATTCTTTCATATAGCTCTAAAGCAGAGTGAATTGTCCTGTATTCAACAAATATGACAAGGAGGGAAGCATTTGAAGAGAATTAATGAAATAAGCCAGAAAGAGGTATGAAAACATGATTATAAGCCTCGATTTCATCAAGAATATAGGTAAAAAATACTATATAAATATGAGACATTAGTTTGCGAGGGTAGGAGAGTAGTATTTATTAGTATTAGGGTTTGAGAGAGGGAGTCGAGTATTGTATTGTTCTTTTTGTTTGGGCGTGTATAATGCACAATCTTGCACAATCTCACTGGGCCTCTGGCTGAGAAATAATTGTATCATTTGGTCCATTTTGCCGGTGTCGACGGGAAGGATTGGCTGATTTAACGAACTTGTTGAAGGCGATTGGTGTGCAGATTCATTGGCTATATGGTGCAATGAAGAAGTTTGCCGGCGAGCTGATTTGCATAGTTAGGCATGAAGTTTAGAGGAGGTGTGTTAAGAGGAAGTGTAGGGTTCACTAAAAGGAATGGAAAAAAAGCTCGGGACAAGCATGACTAGAAACACTTGAAAAGACAGTGGAAGTAATGCAGAGTTCCATTGGAGCAGTATGAGTGGAACTCTAGCTTGTAGGAGAGGAAAGGAGGATGAAGGTTTTGGCATCAGCAGTAGAACAATGATAGAATCCGGAGGAGCTAATAAACATCACTCAATGCCAAGCTGAGATGAATCGTCGTCTTGGAGTTTTGGATGAGATGAAGGCTTACAAGTAGAGCTAGTAAAAGAGAGGAGAGTGGACCTGTGAGAGCTTCCAACAATCATTGGATCACCACGGGTGCTGTGAGTTACACCGACCACCACCACCATCTTGTGAGGAGTATTGGTCTCCACCACCAGACTATGCCAAGGCAAGTGAGGAGGGGTGCCCGCCTATGGGGAGACTATTGAACCATTAATTTCCATAAAAATAGTCAAAATTGATTTTGACCATGGAGTAAAAATTGGAAACATGCTAAAGAAAAAAGTCTAATTAAGTAGCATGTCATTTGTGAGCTTTCACTATCAATCAAATTTATTGCTATATTTAAGGATTAAATAAGGAATGGAGGCTCAAATAAAGGAAAGAAAAATTTGGCAAAGGGGGAGTTAGAAGAAAAAAAGGAAAGAAGAAGAGCGCAAAGCAGTGAGTCAAAAAATAAATTAATTAATTAATCATAGCTAATGAGGAAAATATGCTATGGAAAGAAAATTTGGCAAAGAAAGAAGCTCTTGGCAAAAAATATGGAGAGAAGAATAAAAGGCAGAGGGATGCACCAAGGGAAGGAGAGGAGAGAGGTCTTGTGAGGAGTACACAAAGACAAAAAAAGAAGAAAATAAAGGGCGAGCTCTCGACGGAGGAGCAAGGAAATAAAAATAAAGGAAGCGAGAAGGTGAGCCACTGGGAGGTCGCCAAAATTAAAAAAAAAAAAAGGAGAATAAAGCAAATGCCAAAAAAAAAACTCTTAAACGCTTGTGGAAGTGCACAAGGAGAAAAAGAAAAAAAGCAATAAAAAAGATTGATGAGTAATACATTTTTTTTATTTATTTCATGAGGTCATATGAGTTGTTTCTCACATCCATAGAGGCAAAAAGAAAGAAGCGATAGAGGGCATAATGTTCTAGTTCTAGGATTTTATATACTAATAATTTTCAGGATTTTTCATATCCTTATAGTTCCAGTATTTTATATCCTTACAATTTCCAGGATTTTTCATATTCTTATAGTTCTAGGATTTTATATCCTTACAATTTTCAGGATTTTTATATCCTCATGGTTAAAGGATTTTATATCCTTATAAATTTCATGATTTTTTTATCCTAGCTATTCTAAGATTCTATATTTTATGGGATTTTATATCAGCTAAAAGAATTAAAAAAAAAGAATGACAGGGCGATCAAACTAGTGGGAGGATTGACAAAAAAGAAAAAAGAATAAAAGAGGGATAACAATAATAAATACCTGTTAAATTTTTTACATA
The DNA here is from genome assembly GCA_027563935.2 of Costus lasius. Taxonomy (NCBI): domain Eukaryota; kingdom Viridiplantae; phylum Streptophyta; class Magnoliopsida; order Zingiberales; family Costaceae; genus Costus; species Costus lasius. The sequence continues at coordinate 26,271,411 of CM050447.1, read as the reverse complement.
CTCTTGCTGCCTGCCAATTTCCATCGCCACGTCTCTTCCGGCGCCAACAAACCTGACTCCGATCCACAACTGCGATTCCCCAAATGGTCCCCAACAGAAGCTCCATCAGGCAAGGACGAGCGCTTCGGCTGTCCACCCAAAACTCACTACTTGACGATGGTCGACAGCCACCGCCATAGGCTGCCACGAAAAGAAAATACTACAAAAGCAGCAAGCTAATAGAAAAACCCATCTTTCGTCCCCGTTGCTAAGCCACCACATGAACTCGACATTTGGCCCTCGGATTTTGACCAAATCATGCCTATACTCACCTCACGCTGACGAACTTACAGGCTAGAGGATCCATCCATCTGATCTTTAGATAGGCAGAAATAGAATTGAACGATTTACTTCCAGCGACCCCTGTTACAACCAAACCACTCTTCGCCTTCGCTCGCCAACAATTCACCACCGGTCAATACCAAACTCCGGCCACGAGCCCTCGACATGGAGAAGGTATAACCAGAGCAGGTTGGGCAAAGGAACAGCGAATGATTGTTCGCTCGGTGGCAGCTCACTTTTGCCCCCATTACAGGCGACAAAAAAAGGGAGGATGGCTTAGATTTGTTCACATCAAAATTTGACCATCTGCATTTAATCATCAAAATCCAATGATCCTGATCTAAATAAAAAATGATGATCCAAATTACTCCAAGCCACATTAGATGACAGAAATTAATCAAACACTTTAATGAGCTCGATTTAATAAACTAAATCTAATGGCAAAGATTCGACTGAAATCTAATGGTCAAGATTTGACCCCATATAAACAGATCATATTAAATAAATCAAATATTGATCCAACAATTTGAATCTTTTACTTTGATCAAATGGGTAGGATCAATTAGATCTGATCGAATGGTCTAGATCTAAATCACAAATTAAATCAATGAATGAGTATAATATTCATATATCTAAATCAATCTAATGACTATTGACATGATTCAAGTGTTGATCCCTATTAAATCAAGCATGATCTTTCTAAATATTGTGTTTGATTTTATTATCCGAAATCTAGACTAAAGCATATATGAGAATTTAAATCAACAATCACGAGATAAATTAGACATTCAACGGCTGAGGATAATTTTCCTCAATTGGACCACTATTGATACGATCTAGGCATCTATCCCTATCAAATCAAGCTTGATCTTTTCAAATATGGCCTTGAATTTTTGATAGGAGATCAGAATTGAAACATCTCTAAATAAGTGATCTTAGTAATAAGATACAATTCATCTGGTTAAACATGAGTTAACTTACTTGACTCAAACCTATTTGATCAAATCTAGCACATCACAGTATAATATTGTTTGGGAGCTACGTAGGTCGATGACTATCATCAAGACGTAGGTCCTCAATGACATTGTACATATGGTGCTCAAGAGTAAAAATAAAAATAATTTCCAAAAATAATATTTATTCCTAAACCTCTGAAGGAATAAGTATATAATCATGAGATAATTACATGTTTAGGCTAAGCAATTATTTATAATATTATCAAGAAATTTAAATCCAATTGCTGATAAGCCATCAATGCTAGGTACAAATCAAATTCAAATACTCATAAGCCACTAAAGCTGAACACATATCAAATCTAAATGCTCATCAAGGCTGAGTATATATCAAATCTAAATACTTAAACTATTAAGCCGAGCACAAATTAAATTTAAATACTCGCAAGCCGCCGATCATAAATGTTTTACGCCATCAAAGCCAAGCATATGCCAAATTCAAATCCTCACAGGCCATCAAGGCCAAGCATAGGAAAAGGTTTTACCGAGTACCGACACCTATAGTGTGGATTGCTTCGATACTTTTTTTATGTTTCTCACTTTTATGTATGTTCAAGTTCTAATTTTCTTGGCAATTAATACTTGATGGAGCTGCTACCTTCAGGATGGTTTCTTTGTGGAAGTTCAAATGAAACAATCTTAATAATATGTTAACTTTACAATGCAATTTATCATCTTTAGTTGGGCTCACATGTTTGATTTGAGAAATTTGCATAGGTTGTTAGTACAATAGGCTTTGATATAGTAGTATATACTTGGTCTCTTCACTAAAACTCTTCTTGTATTGTAATTTTGGTGGTTTATGTTAACGATGACCGCTTATGGTTAAGAGGCATTTATAGTTAAAGATCTAAGTGAACCTTGTTATTTTCTGGGGACGATGTTGTTTATCAAGTTGGTAACATTTATAACTTACATTATGCGTCCTCAGAACTAAAATTAGATGGAACGAAAAGAATGAGTTTTTACTGGTTTCCTTAGAGGGAAAGAAAAGGAAGCAAAAAATGGAGGGAAAAACTCTTCCTTTTCGTCATTTTATTTTCCCCAAATTAGGCACAAATGACATATTAATCTGTAAATTGTGCAGCATTAGAATCTCATCATGTGACAATAGCTTTGCGTTCACCAGTGTCCCCCTAAAGCCTTGCCACTCTACCGTCAACGAACCAACAATTGTCGTATAGCAGAGTTAAAAAAAGGCTACTATGATGAGTTACAGACGCAAGTAGGAACTCGATTGGCAACTCTAATGTATGAGCAACTAGCTTGAGTCCAACCTGATTCAGGAGTGACGAATTTAAGTTTGATGATGATCAGTCGCAATTGGTTGAAATTATTGAGGGAAGAAGAATTTTAAATTTTGGTATTAACCGGCGCATTTTTTGCATTTATGTTTTTACGTTTTATTCCCTTTTATATACGAGAAGGAGATGGTTTATATTGGTATTATTGAATTGGTTTAAGGAATTGAAGGCGTAGTTTCTCCTATTGATTTCCTTCTCTCCTAGTTGTGATGAATCATCCTCCTTTCTGGATTTTGGAATATTGGTTGCATACTAATCGTAGCCGCTGAGGAAGCGCCACTACTTAGCATTGTAGGGCCTAATTTGTCACTTGTAGTTTCACTTTGGTGCAGTGGATCTTGGCATTGCCTTCCACTTTGTTTGCCTTCTACTTATTCAAGTTGCCTCCGATAATTGATCCCTAACTTCGGAGCTTGCCATTGTCGCCTCCCATGTTCATAAATTAGTAAAAGGCCAATCCCTTGCATCAGCCCTCAAACTTCGAAACTCTGGCCATGCATTCCTTACGTGGTTTTGGATTTCCAATCAATGGGATTCAGCCTTTCAGCCATTGGATTAGCGACACTGAGTGAAAACCTGTCCAACAGCTTCCCAGCCATCATTGAAGAATCCCTTCAGATTTGGTCACATTACTCCAGCTATACGGTCGCTTCCCCAACTTCAGTCCATCTTCGAGCTCGTTGTGGGAATAAGATAACTTGGACAGGTCAGATTTTTGTGGAAGGGGGCCCGGTTCAACCTGATCCACTCTAACTGTCACGCCCCGGTCGGATCGGCATGAAAATAACACTTATCCGTTGTCTCAGGGCTGTCCGGCGGAATACCGGAACGCAACTCTCCCTAGGGTTTCCGACCCGAAATTAGAAAACCCTAACTCCCGATTAATTTTTATCCCCAAATTACAAAGTCGCTCAGAACCCTAACCCTAATTAGGAAAGTTCGGAAGCAAACCCTAATTTGGAGAATTACCTCACTGGTCAAAATTCACCGTTGACCAAATCAAAATAATCTTTATGCTGACATCGGCGTGACGTCAGCCCTCGATCAATTACGCCGCGCGCGTAAACCTCCGTTGCTGGCGTCAGCATGACGTCAGCGTTCCAAATCGAAATCACCGCGTCGATTTCGTCTGCTGGCGTCAGCGTGACGTCATCTCCAATTCAAAATCGAATTCGCGATTTCGCTCGAATCTCCGTTTGGATTTTGACCCGGTCAAAATCCACGTTGCTGCCTCGAAGCGAACGCCCATCGTTCGTCTTCCTCACGTCGTCGTTCGCACGCAAGATCAACGCCGAACGCCGCCTGCGTTCGCCTCCGCCGCCAGGCGCCGCCGCGCTTACGACCTCGCCGTCGAACCCGAAGACAGGGGAGGTGAAGATTGAAAGGAGAAAGCTTTATTTGATGATAAAAGCTACAGAACCGACGACCCCCGTCACCGGCCGGACTCCCTCTTCCCTCCCTCACCGTCGGCTCACCAGCCGCGGTTACAGTTCTCTCTGTTTCCTCTTTCTCCCGTCGGCACCGCCGCGCCGACCTTCGCCCCCTGGCGGCATCAGAGCTCTGCTCTGGCATAGGCGACGGCGCCCTCGCCGTCGCCGGTGGAGTCGCTCCCCGGCGCTCCTCTGTGGTGTCGCCCTCTGTGCCCCGCCCCCCCCCCCCCCCCCCCCCCCCCCGCGTTCTCGCCGCCTCTGCAACGAGCTTTATAGCAGAGCTCGGCTTCACCTGGTCGCGTGGACCACGCCGCCCGCAGATCTCGCCTCCGCGAGCTCCGCGTCCGAGTTCTTCGGAGACGACCGTGTCGCCAACTCCCGTCCGTCGGAGAAGGAGTCCTCGATACCGCGTCCCTTCCGCGTTCGAAGCCCCGAAGACTCGAAGCCGTCGCTCTCTGCTTCTTCCGACGTCGCCGAAGTCATCCGCGTCCTTGCCTAAGCTTTGCTCGCTGAAGACCCGTTCCCTGCGCCGAGCGTCGCCGTCGTCCGGCTTTCTCTGCTGCGGACGAAGTCCCGCGTCTGTTTCCTTTTGGTGGAGCCGCCGCGCATGCCTTTGCTCGACGAAGCCTCCGCTTCACCCGCGAGAATGCCGCTGCGACGCCCGCTGAATCAGCGTCTGAAGCACGCGGATGAGACGAAGCCTCTGCTTCGTTTGGGTTCCGCACCATGGGCTTGGGTTTGGACCTGTGTTCGGGTTTGGGCCGGACCGCCTGAACCGGGCCCTGACACTAACTAAATTCACACGGTTCCTGGTATAAGCCAAATATGAATTGACTCAAGTCTGGTTTGATTCTTGAATCCTTTTATTAATTTCTGGAATTATCTGACATATCTAGAGGGGTTATTTGCGTATCTATGATTATAGGGGAAATCAATTTTGGATCTGATAGTCCATTTGGATATTTCGGACCCGATCTCCTTAGATATGATCTTATATTTTATATCTGATATCTCTATAGTCTGGGTCTTCTTAGACATGGACGGGTCTGTCTCTACTTGTAACTTTTTATTGATATTGTAATTAAATAGGATTTTTGGCATCATAATGATTCAGATATTGCATAGATGGACCCGAGGCACACTTCTGCTGATCTCCATGATCGAGCATCTTCACTACAGTGCTTTTATTTAGTGATGCTTCACCTAGTGCCTGTACTGTCTTCTGTTTAATCAATATCCTTTTATTTAGTTGTGCATATTTGGAACTATTTAGGCCCACATCATAACCCATATAGAATACGAAATGTGAGTGGATCTGTAATGCCCCTCCTGTTGGGAGAGAGGGAGAGAATGAAGGGCCGTGCAGTGGCTTTGCAGCCTCTTTGGTAGGAAGATGACAGATTTTAATAGGTAACGACTTCTTGGGCAGCCAAGAAGAAGAAAAAGGGGCAAGTGTGGAGTTTGGAATGCTATCTCGGGGGGCGCGTTCTCTAAGAAACTGCGGATTCCTAGAATTTTCGAAAGCTGCAGTTGTAGCCGTTCATTAATATTAGCATAGATCTCAAAGAGTCTTAAGGGAAAAGACTTAAATACTAATATTAATATTAATGTTAATACTAATACTAATACTATTACTAATGCTAATATTAATGCTAATGCTAATACTAATATTAATACTAATGCTAATATTAATACTAATGCTAATACTAATACTAATATTAATCCTAAAGTTAACCTAAACATCTGAAGGAGTCTTGGGATTGGGGCATGTACTGCGCAGATCAACGGCAAAAGCAGCAGGTTCTTAATTTTATAGGAATCCGCGGATTCCTATAAAATTTCTCCCATCTCGGGAGCAGTGGACAGAGTAGTTGTCAGAGGCTACGAAGGAGCGTAAGTAATAGAGATCATTCGTGGCAGTGGAGGGTGAGAAGTAGCAGAACAAGCGCACAATTGCAGTTGGGGTGGCAGTGACGACGATGACGGTGATGTGGCTGACTGGCAGTGGCAGTGCGGCTGATTGGCTGCAACAGCAATCGTGTGGCTGATCCAGGCTGCATCCGCAATCCTGCCTCAGTCATGATTTGCGCATGAGTAATCTTTCCTTCACCTCTATTGTCATTCCTCAACAAATTTCTCTCTCCTCACATTTCGTCCCCCCATAGATACAGTGCTAAAATAGATTGTAATGAACCTTCGAGTGAAGTCTTCTGGGTTGCCAGCCTGGTGATACTTTCCTTCTACTTTGATACAAGTTCACTTTTAAATGTTTCTTCGGAGGTGGTTGATCTTATTGATTAGTAGTAAAATTTTTCTATTGTGTAGATTCTAGGCTGAAATTTCTTTACAATCGTTTTCAGTGTGTTAATCAGCACACGCCGGAGCTGTCACAGTGTCACTGGGAGGTCTCCCACATTATACATCATCTTCAAGCAATTGTGAACACAATATACTAGTGATACGCGTGATATTACGGATAGAATATCAATTTTATATTTTTGTACATATTTTTATGGCAACATTGTCATTTGGAAACTTGGAAGAAAAAAACGAAGTGTGTTAGATGGAATAAATTATGCATCTTAGTATAAAGATAAGATGTATACCCTTTGTGAAATCATGCAGTTGCATGATAGCTACACAAGTTTAGGCTTTCCTACCCTAAATCGATTGAGATTTTTTTTGGGTTTGTGAGACTTGTTATTGGGTAAGTTAACCTGAGTTGGAGCATTTTCCTACTTTCAATGTGCTAGAGCTTTTTCTCTTTGATGCCAGTTGGCCATCGTTTAGTGACGGAAAATCCTTTTCTGATTAAATCAACTTGCAATTACTTTGAACAGGATGACTTTGATGAGGGCGATATTCAGAAGATGGAAGAGGCAAGAATTGCTTACGTTGCAGCTGTTACTGCTGCAAAAGAAAACCCCTGTGAAGAGTCCCTAGCCGCAGCAGCTGAGGCAAGGTTACATCTGGCGTCCTTTCTTCTAAACGGCCGTTAGGAATTGCACCGGTGCACTTGTGCCGCATCTTGAAAGAATATTTAAGTAATTAGGTGTTGTTGTTCTTATCAATATATTATGAATGGATTATGAGATTGATCTCTTCCCACAAAATTACTTTATTATCCCATGCTAATGTTCTCTTATTCACTTCATTTTGCAATCAGAAGCTGTCTTCTCTGAGAAGTATGTAAAAGTAGGGCTTGCTTTTTAATTCGAATTAGACAAGAACCATGATATTAATGTTATTTAGATTAAAATAATAATACATTAGTGTATCGATAGCCCTAATGGAGCTGGAGGAGTTATTAACATAAGATAATATTGGTAAGTTTTGAGATGTCCATACTCATTAGAACATTCGAGCTTAAATTTTTATTTCAAGATGTTTACGTGGGATTAACAAAGCCAATTCGTATGAATCTGGATGGCTCGTGTAATTATCAAATCAAAAGTATTTAATTTAGATATGATCTGTCCATAAATGAAAGTTTGATAATCCATGACTATGAAAATGATTTTTATAAATTTATGTTAAATCGATGTTATGTATATCAAATAATAAATATTTATTATTATGCTAAAGTACAATATGTTAGATATTACATTATATACTTGTATAGTATCAATGGGTTTTGCGGTTCAAATAAAGTTATGATCCAACTCGATTATTGGATTACGGTTCCAAATATGTTTATATTTATTCAAATCCATTTAGCTTTATATCAAGTAAACATAAACCTCTGCTTTCACTTCCATAAAGTAATTTTCTGTCTCTATACACTTATACAAAATATACTTGTTATGTATATGTACATAGATTGATTTTTAGATGAACTAGTTAATATGGATTTAGTGGAGTTATCTTAAATAAATTTTGGTTTACTTGTTTATTTGATAATTATTATTTTAAAAAAGTATTCTTGGTCATATATAGTGGGCATCTTCGTTCATCTATATATATATATATATATATATGAACTATCAAAATATGAATAATATGAGTAGTTGTAAAAATTTTGCAAAAAGAAAAAAAATGAAAATATTAAATTATTTATTAATTTTTTTCCCGTTGAATTTATTTATTTTTAATTACACAGGCACGTTCAAAGACTTGTCCATATGAAATTAGTTCTTTTTTGTTAACACTTAACAATGAGTGTTTTTTCGATTATCAATTTTCATAGTTTTTATGTTTTAATCTTATATGTCAAATAAATTAAATTAATTATATATCAATTAAGGAATCATAGAAAAATAAACTTGTTAAAATTCGAGAACCGTGGACCAACTTGCATAACCGAAATTTTATAAATAAAGTTATTCTATTTTAGTTATATTTATTCACTGTTTTGTTTGCTCACTACTATGTTAGTTTTATTATCTCAATATTTTCATTAAACATTTTTATCATATGAATTTATCTTAAATTACTCTATTAAAAATACAAAAGATAAAATATTTTCGTATTTTAGTTGGGAAATCTAAATAAAAGTCATTTGATGAAATAGTCTAGTGATAGTTTAGTATGTGGTTTTTTTTATAGGGTTTAGCTCTAGATTTCATAATTTAATTTTTTTTAGAAAAAATGGTAATATTTGGAAAAAAAAATAATTCGTGCTTGTAGGATAGTTACTTTTATATACATAAATATATTAGGGTCTAGAATTAGAATATTTAAATTTTAGGGGCTAAGTTCTGCCCTTGTGTGTGCCGAAAATTGACTCGGATTTGTTATGCATAACTTTCATCTCACATTTCATGTTGCTTTGAGGTTTGTGCTCATTATAATTAATTTTAAAATTTGTGCAAAGCACAAATCTCAAAGCAAAATAAAGGGTGAAATAAAGATTGTGCATAAGAATCCCGGGCAATAGTGCTGGACAAAATTTTTTTTTATGTGTGCCGCTCTCCAGACTCCCCTCCTCACTCTGACATAGACTGAGTAGTGGAGCAAAAAGCAAAAGTGTTATAACCTGAATTTTTATTTTTTTTAGGTCTGAATATAATTAAAAATATTGGAAACATATTTAAGATTTTTTAAGACTTAAAAAATTATTTTGTAAACAAAATATTTATTAAAATTTATTAATTTTATTTTTCTTTAAATACACCCTAATCTTTTCCTAAATCTTTTTTTTCTTTAACCCTAATTGCCTATCTCTCTCTCGCGTCGAAAGCCGTTCCCTCTAGGTTTTTATTTTATTTTTCCTTCTTCTCCTTTAACGCTGTCGCCCGCCTCTGCGCTCGCATCTTCCCCGTCGGCGGCGAGAGCGTGGGCAGTGACTGGAAAGGACGCCGGCGTCTTCCTCGTCGTTCCTTTGTGCGGCGTCCTCAGTCCGACGTGGATTCGTGCGTGTGCTTCCGGCGGCGAGAGGCGAGTTCCCCTGTCCACGCGGTGCGGCGAGTTTTCTGCAGCGGGTGAAGAGTTCTGCGGCGAACGCCGCCTCCACCTCCTTCCTCTGTCGGCGGCGACGACCTCTTCCTCTTTCCAGTGGGGCGGCGTCTTCTTCCTCCAGCGCGTCTATTTCTTTCCTTCCAGCGATGTGTGCGACGACCCCTGTTTCCGTTTGCGACGCCGCCTCCTTCTTCAAGCAGCGGCGGCTCATTCCTCTACAAGCTCCGGCTGCTCCTCCTCCTTCCGGCGGCTGATCTTCCCCAGCAAGCGCTGGAGATTTCTTCTCCCAGCAACGCGAACGAAGCCGATGCGAACGGACGCTGTGTTGACGGTGTTGACTTCGTCCGCGTCGAACGTTCGGCAGAGGTAAGTGTGGTTTGATTTATTTTATTTTATTTTATTTTAATTATCTATTAAATTCTTCTTCCTAAGAATAAAGTAGTAAAACCTAATTTCTATTATTGTTGTAATATTATTATTATTTTGGGGGGAATTACATGATAATTAATTTTGAATAAAATTGATTTAAATAGGAAATTAAGGGTGAGGACATAGTTATAAGTTAATACATATGATAGGCAATAATAGAGGTTTATTTAAATTATTCAGTTAAGAAGAGGAGGTAATTGAGCTTTGAATTTAGAATATGACACTTGAGATAGGAATTTTTTCCCTGCCTTTGTTACAGCGTCAAGTATATCTATTAGGATAGATATTGACGCTTTATCTTTGCAACTCTTCTAGTTGAATTGCATTTAAATTCAGTTGATCTCATTTATCTTGTTTATTTCGTCATATTATGTTTCTGTATGCATGATTAGTAAAGATATATTGAGATATCTGATATACTGACAATATGAGTATGATTGAACAATTGTGATTCTGTGTTGTTATGTCGTGACATATTGAACTCCGGACTGGATGATTTATCTCAAGTGGCCATCGCGTGTGTGATATATAGTTACTGATTATATCGGGCTATATGATTGCCGGTTAGGGTATCGCCAGTTGTCTTCAGATAATACTCCGGATGCTAGGTGTTGGACGCAATACTACCAAGCTATTTATGACAGTCGTTCTACTGTGTGAGTTGTAGTAGAAATAATATGAAAATGAGTGCGGCTCATTATTGAGATCTGTTGGCTTGGGGGTGGTCATGGTCGGTTAACCGAACCGTTTACCGTGGTCAACCGGTTAACCGAACCGTTCGGTTTGGAAAAACTATGAACCGTTTCCGAACCGCTCGACCGGTTAATCGGTCAAATGGTTAACCAGTCAACCGGTTAACCGATTCGGTTAACCACCGGTTAACCAGTAATTAAAACTAAATAAAATCTTAGTTTAATCTATGTAACGATTTTGTGCTTTGCAGTAATGATTCCGGAGTTTTTTTCATACAACTAAAATAATTAATTAAAATTAAGAATAAGCTTGTTTGATGTATAATCTATGCATCAATGGATTGTCAATACAACACAAAACCATATAGAAGTACAGAGCAAACAACTAGGAAAGTGTTACTTTCAGTAGCTTTGTCCAAGAATATAATACAATTATCTTCAAATATAATTGGGCAATAAAAACTACATACCATTGGATTTCCAGTCTTGGGCCAAATAAAAAAATCCTCCCCAACCCGAGAGCCCATAATTGTAACACCAAGCCTTTGGGCATACTTCAACATATAAGATGCTGAACATTATGGCTGTCAACAGAAAAACAATCTATTGGTGCAGTTAGTTGGGGAAATGCTGTCTATTATTATCAACAAAAATTTTCATAACTAATGTTGCAAAGTGAAAGCTAGAAAAATTGACTTACCACTACCACATCTAGTGCCGAGCACTGTGTGCAAGTATGAAAATTTTGAATCTACAAGAAGTAGATATCTTTTGAAACTTCTTGATTCAAAAAGAACCTACAAGCCAATATCAACAACACAACAAGTCAATACAACAAAATATTGAAACGGCCAACTGCCAAATATCAACTTACAAGTCAATACAACCTACATTCTTATGTGTCAAATATCAACTTACAAGAAGTTTCAAATTTCAAGTTTCAAGTAAGTATAACTTACAAAATATCCAAATAGTCAAATAGCAACTCACAAGAACTCGAGAAGTTCCAACTTACAAGTCAATACAACATTACAACACAAAACCAAAAGTTTCAACTTACAACAACATTATAACACAAAACCAAAAGTTCCAACTTCCGACAAGTCCTACAACACAGCCATAAGTTTCAACTTACAACAATTCAAAAAGTCAATACAAACCAAAAGTTCCAACTTCCAACAAGTCCTACAACACAGCCATAAGTTTCTAACTTACAACAACTCAAAAAGTCAATACAAACCAAAAGTTTCAACTTCCAACAAGTTCATTGTTAATCCAAAGTCCTTACTCAGTCTTCAGTCATATCAATAATATGCTCTTGAGAACCACCTAACAATTCTGCAATAAAAACAAAACAAACAAATATCAAATTCATAAAAACAATAATAGTTCATGAATGAAAATGTATTATAACACAACATATAAGAAAAAAAATTCACTTGATTCTATCCTTTCAATCATCTAGTGACTCTTCAATAAAAATTGGACTATGTGAAGTACGAAACCAATCCTGCCCACAAATAAGAGCTTCTACCATCTTTGGAGTAAGAGAACTACGGAATGGATCAAGTACACGGCTACCAGCATTGAAAGCCAACTCTGAAGCAACTGTGGAAATTGGAATAGCTAACACATCTTTAGCCATACAAGATAATATATGATACCTTGCTGCATTTACCTTCCACCAATTCAAAACATCAAAGGATTGATCGTTAACATCTTCACATTCTTCTTATAAGTACTTGTCCAACTCAGTTTTCTTCTCCCCTCCCTCTTGTCCACCCATTTGCTTCTTATACAACAAGAATTGGTAATTGCGGCAACTCAGTATATCATCAACCTCTAGTTCACTTGTTGGGTCAACGTTGACATCTTTAGAGCTTGTACTTTGATGGGTTGAAGCATAAAACTCAAACATATATGTTAGAGTTGTTTTCACTTTTTGTTGCAACAAAATAGCGGCCTCCTTTGAATATGACTCATTAATAATTCATTTCACATAATTTAATTTGCATCTTGGATCAAGAATTGAAGCAATAAATATTATCTCATTGATTTTATCAATATTGGCCCAATATTTGTCAAATTTAGCTTTTATGTTACAAGCCATTAGCTTCAAGCTATCATTATCACTACCGCAATATTTTGAAATAATCAATCCAAGTCCAAAAATTTCACTTACATACATGTTACTAGTGTTGTAAAATGAACCAGACAATCTTAAAGTAGCTTCATAAAATTTCTTCAAGAAAGGTAATAAGCTACGAGCATACTCCTAATCACAATCCAATGGGACCCCTTTCTTTGCAAGTTCTTCACTGAATCTAACATCTTGTATTTCAAGCAACTCGAAAGCTTTCTGAAATTTGATAGCCACCTCTAACATCAAATAAGTAGAATTCCACCTAGTCTCAACATCTAGGCAAACACTACTTTGGCATTTAATTTTTTCTTTTTCAATGCAAGCCTTGAACCTTTGTAATCTTGCTGGAGAGGAACACACATATTTGATAGCTAAACGTATTCTACTTATTGAGTCATCAATTTCTTTTAATCCATCTTTTACTATTAAACTCAATATATGTGCAGCGCATCGCATGTGTAAGTGTTTAGCTTGCAAAATACTACCTTTCCAATTATTAAGTCGTTTATGCAAATGAGCAATACCTAGATCATTGGAGCTTGCATTGTCAATAGTCACACATAAAACTTTGTCTATCCCCCACTGAAGCAAACATCTTTCAATTGATCTCCCAATTACAATACCCGCATGGCTAGAAACTAGATTAAAATTGATAATCTTTTTATGTAGCACCCAATTTTCATCAATAAAATGGGCGGTAAGGCACGTATAATTCAGATTTTGGCAAGATGTCCATGTGTCTGTGGTAAGACAAATGCGAGATGACAATTTGTTGAAAATTGATTTCAACTCTTTTTTCTTTTCAACAAATAGCTGATAGACATCTCTAGTGATTGTTGAACGAGAAGGAACAACAAATCTTGGTTGTAAATTTCTAACAAAATCAAGAAAGCCTTTACGTTCAACAAACTTAAAAGGCAATTCATCAACTATAATCATTCTAGCAAGTGACTTTTTACAACTTGCTTGGTTAAAATTATGAGCAACAACTGTATGCTTCATAACACTACCCTCTGATTTATTATTGCCTTGAGTCACTATTTCTAGGGTCTTTTGCCTTTTTTCTGCATTTAAAGGATATTTCTTGCATCTACCCAAATGATTAATCATACCACTAGTCCCATTTGCTGTAATGCAACTAATAGATGTGTGACAATAGCTACACATAGCTTTTTCTTCATCTTTTTTATCACTTATAATCTTTGAAAAATGATCTCATACCCATGATGGTTTTCTAGTACTAGTAGGCTTAGCACCACTGACCTTTGATTGAGAAGGAATATCTCTCTGTTGCTGCTGATCAGTTGGTTCAGATGCAGATGCTGAGCCTGAGATGGGTGGTTTAGATGCTGAGGGTATGCTACCAGTACCACTGCCCACATCTTTCCTTTTGTTACTGGTCTCTCCCCAGTCTCCCGCGCTCTCCTCCATCTAATAACAATTCAAATCTAATAACAATTCAAAAGGAATACATTTGCTGAGCTGATGACACTATCAAGTCTCAATAGAAGATTAATAACACAACTGTCTCAATAGAAGATTAATAACACAACTGTTTGGCTATTTGCTTGGTTCCAAAATTTACCTAAATTAGGGAGGGTTGAATATCTCTCTGAGTGCCGACGGGTGTCACTGGCGAGTGGCGACTTGGCGAGTAGAGGGAGCGCCGACTCTCGACTAGGCTTCAGCCCTCAGGGTTCAGGGCCTTCGGGCATCACGGGCGAAGCCTTCGGGCGTCACAGGCGTCGGGCGTCGGGCGAAGGCGTCCAGCGTCGGGCATCAAGCGAGGCCTTCGGGCATCACGATACAGTCTCCCGACTAGGCTTCCGTCTTCACTGGCGACTTGGCGACGACGGCGGCTATGAGTGGCGGAGCGACAAGCAAACGAGAGTCGAGTGTCGAGAGATTTCAGATTTGGCCATTTGGGGATTTTTGATTTTAGGGTTTTGACTCCGTGAATCGTGACGTGAGTTGGTGTCTTGGTGAGGTGAGAGTGAGACTGAGTCGTGAGAGACATCACTAACACTATACACTACAAGTCTACATCAGACTGACATCGTTATTCGTAGCTGAGCAGAGAGCCGGACGGAGATGGGGTAAATATTATAAATGTAATAGATATATACGGTGGGTCGGTTAACCGGTTAGTTTTTTTTTTTTAATCGAAATCGAACCGAACCGTGGTATTTTGTTAAAAAAACCCGACCATGACCCGAACCAACCTAGCCGGTTAACCGCCCATACGGTTCGGTTCGGGCGGTTTTCCGGTTCGGTTTGGTTTTTCGGTTTTGAACAGCCCTAGTCGGCCAAGCTTGATGCGATATTCTTTGTATTATTTGTTTTTGACATATATCGTTGTTCCAGTTATTGTATTATCTTGTTATTTGACCCCTCACTATTTTGTTGGTTCCTACTTAGCGTTTTTGCTAACTCCACTTGTTTCTCTTTCAGGTACAGAGTTAACTTCTGGGAAGAATAGAGTAGATAACATATACAGTCTGAGTTCAGATAGTCTTTTAGCTCTTATTTTAGTTGATTTGTTTGTATCTTTGATAGTATATTTTTAAAGATTGTGTTATAAATTTTGATGTTAAGTTTGGATTATTTATTTAATAAGTGATATGTGATTATTATAGATCTTTGTTCCTATCAATATTGTTTACTTCAGTTAGGGATAGCTGGCTTTCCATCGAGGCGTGATAGAAAGTGCTGTTCAATCTGCGGGGGAGAGATATGTGGTGGTTCTTTCCTCGGTGGAACACTTTCGCTGCACTAGCGGCGACAAAGATGTCTCTTTTCCGCAAGATATCAAATCGAGCGCTTTGTTTGGCATCTCAATCGGCTGATGTCAAGAACTCAAAAAGAGCATGGAAATCAAATTCTTGTATGTATCTACTAGCTGTTTCTATTTCTATACCAAAACATCCACAAAGATTTTTTTTTTCAGCCCCCTGCATTTCGTGGGATTTCTGCCTTGCTTGGTCCGCTTTGTCTTTTACTCAATTTGCTTAGATAATACGATTGTTTTCATTGATTATCTGTTTGAGTAGCTAAAATTCATTAAAAACTGCATTTTTTATTTTTCTTTAACTAGGAGTTTGAGGTTGTTTTTTCCCTGTTGCGCATTGCTTTGAGCATCGTATTTGCTATTGACTTCTCAGTGGTTTTCCCCCCCTTTCTCATTGTTAGTTCTTTTAGTAGATAGTAGATTTTGGTGCTTAGTCTTATCTTTGCTTCCTTTTTAATTTTTTAATTGACTAAACTCACTGCACATTGTGTTGGACATTTGTATTATGTTTTTAAGTAAACCTTTAAACCTGTTACATTTGAAACAGCACAAGCTTTCGAGAATAGTATATACTCCGTGCTTACCATTCACCGCTGGAAGTCATTGTATCACATGAATTACGAGCTAGCCAAACTCAGAAAGGTTCATGGGATGCTGGCATTGAAGTTCTTGAAGTGGATTGTCCGGCAGCCTGGATTCAATGGATTTACTCAGTTGTTTTGCGTTACAATTCATATACTTGTTCGGGCACAGATGTATAGTCATGCAAAATCGATATTAAAATATCTTTCCCAGAGCAATATTACCTGTCATTCCCTTTTCCACTATCTCCTGGACACCTATCCTCGTCACGACTCCGTTCCATCAATTTTTGACATTTTGATTAAATACTATATTGAAGAAGGAATGCTGAAGCACGCTAAAGAAACTTTTCAGCTGATCAGCACATATGGATTTGCAACCTCTATTTATACATGCAATGCTCTACTTGCTGCTCTTGCAAGGGACGAGGGAGTGCCTTCTGTCTTATTGTTCTTGAAACAGATGATAACCGGTAAAAGCTTCCCTGATGTGAGTTCATTTAATATAGTGCTTAATTCTCTTTGCATAGCAGGGAAGCTTGGAAAGGCTAAGCATGTTTATAATAAGATGGAAAAAAGTGGCGTATTACCAAATATAGTTACCTACAACACACTGCTACATTGGTTTTGCAAGAAGGGAAGGTTCAAGGCTGCTCTGAATGTTTTAGATTGCATGGATAGAAAGGGTGTTAAAGAAGATGTTTACACATATAATGTGATTATTAACAACTTGTGCAAAGAAAATAGGAGTGCTAGGGCCTATTTGCTATTAAAGCAAATGAGAGAGCGAAAATTATCTCCTACTGAAAGCACATATAATACTCTGATCAATGGATTCTGTAAGGAAGGTAAGATAATTATTGCTAATCATTTATTCAAAGAAATGTTGAAGTTTAATCTTAAACCAAATTCTATTACTTACAATGCTTTGATTGATGGGTACTGTCGGATTGGTAGAATCCACGAATCACTGAGAATTTTAAATGAAATGGAAGCTGCTGGATTAATTCCTAATGAGATAACTTATGGTGCTCTCCTTAATGGATATTGCAAGACTTCGAAACTGGATGCTGTAGCGGATATTCTTGAAAAGATGAGATTAAAAGGTATTGCCTTTAACTGTATAATATATACAATTTTGATTGATGGGCTTTGCAAAGACGGCAAGCTCAATGAAGCTTTGCATCTTTTAAACAACATGCTTGAAACTGGGGTTTCTCCTGATGTTGTTACATATTCTGCACTTGTTCATGGTTATTGCAAATTGGGCAAGAAAGACCAAATCAAACAGATTCTCTCAAAGATGATCAAAACTGGTATTTTTCCAAATAAAGTATTTTTTGGAACAATTATACGCCACTATTGTTCATGTGGAGATATCACAGAGGCTCTGTACCTTTATGCTAAAATGCATCGCTTGGGCCATGAAGCAGACGTGATCATTTGTAATTCATTAATTTCTGCTCTTTGCAGAAGGGGGATGTTAAGAGAAGCAGAGCAGTTTATACAGCACATGACCAGAATAAACCTAAATCCTGATTGCGCTAGTTTCAATCTCCTTATAAATGGTCATGGACATAAAGGTGATGCTTTAGCAGCATTTTCTGTTTTTGATGAAATGGTTATCCAGGGTCATACACCTAACCATTTTACTTATGGATGTTTACTTAAAGGATTGTGCAAGGAAGGTTTCTTGCATGAGGCAAAGAAATTCTTTGTTCAAATTCTTGATATCCCTTTTGCTGTTGATTGTCATACCTACAATACTTTACTTTTAGAAATTTGCAAATCTGGAAACCTACATGATGCTTTGGATTTGTGTGATAGAATGATTCAGCAAAACATAATACCTGACAGTTATACCTACACCATTCTTCTAAGTGGCTTTTGCCGGATGGGAAAGATTGTTCCTGCATTTATCTTATTTGGAAGTGCAAGAAATTGTTTTTTCTTTCCGAACCATGTTGCTTATACATGTTTAATTCGTGCATCAATAAAGGAAGGACAATTAAGGGTTGCGTCATACCTTTTTAATGAGATGCTGAATATAAACAGTTTAGATCCTGATATTATTGCTTTTAATTCAATGCTTGATGGCTATTCTAGAGCAGGACTGATGCCGCAAGTGGATAAGTTGGTTTGTGGTATTAAGGAAAAGGGTTTGATTCCAAATCTTGTGACATATAACATTCTTATGCATGGTTATATCAAGAAGGGACAACCACTACTATCATTTAGACTTTACAAAAGTGTGGTACAGGAAGGTCTCAAGCCAGATAACGTGACATATCATTTACTAATTTTTGGGCTATGTGAGTCCGGTATGATTGGTATAGGAGTAAAATTATTGGAAAAGGCAATGTTAGATGGTGTTATTCCAGATGAATTGACTTTTAATATGCTTATTACCAAGTACTGTGACAAAAGTGAGATGAATGACGCTTTTAGGATTGTAGATTGTATGAAAAGGTTGCAAATGTTGCCAAGTGCTGAGACCTATGATGCCATTATAAGTGGACTAAATAGAAAAGGCCTTTTCCAAAAGTCATATTTGATGCTGCATGAAATGATGGAGAAAGGTGTTCGCATTAAGCACACTCATTTTATTACACTAATTAATGGAAAATGCAGGGTTGGTGACGTACGTGGTGCACTTAAACTGAGAGATGAGATGGAAGCCTTGGGTCTAGTTCCAGGTGAAGTTGCTCAGAGTGCTATTATAAGAGGCCTTTGTAAGTGTGGCAAACTTGGAGAAGCATTACTTGTTTTCAGTCACATGTTCCAAACTGGTGATCTGCCGACCATTGCAACCTTCACCACTCTTATGCATGGCCTTTGCAAAGAAGCTATGCTTGCTGATGCCATGTGTTTGAAGGATGTCATGGAAATCTATGGCTTGAAACTGGATGTTATTACTTATAATGTCCTCGTTACAGGATTGTGTAACCTTGGTTATTTTCCTGTTGCTTGGCAACTTTATGAGGAGATGAAGCAGAAGAACCTCTGGCCGAATGTTACAACATATATTGTGCTCATTTCTGCTGTTTACAAGGAACATAAGATTTCAGAGGGAAACTTACTATTGCAAGATATAGAAGCTAGAGGCCTAATATCTTCACAAGCAAATTCAAAAACTGTACCTGAGGGGTTAGTAAATGCTATGAGAAGACTAGACGATTTAAGACATTGTAGAAAAGGAATTAATTTGAAATGACAAGTGGAGCTATCCTTTACTGCTTGAACCAATCTGCCTTTTATGCTGTGAAAAACGCTCTACCGATCATCTTGGGCTAAATGCTTCGTGGAAGAATATTGAAGGTTTGTCATATCTAACCTTGAAAATTTACCCACAAGAGTATCTCCCTTCTTTCCATTGATAATATTTTATTTGCTATACGTTTCTTTACTTCTTTTGCTCAGCATACTGTTTTATCTCTTCTTTCTCATCTTTAATGGAGGAAACATGTTCAATCTTGTGGGTAAATTAGTTACTAGCTTCAAATGCCATGATTGTTGTACCTTTTTTCACGTTAAAGAATGTTGTATCCAAACTTTTTTTTCAGATTGTCCACATACATGGAGGAGTTTGCTTCTTGTGGTTGACTGGTAGATTATTGAGTGTTGCAGTTGCAAAATAAGGTAATATAGTTGTTCTTGTGTTTTTAATATAAAGGGATACTTTTCTTGTTACTTTCCATTTAACTTTTTCCTCTTAAGAATGGTTTTGTTCCCTCTGATTGTAGGTTTATCAATGGGCGTTCCATGAGTACAAATATGAGCAGAAAAAGAATTTCCTGCGCTGTATTCTAGAGGGAAGTCATAGTTGCTTGATAGTGCTGTGCTTAACATGAGGCTACGCATTTTGTATTATCTTCAAATGAGTACAGTTCAGCTAACATCTTCCGCTTTATTGCTAGATGCTGCAATCAGAAGTTAGTCTTTAGCAACAAATCTCCAAGAAAGATGCTTAAATATCTTTGGTGGATGTGTACCCTGCTAAGATATCTACTTCAAAGCTAGGTACATGGTTTCATTTCTTTTTCTAAATCATTGGATATGGGAATAATGCTACTAATGCAAATCCTCTAGTATGCTGGACTACGTTCTTGAAGAATGTAGAATGATATTATTGATTGTGCACGGGCTGCCATTTGTATTCTGAAAAAGGCTGATGATTCTTTTCAATGATATTACGCTGTATTCAAAGGTGAATGAGATGATTCTTTATCATCTTCCCATTTACAGCATAACTTTGCTCCTCGAGCAACAGATTTTTTTGTTCCAAATTTTTGTTACTTGTTGATGACTTGATGCTAGTATCCCAATCTTAAGAATGGCTTCTTTGAGGCTCTTCCACGTGCTAATTTAATATTTCTACCTTGTCATCAAATACTCTTACTCTTGCTGCAACTAGAGGATTAGTGCTCGTGCTGCTCATGGTAACTATATGTCTTTGACAGAATTTGATACTCTTGTTGCATGAGTTGTTGCTGCTATCTCTTACTGAATGACCATTTTGTAGTATTGCTATTTATGCATCTATTTCATCTTTTATATATTTATTATTTATATATATGTATATATATATGTGTATATACACATATGCAAACATGGATGTATACACATGCATATCCATATAAAGAGTCTTTGATGAAATGTTAATTCTTGTATTTAAAATATTAATTTTATTTAGAATGTTTCATTAGGTATTACTATTAATGGATCATGGGTTAGTGAGGAGGTTAATGGATCATGGATTAGTAGGGTGATTATTGGATCATAGTTACTGAGCTAGTGGGGTAATTATTAGGCCATGAGTTAGTGGCTAGTTTTAATTTATGGTAATCATATTTTGTAAAAACCTATTTAAAGACTTATTAAGTGTTTGTAAGGGATAGCTTTTGATTAATGAATTTATTATTATTCTCTTTGGTATTTCTCTCTCTTTCTTCTAATCCTCCTGAAGGTAGAGATCTCTCCCCTCTCTTCTTCTCTCTCTACCTCTTGTTCTGCAATAGTGTTGAAATAGTGCTGTGAATAGTGTGAATCACTAATTGGCGAAGGCGCTACAAACATGGGAATGTGCACAAATGAAGGTGGAGTATGATGAAAGTGTTATGCCTAAGAAAAAGAGAGGAAAGAAACTCTCTTTTAAGGGGAGTAGAAGAATAAAGAGAGAGACCTTCAGGAGGATTAGAAGAGAAAGATATTAAGGAGAATAATAATTCATTTATTAATCAAAAGCTATCATTTACAAATACTTAATAAACCTTTAAATAGGCATTTACAAAACATAATAATCATAAAACTAAAATTCACTATTAATAAAACTTACACTGTATCACATTCACTAGTCTTCTCTGATAAATGAAGACTTTTGTTAGAAGCAATTCAAGAGGGCGGCTTGGATTTTACATTTGATACTTACAAGCATAACATCAATATTGATGATTTTCTTATTGGTCTATTGGACATAAATGCGTGCTTCTTGATATTGGCAGCAGTTGACTGGGTCAACTTTGTTTTTTATTTCAAACTGGCATTGTCTTTTGATTTGTCGGAAGCAGATTAACTAGCACTAAACTATATTTGAATTTTGGTATCTTCTTGAGGTATTCATGCTCGATAAATGATAGCTTGAATTTTTATTCAAAAATTAAGAAATGTCCTTTTGTGAGGGAAGTATCATCAGCCAGGTGTTTGTCTTATGAAAAATTAGGGTTTGAACCTAACTCGACTTTTGCATCAATTGCACTTTAGGTATGTTCATCATTGCCAAAATGGTATTAGAGGCATAAACAAAATGAGATTGGGATGATATATGACATCCCCTTGTAAGGTTAAAAAGTGTTACATTAAAAATGTAATAGACTATTTTTAAATTCAATTTAAATTAATAAGGTTTTTTTGTTTAATGAGTTCTGACTTCCAATGAGTGCTTGTTACCCTGAAGTCAAGAAATTTTTGATTAAGAGATCTATATTATAAAATGAAATGGAAGACAAGACTAAACAATATCATTCATAAATATTATGAAAATATATGATTTGACATGATACATAAGTGATTAACCTTTATCAATTTAGACAACTTGTATTTATCAAATGTTTAGTCTTGCAATAGCATATTAGATATTTGAACTTTGGGTAATATCCGGCCTTAGCGGCACAATGTCATATTGAAAAGTTATGCTTAGATGATGAACATCGATATACGCACATCCCAAACAATATTCCATCGTAATGCATTAAGTCATTGGATATTGAATTTGGAAAATCACCGACCTTGACGGCATGTTGGATATTTAATTTGAGAAAATATCCGGCCTTGTGGCGTGTTAGATATTTTAAATTTCGAAAATTATCCGGCCTTGTGGCTTATTTAAAAAGGTTCGAGGGTTTGACCGCTCAAGTTCCGCCACTTGGGTGATTAATTCTTAGAATGTAGAAATATTATTTATGCAAAGAAAATGGGTCATCCAATTGTCGATGTTGTCGATCAATAGTCCCACCACAGCTTGGACTTATTCTAATGATTGTTCACATTTGATGCTTAAATTTCTCCATCTCATAATATAATGGACGGTCTCATCCTTTTTCCTCGTCACGCTTGCCAAGTTCGCAATTGTAGTCTTATCGCTCACTGAAGCAAATTTTATTCGAAAGGCCTCCATATCGGCTCAAGTTTGACTTCATTTTCCAGGGAGTAATACCATTCAAAAGCAACTCCTGAAAGGCCTTACGGAAATTGTCAAAGCAATAAAACATCGTTACTTCTTGTATTCCCACAAGTTGCAACAAAGTGGGCTAGATGTTGATTAGGATTTCCTATTCCATTGAACATTTTAAAATGTGGTACAATGTACCCTTTGGGATAAGGTATATCATCGTATGCAGAGGGATAAGGTCTCCCTCGCCTCTTCTTCGGAGCAATTTTACTCCCTTCCAAGTGTTTCAGTTGGTCCATTACCAACTCTTGTACTTCTCTTCTAGTTAAAATAACAACATCATCATTTGGTTGAGCCGGTAAAGAAGATGTTGTTGGAGCATTATTTTGTTCTCGCGACGGCTGCTCTTAACGTAATGAGGATAAATTTCACCAAATTCTGTTCTCAAATCATGAAAGAATAAAGAAGTAGGAATGACAAGCTTGGAAGAAGAGAGCTAGATTGTTCAAACAAGGTCGCTCAATTCCTGCAAGGCATAACCACTATGTTTCTAAAGTATAAACTTTGATAACAAACAAGTTTGCGCCACTTCTGTAAGTCCAGAGAAACTCTAATTTGGTAGAAGAGCTGCGGTTGCGAACCAATGTGCAAGATAAGTCGCACCCAAAACCTAGAAATATCACTTTTCCAAAGTTGATATCTCAAAGGGTCTATGAGGCCTCTAAAAAGGCTCAAAAGATTTTGAAAAGAAAGGAGAGACACTTCAAAACCCACCACAAAGAGATGAGAGGTTATACAACCCACACGGTGCGGATGGTAAAGCATGCACGGGAGTCTGACTCTAATACTGAAAATGACTATTCAAAATCTGATGAAGAAAATTAAAGGTAAAAAGTTGGCTTCTGTTGTTATTCAAGAGCCTGACGATATGAAATAGGAATAGCCTCCTTACTGCAAGAAATTTTGGAAAAGGAAGAAGAAGAGCTTGTCATGACCACTTCACCACTTTTCAATCCTGTTGACCATCGAGATGAAGCTATTGTTGATCTCAAGAGGCAACTTAAAAAGAGAGATAATGACATGAACATCCTTATGGCAAAATTCGAAGAGGTGACCCGTGTTCTGGCAAGGACACAAGAGATGTTACATCAAGAGTAGCCGTCGCGATAACAAAATAATACTCCAACAACATCTTTACTAGCTCAATCAAATGATGATGTTGTTGCTTTGACAGTTTGACTAGAAGGGAAGTACAAGAGTTGGTGATGAACTAACTGAAACACTTGGAAGGGAGTAAAATTGCTCCGAAGAAGAGGCGAGGGAGACCTTATCCCTCTGCATACGATGATATACCTTATCCCAAAGGGTACATTGTACCACATTTTAAAATGTTCAATGGGATAGGGAACCCTGATCAGCATCTAGTCCACTTTGTTGCAACTTGTGGAAATACAGGAAGTAACGATACTTTATTGCTTTGACAATTTCTGCAAAGCCTTTCAGGAGTTGTCTTTGAATGATATTACTCCTTGGAAAATGAAGTCATCAAAACTTGGGTCGATATGGAGGAGGCATTTCGAATGAAATTCGCTTCAGTGAGCGATAAGATTACAATTGCAGACTTGGTAAGCGTGATGAGGAAAAATGATGAGACTGTTCTTAATTATATCATTAGATGGAGAAATTTAAGTATCAAATGTGAATAATTATTAGAACAAGTCCAAGTTGTGAGACTATTGATCGGCAACATCGACAATTGGATGACCCCTTTTTCTTTGCACAAATAATATTTCTACATTCCAAGAATTAATCACCCAAGTAGCAAAACTTGAGTGAACGAACCCTCAAACCTTTTTAAACACACTGCAAGGCTGGATAATTTTTCAAATTTAAAATATCCAATATGCCGCAAGGCCGGATATTTTCTCAAATTAAATAACTAACACACCGTCAAGGCTGGATGATTTTTCAAATTCAATATCTAATGCCTTAATGCATTACGATGGAATATTGTTTGGGATGTGCATTCATCGATGTTCATCATCGGGGCATACCTTCTCAGACATTGTGCCGCTAAGGCCGGATATTACCCAAAGTTCAAATATCTAATATGTCATTGCAAGACTAAACATTTTATAAATACAAGTTGTCCAAATTGATAAAGGCTATTTTTTTTCATCACTTATGTATCATGTTAAATCATGTATTTTTATAATGTTTATGAATGATATTGTTTAGTCTTATCTTTTATTTTATTTTATAATATA
The DNA here is from genome assembly GCA_027563935.2 of Costus lasius. Lineage (NCBI taxonomy): Eukaryota > Viridiplantae > Streptophyta > Magnoliopsida > Zingiberales > Costaceae > Costus > Costus lasius. Next base: position 26,246,379 of record CM050447.1, on the reverse strand, counting down.
GATCTCTTAATCAAAGGTTCCTTCACTTTAGGGATTAATTAACAATGAGTGTTTGCGCTCGTTGGAAGCTAGAAGCCAGAAGCCAGAACACATTAAACAAAAAAACTTATTAATTTAAGGTGAATTTGAAAATAGTCTATTACATTTTTAATGTAACACTTTTTGACTCCCCACCCCTTTTCATTTTCTTTATGGTTTTAAAACTAAATTTCCATATTGTTTGGTCATCACATCAATCAACTTGATTCAACTCATACGGATCTCTTTTACTCTTTTATTTTCTTAAACTTTCAGAATTGAATTGTTTATTTTTTTAACTATTGAATCAATCAACGTGATTTGACCCGTAGTGATCAATTTGGCTATTCCAAATCGCCACCTGTGTCAAAGTTTAACCATAGCCGTTATAAATATCCAATCCTTTTTGTTTGATGAAGTCTCAGCCTCAAGTTGGTTAAGTTCTGTTTGTTGAAGTAAAATCTGAGCCTACTGTCTGGAATCAATTGGTGCATAGTACATATGTGTATTCTCTTTGATCAAAATGATCGCAAGTATCAGGCTAGTCAGCATGATAAAAATCCTTAATGCTGGATAGGATAACGAGGGTTGGCACAATGTGACAAGTGAGGGGAAAAATTTAGCCCACTAGACCCGACAAAGCCTTTAGCTTATGCTATATACTTTTTCATTTTTGGAAAGTTAGATCTTGGGGTGATGGTGAATGGTAAATCTTCGGACGATCTCAGAGTCTATAACCGAAAGTTTCATGCCATTTACTCTTTAACTCACTTGCCACCCGTTAACTTCATTGTACTTGGTACTTTCTCTACTTTAGTGAACTTTGCTTGGTCACTGAGTTAAGTTGCAAGGTGTTTGGTTAACACCATGTTGTGGGGCATATTACGCGCAACTCTTTTGTGTGCTCCTGCTCATTTGACAGGTTGAGCACCATCAGCAACACGCATGAGAGGTTCTTCGTGCATTTCATAAGAAAAAAGTTAGATCCGTGATAGTAGGCTCTAGTTTTAGTATCTTTGTTGAATGAGCTAAGCCTGGACTCTGCTTGAGTTGTGCTCATACTAGAGAGACATCATTTCAACTCAACATTGTGTTGCATATGTTCGTTATTATTGAAGTAGAATAGAAGATAGAAATTATCTAATACTTGAACAATCAATTACAAGTTAATATATGATGAGTTGGCTTCCTGATCCAGGTGTTCAATTGAAGAAGACTGGTGCGCACAATGTAGCTGAGCTGGGTAGATACTGATGGATATATTTTTAAGCAGATCACTTGCCACAGGTACACCCTCCATTGCTGGATGTTTCGATAGTTGAAGCATCTGCAGAAGCCGCTGCAGAAATTGATAACCTTGAAAGGTAAAACATCTCAACAATAGCAACCAAATAACTTAGAAGCTCACAAATAGAACTTGTTCATCAGTTTCCATATGTAGGTGATAATTTTCTTAAAGATACATGTTTGCTTGCGTTTCAGTTGCCTGGTTGCTAAGAACTGGTATATTTTATTTTTCTCTCAGATTCCTAATTTGCAAGTGGAGATGGATTCTAACACAGTTATTGGCTGTTATATGTCGAGATTCATTCTGTAGATTCTTCAGTGATGATTAATAAAACTTGTCCAGAATGTATTCACGGTCATGTACATAAGACAAGTCTATTAGATTGCAATTGGAAATGTTCTTGGATGACCAGATTATGGTGCCTGGTTTCTGTTGTAACAGGAGAACATGCTTGTTTGACAGTTCTACACTTCTACTCAAAAGATGGAGATTAGATTGTAAAGTAAGTCTTTGACCTATGAATTAATGCTTTTTTTATGAATTAATACTTGTGTGAGTCATATTAATGACTCGAATTACTATCTCTAATTGAAGGATGAGATAATAAATTTTGTTCCTGGTCAAGTTAACTTCTCATGAAAAGAAAATGTGCAATTAATGGTAAGATATTATATGTATGCATATATTTTCTTCCTGTATGTCTCAAAGGATATGTATGCTATTGCATTTTGAATCATTAAGATACAAGTCTAATGCATCTTTTTATATATATGTACTCCATGATTGAATTAATTGACTAAGTAGTTGTAAATCATTTGTATATTTTTTTAAGGCGGTAACGGGCAAAATATATTTTTTTTAAGTTACAAATTGATCAAACAATTATCTTAATGCATAAATAGATAAATTATTAATATTAAGTTGCAAGCTAATCAATAATCATTTAATGCAAAATTTATAATATATATATATTTTTGACATAAGCAAAGAATTGATGAGGGTATAATTTGATCCCAATACCTTGTTAATAACAAGGATCCTAATCAGTTGAACTTGTTATCTACTACGATTCTTGTTATCAATATATATTATACTTGCGTAACTTGAAACTTTTCTTCTTAAGGATATTTTTTTATCCGCACATCATACATCAATGCGTTAAAACTGTGTTCATGTTTAGAATATAGTGTTGAACCATAAAATTTCACAGCAAGTATCCAACTTTGTCTTGTTTACAATATCCATGCGTGCAAGGAATTCCTGCAAATTTGATGCGGAGGGGGTGATATGGAATGACACATCTACAGATGGCAATACCTGCAAAAGTTCAATTCTTTGCTTCAGAACATTTTCATAAATCTATGCAGCACGCCAAGAAGAAAAGTTGGAATTGGTTCAACTAGTAAGTGTAATGAAACTGAATGTAACAAAAATTGTTAGAAAGAGCTTTCGAGACTGAATGATGGCACTACACATAGCTTGTTTCTAACAGAATTTGAAGTACCTTTGTTCATGCAACATTGAATGTGTTGAACTATTAATTCTTACCCGAAATCCATACAGGGAAGTCAAGTCAAGATTGATCTAGACCTTTGCATACACATTAAGGCCAGATAAAAGAGAAAGCCATATTGAAACAATTATAGTTTGCAAAAAGATTTGCACAGAATAGAGGCAATCCTAGGTCTGCTTCCTCAAAACTTTGGAAGGATTGAAATGAACATTACACTGCATCATGTTATGTAAATATGTTGATTATGAGTTAAACCATTAAGCATGTATGCATAATAAGTAGTCAAGATTTATTTTGACTACAGATGTGGTCATGCATCAACGAGAAACAAAGAAAGACAAACATAGAAAGAGACAGTCTCGTACGCGCCACCAGGAACACAAAAAATAAAAGAAAAAAAAACGTCAATAGAGAAAGTCCCGCCAAACAATTGCGGCAGATAAGGCAAGCGTTCAAAAAGGACCGAAAGGGGTGATTACGGTGACCATCAAAAGCCAGCAACAAAAAAACAAACAACCGATAAATGAAAAAAATCAGGGCTGACAGGGAAGAAAGATAGAAAGCAGTCGGGCCAGTCGATAAAAAAAATGAAAAAAAAAACAAAAGAAGACAACTGAGAAGAAAGGGGAAAACCTGACACACACACATAGGAATGCAAAAAATATCACCTAAATCCCACCTAATGGTCTGCAGACAAGACAAGACAAAAAAAAAATCAAAAGAAGATATGGCAATGGGCAGAGAAGCTGTCAACAAGTAAGGGAAGGTCAGTTCTCTACCAACAAGGGAATGGTCGGAGCTGACGAAGGAGAAGAACGAAAACCCTCACGGCAATTAATAATAAAAAAATCAAATCAAATCATAGAAGCGCAAAAAAAAGGGAGAAAGCCAGCTGTTAAAAATGATCATTTCATTGGGCTGAGAGGCTTATATAAAGGGGTGTCGAGAGGCAAAAAGAGACAGGGCATCATACGGAGAATACAACGCCAGGAGGCTAAAACCAAAAAAAAGAACAACACGAAGAAACATTACCGAAGGCGCGGCAAGAAGGAAGAGCAAGGAGAAGGTAGATGAATGGGAGCTCCTCTATTTTCTCTACTCGGTTTTCTTAGGCTTCATGGACGCACTAAGCGCCCTGGCACCACAGTGGAACACACACGCACTTCCTTTTGATCGTTCGGTTTTCTTAGGCTTCATGGTCGAACTAAGCGACCTGGCATCACGAAGAGCACACACCACTCTCTTTTGATCGATCGATCTTCTTAGGCTTTATGGTCGCATTAAGCGGCCTGGCATCACAAGAAACACACACGCACATTTTTTTTAGTTCGTCCTTTAGGCCTAAGGTGCACTAAGCACCTAGTGGCACAATGAAGTATGCAAAAAAGAATGTCGGGATGGACGAGAGCTGAAAGGAGGAAGTGATGCAAGAGATGCGAGAGATTGAAGAGTAAAAGGAGGAGATGCTGTTTAAAAAAAAAAAAAGAGAAGGCTGATGCTGCGTTAAAAAAAGGAGGAGGGTGCTCGGTTAAAAGAGGTTGGCTGGAGGACGCTGAATGTTATAACCCACTTAGTAAGCAAACTATTCATTAACTTGGTGAGCCGATTTGCAATGTGACCCAATTTATTAAAATACTTAAGCCCAAGTTAACAATAGCAAGCCCACTAAGCCATATATACCATATAACATTTTTTGTCACTTTCAATGTGGGACTAAACCGAGGTATTACAATCTCCCCCACTTAAGACTTGATGTCCTCGTCAAGCTCACCATCCCTTAGTCGGCAACATGTGAGGTCAGCCCAATGGCGGCTCCACCATCCTCGGTAGCCCTTTCCAATTGACATCTCACCATGCTTAGAACTAAGTTTTTCCTCTGATACCATTTATTACGACCTGCTTAGTAAGCAAACTATTCATTAACTTGGTGAGCCGATTTGCAATGTGACCCAATTTATTAAAATACTTAAGCCCAAGTTAACAATAGCAAGCCCACTAAGCCATATATACCATATAACATTTTTTGTCACTTTCAATGTGGGACTAAACCGAGGTATTACACTGAAAGAATCCTTGAGCAGTAAAAAATAGAAGAGTGAAGAGAAGTCGGCAGTAGCTTCAGGAAGGATGACGCCTCGACGAAAGAGAAATACCACGTAGAAAGAAAGAAAAGGCTGCTCGAAGAAATAGAAATAACACGTAGAAAGAAAGAAGAGGCTGCTCGGAGTAGAGGTGCCACGTAAAATAAAGGAGGTCGCTTGAACCGAAGGAAGAAGAAGAGATGCTAGGCTCCTAAAAGAGGGGGACGAAGGATAAAAAAATCACGCGAAGAAAAAAAGTGGATAGATCAGAAGCGAGGAGAGAGCAGAAAAGAATAAGCAAGAAAAATAATAATACAAAACGGGAGGGGGAAGTAACGTCCGTATCCGAACCGCAAAACTGAAGAGATAGGAAGCAATACCTGGCAAGGTCTTGTGACACTTCTCTTCGACTTTCGTTCAAAAAAAACGCTGCAGCAAAACCGATAGAAAATTATCCTGCCCGGAGATTCTGTCAAAGGCAGCCGGTTGTCGCTTTTTGCCACTGAAGGGGGTCCTTGCCATGAGAAATTTGGTCCTCTCATACCATGGCGAGAAAGGAGACAGAAATTGATTTCCCTCAGCACGGCAAAAAAGAGAAAGACAACGAACAAATCAAACTCGCCGAGGACAAAAAAGAAGGAAAATAATTAAATAACATAAAGGAAAAAAGAGAAGGAAGGGGTTGAGGCGGAATTTAACGCATAGACGAGCGAAATCTAAGATAAACGTGGAATTTGTCACTCGATGAAGAAATCTGGCACCTGATGGAGAGATCTGGTTCTATACCTTCTTCCTCCTTGTTACTGTTGAGGATAGTGAACCTTCTTCGTCAAAATCCTTCATAAGGATGAATTTAATAAAAATGCCTAGTAATGACGCGCAAAAGAAATGTTCTTACAAGAAACATATGAACGGGCTCCACCATGATGGAAAATTGTCCGAGGGCAATGAAAAGAACAAAGAATAGTAAAAAGAATTTTATTCCTATGCCACCACCTCCAATCTTTGGCATTGTAAGTCAAGCCCTGATCAAATTTGAATTCTGACCTGAAAAGATCCAACACTATTAAGATCTGATCCAATAAGGGCCCAAAACCCCTCTCTTCAGCCCCCCAACAAGCATGAATAATTCAACTCAGGATCTTCTAATTCACTACTAACGGCAAAGGAATCCCAAATCTCTTTGGAAACAATCCGAAGAAGTAAATACTCTTTGAGTTTAGGAATCTATAAGGAATAAAAAGGAGATGTGATCTGCGAATCAATCGCGGACCCTTCTCAGATCTACTACTCCGCAGCCATGTTCGGGCACTAGAGGGCTTTTTGTCAAGCTACCGACCTCTTCTTATACTAAGCTCGATCCACAGATAGGGAGTTGAGTCGAGTTCACCACTCACCATCAAAAGACAAGCTTCCTCTTTGTTACTGAGCTGGCCTGCCACTCACAGTCCTGGCTCCATCAAGACCAGAATCCACCAATGTCAAAGCTGGTCAGGACCTCCTTAGGAGCATCCGATCTCTTTCTCTCAAAATTGTGGAACCCAAGCTAGTCGAAAGTCCACCCCAAATCACCTCATGCAGCTACTGCCCCACGCCTTACATCATGCGCAAGCCAACCACACCCGGCGCTATCTTCTCAATAGTTCCCAGCGTCGTAGGATTTCCCCAAATTAACTCCTCGCCAAACGTTGCCTCGTCGTCCAAATTCACCTGAGTCTCACTCTACCATTGACAGACGATGCCAAATAATCTTTCCGGAAGAAACTCATAGCTATCGCCGACGATCTCCTCAGTAGTCGCCACTGCCCGATTCCTCAACCGCCACCGAGCTTTCCTCAACAGCTCTGATGCCATCCTTTCCATCGATGCCCGTGGAAGAGTCATTGATGGGTGTCTTCTCGCCCTCCCCCTGCCGTTTCGCTCGACGCCGCTGAGGTCTCGTGTGACCCAGAAAAGAAAAGCGAGGCGGCTGATGTTTGACGTGATCTGGGAAAGGAAAGAAAGGAGTTCGGCAGCAAGCGATGGATATTACCTAGGGCATATGCTGCTCAGTCCGGCCTATGATTATGATCGACCGGATCCAACAAGACCGGCTGGATCCAATCACCCCATTCAATTTATGTGACCCAAGTATATATCATGTGAGTCAAGAGCATAAATCCGACCCAAAATCAGACGAGATCTAACAACAATCCAATATTCGAAGTATGAGATCAAAGTGAAGTAAAAAGAAATAATTGTGCATCAATATGGAGCCAGATAACTCAAACTCAACCCAAGTTGCACCTAACTAAACACAAACTCCGAAAGGAAATCGATTAACATTGGAAACCTTGGCGCATCACGATGAAACATTATTTGGGAGGTGTGTATCATCGGGACGTAATTCCTCATTGTGACGTTGCGTTCACCAAGGCTGAAATAAATCTCAAATCAAATTATCCAGTACGCCGCAAGGCCGGATAAAATCTCAAATCAAATTATCCAGTACGCCGCAAGGCCCGATAAAATCTAAATTCAAGTCATCCATCACGCCGCAAGGCCGGATAAATCTCCAAATCCAATTATCCAATATGCCGTCGAGGCCGGGTAATTTTTCTCTAAATTCAAGTCATCCAACACGCCGTCAAGGCCGGGTGATCTTTTAAGACGTCGTGAGGCTGAGCAATTATCCAACACGCCGCAAGGCCGGGTAATTCCCAAACCCAAGTTACTCAACACGCCGTGAAGCTGAGCAATTCCCTCCAAATCAAATTGTCCGACACGCCACATGGCTGAATAAATTTCCAAATCAAGTTATCCAACACGCCGCGAGGCCGGATATTCTTCCAAATTTTAATTATCCAGTAAGCCATGAGGCTGGGTAATTTCCAAATCAAGTTATCCAACACGCCGCAAGGCCAGATATTCTTCCAAATTCTAATTATCTAGCAAGCCGCAAGGTCGGGTAAGTCCCCTCAAATCCATGTCACTCAGCATGCCGTCAAGGCCGGGTGATCTTTCCAGATCCAATATCCAATATGCCTTAATGCATTACGATAGAATATTGTTTGGGAGATACGTACGTCGATGTTTACCATCGGGGTGTAGCTCCTCGATATAACGTTGTACTGCCTAGGCCGGGTATTACCCAACGCGCCATCACAAGACCGACTATTTGACGAACACAAATCGTCCATGTTGATGAAAGCTCTTTTCCTTTATCATCTTATGTATCATGTCAAATCAAATTAATGAATGATATCATTTGACTCTGTCTCTCTTATTTTGTTGCGTATTATAGATCTCTTAATCAAAGGTTCCCTAATCTTAGGGGTAATTAACAATGAGCGCTTGCGCTTATTGGAAGCCAGAATCCATTTAAATAAAAGCCTTAATAATTTAAGGTGAATTTAAAAAAAATCATAATACATTCTCAATGTAACAATTTTGACCCCACCATATAGGAATCAATTTACAAGCCCCAATGAGTGAAACATATTGCACATTTGGATTTACCCCTTAAGATTGTTGAATACAGAAGGTTTGGTATCACTCCAACTTCTTCAATCCAAAAAAACCACCTACACTCCTGCTGCAAAAGCTGTGTCATGGTTATTTAGCACCAAAGCCAAAGTAAAAAAAAAATGCATTCGTCGATTTCATGGTTGCCTTATTAAACAACTTCCTATTGCAATCACAGTGCCAGTTCTTCAAAGCCAACAACTCCTTATTGGATCTTCAGACAACAGCGTGAATTTTAGTATAACGAAAGGAGACAAAGAATTGAAGCAAAGACAGATGATTCAAATGCCAGATATACAGGAAGCCTGCCTCTATCTCTCCTTATGAACATCCCTTCGTATAGCGGAAGGTTGAGCATGACCAATAACCCACAAAGAACAAACTGAAGTGCCTTTTGCTCTGTAGTCATAAATTCCTTCCTGATCACTACTATCACAACACTAGCCACCAAACAGAGCAGGTTAGCCATTGCTGTTGCAGCCAAGACGGAGAACATGAGAGACGACGATCCAAATTCCATAAACCCTTGCTTCAGTCTTTCAATCGCCTCTTGATCTCCAACTTTGGCAGTTATATTAAAGCTAGAACTGCCAACTCCTAGTATTTGCAGTATGCCATCTATTAAGCTGAAAAAATATGAGCAAGTTCTTCTCATCAGCCACGTTCTTTTCATGTTCCACCAGCTTCTGGGTGACTGCAAACTCCAGAGGGCCTCTCCTAAGCTGTATGCCAGTGTTGCAAGGATCACATAAGCAAATACCAAGAACCAGGTGCTTGAGATCTGGTTACACAAGTTCATCGTCCATTGTTAGATTCTATAGAAAAAAACTAAAACGCCTAAAGCTTGATATAAAGAATGAACTTGTAACTGTAATGTAAGACATAACTTGTGATTAAATGCTCTTCCTCAAAAGAAAAAAAAAATCATCAATTGTTAGCTTGACTGCCCATGATCTACACAATAAAAATAAACGTCTACAGAAACAAAAAATTGCATGCCCTGGGAATAACATATTTTCTATTACAATATTCAAAGAAGAAACAAATCATATACCTGACAAGAAAAACTAAGGTCACAGGCAAAGGAGTACCGAGAAATCCAACAAATAACATATATGCTAACTTGGCTAGCTAGTGTTTTAACTTCATATGTAAATGATGCTCATAAATATTCTCATAGCAGTCTCAGAAATGCAGATTAAAGATTATGAGAATAAGTAACCAGTGTAAATAAACTTTCTAACAGTAAAAAGTATAAGATCAGAAAGTGGGAAAGGATGAACATACTCTTGGGAATAGAGGAATGCCCTTCAGTAAGCAAAGGGAAGGAACGGTTACATAGTATAAAGTTGGCAAGGACATGGGAGACCACAACATATATGTTGCATATGCCATCTGAAGCCTTAACTCAATCTTTCTGTAACCAAAAACAAAAGGGCAGTATCTTGAGAGGAAAGTTTGGAAGAGCCCCTCAGACCACCTCTTGTGTTGTACCAATATCTGAGCCAGTGTTGTAGGAGCAATGCCTATGAAGCCCTTCCTTGGGGGATTGAAGTAAATTGACTTCCACCCGTTCATTTGAATCGACAGGCCTGTTACTATATCCTCCACTAGGCATCCATACTTGATACCAATCTGCACGAACAAAAAACATTTATATCTGTGTTTGAGTGTTTGCCAATTTATGTCTGAGAGAATGATTACATTTATACCCCAACCGGTGTTCTGCTCATAGGTACAACTAGCAAGATCCTTAGCTCTCTCTTCTATAATGCTTGTGCTTTCTTCCGCATTTCTCATTTTTCCTGGGTTCCACATATCGTTAAGCATCCTAAAGTCTTCCTTATACTTCCGTCCACACAAGCTTTCCCTTCGGTGAAAGCATCCTGTGCCTAGATACATGCAGTCTCCCAATCCAGGAAGTTCTACCTTCATGGAAAAATATGTTAAGGATGTATGAAGCAAATCCTGAGAAATGCAATTATGTAAATATTCTCTAAATATGCTTATTTCTCTAAGGAATTGGTTTATTTTATTTTCCTGTCACATTTTCTTTTTCTGTGGTTTCAACTACTTAAGTCCTGACTCCTGAGAGATATTCCCTTAGCAGGGTAGAAACCAGGAATGTGCCTCTTCAGAGGAAAGGACCTGTAAACATTATTCCGTGAAACTTTTTTCCCCTTTCGTATTATACATTAAATATTACATTTTTGCAATTTTATCTCTGTTCTAAACTTCTAATTATATAAAACATTTCAACAAATTTGGACATTGTGTGGATAAATGGTAATGCTTCTATATCAACATGACAATGTGCAAGGAAAATAATCCTAGGCAGGTGTGCTGCCTAGGAACTCAATGTGCAGGTATTGCTCTTGCTGCCCAACACGCGCTGCATGTTTGTTGGACACTTTCCCAACACGCCCTGCCTAGATTTTCTATTCAATGGGCAATCATTTTCTTTAAATGAAAATTTATTGACAACATTTGTTTGAGCTAAAGGAATTTGGCATTTGATTCGCATGCAATTAGTTCAGATTTCAGAAAGCTGCGAAGGTTTCTTGACATCTGTTAGTATTACCTCGTTCACAACTGATATGTAGTCACCATAGATGTTATTCCTGTCGAGATTGTTGAAATTCTGTGGGAACTGCACATGCCCAATTTTATAACCCCTTTCTTCGTCTAGGAAGAAACACATAGCATTCCTAACTGATTCTGCACTGTTCGAATACATATCACAGTCCACATTGAGAATCACAGGACTATTGCTTATCTCATAGGAGACCCTAATCTGCACATTAGTGAAGCTTATTCTGCTCAGTAAAAGCTGGAAAATATAAAACTAACTAAATTATCAAACTAATAAAATAATTTTTTTTTTCTTCCTGCTAATATCCACAGATAAGATCTTGATAAAAGCAGTACTGGAAGATGGAAAGACTGTTAAAAGTAAGAAAAAACACTTGCTTTTGAAACAACAAGATTTACTTTCTCTAGCTAATGCTAACAATTTGTACAAATTGGAATTATTAATCAGTGATGATGTATATCCACAGAATTCCACAATTACATACGACACTATTTTAGATATGAACACGAAATGGTTAGATAATGGCTAGATGAATTACCAAGGCATTCAAAGCTCCAGCTTTGAAATTATGAGGACAATGCGGCCTTTTCTCTCTTGATAAATATACTAGTGTTGGTAGGGTGTTTCCTTCAGCATCAGTAGCATTCTGGTCTCTTCCATCAATTAATATCTGAAGCAAGCAGATACTAGAAATATCAGTAGTAAGTGATATGAGATGCTACAAGTAGGAATATGGTATAATTAAAGATACTGTATATCTTGCACTATCTATTAAATTTCTTGTTTATCTTTATTTTCTTGTCAAATTGCAAATGCCGAAGTTAAGTTAGTAGAAATTCATGTCACTCTCTCTTACATTAAAGATTAAACCAATAATGCATTCAACCCCAGAAAAACTCCTCGGAACAGAGTTCCTAAATACATCACTACTCTAGAAAACATAGCAACTGTAATTTATTTACCATGATGACTCAGGGAATTGGATTTAATAGTTCCCCATGTAATACTAGCATGTGTGCGCTTAATTAATTAGCCTTAATATCTTCCGAGAGAAGGAAGCATGTTCTCTTTTTTGGTAGTTTCATTAAATCAAAATCAGACATGTTCACGGGGGTGGCACATCTTCAAGAAAGATTTTAGTTCAGGTGGAGGGAGGTCAAATGTTTTAAGACCTAGAATATTATCTCTTGTATTTTTACTTCTTTGGAAAAAAAAGTTGTTCTATTATTTTTCTTAATATTTTTAATTGTATTTCCTAATTCTGATTTTTCTGATTTGATATCGGTATCTCATTTCTTTGGTTGGTGAGCTGCATAAACACAAATTAAAAAAAAAAGTCATTAGCTATCTTTGGTGAAGAACAACTTTGATCCCAGTGCTTGTAGAATTAAATGTGACAATGAATGATGGAGAGAGGTATAACTAGATAGGAATACACATGAATGAGGCTAATTTAAGTTTGTTGAGTTGTTCTTGCCAACTATAACAATGTGCACTTTTTATAAGAGGTTTGTGCCCCCATCAGTATCAAAAGATGTCAATCCAAGGTGGCAACGAGCCACGTCCAGGAACGGTATTTCTGGTGGAAATTTTTTAAAGTAGTGTGCCATGTAGACGGCCACTGTGTTCAGCTCAACAAAACGCACAGAGAGCTTCAAGTTTACTTGAGATGGCTTCCACTTGGTTCAGGGGCGATTCTCTTCTCACTAGAAGACTCTTTTATCAGTCATCTTCTTCATGAGCAAGAGTATCTATTGCAATTCAAGTTCCAAAGTTGCCATTAACATCAAGCTATTATGGACCTGGGTGCAGACCCATGTTAAGTGGGAAACAATTGAAACAACAAAATATTCTGTAAGTGTGGTCGAGTGAGAGAATAGGGAGCATACAGGATAAGTAGAAATAGTAGAGAGGTAAAGGATTAGGGACAGAATTTTGATTAAATGTCTTATTGCTCGTTGGAGACAATGATCCTGTTACTTTTTTTTATTGCATAATCAACCTGTATTTAACATGTAAAGTTTTATTATTGCCATTCATACATCTAATAATATGGGGTCATTTTTGGTCCTGTTTAATATGATATGATCTTTTCAAATTCACATTATAATAATAAGACTTTTTGTTTAATGGGTTATGACTTCTAATGAGTGCAAGCATTTATTGTTAATTACCCCTAAAAAATTAGGGTATCTTTGATCAAGAGATCTATATTATGAAAGAAAAGAGGTAAACAATATTATTCATAGACATTATAAAAATACATGATTTGACGTAATACAAAAGTGATAAAAGAAAAGAGCTTTTGCCAATTTGGGTGACTTATAAATGTCTCGCCTTGTGATAGCCTATAGAATATTTGATTTGGAAGATATCGGGCCTTAAGGGCTTGTTGGATATTTGTATTGGCGCGTTGCATATTTTTAATTTCGGGAATATAATTGGTGATAAATCGTGGAGTGATAAAAGGATTTTTAAAGAGAAGAAATTCTAGTGATTCTAGTGATGAGATTAAGTAGTAAAAATCAGGAAGTAAAGAAATAATAAAAAAAATAAATAAATGAATAAATAAAAACAGAGGACTAAACATTATTGCTTGTAATTTCTCACTAGCACTAGCTTCACTGCATTCGTCCGCCCCCACCCTTCTCGCTAGCGCCTCCAACGAAATTAGCTTGTGGTGGCCGCCCAGAAGGCTCGCCTATGCCTTCGTCTGATGGCTGAACAACGTCAAAGAGTAAACTATAAGAATGAAGAGAATGATAAAATGGTTGGATTTATAGTGTTACTAATTTCGCCATTCACTGGATAAACAAAAATTTCATGATTTTTGAGTTAATAATAAAAGTAATAATAATATTTATAAATTATTCTCAGCTAAACATTTAGAAAAAATTAAATCACCAAACCCAAAGAGAAAAATTGCTTGTAAGCCTTAATACACTATGATGAAATATTATTTGGGAGGTGCATATGTCGACGTTTAATGTCGGGGCGTAACTCCTCAATATGATGTTGTGTGTATTAAAACCAAAGTATAAATATCCAATACGCCATTACGTCTGGATATATTTTTTAAATTAAATAAAAATATCCAGCAAGCCATCGAGGCTGGATATATTTTAAAAATTAAAATATCCAATAAGCCGTTGAGGCAGAATATTTTTCAGTTTTAATATCCAATAAGTCGTTAATGCCAGATATTTCACAAAAAAATAAAATATCCAACAAGTCATAAGACCGGGTATTCATCCACAAATTAAATATCCAACATGTCGCAACGTCGGATATTTGTCCCAAATTAAATATTTAATACGCCGTTGAGGCCAAATATTCTTCAAATTAAATATCCAGCCTTTAACAAATATCCAACATGCCATAAGTTCGGATATTTTTCTCAAATTAAATATCCAACATACCGTAAGGCAGGATATTTTTTCCAAATTAAAATATCCAACATGTCACAATGCCGGATATTTTTTAAATTAAAATATCCAACACACCGCAAGGCTAGATATTTTTCCCAAATTAAATATCCAACAAGCCGTTGAGGCCGAGTATTCTTCAAATTAAAATATTCAATATGCCACTAAGGCCAGATATTTCCCAAATTAAAAATATCCAACACACCGCTAAGGCTGGGTATTTTCCAAATACAAATAATCCAACAAGCCGTCAAAGTCAGATATCTTTCAAATCAAATATTCTATAGGTTGTCATCAGGCTAGACATTTATAAGTCACCCAAATTGGCAAAGGCTCTTTTTTTTATCACTTTTGTATTTAGTCAAATCATGTATTTTCATAATGTCTATGAATAATATTGTTTAACCCTTTTCTTTTATTTTATTTCATATTATAGATCTCTTAATCAAAAATACCCTAATTTCATAAGTAATTAACAACGAGCATAAGCGCTCATTGGAAGCTAGAACCCATTAAACAAAAATACCTTATTAATATAAGGTGAATTTGGAAAGGTCATATCATATTAAACATGACCAAAAATGACCCCATAAATAAAGTATAATATTTTACAATGAAATTCACTATATAATAAGTGAATTTTCTTATTTTAACAATCTCCCATCTATCCAGTAAGTGAATTAGTAGTACAAAAAATGTTCATGTTGGTTTGATTTGAAACTAGGTTGTTTAAACTCAAGTCAGCTAGAAGCTTCTTTTGCTAATTTGGTCAATCTCAGATTTGGGCCTAAAATCTTGACCCCGAAAGGTTTGAATCAGTTAAGTTGGCCCAAGGTGTTACGTAGAGACCCTTGAAGTAGAGACCAAAAGAACAAGTGATGCATACTGAAAAAGTGCATCAAATAAAAAAAACATAGAAATTTATGGAAGTTAAAACCAAGGTTCAAAAACTCAGTTTGAAACTTTGTACTGCCCCGGTACTAGATGGAACCACTACTCCCGGCGAGAGCAACGGAGGATGCAGATGGAGCAGGTGGAGGAGGAGGAACAAGAAGAGGAGGAGAAAGAAAGAAGAGGATGTTGCTGCCACTCTATGCGAGCTGCCTCCTATTGCTCACACTTGGAAGAGGAACTGTTGCGAGCTACTACTTCTTCCTCTTCTCTTGCTCCACTTCACTCCGATGGAGGTTTGGACTAGTACAAACCGGTTGTACCACCCGGTATGGACTGATTTTTAAAATCTTAGTGAAAACTAAGGTTAACCACAAACCGGCCATACCATTCGGTATGGACCAATTTTTAAAACTTTGGTTAAAAGTAAGGTTTTAGAAACTGGTCCGTGCTACATATCGATATGAGATTTGTCCATACAAATATATGTAGTATCAGTACATATGTAATGTCAGGTACTTATCTAGTGGCGGTACATCTTGTATGTATTGACCAACATTTTAAACCTTGGTCAAAACAAGCATATAACAACAATTTTGAAAAATATTGGCTGCAAAGAAATATTATATATACATTAAATAGAATCACCTGCACAATAGGTTGGTGATTTCCAGGTTCAATCTGCATATTCCACTCAGAAAAGCCCTTATGTTGCTTGACAATATTGCTTGGAACATGACCCATCTCGATTGCATTTCTAATCCTGTCTTCCATCTCATTGTACAATTCCTAAAATAAAGATAACAACAGCCAAATAATGCAGTGATATGATAGTAGAAGCAAACTTTTGATCTGTAGTTATCACAGGATGGTCAAAAGAATTATGAATTTCTATTTTGTAATAAAGTAAAAGATTGCAATGAAGCAAGACAGCTGCAGTAGTCAGTAAGTTCTTGCCAAAAGAATATGAACCATACATTTTTCCATGGACTGCTAATAATAAAAGAAGAAAATGTTACTACCAATATCCCATCAAAATAGTTTTATTGTTAACTGAGAAGCAAATGCATTATAACCATAAGTTGCCAATCAAATCTTATTCAGTAGCAACGTCTACTACAACCAGTATCAATTGAAACACTTTGGTTTTTACCACTTAGCCTTCTATGTATTTGATACACAAGACAATTTTAAAAAAAGAATATAAAGTGTTGCTGTTACCTTGATATAATGTAGTTCATTGGCATAACTGTGGCCATGCAGATCAGGTGATGAGAAGTAAGCTGCGGCAGACCTGGGCTCCACGTTGTACCTTTTACAGAATGGAATCCAGTGTTTTGCGAAATTTCCTGCTTCAACTAGTGCATAAAATGTGAACTCAGAAGCACCATCATCTGAGATTAGACATTTAACTTTGACTGAGGGTAGTCATAAGCCATTACAGAGAGCACTGTGTTTACAACCAAGATTGGTGGCTCAATGGTATTGTCAGCAGTGCAGACAAATATGTCTACAGGTGGTAGCTCATCCCCATATCTAGCTTCATATGTTGGCACAGGATCATAAGAAAAATGAAACATCTTAGTTTGTATTATGACCTAAATTTTTTTTTGAGAAGGCAAAAGAGCAAAATTACCAGTGTCGTTAGAGTTTCAGTTACATCCAAAGCATTCTAATACTAAGAAAATGAACTTTACAACTATAGCCATTTTCTAAATTTCAAAAATGTACATAAATTACAAATTTCAGAGACTAGTTTAATGAATAAGCATATTTTCAACCTCATTCAAAATAAGCTCGGCTAACAAAAAAAATTTCTGTATTTTTCACCTTTGTATAAATTACACAACAATCACCTACTATTTTGTTTTAGGAAACAAAAAAAACTGTTTTTTCAGTACACTTTTGAGATTATTTTTAACTTGGCCCCTGTAGTTGACCCTGATGTCTGTTTAGTCTGGATATTTGATACGAGACAGATGAACACGAAGCAACAAAACGATCGATAGAAGGAGTAGCAACACTCTCAACCGAAGGTCATTCGGCGAGACATGTCTCAGACGTTAACAAGCAAAACAAAATGACATAACCCTAACCTCCCTTCCTCCTTGCCCTAATACAGCACTCACTCGTTCCCTTCCCCTTGGGCCGCAACGTTCCCCGAATCGGACCCGGACCCAGTTCGGCTCGAATAAACCCTCCAGATGGGAGGGCGACCCGGTTCAGTAATAATACCTCCCTCCAGAAGAGCAACCTTGTCCCCAAGGCTGCAGAGGCTGTCCGAAAACTAGTCGCGCACAACGTTAGTATCTTCCCAAGTGGCGTTGTCCTCTGTCTTGTCAGTCCAGTGAATGAGCCACTGGTCTACTTGTTCCGCTCCTCGCAAGATCGTCCGAGTGGCAAGAATGGCAGCCGGAGTGCACTGGGTAGTAAGCTCGGCGTCAAGGTCACCCGGTAAGGTTGTGTCGGCCACGCTGGCCCCAATAGCTCGTTTAAGTTGTGAAGCATGGAAAGAGTGGTGGATCCGAGATGTAGAAGGCAATTCTAACTTATAGGCCACTGTGCCGATACGCTAGCTGATGTGGAACAGTCCATAAAAATGTGCTGCCAACTTTTGATTAACCCGCCGAGCAACGGAGTGTTGACGATGGGGCCGAAGTTTGACGAAAACAAAATCCCCTGATTGAAAACTTACATCCTTCCGATGAACATTAACAAACTTTATCATCCGTTGCTGGGCCCGATAGAGATTATATTTGAGCTGCCACAGTATCTCATCCCTGTCCAACAGAGCTCGCTCCACCGCATCAACCGCGAACTCCCCCAATACATAGTGATGCAGGGTAGGAGGGTGGCAACCATAGACAACTTCAAACGATGTCATGCCGGCAGCCGTTTGGAAGCTAGTGTTGTACCAGTACTCTGCCCAATGCAGCCACGTCGCCTATTCCTTAGGTTGTTCTGATGCAAAACAGCGCAGATAAGTCTCGAGGCACCTATTCAATACTTCGAACTGCCCATCAATCTCGGGGTGATATGATAAACTCATCCGCAGCATTGTCCCCTGGAGACGAAAAAGCTTCGACTAGAACCTATTGATAAACACCGGATCTCTGTCGCTCACAATGGAAGTTGGTACCCCATGAAGTCTGACTACCTCCTTCACGAATAGCTCTGCGACTGAGCATGCGGAATATGGGTGTTTGAGAGCACAAAAGTGGCCATATTTCGATAGTCTATCGACCACGACGAGAATAGCATCTGCCCCTATTGAGCGCGGTAGTCTCGTGATGAAATCCATTGCGATGTCATCCCAGATGCGGTTTGGGATGGGCAAGGGTTGCAGTAAGCCCGCCGGGGATGTAGTTTGATATTTTTGTCGTCGGCAGATGGAACACTCTGCTACCGCTCAGTAAATATCCTTCTTCATGCTGACCCAATAGACGTTGTCCACGATTCTGCGGTAGGCACCAGAATGACCCCCTGTGGGTGTACCATGGCATTCTTGGAAAATGGTTCGTACCCAATTAGAGTGCGCTGGTAGCACAATACGACCCTTGTAGAATAATCGCTTCGAACAAAGCTCGAAAGGAGTGGCCATAGCTGGGTGCTGTCGCAATTCCATTATGATCTTACTTAAAACGGGGGTCCTTGTTCACTTCCTCTTGAACCTGGTCGATGTCTAACATAGATAGAGCCTTCAAATCCGCATGTTCCTGTAATCTAGATAATGCATCTGCTGCCCTATTATCGTCACCTGGTTTATATAAGACCTCCATGTCATAACCCAAAAGTTTAGCTAGCCAGTTTTGTTGGTCTGGAGTCGTCATGCACTGTTCCAAGAGGTCCCACAGAGCCTTCTGATTCATCAACACCTTAAACTTGCACCCCAATAGGTACAGTCGCCAATGCTGAACCAACAACACTAGGGCCATCAGCTCCTTCTCATAGGTTGACTTGGCCAAGTTTCCTTCGGATAGAGTGATGCAAGAGCAAACGGGCCCACAATAATACTCAGAGACGGCCCAAACCCCATGGAAAACACTTGGGAAGACTCCCCAGGACGTGGGGAAGATACAGCGCGAATTTCAACACAATCGGAGTTCCCAAGGCCTCGACACTGCCAAGCCGTACGCCCCTTCACGGCCGTGACACGGTCGCCTGAAGACGCGAATGCCAAGCACGGGCGTGACTCCAAGCACGGGCAAGCCGTGCCCGCTTCTGTAGATTTTGACGACACCAAGCACGGGCGTGACTCCAAGCACGGGCAAGCCGTGCCCGCTTCTGTGGATTTTGACGACGCCAAGCACGGGCGTGACTCCAAGCACGGGCAAGCCGTGCCCGCTTATGTGGATTTCGGTGACTCTGAACACGACCGTGCTCACCATCACGGCCAGGCCGTGTTCGCCCCTGACGACTCGTTACAGCCCCGACGACCTCACTTCGATGTGCACCGCCCCCCTACCATGTTGCTCCACCCCATGACGATCCAAAGGAGCCCAACAAGGTAGAAATCCGGTGATCCCAATGCCAAAGTAAGCCCCCGGACCGTTTCTTGGGTGTCATTAGCCCTCTTTCCATCCATACCGAAGTGGCGCAGCCCAAGGGCACTACGAGTCAACCCTCTGAAGATCCAACCCCGGGTGGGCTGCGTAATCTAATTAGCAACACGGCACAAGAACGAGCCGCGACGGTGGTGACCCAGCCCACAACGTCAAAATTCTGCTGTCTTGTTGTCGTATGTTCGAAGCGCGTCTAAACCGCACCCGTACAAGGACACAGAATCACGTCCCCTCTGCCCCGAAGAATATTAGTTAGGAGTTTGTTACATTTCGTCTTTAGTCGTAGCTTGACCACTTTAGTGGCCTGCTAGAGTAGGTAGTTTGTTAAAGTTAAGTGTCTTATGTGTATTTTGTCTTGTTCCCACCCCTCTATTCTATAAAAGAGGAGGTTGGGCTGTTATGTTCTTCAGTTCTCTTGGAGTGGAGAGACCTCCTGGTGAGTTAGAGTCGCCAGCGTTTGTAGAAGTCGAGCTGGAGCCTCGCCTTCATCGTTGTAAGGGTCGAGGAACGCCTCGATTCCCAGTTGTTTCCGCTTTTCGATTGAAGTAAATCCCGCCCTTCCGGCGAGTCAGGTTCGTCTGTTTTTCATTTCAGTTGTGTGATCCTTCGATACGATTTCCTCCTTCTCCTCACCCCGCTGTCCGAGCATCGGAGGCGTGGTTGTTTTCTTGTGCTCTTTGCTTGTTTCAGCTCCATAGCCCGGTGAGCTAACGTGCTGCGCCATCGCTGTTCCCCGCGTGGCTGAGTTTAAAACGTCCAAGTGAGCTGCCAGGGAATGCTAAAATTGCTTTGAGGTTAGAGTGTTGCATTAATAGTTGGGTGCCGCTTTTTATTCGCATTAGTGTTGCCCTCATTGAACTCGTCTCTGTTTTCGTCGCGCTTTCTACCGATTTCTCCTGCACTTTATGAAGCGTTTCTCTTTCCCTCGTCGCACGACCCTCTCCCGTTTTACGAGCATTGTGTAAAATCCCTAGAGTACGGCTTAAGGACCCTCCCTCCTATTAAACGCTCCATCAATTCTGGTATCAGAGGACGTTGCGCGTTCGATTCTTATCGTTCGCACGATCCCTTGCATTGCATATTTCTGCACTTTTTACGCATTTTTTTTAGCATTCCGCATTAGTCGCGTCTCCTTTGTTTGTGCATGGTGACTACAAGGTCACAAGTCATGTCGTCCCAATACTCCGATACTATCCCTGAAACTCAAGAATCTGTCCAGCCTTCGGAAGGGGCTAACTCCCGTCTACATGTGCCCCTTGATTTTTGTCAAGTGGTTCCATATTCCTCCATGGTACCTGCAAAACATCCTAACACAATGATTAGATATTTTGCCCCCTTCTGCATCAGGCCTCACCCAAGATGAGGGTCTCTCCCTGCTCATAACCTCTATGAGTACACAGAGGGGTCTGGGTGTGTATCCCACACACCCAGGTCGTCACACTCTCCCCCAGCTGACCTAGACCTCGCCCCCGAGGGCTTCCTCATAATTCTTGAACAACCAATGAAATTGTTCAAGGTCAGTCATTCTCTCCCATGTAGCATCCTCTTCAGCTTCGCCC
Organism: Costus lasius; assembly: GCA_027563935.2. NCBI lineage: Eukaryota > Viridiplantae > Streptophyta > Magnoliopsida > Zingiberales > Costaceae > Costus > Costus lasius. The sequence continues at coordinate 26,224,945 of CM050447.1, read as the reverse complement.
TGCCACTGTACTAGTATCTCAGCCTTCTGACCTTTTCCACTCCAACCATATACACGGTGATTTAAAATCTTCAAAGGCTGCTTTGCAAACTCTACTGTGCCTCGGGCTGGCTTTCTTCTTACTTGCTAACATAAAGGTGGGATGAAGCTTATAATGCTTAGGTAGATTCAGCTTGTAGGCTACCGCACCAATTCTTTTGATGACCATGAACGGTCCCTCATATCTGGGTACTAGTCCTCTATGGTAGGTGCCTGCAACTATCTTCCTCCATATTTGCAGGGTTAGTTTGAGGAGCACCTGATCTCCTACCTCAAACTTAACGTGACGTCTATGCTGGTTCGCATACTTAACCATACGGTTGGAAGCTTTCCTCAAGCTATCCCTAGCCTCTTCCCAGAGCTCTATGCGATCCTGGACATACTGATTAGCAGCCTTGTTCCGACTGCTTGTACCACTAGCGAGGTTATCAACCGGCGTAGATGGTTGATAGCCTAAGACCATCTCGAATGGACTTTTCCCTGTAGCTGAGGACACTTGTATGTTATAAGCGAATTGGGCTGTATCAAGCAGAAATGGTCAATTCCTTTGAGTACTATATACAAAGTGCCTCAGGTATTCTTCCACTAAAGTATTGATGCGCTCGGTCTGCCCATCGGTCTGTGGGTGAAATGCAGTGGACATCTTAAGATCTGTTCCCAGCTTTTTAAATAGGGACCCCCAAAATCTGCCTGTGAATCTGGTGTCTCTATCACTAATGATATCCCGTGGTAAGCCAAAGTGCTTCACCACATGCTGAAAGAACAAGTTAGCGGTCACCTCAGCTGAGCACACCTCAGGAGCCGCCACAAAGATAGTATACTTTGAGAATCTGTCCACTATCACCAATACAGAACCGAGTCCATCAAATATTGGGAAATGTGTAATGAAGTCCATGGAAACTGAAATGAATGGTCTCGCTGGTGTGGGCAATGGTTGGAGAAGGCCTGCCTCCAGTCTTCTCTCAATCTTATCCTGTTGACATATCAAACAGGTCTTCACATAATGCTCAATGTCAGATTTCATTCCTGGCCAGAACCAACCTCTCTTCAGCAGCGTATACATTCTCTGACCACCGGGATGCCCCGCCTAGACGGTATCATGGAACTCCCTCATGAGACCAAACCGAATATCCCCCGAAGCAGGAACATAAGTTCGGCCACCCTGAGCCATGACAAGGCCATCCTCATCCACATAGAACCTGCGCACTGTACCATCTCTGATCTGTGCAACAAGCTTCTGATAAGCATAATCTGTGCTGGCGGTCTGCTTAATGTACTGAAAGATCTTGCCCTCTGCCCTGGAAAGTGCGCATAATAAAGCAACATTGCTGATCCTACTGAGGGCATCTGGAACCTGATGACATTTGCCCGGTTTATGCTCCCAACTGAAATCAAATTCTGCTAAGAGTTCTTGCCAACGAGCTTGCCTGGCTGACAACTTCTTCTGAGCCTGGAAGAAGGTGTTAGCAATGTTATTAGTCTTTACCACAAAATGATTCCCCAGAAGGTATATACGCCACAATCTAAGACAGTGAACAACAGCTAGCATCTCTTTTTCATGTGCAGAATAGTTCAGCTCAGCTGCTTTCAGCTTTCTGCTCTCATAGGCTACTGGTCTGCCAGCTTAAACAAGCACTCCCCCTAGAGCACGGTCTGAAGCATCAGTGTGTACTTCAAACTCCTGTGAAAAATCTGGTAATTTTAGAACGGGCTCTGAAGTTACCAGCCTCTTCAGAGTCTCAAAAGCATCTTGGTGTGTCTCCTCCCAACACTAAGTTTTGTCCTTTTTGAGCAGATCAGTTAAAGGCGCCACAACCTTAGAATAACCCATGATGAATCTTCTATAAAAATTTGCCAGACCCAAGAACGAACGCAGTTGAGTAACACTAGAAGGGCTCGGCCAATCCCAAATGGCCTTAATCTTCTCATTATCTATTCTCACACTGCCTTGAGAAATCACATGTCCTAAGAACTGGATCTCGGTCTGCGCAAATTCACACTTTTCAGCCTTCAGATATAACTGATTGTCTCTGAGAACTTGCAGAACTTGCCTCAAATGCTTCTCATGCTCCTTTAGATCAGATGAATATACCACTATATCATCTAAGTAAACCACCACAAACTTATCCAAAAACGGATTTAGGATGTTGTTCATGATGTTGCAGAACGTTGCAGGAGCATTGGTTAGCCCAAAAGGCATAACCAGAAACTCAAATGAGCCATACCGCGTGACACAGGTAGTCTTCGACTCATCCCCCTCAGCTATTCGCACCTGCCAATATCCAGATCTCAAATCAAGCTTGCTAAAGATCTTGGCATTCGCCAATCTATCCAATAAATCTTGTATCAGTGGGATGGGTTAAGCATTGCGCACTGTGACCTTGTTCAGTGCTCTATAGTCAACGCACATGCGCAAGCTCCCATCTTTCTTCTTCTGGAAGAGAACAGGCGCCCCATATGGTGCCTTAGAGGGCTGAACATACCCTGATTCCAGTAGCTCATTCAACTGTCGCCTGAGCTCTGCCAATTCTAATGGTGGCATGCGGTATGGAGGCTGTGCTGGGGATACTGCTCCAGGAATCAACTCTATCTGATGATCAATATCTCTCCTGGGAGGCAGCACCTTAGGCATTTCTAGAGGGATCACATCTGCAAACTCTCTCAATAAGGATCCAACAGATGGTGGTACTGATGTCATGATATCCTCTAATGAAGCTACGGCAGCCCCCACAATGACTTCCTTCCCCTTTCGGCTACAAGAACTGGAGGAAGTGGCCAGTTCCCTCACACTCCTCATAAGCTGTCTAGGAGCTGAATCCACCTGGGGAGTGTCTTCCACTACTCTGATATGTGCTAGATATGTAGAAGCACCATGCCTAACCCCATTTGCTGAGGCAGTAGGAGTAAGCTCCTTCTCCTTCGCTTTCTTCTTCTCCTCTTTCAATCCAGTAAAGCAAGGAATAAAACAAGGATTCTTCTCATCAAGTACTAACAAACTGTTGAGATGTGGCATTGGGGTAGCTTTAGCTTTCCTCAGCAGATCCATACCCACAATGACATCAAACACATCTAATTGAGTTACTAACACTGTGCATTTCCCACTCCACGGTCCCATCTTAACTGGAACATCATATGAAATACACATAGCCTTTCTAGCCTCAGCATTTACTGTTTTCACATGTGTATCACTGGTGGTAGTCTTCAGCTTCAGTCGCTCACGCAACCTATCTGAAACAAACGAATGTGTAACCCCAGTGTCTACCATGGCTGCAATCTCAACATCATTCAGGCTGATATTCGTGTACATCAATGGGGAAGATCTCACTGACACATTTGCAATGACTAAAGGGTTGACTGATGCAAAACCCTGCTGATCTTCTTTCCCTGCGTCCCCCTTCTCTGCAAGGACCGCAGCCACTGCTCTTTTTGTAGGACAATCCCTCATCATGTGAGGGCCATTGCAGACGAAGCACGCCAGCTTCCTCTTAGGACTAGACTCATTCCTCTTCTTGTGCACAGGTGGTTTCTGATGAGTCTGAGGAACTGGTGCTTTTCCTTTGGCTTTTTGTTTTGGGACGTACTTCTTCTTACCCTTGTCTGACACACGGGTATGGGAAGATGTAGAAGAAGGTACTCCCCCAGCATGAGACCTGTCACCTCTCATGTCTAACAATGCATCTGCAGCTACTACGGCATCTCTGTAAGTAGTCACTCCTTGTCTCCTGAGCTCTAGAAGTGCCCAGTCCTGAAGACCTCCTAAAAATGAGATAAACTTCTCCTCTTCGTTCATGTTAGGGATCTCCAAAAGCAATGTGGCAAATTGCTTGACATACTCCCTTACAGTGTCGGTCTGCCTGAGATTTCTGAACTGTATGCGAGCTGTAAACAAGGTGTTTGCAGGCCGAAACTGAGCTCTCATCTCCAGTTTCAAGTCCTCCCAAGACGCAACCTCAGGATGATCTCCCTCGGTCCTCGGTGCTACAGAAGTGCGCCACCACACTTTGGCATCTCCAGTGAGGAATGATGTACAAACCTCAATCTTATCATCTTCTGGCACCCGAGCTGCTTTAAAGTAATGTTCCATGTCGAACAGAAAGTTCTCTAACTCTTTTGCTACCCTCGCTCCTCCAAAGGTAGATGGATCAGGTATATTGCGCTTCACTATTGGATGTGAAGGCATAATCCCAGCTACAGGTGTAGGCGGGTTTGAAGCTACTTGTGCCAAGGCTAGCTTCAACATGGCAATCTCAGCTGTCATAGTCCCCACAGTAGACTCCAGCACACTAACTCTGGCATCATTTGTGTGCTGATAATGCTGATAGAGTTCCCTGAGTGCCTGCATGCGCTCAGCCAGTGGATCTCCTTGCCACTCACCCTCGTCTAACCCAACTGCCAATTCTAGTCTGACGAACCTCTCATCCAAATCTGGCAACTCTGGAAGGTCTGACTCTGCCATCTGGTGATGTGATGAATGAACTGTGCTGACGATTGAATGGAACCGAAACTGAGCGATGAGTTGTGTAACTTAGGAATTACGCCCCGGCGCTAAGCACCGACGTACGCAACTCCCAAACAGCACAACAAACTCACGTCTATATCTCGGTGTCACAAACAATCACTACTTGTCAGGTTGATGGTTGAGTTGTTGTTGTTGCGCGTGGGCTCTGATACCACTCTGTCACACCCTAATTTTTCGCTGTGTAAATTGAGGGTGATGGCACGACTTACACAATGTGTAACCCTGGTATCACGAATTACACAATGCGCAACCCGTCAGCCAACGCTCAATGCACACGTGCCGTGCGGAAGTCCCAAGGTATCACAACACACCACGCTAAACCTAATATCTGCGCCCCCAACCTAAATGCACGATCCCCAGATGGGATACCCTCGCGCCCTGATCAACTGTCCCTGTGCTCTCTGTGGATCACTGTGCTCCCGGGCTGATCTCAGGTGATCTGGACCTAATCCTCTCCTAGCCCTAGACCTACGTCAATGAGTGGCGGGTGGGCAGCACACGTTGCTCCTCAACCCAATATGCACACTCAAGGACCGTCTTAGACTTAGGCGCCCTGTATAATGTCCACACACACAAGCGCTGGCAATTACAATAGTCGGGCACTAGACATATGCCTCAAACCTAAGCAATAGCCACAACTACACAGCAAGGAGGGAACGCCCTATCAGTTAGATGCGCCCGCCCCTAATCACACACAAGCGCCGGCCGGCCAAGCACAAGACACAAGATATATCAATGTGAGGAAAACCCCTTCACAACCCAATTTGGGCTAAGGGATCAAAAACCTCACCCTACTCTACTCATCAGCATGTCTTATACAATATTTACAAGCCCTAACTAGAAAGCATGTAAATTATACCTCCAAGGATCACAAGACCCTTGGGAGCCGATTGTACAAGGTGGCTCTTGTTGCCCTTCGCCGGAAAGCCCCTTTAGACCGTCGGAATCCTCCTCCAAATGTTGTCCAAGGTGCTTCCCTTGAAGCTTCAACGAATCAACAAAGCCGAATGTGGGGAACTACTTCCCCTTTGCTGCCGCCACTCCAAGACCCAACAACCAGCAGGTTGTCGCACCTCTTGAGCTCAAGAAGCCCTTACTCTCGCCGGAGAAGAGGGTGGAAGTGGGCTTCCGCCGGCTGCTCCAAAGCAACCGAGAGTGAAGCTCTCTTCTCCCCTTCGGTTTCAACTCCAAGACCCGGCGCCCAAGCTGGCCGCCGCACCCTTTGAGCTCTCTCAAAGGTCCCTCAGCTCGCCGGAGAAGAGGATAGAGGTAGATCTCGCCGGTGATGAGAAGAATCGCCCCAAAGCCCTCGCCCAAAGCTAGCAGCCGCCTCTTGATTCGTTAGGGTTGGATGATCCCTCTCGAGTCCTCATTTGCGCCTCATTGCTTCACTTGCTCCAATCAGCCCTCCACTAAGTGCTCTGAGATTGGTGAAGCAAGAAGTCTTCATGTGGAATGCGCCTAGCTCCTTTTCAGCAATCACCCTAGAGCTGGGTTGGCACTCCCTTACTCCATAGTCTTTGGCACTCTCATAGATCTTGGGTTCGAGACTCACCCTTGACTCTTTTTTTTCTTCGCCCCTTTTGTTGCTCCTCTCAACATGGTTTGAAGTGTGCCAAGGCTCATGTAACCTCTACATGTGCCCCTTGATTTTTGCCAAGTGGTTCCATGCTCCTCCATGGTACCTGCAAAACATCCTAACACAATGATTAGATATTTTGCCCCCTTCTGCATCAGGCCTCACCCAAGATGAGGGTCTCTCCCTGTTCATAACCTCTATGAGTACACAGAGGGGTCTGGGTGTGTACCCCACACACCCAGGTCGTCACACTTGTGCTTGGCCGACCGGCGCTTGTGTGTGATTAGGGGCGGGCGCACCTAACTGATAGGGCGTTCCCTCCTTGCTGTGTAGTTGTGGCTATTGCTTAGGTTTGGGGCATATGTCTAGTGCCCGACTATTGTAATTGTCAGCGCTTGTGTGTGTGGACATCTTACAGGGCGCCTAAGTCTAAGATGGTCCTTGAGTGTGCATATTGGGTTGAGGAGCAACATGTGCTGCCCACCCGCCACTCATTGACGTAGGTCTAGGGTTAGGAGAAGATTAGGTCCAGATCATCTGAGATCAGCCCGGGAGCACAGTGATCCACAGAGAGCACAGGGATAGTTGATCAGGGCGCGAGGTTATTCCATCTGGGGATCGTGCATTTTGGTTGAGGGCGCAGACAATAGGTTTGGCGCGGTGTGTTGTGATACCTTGGGACTTCCGCACAGCGCGTGTGCATTGAGCGTTGGCTGACGGGTTGCGCATTGTGTAATCTTTGATACCAAGGTTACACATTGTGTAAGTCGTGTCATCACCCTCAATTTACACAGCGAAAAATTGGGGTGTGACAGCAGGTGTGTGGAACCTTGTAATTTTATACTTGCATGGGATCACAAGACTGCATTTAACCAAGGCACTACCACCCTCTCAATACTATCCCAAGCATACAAACTAAGGGGTGTGAGTAGAATGCTTCACAAGGGTTGGGTAGGCTAATTTTAAACAATTGAGCCCTCATCCTGGAGTACTTGTGAAAACATAGTCCCCCACTCACATGTGCATGCCCCGGGACAGTCCCCCGAGTGCATTACTACCCCAATGACCAAAACACATGGCACACATGTGTCAAACCCTATTTTTATATGGATCTACCCAAATACCCATGCTAATAACAAAATCACACATTGTCAGGGTTGGGTAATATAGTTTTTACACCCAAACTCCTCCGATCCCTAACATTCTCCCCCACTTGAACTGTCGATGCCCTCATCGACACAAAACATCCTTGTAGCTGGCCTTCAAGGTAGAAGATTTATGATCATTGCGCTGTGCTGAAGGAAAATTTCTGCCTTCGTCAGTCGAAACTCAGAAAGAATGTGACCTTCTTCTCTTTCGTTGGCTTCATGGATGCGGCCTCCTCGGCTACTAAGGCGTGCAATATCTTCTTCTGGGGGCAAGACCAGGGTTGGTGTTTTCCGCCACATTTGAGCCCCCATCCTGGAGCACTTGTGAAAACATAGTCCCCACTCACATGTGCATGCCCCGGGATAGTCCCCCGAGTGCATTACTACCTCAACGACCAAAACACATGGCACACATGTGCCAAACCCTGTTTTTACATGGATCTATCCAAATACCCATGGTAATAACAAAACCACACATTGTCAGGGTCGGGTAACATAGTTTTTATACCCAAACTCCTCCGATCTCTAACACCGTGCTCCCCGAGATCCCCCTGATACAGAATGGATCGCTGTGTGCTCCGTTCTCCTATCCTTTGCCATGTCCGTTAGCAAGTTTCACATTTCATCCAGGGCGTCAAGTCGGCGGTCCATCTCGGCATGGTGTCGGTTCAGCCCCGAGATCTCTTCCCGATGCTGGCGGCGCTCGTCCACAGCTTATCGCCTTTCCTCAGCCAAGGCTAAGACCTCTAGCCGGCGATTCTCTCCAGCAGTTTGAAGATTCGCTTGCACAGCAGCCATGGCGACTTGTATGTTCGCCAAAGATTTTTCCAGGTGCTCCATATGCATCTCGCTTCTCGTTGACGCCATCGGCAACTGCTACGTACACTCTGCACCAAGTCGCGCTCCACCCCTGCCTCTGTGCTGCACGAGCGACCCGATTCTAGCAGTCGCTCAACCCCCTAGCATCTAAATCCAGTAGTCGCTCTTCTTCTACGGCCTTGCGGAAGACCTCCCCAAGTGCCCCGGACAGCCTCGCCTTCCTCCAGAGCGATCGCAGCCGCCTACGCCGTTTTCATGTGCTCACTGACGAGCGCCTTCCGAAAATGACCTACCGCCTCCACCGCTCCTGTTGAGCAGTGAAATGAAAGGGTGGGACTCATGCGAAGCGCTAGTTTCCCGCGCCCCTCCCGTCCGCCTTCAATCTCTCAGGCAACGCTTATGACGCCCGAAAACCACCTCAGCCGTGAGTCTGAAATCTTCTTTCCGCCAACGCAACGAACTGCGCCTCCCCGTAGAGCTCCCGCCTCGGAATCCGGCAAGTCGAACTAAGCTGATACGAGACAGATGAACACGAAGCAACAAAACGATCGATAGAAGGAGTAGCAACACCCTTAACCGGAGGTCATCCGGCGAGACACGTCTCAGAAGTTAACAAGCAAAACAAAATGACATAACCCTAACCTCCCTTCCTCCTTGCCCTAATACAGCACTCACTCGTTCCCTTCCCCTTGGGCCGCAACGTTCCCCGAACCGGACCCGGACCCGGTTCGGCAAGAATAAACACTCCAGATGGGAGGGTGACCCGGTTCCAGATGGGAGAGTGACCCGGTTCAGTAACAATATTTGACAAAAACCACAAATTGGCCTAAGCTGCGGTATTGAATTTTCCAAGCAGTTTTTTTTAACTAAACAGTCATTACAGTTATTACAGTTAGTTAATTTGGATTTTTTTTTTTTTTTAACTACAGGTCAGTACTTCTTTTCTAGCAAATCTGCCATTGGTGTAGTTTGTAGCCAATGCTACAACTTAGACAACTATTACTTCAAGCATATAACACTACCCATTGATGCAGTAAAACTGGTGAAAAAGAAAGAAACCCTAGTTATCCTTTATAAATGAAACCCTAAATCAAAGGGCGAACAAGATTCACCTTTGGGAGAGCCTATCCTTGAAGGCCTTGTGAAAGACAGGGCGCCACCGGAAGGACTGGGTGAGCACCCAATAGAAGCCAAAGCAAAGCTCAGCAGCGAACATCCCTAACCAAACCCACCTCCCCTTCTGCCCAACTTCCGGGATGTTGCTTGCTCTATACAGCCATATCAACGACAACCCAATGAACACGGATAAAGCATATAATTTGTACCATGTCCTCCCCTTCCCCACCGTGGTCTCAAACAGAGGTCCTCTTCCTTCTTCCCCCATCTCTCTCTCTCTCTCTCTCTCTCTCTCTCTCCTTCTCTTCTGTGTGCGCGGTTGAACACGGAGGCAGCAGCATGGGCCAAAACACAGACAGCTTCCAGTTGACTACAAGAGAGCACACTTTTCCTGTTGGAATGCCCATTAAAATATTCGACATTTATCACTGAAAAAGTTTTTTTCCAGGATTTAATTGAAAATCCAAATCTAATGGAGGCTCAACATTTTTATTTATCTTACAATTACAAAATAATTGAATTCTTGAAGTGATTCCATCTCTATAAATGTCTAAGGGGAAGAATGAATGCTTAAGAGAATAGAAGAGTTAAAAAAATATTTTCTTTCTTTTGTTTAATCAAGAGGGAAGAAAGATATGAATAAATTATTTTTTAGAAATCCTTTTATTGTTCCTCAAAGGGCATATTAGAGGGAAAAAAGAATAATTATATATATATATATATATATATATATATATATATATATATATATATACTGTTTAGTTATAAAAATCATATAACAAATTAAATATACCATTAAAAATGGTCAATTTTGATGGGTAATGCAAGAAAGTTTAATATTATTTAATGTGATTGATTGCTACATGTTAGTTGGGCTCTTTGGGTTATATAGACTAATTAAATTTTTTTGGTGAATCGTATAGTCTAGATACCAAGAAGCTTATATCAATTGCTACATGTTAGTTGGGCTCTTTGGGTTATATAGACTAATTAAATTGATTGCTACATGTTAGTTGGGCTCTGGATCTTACCTACTACACAAGAAGCTTATATCAATCAATAAGTGTGATTACGTTTGGCTGACTTTATACCAATATGGTGATTCAACTTGGTCTACACACCAAACCATTTTGGCATCTAAGCTATTCAAGCATCCTAGGTTGATCACACAATCCAATTTGATCAATTAACTTGAACTATTCAATTAGTCTAAACTAATAAAATAGAGCAACTTACTCTAGTGAGCTCCCAAGTCCAACCAAATGACCATATGAGAAAATAAGCAAGGGGTGGCTTTGGTCAAATCAATAGCATGTATTTAATCAAAAAGTTTGACTTAGTTGACAACTTGAATCAATCAAAAATGTATGACTAAGTTGGGTAACTTAGTTGCTATGACAATTGAGTAGTCTAACCTAGTTCAAGTAGCATTAATAACTAGATTAGATAATTGATCATATTACATAATTTAGACTAATCAATTGAGTGGCATTGATTAGTCCAATGATCTAAACTAGTATTATTACTAAAATTGAGTGGCTTAGTTAGGCTATCCATTCATATGCTAGCACAATCGTACAATCTAGTCTAATAATGCTTATTAGCCTAAATGAGATTCTAGGTCGAGATTTTAAGTGGTATAGATATTTGTACATCTTTAGTGATCTAGACGTACAAGAAGGTTCAAACTAGGGCGTCGTCATGTCCAATTGTAAGATGCATATTGATCGAACAATCACTTGTTAACTAATATTAAGACACAACAATGGAGGCAAAGATAAGATACCGGGACTTGGTAGTTTAAGGCAAATTTTATAATTAACAGTTTGGTAGATTAATAAAATTTTACATATACAAATAGCTTTTCTGCTATTTTCATTCAACTTTCAACAAAAAGAAATTTAGAAAAAGTGAGGGTTGACTTCCTTTTCCTTTTATTAAATTCGTTTTACTAAGATAAATTAAGGAAAAATTATTATAAAATTCAGTTTTTCACTTTTGGTGCCCCTAATGTAAATGGATCCTAAACGATTAGAGATTTTTTATGCGTCCAACTTTGTTATGTTACTAATGATATGGGCCTCTCTTTTGTTTAATCTGTACATGGGGATGGACGAGATAAGTTAGCAATTTTTTTAAACAAAGAAAAATTGTTTGAAGGGCAATTTGGTGGATTGCTAATTGCAGTTCGGCTTTGGTGTAAATAGTTGGATCGAGCATTGGACATGTTTTTAAGATATTGAAACTTTTTGATGACCAAAGTTCATGACAAAACCTTAGTTCTTCACATGTTTATTATATTAATTAACGAAAGCTACTAGCTTTCGTGCTCGCTACTAAACCTTTACTCATATATGCTTTGCAAAAGCAATATTCAGAGGTCAGCTGCTGTTTTAAAAAATAAATACAAGGATTAGAACACGTATAGTAACTGTTTTTTTCTTTCTGTTTTCATCTCAAGAGCAACTTTTTTTATTATTGCTTTGCAAATAGTTAACACATAAAACAACACTTCGAGTCTTCGATACAGAAGATAGTGTCTAATTTTGAGTAGCAGCTTCATGTACTAATTGCACAAAGCTGCATTCTAAAGACATACTAAAATTGCATGGCTTTCTACTGTCATGCTCTTTTACTCGGTTAATACAAGGGCCATAACTGTCACATCTTCCTGAAATCTTGTATCAGAAGATTGCAAGGCCGGCTATATCTCTAACATTGTTGCTGAAACACACATTTAGTTAAAAAAAAAGGTACAATGGATGTTTGGAAGATCAGCCTCACTGCAGCTTCAGTTAGCTTTCTCAACCAATGGCAACTCTGTGCAATACTAATATGAAAAGCCAGAGTTTATTGTGGTCTACGATCCTATGGAGTTGGAACTGTATTACTTGAAAATCTTTGTTCCTCAGTCAGATATGGGCACATCTACGAGATGTCCCCGGCTGTTAGGTTGCTGTTTTACGTACTTATATAGTTGTTGGTGGAAGGTATGGTCCAAGGAGTAGCAGTCGTCAGCTCCAGCAGAGGATACTCGAGATTTGCCATTATTTTCTCTTCGGCAAAAATGAGGAAGAGAAGAATAATCCATTATCTGCAGATAGGTAAAAGAACTGAGCATGTTTGATGAAGTCGATCAAAACGTTTTCTGCTTCAACCAACGCATGGCTAGTGGTGAACTTCTTAACTTGTTCAATCCCAAAGAAGCAGCAAAGATGAGATAAACGATAACTAGTGGAACTTGATGCAAAAAAGCTGTCAACTATGATTCTATATACATGTGCATATCTACTTAAGACATATCCATGAGAAGAACAAAATTGTATAAACAAGTAAAGCACGTCGAAAGCATTAATGTAGGAACTTCTACCTCTTCCTTCATGAGGCTCTCAATAGTCTCCCTAGCTTTACCACCACTCTCAAACCCTATACTACCTATGTATCACTATCAATTTCAAACTCAATGATACCAACTATCTTATTTGGGAAAGTTCTTTTTGGTATTTTATTAATTCTCCTCCTAACTCAAAGAATACCACATATACTTCATGACTAACCCCTGATTATGGTGTCTTCAGTTGTCTCCTTAAAGTCATTGAACTCAATATCACATCCACTAATATGTTTCTTAAAAGTAATAATGAGGTTCAGAAAACTCCTGCTACAATTTACTCTCCTAATCAACATATATGTCATATGTGATATGCCTATAAGATTCAGGGTCTCTTTACGTAAATGTGGTTTATTTAGGCATGTTATTTTTTATATATAATGTTCTCCTGTGGTGATTGTCAATGGTTCCCCAATCTATAAGGGTTGTAAGAGTTATATTTGCACTAACACATCTCTGCTTATGACATTATTTCATACTTCATTGTTGATCTTTTGTTTATTAGCTCTCGTTACTCATTGATTTATAGTGATTTCTTTTACCTTACTAATTTTTTTATGATTTAAGACAAGGGAAAAGAACGGCAAGAGAGTTGAATATAATATATGTACATCTTAGCTAATTGATTGTCCCTACGCTACAAACTCTCTTTGCCATACACCTTACACAATACCAGTAACACTATCAACTACAGTCACTAATGACCTACCAAGATCTAGCAGCTTTTTCTTTCAAGAGTTGCATTTTATCTTTATTTATCCTTCTAGTTCCAATAGTTGGAGTATGAATCCTTTTGCTTTAGTTCATTTAAAAACATAGCGTCATAGCCTACTTTCTACTCAAGATGGATTTAAGTACTCTATCACTTCTATTGATGATGATTTGATATTATCTTCTCAAATGTAGGTCTCAAGTTCTTGATGTATTCAAATCTTTTTTGAAAAAAAAATAATTAAATTTTGTGTACTTTCTACTTTCATTTAATTTCCGTCCTATGACATCATATATCAGACCCACATAGCAGAATGATGTATTAGAATGCAAAATCGTCATCTCTTAGATGTCACTTGCACTTTGTCATTCCATATGCATATATACCTTAGTCTTATTGAAGTACTGTAATTTTCAATGCATGTTATCTCATTAATCACGTTCCTGCTTCTATGTCAATCTTAATCCTTATTATCTTTTCCATCATCCCTTATGTCTTTGGATATCTTTATTATGTTCAGCACAGTACACGGAATCCACTTCTAGCCCTAAATTGATCTTCCAGCGAACCCTACCGTCACATGTACTATTCAAGCACAACACCACTTTGCCCACTTCATCCATAGATCAAGCATCACATGTTTATCAATGATATTGCCATCACTATGAGGGGTTCAACCCCTGCCATCCCGGCTTCCTCTACGGATGTTCTACCCATTCCACTTGATTTTAATCTTTGCAACACTTTTTTCAAAGGTAAACAATCATCTACGATCCCCTTACATTGTTTTCTGACTTATAATTCCTAAATATTTTCATGAGGTTGTACTAGTTTGCTCTGAAAACATAAAATGGATCAAGAAATAGCTACATTCCATTGACATGGCATTTGATCACGTGTCCTACTCTTTGCACACAAGCAATTGTTCATAGATGCATGTACACTTTCATACATCGTCCTTGTTGCAATGTGGATCACTGCAATGCCAATATTATAGCAGAAGGCTTTACTTATACCTATATTGTGGACTACTTTAACACTCTTTCTCCTATTGCTTACCTTTGTTTTGTTTTCCTTGGCAATTAATATTAATTTGCAGCTTCATTAGCTCGATGTTAAAATTGCTTTCCTTTGTGGTGATTTGTTTAAGAAAGTTTATATAGATCAACCATTGGAGTGCATTGCACAAGGGGATGATTAGTAAAGTTCAAAAAGAATTTATGACATTAAGCAGAGTTTATGAGCTTTGTTTCACAAATTCTCACAAGTTGTTAGTGTAGCAAGTTTAGATGCAGTAAATCAAATCACTAAATTTTGAGTCACTAGAACTCTTATGGTACAATTATTTTTGTTATTTTTGTTGATAATATCTTTCTTAGTGGCAATGGTTCTCAAGATATTCTAGAGGTTAAGAAGTACCTCGATAATCATTTTGTAACAAAAGATAAAGTAAACCTCCTATTTTTTTATAATTGAGTTTGCTCATCAAACTCACAATAATAATCTCTCAAAGAAAGCATGCCATGAACTAGTTTTTTGGGTTACGAACCAGCAAATACTTTCTTTCTTCTTGGTTGAATGCATCATTCAAGTGACTTTGCAGAGGTGGTTGGTCTTGTTTGCTATCATGGTTTAGTAAGAAAGCTCATTTATCATATTCTTATTAGACCTAGTATTTCATTTATTGTTGGTATTGTTATTAGTACATGAAAGAAATGCCAGTGTAGGTTGCGTTGCACATTTTACATTATTAGGTGATGCTAAAGATAAAAGATCCATTTTGGAGTTTTGTACCTATACAGTGGCAGTTTAGTCACCTGGAAGACCAAAAAGAAAAGTGTGCTAACTTGGTTAAGCTAAAAGCTGAGTATAAAATTATAGCCCAGGCCATAGTGAATTGTGTTTCACAATCTAATAAATGATTTTGCACTTCTCCTGTTTCGTACACATGACCATGCATCATGATAATTAGTTCATCATCTGCATGCACCCTATTGTTAAAAAAAAGGAAAAAAGAAAACCAAACACATTGATTTTTTTTTGTGTGTGTGACATTGTTATTTCCAAGCAAATAATGTGTGCCTGTTTGTGTGTCCATGTACTCACATGCTCCAACTTATGTGAAAATGTAGATGATTTAACATATTAAGTTATTAAATTTTGGATTTTATTTTATTGGGTTATGAGGAAGTATACCTTCATGGTATATAATGCACTTATGTTGATTTAATCTACTTTTATTTTCTTTGGTTCAACAGTACTTAAATCTAATGATCATATATTATAGATTTTTGTGCTAAAATAACAGAAACTGTTTACCTTCAACAACTCATCTCTACCACAACCTTGCAGTACTTGTACCTTTCTTCTTGTTCTTTCTTGAAGAAGAGGCTTCACAACCTAGATAAGGCAATCGGAAGACGCCGTTGCATTAATGGGAAAAAAACAGTGTTTTTAAGATAGAATTGGAATATCTTCCTAAAAATAAATGTCCAGTTGTAAAAATCATGTACCTTCCAACATGCTGAAAAGACATATGGAGCATTAACTACATAGTAAGTTTCTGTCTTCTCAGGATAGTTTAGGTCATCAACAGTGGAAATGATGGTCAATAACTGCACACAATATCAAAGCCAAGGGAAACATTATAACTTTTAAAGGTTGCACGATTGGTCATGAATATGAACTGTTATATGAACTGAAGAGAGCATAAACAAAAGGAGGTTAAATATCACAAAGAAGATATTAAATCACCATAAAATAGAATTGATGGTTCCATCACATATCTTTCCAATTAGTTAAACGGAAGTCCACATTGGCAGCAATAGTCACATACCTATGGAAGAATATAACTGAAAAATTGCAATGCACATGGAAAACCTATTGACGCATGAAGGATATAATATTTATATATACTCATGCAAACTTCTCGATCTTTGAGATGTTGCATCAAATTTTTTAGGTCCTATGCATGAAGTTTGTTGCTGGTTTTAGTCCAAAATAAAACATTAGATTGGGCTTATCCAAGCAGACTTAGATTAGAGCCAAAGGCTGTTTAGTTTAGTCCTCCTGAACTGAACTGGAGCAGAGTGGAAATAATAAACTATTGGTGATCTCCTTAACATTTATCTACCCAGTTAAGGGCATACTTGCCCATCCTTTATCTTTCCTCTGTAATCCGTTGCCTCCAGTGTACTATTTCTTGATTTAACTGAAGAAAAGTTTTCTCAAGAAAAGCAAATACTGACCGTCCGCCAGGAACTTAGGAGTTTACAGAATTTTATCAACAAGAATGTCAAGAAATACTGAGATGAATTGCCTGTTTCCTTCACTTGACTACCATAGAAAGTTGTTCATCATTTTTGTGTTTAATGCTTTTTTGTTGTTTGCATACTATACTTGAATCAGATATTCTAAACAACTTAAGTCAGGATAGTAGAATACAAATTTTTCATTATGCCTTTCAGCAACAATAGACTATATCTAAGACTTGAACAAGGACCAAAATCATAAAGGATGATCTACTCTTAGTCAAATGACTGGAAGCATTTAGGAAAAGATTGAAAAGGAGAAACGTTTGTCATTGCATAATTCTAGAGATATGTCTGTTAATATAACTGTGATCATGTCAACAACAGATAGCAATGTAAATGAATCGTTTGCATGTCCTGATGAAGATTTTGACAAATAAAGTATTATGGAGCATGATCCATAGTACCATTTTGAGACATCAAAACTGTGTAAAAAAATAGCAAAATACTTTCAAAAATGTAGGAGTGATTCATTTGAAGCCCAGTTGACAAGGACAAGTACAGTGAAGATTAGTACATTTTTAAGTCCAAGAATCAAAAGCAATGTACCTTGACATGGTTCAATGCGGAAAGCTTCAGACCAGTCATATCCAAAACTTTCACGCATGTTCCAATATGCCGCCCAGTCTTCTTAGTGGCAGTAGGCTAGGGAAGAGAAAAAGAAGATGAAAAAAAGAATAAATATGCAATAAGCATGTAGAATATACATTTGTTACTCACCAATATTACACGATCACGGTATTCATTCATTTGAATGTGTGATTGCACATAGTAGTTTACCTAGAATGAAGATGACACAACAATACAAATTAGCCAAGGATAATGGCAACTACCATTTCTTTCTAAAGGCTCTCTAATAAAATAAGCAAATTTCACATAATATTGCTATCTGCTTGTTTGCTGGTGTTGCAATAAGGAAAGAATTGGCAACCTTTGCTAACCTGTATTTAAACATGAAATCAACAAGCTTATGCTGCATATTGGTCCACATGCTGTTTAATGTCAGAACATAGTGGTGGATCACAAGATCGATAACTAAAAGTCTGAATATGTCAAGCTGAATTAATTTTACAGTTAATTTCAATGCAAATCTAGTAAGTCACAGGTTTAGGCAAATATCCCAAATTGTTCTAGGAGAAGATAACAAATTTAATTACACAATTCCTTATCTTCATTATTAGGATGTTTATTTGATTGAATGTATAACTACTGCAAAGATCTCTGTACTCGTTAATGGGAGTCCATAAAATCACCTTGGAAAGGGGACTACGTTAAGGTGACCCTTTGTCCCCGCTCCTATTTAACCTTGTAACAGATGGCTTAAAAGAATGATAAACAAGGCTAAAACTCTAAATCTCACAAGAGGAATTCAAGTCGACGAACAATTTGGTAAAATATCAATTCTTCAATTTGCAGATGACACTCCTTTTTTGTCCGGCTAATCTTGAAGTGCTATCTAACCTACAAAGAATCCTTCGATGCTTTGAAGCCATTTCAGGTTTGAAGATCAATTTTATGAAAAGTTCACTAGTAGGCATTAATGCAAACAAAGAGCTCGTGCAACAAAGGGCAAAACTTTTGGGATGCAAAATTAAAACTCTACCTTTTACAAATTTAGGATTGCCTCTAGGAGCCTCACCTAAAAAACAATCAACATGGTCTCCTGTGGTAGAAAGGATAGAAAGCAAGTTGGCTTTATGGAAATGAAGGTTAATTTCTGTGGCTGGAAGGCTTGTCCTCATCAAATCAGTATTGGCCAATCTTTCTCTATATTATATGTCCTTTTTTAAAATGCCGATTTCCATTGCTAAAGAATGGAAGGAATTATGAGAAGATTCTTATGGTGTGGAAAAAATATGGGAAGATTTTTAAGTAAAGTAAGTTGGAAGGATATTTGTTGCGGATATGAAGAAGGCAGACTTGGTATTTATCCTCCCATAGATAGAAACTCAGCACTACTTTTCAAATGGATTTGGAGGCTACAACAACATCGTCAAGATTTATGGCAAAACCTAATTCGAAACAAATATATTTTGAATTCTCACAACTCCCTACCAAAAGCAACAAACCCATCTATTTCTCCAATTTGGGATGATATTCAAAAGATTACTTTTAATTTTTGTTAGACCTTTATTTCAAAGAATATACAAATGAAGGTGGGAGATGGCAACTTATGCTCCTTTTGGAATGATCGTTGATGTGGAGATAAAACTTTAGCTGAAACATTCCCAAGACTATACTCAACTACCATTAATAAAGAAGGGCGACTAGGGAGATGCAAACTAGATTTGGAAGTTTGCATGGAGGAGAAGTTTATTTGTATGAGAGCTTTAAGATCTTGGTTTGCTTAAAAATATCATTAGATCGATTCATCCATGCCAGAATAAAACTAATAATTTGATTTGGCTGCCAAGAGAAAAAAACCAATATACTGTTGCATCCTTTGTAAAAAACTATCTAAGAAAGATTCAACCTCACTTATGTATTCAGGCTGCAAAAGTATGAAAATGCAAGAATGCAACTCCTAGACAAAAACTATTCATGTGGAGCTATACGTGACAGGGTGCCTACTAAAGTCTTTCTAGTGCATAGAGGAATATTACCAAATTCTAATATCTATTGTTCTCTTTGTGGTGACTTTATTGAAACCATTGATTATATTTTGTTGCACTGTACATTCTCTTGGCAAATATGGAGTAAAGCAGTGAGATGGATTGGCTAGCAATGGATATGCCCACCAATAGTTAATGGGGCTTTGAATTCATAGGTGACACTTCTTACAGACAAAAAACAAATACAATTATGGAGAGTATTTTTCTACATCATTATATGGGCAATTTGGAAAGCGAGAAATAGAAAAGTTTTTGAAGACAAAGATACGGATTGTGAGCTCTTATTGGAATTAACATTAATTAATCTTAACAATGTGGCTGGAGATAAAGATAGACATATATTATCTTTATTCCCATCTCGTGATATTCTAAATTGTATACATTATGATGAAAGATGTGTGATGTAATATGTTTTGATACTTTGGGCTATTCTCTTTATAGCCTTTTTAATATTACTAGTTTCAGATTTATCAAAAAAAAAAGCTCATGCAAAGTCATGTTAATTATGATAAATGAAAAAAAAACAATTATGAAGTTTAGTTGCTCCATACAATCTTCTTTTTCCTTTGTGAAAACCAAGGTTTTACATATCTACTGTGTACTAGTTCATTGTTAGATGGGTACTTATTGGTGCACCAACTCATTGTGGAACTCGTACATATTTGTTGGTACGAGTCAAACCAACATATGGCACTGATAATACCAATCAATTTTATTATTATTATTATTATTATTATTATTATTATTATTATTATTATTATTATTATTATTATTATTATTTATATATATATATATATATATATATATATATATATGTATATGTATATATACATATACACCATGTATTGTACCAACTAGTTTTTTAAACCATAGTGAGAATCAAATCCTAGATAATTAAGCACCAGACAGAGATGTAGCTCAACATAAACCAACTAGAAAGATAACGAGGGAAAAAATTTCTAAGCAGGATAGCTTAAAAATCGAAGTGAGGGGCCACATTAGACCCTTCATTCATGCTTTGAGATGCATGCAAATCAGTTATCGTTTTAAGATTCACATGCTTTAAAATTTATGCGTATCTCAATGTATGAATGAAGGGTTTGATGTGACCCCAATCCCACACTCCAATTTTAAGCGAGGTACCACTTAGAATTTTTTTCCGATAATGAGTACCTAAGAAACGGTCAGATAGTCGGTATTACCAAATTGTCAAATAGTAAATATATTCTTAATAAGTATATGTGCGGTTACAGCAATATGCACATTAGTTTGTAAAAAGAACTAGAATAAAAAATATATGATTGTCATAATCTTACCGAAGCTTTGTCCAATGTGCTGAGCCCAACACCTAATGCAAAAACAGGGAGGCCCTGTCATTGAGAGATACTTGGAGGTAAGCCATATAGTTTACAGTTTCTATTCCAAACTGCATGTAGCTAATTTTAGAAGCTGGCATGATGTTCACATCTTGGGCATTTCTAGGGAAGGAACAAGGAAACACATACAGAGATACAACTCCTACTTGGAGTGAAGATTTTAATGCATGCATCAATCAGGCTACAAGAGCCTATTCAAATTTTTTGTGCAAAGAAAGATACAAAACGATACATTAAAAAGATCTGATGGCTCTTAGATTGACAAGTTAAACTGCCCTTGCCATAGTTCAGTTGCAAGAAAGAATAAATGGGGCCAAACCCAAAAGCTGCTACCACAGTCGTTACATTATGTTTTAAGGTTGTTATTGATTGAAAAAAATAATGCACTGTATTTCTTCATTTCTCAATGAATATGGCTAAAGTAGTCGAGATAATATAAAAAATATTCAATTTTTCAAAAAAATAATATTCTACTATGTATAATTCATATAATATATACATAGGTTCCCAGTGCATTTAAAAATTATGAATTTCTTACGAGAGTAAAGTTGATCTAGATAAAGAAGCATAAAGAAGCTTATACCTCCTTTGTATATCCTGATAATCCTACAAGCTGTGAATCACGGACACTTCTATACAAATTTGCCGGTGCAATAGGTTTCTGCATTCAGATAAACATTTAGAACATAAATTTAGTTTGAACTATATTAGTGCGAAAGATCATAAACATGAACTTTACTTGTTATGTCTCTCTTAGGACTAGAAAGAACAGAAGCTAGAATTTCAGACCTTTCACTTTAAAGTATAAATTATGGTTTTAGTATAATACATAAAAGTTTGATGTCCAACTCAAAGAAGCATGATAATTTCCAAGTACATAAAACAACAAACTGCACAATACATAACTCATACTTCATTCTGTAGCGCCCGATAGATTTGCTGAAGTCCAATCATGACTCATCAATTTAAGAAAAGTAATATAAATAATAATCTGTTACAGGAGTAGGTACCCACATTCAAAATATCATCAATGTGATTTTGTATCCTCCAATTTAAGCACTCCACCAGCTATGACAGAGACAGCTCTTTCAGGTTTTTTTTTTTATAAAAAATGGGCAGGTAAAAAAGAGGGCAACACAGATAGGTGATCTGGTTTGTTGACAAACCATCATATGGGCTTTCTGAACGCTCCAATCTCTAGCCTTCAGAAAGCGTATTAAAGTTGCTGTTGGGTAGCCCTGGTGCATAATCTGCATATGAAAGAGAGAAATTGTAAATAGACCATTCATCTAAATATCTAATCAATTCGTGAAGCTTTTCTTTTCCTCTCTTCCACTAAACAGAAGCCACTGGACATTTTCATTTGACCACAGTACAATAATAAGACGTGTCACAACATCACGGAGTCATCTACATTGATACTTTCTCTAAACAGAATAGTGTAATATCATACTAACACTGTAACACACACATATTCAACAAAATGAAAGGACCAACAAAAATGAAACAAAGGAAACAGGTAGTAAGTACTCTAGTATAGTTCCCATGAAAAAAGAGTATCTAATACAATCACTAAATCACCGATATTTAAAGCAGTATGTACGGTCCGATTCGCCCTGCCCCACCTAGGAGTGTTGTGCAGGGGTGAATCAGACCCTAGATATTGCTTTAAAATTCATATAGCAATTATCACATGTTGTGCAGGGGTACACGATCTATAAAGTAGTATGTACGGTTCAATTCGCCCCTGTGCACTCCTAGGCGGGGACCCTACCTAGGAAAATTTCTCCTCAATGAAAAATTCTCCTAGGCGGGGTTCCGCCTAAGAGTGTCGTGTAGGGACAAATCGGACCCTAGATATTATTTTAAAATTCATATAGCAATTATTCATCACATGTTGTGCAGGGGTGCACGATATTTAAAGCAATATGTACGGTTCGATTCGCCCCTGCACAACACTCTTAGGCGGAGACCCGTCTAGGAATGAAAAATTTTCCTAGATGGGGTCTCCACCTAAGAGTGTTGTGAGGGGCAAATCGGACCCTAGATATTATTTAAAATTCATATAGCAATTATTCATCCGGTGTTACGCAGGAGTGGATAATATTTAAAGTAGTATGCACGGTTCGATTCGCCCCTACACAACACTCCTAGGCAGAGACGCCACCTAGGAAAATTTCTCCCCAAAAACCATTCACAAAATGCTTAAAACTAGGACTATGACAAGTATAACTACCTAAGATGGGCGTTCACAAAATGAAGTTTCCCTAATATTGGAGAGAGCTCTGTATTACTAAACTTGCAACCATATGCAGGTAAGATCTCAGTAAAACAGGCTCATTGAAATACAAAAAGTTTGTATATCACATTAATAGAACTAATAGGCGTCCTTTCTAGCATACTCAGACTCTAGATCTTGTACCCTCAGGAAAATATAATAGAAACTGCAATCTCCTGTCCGCTGAGCAGGAAATACCTAGGAAAAGCTTCTTCGCCAAGATCCAATCAATTACATGAAAACTAGCACACTCCATACAAAACACTATCAAGTATCAACCACAATTTTTATCACTTACTACTCTAAAACACAACAGTTAACATCAGAGGAACAAAAAAAAGAGCAAGAAACACAGTACAAAGCGCTTAAATTTCACCGTAATGCTGCAACCTCAAAGCCGATTAATCAAGGGGATAAAGCATCAATGAAGAAACACCGAATATGCAAGCTCATCTACCACTATAGATCGAAGAACCTAACTTCCGAACTAAAAAAATTTTTCGAAGCACCGACTGACAGACACCAAGCTCGGCCAGATCTTGGGAGTTGAAAAGACACATACCTTAAATGTAGCCTTCATCGGCTCCTTCACTGTAAGAATTTCAACGAAAAAGTAAGAAAAAATTCCTATAAATACAATTTTTGCTGAACCACACTTTAGAAACATAATAGCCAACGGGAAATCGTCCCAGAAAAGCGGGAAGAACTGCGACCTTGGTCCATGAGAGCAGCGAGCTGCTTGATTGCATCCTGGGAAGCGACAGCCATTCTCCTCCTGGCCAAAGGATTTGGGGGGCAGGGGTGAGATGGGGATGAGCGTCTGGTGATGAGATTTGTGGAGGAGAAGAAAAGAAGTGTAGGCGAATGGACGTCGTCCTGTCTCCCTCTGTCGCCCGTCGACGCCGAAGTGCTCTTCTTGTCACTCTCCATTTCTTTATATAAAGCCAAAGTATTTAAATTTCGCAAAGGCGGAGAGTGGGGACTAAATTTGGAAATACGAATTTCCACAACAGGAAAACGGTAGGAAAAAAAACGCCACGCACTTTACAAAGAACTCCCTTGTATTTTGAATTTTATCACTGGGATATTCTTCAACGTTTGCAAAATTTCTCCATATTATTTATCAGATCTAGTAGACTTGTAAATTTGGATCTACAGATGTTAAATGGTCGTCTCAACGTGAGCCCAACTCAAATCTAACCCATGTATTAATTGAATCAATTTGACTTAACTCTAATATAACTTGTGCTTTATAAACAAATAAACCCGATCTAATTGGCACAACCGGTTCAATTTATAAAAATACATAAAAATAAATAAATATATTGATATTAAAATAAATATTATATATTTTTTAAAAAAATATAGTTACAATGCATTTTAAGTAAAAAAATATAATAGAATATAGTAGATATATGTGTATAAATATTATATATACATGTTGCATGGGTCAATCTATTTTGACTCAATTTGTACTGATTAATTTTAAATCATAAATAAGTTAATCGAATATGATAATATTTGACTCGAAATCCGCCCACCTAGTTTGGTCGGGTTAGCTTGTGAGGTCTATATGTAAATTTTTGTTAGATTTATAAGTAAAAAAATAATTTAAGTTTATTTGGATCCGAGGAGGGTAGTGGCTCAAATTGGGCTCACTAAAATTTAAAGAATATACTTATAAGTTATTATTGGTATATAGACAATAAAAAATTTAATAAAACATATATAATTTTTTTATAAATATAAACATATTTAAAATTATATTTTTGTCTCAAAGTCTTAGATCCCACCTAGAAAATGGGACTGCCGACGTAGCGCACTACATGGTGCAGGATTTTAATTTGCCGATAATCTCACACATGACGTGGCTCCTGAAGGAAAGGTAATGACCTCATTTCCAACAATGTATTCCATATAATTATAAAACGATATCGCGATCGGCACAAAAGCACACGAGATAAACACGTGAGCCGAAAGCACTAACTTTTTTTTTGCAAAAAAAATAAATAATAAATAATAGGAAGACAAAAAGGAGCCTAATCCCAGCCGGTTACTCTGAACCGAATCTTGAAGCGGCCCAATTCGACCCTATTTAAAACTACTCGAATTTAAATATAAAATATTTTATTATACGAAAATATTATTATTTTTGGATAATAATATAAGATATGTATTAGTAAGCTTATTGACACATATTATTTAGTGGTTCGGACCACTGTACAACTTTGACTGGTTGGGCTTGAAGCTTCGCATCGGAAAATTCGATTGGAATAATGTAATAGGTGACTTTTTGGTGACGGTAATGGATGCTTCGTTGACGACAGCGAGGCTCTGACTCGACCCAAGTGCGCACCACATCAGCATTGGATTGCGACCCGCTCGTTTCATTGGCACTTGACCTACTTTACTTTACGACCGTCCCTGTCTCGTTCAGCTTTGGAGGGTTCAACCGTTCAATGCTTTTCAATACCTAAAAAGTTGGTTCAATTATCGTCCCAAAATTAACAAAAATTTATTGGAATAGATAGGATAGGACATCTTTTTCGGCTGACCTCAAAATTCACGTTCGAATTAACTTGCTTTAGAATGATTTGTTGCGCCGGCAAGTCGGACTTTGGTCTGATTAGGCATTCAGGCTCATCTAATTTGACGCAGATGAGCTCGAATTGGAACCAACAAATATGTTTCTAATTTATTAATAAAATAAAAATACTTGAGTATTCACCTTCTACAAAGGGTTTGAATGCTAAATTCAATGGCTTACCAGGGGAAATTTACAATTCTGTTTCACACTGCAAACGAGTTAACTTTGTCCAGGCTCTTTGATGCATGTGTGTATGTTCATGGAGTGTGATTGTATGTGTATATAATAAAGAGTACGACATCGATAATTCAACGTATATATATATATGAGTACATATTATTATCCGAAAAGAAAAAGTAATAAAAAGGACATTAGGATTAAAAAAATTATAACATGAGGGCTACATGAGAAGCTGTTGCTTTGACAAAACATGGCTACCTAACTAACGTCAACGGTACGCTGGAAAGTAATTGTGCATTGAGACAATGAATAAGATAAGAAGGAATAGTTGAGTCTTTGTATGTAGCCATCACTTAGAGTATAATAATATTGGGATTCAACAGTCAGAAAGCAGCAGCTGTAGCAGGAACACTATTCGATTTTGTCACTAAAACGTGCTCTTGAAGAGCAATAAGCTAGCTCTAGAATTAAAGAAGAGAGGATAGAAGAGCCCTCTAGCACACTTAGATAATAGATGTTACGCTCAAAATTAGCGCTAATATATATATTTTTTTCTTTTTTATGCTAAAATAGAGAGTAACATAGGACTCCAAAACAAAACAATCCAATGCAAGGACAAAATAGCACCCGGGCACCAGGGAAGGGCAAGTCACACATAGGCAATGGAATACAAGCACAACACAGAAGCAACAAGGTCACGTGCGCCGAGAATAAGGGAAAAGTCATCTTGCTCAAACAATCAAGGGAGAATACAATTAGAGCAAGGGATCCCACCCGCCTAAATGTGAGATTGAACATAGGACGCGCACACAAGCAAGAGAGCACGATGACACAGGAAAACACAACAGGGCATGACGTCGCCGAAAAATGTAGAAGCGAGGGTCGCCAAAAAATTTGTGACACCGGAAAACATAAACAATGAAGTTTGACGAAAAACCAAAACATCGTAGAAAAATAAGAAGCTGAGATAGAGATTACCTCAGCAAGACTCGAACTCAACACTCGTTGTTGCATGTGCCCTGCTGCATGCCTCTAGACATCGAGGCAACACTGGCTCACCTCGTGCCATGCGGCATTGCCCCTCCAGTTGGAGTCTCCCACACAACTCAACTATTGAGCCGCCTCACTGACCTCGTTTGCTGTGTCCAAGGCATGTGACTTCGCGTCGCTCGCATCAACGTTGCCATTGCTCATAGCAATGCCGCCGTCCGCTTGGCTCAAAGACGTCGCCACCACTCACGGTTGCGCCTAATCAAGTGCACCAACGCTGCCGTTGCGCACTCGATGGCCATCCGCCATCCCCAAGTGTCACGCCCCGGTCGAAACGGTCTTAAAATAACGCTTATCCGTTGTCTCAGGGCCATCCAGCGGAACACCGAAACGTGATCGCGCTAGGGTTTCTGGACCGAATCTCGTCCCCAAATTCGAAACCCTAGTTCCCCGCTCAATTTTAATCCCCAAATTACAATTCGCATGGAAAGGGATGGAAAACCCTAACCCTAATTTGAGAAGACCGGAAAGAAACGGAAAACCCTAAATCAAAATACCTCACTGGTCAAAATCAATTTTGACCAAGTCAACCTTTTGCCGAATTCAAAATCTTCGGATGCTGACGTCTTGCCGACGTCAGCCACCAAGATTTCTCCGCCGCGCGTAATCCTTCCGCTGATGACATCACGCTGATGTCACACCTGAAATCGAAATCGAGGATTTGATTTCCGCCGCGGCTTCCAATTTTGACCAGTCAAAATCGGAAGCGGTGAATACTGTTCACCTTCGTCTCGCGTCGAGCTCAAACGCTCGCCGCTGCTGTTCGTCCGCCGGAGAGGAGTGATGCCAACTGGAAGGCCGCCCGCCTTCCTTCGTCTAGCCCGTCGCCGTCCGGCAGACACCCGCCGCCGGGAACCGTCGCTGCGAATCATACAGAGGAATCGCCGAATCCAGAAACAGGGGAGGAGACGCGTGAAGGAGAAAGCTTTATTCTAACCCGTTGAAGCTACAAAACTCCTTCCAGGCGACCTCCGTCGTCCCTCTCACGTTGGTGATCCGCCGATCACCGGTTACAGAACTCAATCTCACACTCTCTCAACTCGCAGCGCTCGCCGGTCCCTCTCAGCTCTCGATCGCTTCCCGTTCGCTCTCGTCGCCGTTCACAGAGTTCGCTCGATGGTGAGGATGCCCGTGTCGCCTCTGCCGGAGAAGATCCTCCAAAGCTTTATAGAGAAGAGGCGCCGCTCGCCTCTTCCGAACTCCATGCTACTGCCGCACACCGAGTCCTCCTCCGGATCTTCCGCTCACGTGGACCGCGTCCACTCTTCGCTTGCGAATGTCGCTGCTTCGCTGCTGCATCAGTTCCGAATCTTTCGCCGATTTCGCCGTCGCCTGCGTCGTCCGAAGCTCGCGTCGCCAACCGCGTTGAAGTCGTCGCTTGAAGAAGACGACACCGCGTGCGGCGTCCGGGTTTTGCTCCGTTGTCCGCTGTCCCCGCGCCGCCATGCTGCCACGATCCTTCGGCGTCGACCGCTTCCAAGCCAGCAGCCCTCTTTCCTTTGCGCGGGCGTGCGTGAATCTCGCGAAGACGCCACGCTACAGCCGTCCGCGCCCACGTCCGCACGCTGCACGCGATTCCCAATTCTCGGTCAACATCGAATGTTGACCGGGTCCTTTCCTTGTGGCTTGGGCTTGGGTCAGGCCCACCGGCATTGGGCTGAACCGGATCGAACCGGGCCTGACAATTCTCCCCGGCCCAATTTGGACATCGCCCCCGATGTCCGGCGCGGGCGGCCCGCTCAACGCCGGCTGGCGAGCCACCGCTCCTGTTCGGCGCAGTTAGCCTCGTAGCACTCTTTCCAGTTCTGTTCCCTTTTGCATTGGAGTTTCTCGTAGTTCGCACGTTGTCTTGCGTTGTCTTCCCCTTCTATCTCCTCCCAAGACTTCGGTGAAGTCTTTTCCTCCACTGCCTGCTTATACGTCTTCTTCTCCTGTGGAGGGTTCGCATCTCCGGAGCTCGTCTTCTGCTCGACGTTGCTCTTGTCGACTGCGTCTTTCGGCTCTGCTTCTGCGGGGGTCGGTGATGATCGTCCTGCGACCACTGAGGCAATGCGCACAACTCCTATGCGGGCCTCTACTGGTTCTTCGTCATGCACCACCGCCGGTTTCTCCGCTAGCTCCCGATGCACAATCGCTGCGATTGCATTCACCCGCTGTCGGTCCCGGACAGTCGCGTATCTGGTGCGGTCCCTTGCACAAGAAGCAGACAATCGGTCTCAATTGACCCTGCCCTCTCTCTGCAGGTCGAGCATGCTCCTGCCACGCTGGTTGTCCTCCGTTTCGTCGGGGAGAGATCCTCTCTCTCTCTCTGGCGCTCTAGGTCTGGGTGGAGAAGGTCGTTTTGGGGGCGACCTCTGTGCTCTCTGAAAGGTCGTCCCTGAAGTCCTCTGGTCCACAAGAGACTCGGCTATAGCTGCAGCCGTCCTCCAGTCCTGTGGCGCATGTCGTCTGACCTCCATTGCCGCCCAGGGTTGGAGATTCCGGAGGAAGAAGTACCTCCTGTCTCCCTCCGCCATCTCAGGTAGCTCCAACATCAACGCGGAGAACGCCCTGACATACTCCTGGATCGTCCCCGTGTGCTTTAGCCGATCCACTGCCTCTCGCGCTTGGTCCACCGAGTTTCCGGGAAGGAACTGCTGTCGCAGTTCCTCTCGGAACACCTCCCAAGTCCAACTAGTCGCCTCTGATGTCGAATCAACTTTGGTTCTCCACCAGAGTTTTCCATCATCTGAGAGATATGCTGTGCACACCCTCACCTTTTCCTGATCTGAAACATGGTTAGCCTCAAAGTATTGTTGCATATCCCAAAGGAAGTTACTCAATACTTTTGCGGATCTGGCCCCCTTGAACATTGCAGGTTCTGGGGTGCGAACCTTCCCGTTGCCGTTGGGAGCCCCGTACTCCGCCCTGGTTGCTGTGGAGGCACCTCCTTGTGCCTGCGCCAATGCCATGCGTGTCACCGCAAGATCTGCCAATATCTGCTGCTGTGCTGCCATGGAGTTGGCTAACTGTGTCGTCAAGGTCGCTACCTGTCCTTGCAAGGTTGCCACCTGCTGTTGTAGCGCCGCCATCCCTTCAAAGTTTTGTTGGGCTTCAACCATCCCAGCCAAAGTTTGTTGAAGGGCAACAATTTGCAACCTTTGCTCCTCTACCGTGCGATGGATTTCCTCCACCTGAGGAACTACCGCATCTCGGCTGTTCCTCGTCAAACCGAGCACCTGTTCGATCCGGGCAATGCGATCTCCTTGATTCACCATGCTGTTGGATCACTTTAAGCTCTGATACCTGTTGTCACGCCCCGGTTGGAACGGTCTTAAAACAACGCTTATCCGTTGTCTCAGGCCGTCCGGCGGAACACCGAAACGTGATCGCGCTAGGGTTTCCGGACCGAATCTCGTCCCCAAATTCAAAACCCTAGTTCCCCGCTCAATTTTAATCCCCAAATTACAATTCGCATGGAAAGGGATGGAAAACCATAACCCTAATTTGAGAAGACCGGAAAGAAACGGAAAACCCTAAATCAAAATACCTCACTGGTCAAAATTAATTTTGACCAAGTCAACCGTTTGCCGAATTCAAAATCTTCGGATGCTGACGTCTTGCCGACGTCAGCCACCAAGATTTCTCCGCCGCGCGTAATCTTTCCGCTGATGATGTCACGCTGACGTCACACCTGAAATCGAAATCGAGGATTCGATTTCCGCCGCGGCTTCCAATTTTGACCAGTCAAAATCGAAAGCGGTGAATACTGTTCACCTTCGTCTCGCGTCGAGCTCAAACGCTCGCCGCTGCTGTTCATCCGCCGGAGAGGAGTGATGCCAACTGGAAGGCTGCCCGCCTTCCTTCGTCTAGCCCGTCGCCGTCCGGCAGACGCCCGCCGCCGGGAACCGTCGCTGCGAATCATACAGAGGAATCGCCGAATCCAGAAACAGGGGAGGAGACGCGTGAAGGAGAAAGCTTTATTCTAACCCGTTGAAGCTACAAAACTCCTTCCAGGCGACTTCCGTCGTCCCTCTCACGTCGGTGATCCGCCGATCACCGGTTATAGAACTCAATCTCACACTCTCTCAACTCGCAGCGCTCGCCGGTCCCTCTCAGCTCTCGATCGCGTCCCGTTCGCTCTCGTCGCCGTTCACAGAGTTCGCTCGATGGTGAGGATGCCCGTGTCGCCTCTGCCGGAGAAGATCCTCCAAAGCTTTATAGAGAAGAGGCGCCACTCGCCTCTTCCGAACTCCATGCTACTGCCGCACACCGAGTCCTCCTCCGGATCTTCCGCTCACGTGGACCGCGTCCACTCTTCGCTCGCGGATGTCGCTGCTTCGCTGCTGCATCAGTTCCAAATCTTTCGCCGATTTCGCCGTCGCCTGCGTCGTCCGAAGCTCGCGTCGCCAACTGCGTTGAAGTCGTCGCTTGAAGAAGACGACGCTGCGTGCGGCGTCCGGGTTTTGCTCCGTTGTCCGCTTTCCCCGCGCCGCCATGCTGCCACGATCCTTCGGCGTCGACCGCGTCCAAGCCAGCAGCCCTCTTTCCTTTGCGCGGGCGTGCGCGAATCTCGCGAAGACGCCGCGCTACAGCCGTCCGCGCCCACGTCCGCACGCTGCACGCGATTCCCAATTCTCGGTCAACATCGAAAGTTGACCAGGTCCTTTCCTTGTGGCTTGGGCTTAGGTCAAGCCCACCGGCATTGGGCTGAACCGGATCGAACCGGGCCTGACACCAAGAATGGCGTCCAGGCACCCGCCTCTCACTCGAGCCCCAAATCGGGATTGGGCTGATTTTGAAAGGCCCAAGTTAACCAGTCAAAATTGGGCCTAATATCAGGGGTTTTTAAATTTACCCTCAAAACTGAAAGGATTACGTAAATATCATGGCAAATTTGGGTGATGATAGATGATCAAGAAAGAAATGTGTAAGTGCTCTTAAGTAGAAAACTATCCCATAAGCTCGAGAGAATTTTAAAAATCATTTGAATTATAATAGTTATCATATGCTTAAGGTGAATTTGGTGGAATTTTTAGCTCCGCTTTCCATGTTGACCACGGTCCGCCCTATTGAATTTTGGTCTTTTCTAGCTAATTTATAAAATTGAATAAATACAACTTCTAAGTAATACTAATGCTATTAGTTTGAAAGTAGACAACAGCCTTTGAGAAGGTCGTGAAAGGACTTACTTGATCCTCTAGCTAGACCGGGCAACATATGACTCAGCCCACTGACTCGACTCGATTTCACATGAAGTTAGGTGAGTTCGGATCAGTTATAATTATGTTCGGGTTATAAATAGATCAATCCGTTTATGATCCAAAAATAATTGGATCGTGTCGGGTTATAAACGAGTTAATCCGCTTAACCCGATTATATTATATGTTTATATATAAAAAATTTAAATATAGGCTCATCTAACTCTTATTGCTAGCCCATAAGACCAAATATCTCGTAACTATCTTTTAACCCAAATTTCGGCCCACATATAAGTCTAAAGTTTTATTAATTTTAATAGAATTTTTATTAATTTTTTATTTATGTTTAAAATATGAATGTTAAATGGGTTATTCGGATTGTGTCGGGTTGACCCGATTATATCTGGGTCGTGTTCGTGTTAGACAGTTTGACTCAATTAATTAAACATGTCGTGTTCAGGTTGGCTTAATCAGGTCACGGGTCATAGCTAATATGACACATTTATGACCTGCTGACCTGAATTGCTAGGTCTAGCTCTAGTGACGTCAAGGATTTCTATATAAATATGAAAATAAATTTTATGAACATTATTTAAGGAAGGATAAGATTACTATTTGAATTCAATAGGTCTATCCATATTAATGAATTATTGAAGAAAGTTCTTTTAAAAAAATTCATCAATTCAAGATCAATATTAATGATGGAATGAATAAAATTATCCTTAGAATTCCTTTTTAAAATGTTTAGTTAGAGTTTTGCGATAATTTTATAAACCATGTTGCACATTACCCCAACATTTTTAAAATGATAAAAGTATATATTTATTATTATATTGCATTCAGCTTGCAATCCGTACTATATTCTATTATATATCACAATATGTAATAGTTTACACTTAATTTTAATAAAATACTAATAAATTTCAATCAACTTGAATTTAAGTAAATAAAATTATTATTTCAAATTTACCAGAGAGCAACTCAACTAAAACGAGTAGTTTTTGTAAATTTAGAAAAACTCAGGTAAATTAACCAAATTATACACTGTAATTAATCGTAAAATTATTATTTTACGTTCATTATTCTGCAACAGCTTGAAGAATATGGTACCAGTAATCTCAATACAGGCATGGAGCAACAACATGCAGTTATTCATAAATTTCCCTCCAACTAATAGATTAATTATCCACCACGAAGCAAGCGCCGCTGCCGCCGCCGCCGCCGCGCCGCCAAATATATATTTCCGTCACGCCTTTCGCAATCCTTGCGCTTTCTCCCTCCCGCGAAGGAATCGACACCGAAGCCGACAAAAGCTGGAGACGGAGGAGAAGAAAGAGGGAAGACAAAGATGTGTCAAAACCCCAACTCCATCTCCGCTGCCGAGCCAAATTCCAGTCGCATCCAGAGCCCCGGCACAAGTCCAAGTGCGAGCCGTAGCCCTAACTCCGGCGTGGAGGACCGGTTCCGGGGGGACCTCAAGAAGCAGGTCCTGGTGAACGACCTCGCCCGAAGGCTCTCTGGCGGCGACCCGGTGGCCCGAGTCCAGGCGGCTTGTGAGCTGCGCAAGCTTGCCCGGGCGTCAGCTAAGTCCCGTTCGGCATTTGCCGTCACGGCTGTCGTGCAGCCCCTTATCTCGATGCTTCCCTCCCCGGAACACGACGCGCGGGAGGCAGCCCTCCTCGCGCTGCTCAACCTCGCCGTGCGCAACGAAGGGTAAGTTGTTGGATCGTTTTGTTCTCCCCCCTGCCAATTACGCTTGTCTAAAGATACTGTCACCTGATTTTTGAGTTCTTTAATTATATTTTCCCTTTTTTACTCCGGATTGCCAAATGTCTCTTTTTTCTCTTTGCTTTTATCTTGTAAATGCTCAGACAGAGTGATTTCTTGTTTGTATTGATCAAATCCGAAAAATGTATCTGGTTGAGTAGTGCTAATCTGAATAGGAGGGACATATGCAAATATCAAACCCGACGATTCATCAGATTTTGGTGTATGGATACTAATTTTCCTATTGTGTCATAACTCCATTCTACTGTTTTTTTTAAAAAAAATATTATATTGTTATTAGTAATTTGTTTTTTGTTTATCCCTTACAAACTGAACTCTATAGACTCTTTTTTTTAAGAATAGTTTATTTTGTGTCTTAATGATGATCTTCTAGAATTTACCCGTGTTACTAGTTTCATTATATTATTATTATTGTATTGTGTGACTTAATGACTTAAAAACTGACGCATGTAATCTGATTATATTATATTGTGACCTGAGCATTCGCCATTAGTATCATGTTTTATGATTGCAGTTTAAATCAGTAAGCCTCTCCGGGATATAAGTCGTTTTGCCTAGATTTACCTCACTACTCTAGATTCCATGTCCTATTTACTTCGGACGGAATACGGGCATACTTTGTTTGACTTATATGCTTATCGATTTCTTGTACCTTGTTGCAACTGCGGAACAACTTCCAAAATTAAGGGAAGAATACGCAAGCTACTACGGAGAGAAATTTGTCCTAAATATAGATCTGAGTAGATTGATCACTCGAGATACAAGTGCTGGGGAAAGTTTCAAAGTTTTAGCTAAGTAATTCGAATTAGACGATGATGGTTTTGATACTAGGATCTCACAGCGCAATCAAGGGAATAAGCATGTTTGAATTAGAGAATGATTTCTAGTACAGACTTGGTTGTTTCTTTCACTGTATCATGACATGCATGGAAGTGTACTTCAAAGTATCTAATTGAAGAAAAACTCCTTGGCTTTTCCTATAACATTGTATCATTTTTCTTTCATGGAAGTCCAAGTAAGTATTGCTAGTCTATATGCTTTGGGTGTTGTTTCTCCTTTATGTTGTTATTTATTTGGAATCTATTATTTTGGTTATATCACAATTATTCTTTTAGAGAAAGCCCAATTGTTGGCTTCCCTAGATTATTTGACGTATTTGCAGTATTTTTATATTGTTATTGTGTGTGATTTGAATTTCACATAATGCAACAGTAATTGAACTGGGACCAACTTAGAGAAGAAAAACAATTTGTGTAAATGTTGGATACAGATATTTATCTTGGTTTTTCTATTTTTTTGTCCTAAACCTTCTTGTAATTTGTTTCTTCCATCTGCATAAAACAAGTAAGTCTGGACTATGTTTTTGCCAGTTGCACCATTGAATTCCTTTAATACTTGTCCCTTTAATTATATAATGATGTTAATAAACATAAATATTCAGCTTGGATAAGTATTAAAGCAACATAGGTTTAAAGGATAAGAGAATATTCACTTCTCAGATCATTGTATTAATACACAAACAAAAAAGGAACACGAGCAGGACTTATATATGGAAGTTACTATTTACACTTTAACCATTCTATATGTTAAATATGATCTTCATTCTTCTTTCACAAGTCACGGGTAAGACAGAGAGAGGTTTCAATCGGAGATGAAAGAATAAATATGTAGTATACTTAATCTCATATGGTTTAACGGCGTCATAACAGGTGAGAGGTGTTGAGTTTACTGATAAATCCTGAACTTTGTGGGGCTCTCTTAGATTGGTTTTCCTTAATTTATTACCATACTACCTTACCCAACCTTTCGCCTGCCTGCAATATTAACTCCTGGACTTTTATTCTCTAGGGTATTTATAATATGTTTGATGGTTTGATCTTTATCATCCTTTGGATAATACAGTTGTTATTTTCAAAAGAGTTATTCTTTCTGTTGTTATCATTTTGGAAATTCTAATGTGTTTGTTTTTTGATACTTTGTTTGGATGGTTACTTGAAGCCCAAATGTTTTAGAAAATTTTGGTGCTAAGGATTACTATAGCTACAATCAAATTTGGACTTGAAAAAAGACACACCAGTAGATATTGGAAGGATTACTCATTTATCAAGGTTTCACCAAATTTATGAATAGTAGTTCTTTGAGTTCCTGTGGATATTTGGACAGTGACTGTATTTGAAATTTTAATTTTCTTGTATGCAGTAATTTTGATTTATGTCCAACAGATACTGTTGTCTTGAGTTTCTAGTTGGCGGGAATTTCAATCTTTTATCTTGGTATCTACAAAATTCATGTAGAAAGCAACTTTTTCCAACTAATACACTGTTCTGATATCTGTCGGGAGTTTACTTACAACGGTGCTTGTACCTGAAGGGAAATGAGTAAGGAAGAGTTACATCGTCTTATGAAAGATAAAGGAGTGACCAAGTGAGCAATGTTGGCTTTATGATCTGGTGTCAATAAATGGCATAATTTTTTAGCCATGATAGGGCTTAGATCCTACGATGCCCTGAAAAATCTTGGAAATGCAGGCACATCGAATAAATTTTTTTTCCTATATCTTATTGTCAATTTAGTTTATGAAAATTGATCAACAGCAATATGAGTATGCTAAATAGTTAGTGTATGATATACTTTTCTCATCCAAATTCAGCATTGGATCATGACATTATTTTCGTACAATATTTGTTGGACAGGTGCGCATTCCTTAATGCATGATGGGGTTTGTTACTTAGTTTAGATGTCCTTTCAGGGAAAGTTAAAATATGGGTGTTATTGACATTAGATTCATTACTCTGCTAATAAGCTCTGCTAAATATATTACCTAAATTCTTCTTGAAGTGCAGTGAAGCCCGTAATAGCATTTCTTTTTTTTTTCCTGATGCCTCTAAAATATTGTTTTTTGGAATTCATTTCTTTGATTTTTTTTTATCCATTAGCAATACTGTGGCAAAAAGAAACTTAAGATGTACTATCTATTGATTGAACTATTTATATTTTACAGCTAATTGCTAGTAATGACTATCATTAGTCCACATGTGTCTACGTACACATGTAAAGTATTCCAGCATGGACTAGTAGGTTGGTGATTCAATCCCCAGAAGTTGTCTATGTACACTTTTGTTGTCAATGCTCTACGCAATTCCTTGTTTAAGTATCGTTATGATGCTGTTGGAAGTGGAACTAATATTAGTGAATTGACCTGTTCTTTAGTTATTGGTAATTGCTTGCAGCTTCCACTGATAGACTCTTACTCAACGTACATCTCACTTTGATTTTGTTATTTGCTGAAATATTAATCTCAACTGAGATAATTTTTTTCTCCTCAGAAATAAAGATACAATTGTTAGGAGTGGTGCTGTGCCCCATCTAGTGGAGCTCCTCAGATCTGGGAAGAATGGTCTAAGAGAGTTAGCAACTGCAGCAGTGTTGACTCTCTCAGCTTCAACGCCTAATAAACCCACCATTGTTACCTATGGTGCAGTGCCCCCTCTTGTTCAAACCCTAGCCGCAGGAAGTATCCAAGGAAGGGTGGACGCCGTCACAGCGCTCTACAATCTATCTGCTTGCGAAGATAGCTCAAATTTTGTACTTCCCTCAGAAGCAGTCAAACCTCTTCTTACACTTTTAAAGGACTGCAAGAAGTACTCAAAATTTGCTGAAAAGGCCACGGGTCTCCTAAAAATCTTATCTAGAACTGAAGAAGGAAGGAACTTGATTTCAGAGTTTGATGGAGGGATTTTGACATTGGTAGAGATCATTGAAGAGGGTTCATTGCTGAGCGCAGAATATGCAGTCGGAGTGTTGCTTTCTCTGTGCAGTAGCTGCCGGGATAAGTGCAGGGAACTCATTCTTAGTCAAGGTCCGATTCCAGGACTCATGTTGTTAACCACAGAGGGAACAAAGAAAGCCCGAGAGAAGGCTCATGGTCTCTTAAGCCTGCTCAGGGACGATTCCAAGAAAAAGAAAGTTGCATCTAAGGATGTGGAAACTTTAGTTTATGACATTGCCACTCGGGTCGATGGCCCAGCCAAGGCTGCAGCAACAGCAAAAATAATAATGGAGGATATGGTTACACGAGATGGTGAGCATACTGCCACTAAGCTTCGCCCCAAAAGATGTCACTGACTACTGACCTTTCTTTGTAGCTGGTTCTTACTGATTTTGGGTTAGAGATCTCGAATTTGTGCGAGTTGAGTGTAACATAGTTGTGTGTACATCCATTTTTACCTTGTCTCTGTACATGCTCGTAGATGCAAATAGCAACTTTTAGCCAACTTGCTAAAAGTGGCGCTCTACGATTTAAGTTCTGTGATTATCATTTTCATTCATTGCAAGTCTGTCTTTAGTTCGACTTTGTTATCACTCTAGTAACACGTCCTAGGAACACCGGTTAGAACTGAGAATTCATATTTTTCTTGGGATCGTGGATAACAGGATACCATCACATGCGTTCTGATTGACGGGACAATAGGACATCAGATATGAAGAATATACGTATCCACCTGCTCAAATCCAAGTACTGCATGGAAAGTGGACTCTGACAGTCTTTGTTATTGAATACATGTCTCCTTCACGACAGTAGTAAGCTACAGTTACATTTTCACAACTTCCATTATGTAAATCAAGGCGTTCTTTGAGGCCGTAAATTGAGATTTGTATATTTTTCAGTTTTAGCAATGCTCTTTAGTAATGAAAAAAACACTCAGCTTAATATCATTGATAGATTACGGATCAAATGTCAACGCTAATGCTGTACAAGATTGCACATTACACGTCTCTACGCACGGATCTATTCTGAAATAGTCATCAATAGTTGAAGTAAATTAATAAATTTCACCAAAACTTAAAATGTCCATGTGTTCCCTGTATTAAATTATTTTATTTCTAGTTAACGTTGAAATTTAACCAAAACATTGAAAAAGAAAGAATCTCAGTTAATTATTTTATTTTATTATTCATTTTTTAAATAAACGAAAGCATTATGTTTTCCTAATCTTATTTTTTTATATTTAAATATTTTTAAATTTTGAAATATAAAACTAAAATACAAATTAGAATGATGTAAAAGAAAAAAAACTTGAAATCTGACTCGGGTCGAATGATTTCTTTTGGGCCAACACTGGGTCCGAGGCTCACTTTACCTGGCCCACAAATTAAAATAATACTTGCAAACAGCCGTAATGCGGTATCATTTCTCGTCTTTTGTACTTTATCATTCACTAAAAGCCCATACATGATACACCCACTAAAAGCCCATACATGAAACACCCACTTTCCTCGGCTATTGCAACCCTCTGCTTCCTCGACCAGTTCCCGGAGAAACCCTAATCGCAAAATTTGTCCGATCTCCTCGAGGTAACCAATAAGCTCTCGCACTCGTGGTTGATTCGATGAGTTCCTTGGTCTCGTTCTGCTTTTCTCATTATCATCCGATTCAATTTTGATTTTTTATTTCGGCCAAAATAAAATTCCCGTTCTTCATTCACCTGCCGTAGATTAACGGTCCACGAGGGAGCGTTTTTGTAGGGTTCTGGGATTTTAGTTTGCTGAAAGAAAGATTATTTACTCCTTTTTTGTGTCATTTTAATGACTGATTTTTCCAAATTAGGAGTTTGGGGTTTGTTATTGTTTCTTCATTGCTCGAATCATGACTGGTTTTCAACTTGTTCTTGGTTGTATTGTTTTGTTAGTACGTTTTGGAATTTTCTAATTCTTCTTCTTGATCATCATGAACCAGCTTGTTGAGGATGAGTGAACTGTGGATTGGTTGCAGAAGCAGAACCCCCATTTCGTTGTTTGGTTGTTATTTATATTCTTTGTGATTGTGCAATTGAGCTGCATAGTTGGTGCTTGGATATACCAGAAAGGCAGAAACTCAATATGCATTTCATGGATAGCCCTTAAGATTTCACTGTTTCCCTGCGAAAGATTGCAGCGCTCATGGAGCTTTTGTGGGAATAACAAATTAATAAAAAAGTACAAAAATGTATAGAGGAGGTCTTGATAGATTTAAGAAGGCACAATCTTTAGAGCCCTTTTCTGCCAGTTCAAGCTCAGCATCCAAAACTGTTGCCGCTCCTAAGGCTACTCCCCCGGTCCAGACAGTCCAGACCCAAAATTCCAACCTAAACCATGTTCATCATCAACAGCATGTTGCTTCTAAGACTCCTGAAGCAGTGGCTCCGCCCCCACACAGCACTCAGATTGGTGGTGAGCATTTCTCTTAGCTGGGAGAGGAGTGTATCGCATCGACAGTACTAACGAAAATGCATCCGTTAAATATGTAGGCCTCGCACCATTCTACCTCTAAATTCGATCCTCTTTTATGCTTTTTAGGGAGAGAGAGAGAGAAATCAGCGCAGCAGCGCTCCAACTAGCGTCTCGGAAGAACAAGCGGCAACACGCCTTCTCTTCCATGTTTGTCACCGTCGCCTTTGTTTGAATCGATCGTCTCTTTTATCCCGTTTCTTCTTCCCTTTGTTTTCGCCACCGCTCACGGAGGCTTGAATGATTGAATTCTTTTTATTTTTATAACAGGCAGCGAACAGGCATTGGAAGAACACTGCTTTGTATTGTTTCAGTCGGCCGCCTTACGATTCCAAGGTTATAGATTTGGAGGCGCTCAAGCGAAGAAAGGATTTAGGTTGAGAGCGAGGGAGAGCCGAGAGATGGAGGGGACGAGGAAGGTAGTCGTCGCTGCTCTCCAGTTTGCCTGCTCTGACTCGGTTTCCGACAACGTCAGCACCGCAGAGAGGTATCCCAATTTTCTTTGTTTTTTTTGACAAGATTCCT
Source organism: Costus lasius (assembly GCA_027563935.2). NCBI lineage: Eukaryota > Viridiplantae > Streptophyta > Magnoliopsida > Zingiberales > Costaceae > Costus > Costus lasius. The sequence continues at coordinate 26,184,469 of CM050447.1, read as the reverse complement.
TTTTTTTTTTTCTAAATCCATATGTTCTTTTTCTTCCTTTTGATTTTTGTCCACCGTAAGAGGAAAAAAATCGTCACTTAGATGCTCAATCCTTCTACCCTTTCCTAATCTCCTCTCTTTTTTTGTTGAAAGATGAATAAGGTAAATAAAAGGTTTTCCCCATACATCTCGCCAGCCTAGTAAAATTTGTTCTGCTATAGTTTGTCTGGGTTGGCAAGTGGTGTTGTTGGCTTGAGTTATTTGGTTAAAACCATAACTTTATCACTTGAGGTTGCGTCTAGCTTCTATATTTTTAAATTCATGTTTGGTAAATTGGTATAGGATTCCGCTCTGCTGGTCCACATTGACACTTGCATAAGCTTCCATGGTATTTGTTGGAATAGATCATGTTATTAAACCATGTTAGATCCTTACATAATTTTCAGAAATGCTTATATAATTAGCATCTGACAATCATTTTCAAAAGTAAAACGGGTTATATAAGTATCAGAATGTTGTTATTTGAGATCAGTTGCATAGATCAGGTCTCGTTCTTTGCTTGTGTAGGTTTTCTTTGTCTTCTTGTTTGTGCTATAGAGTTGTGCAGTAGATAGGCTGGGAAAAAAAGGCCTGCGCAGGGACCCTTCGAAGGGTCCCATCATGCGAATTTCAAAGCAATACTCTAAAGTAGAATCCAAACAATAAAGTAGAATATATATATACATAATAAAGTATAATTCAAGTAATAAAGTAGAATTTGTATACAATAAAGTAGAATCCAAGCAAATTTTGTAGAACCTGTCTACAATAAAATAGAATCAAGGCAAATTTCGTAGAAGATGTATACAATAAAGTAGAATCTATATATAATAAACTAGAATTCAAAATAAAAAATTACAAACTTTCACATTTGCTAACAAGTATATTATCCTAAACTATTTATACACCATCTAAAGAGATCCAAAGCAATATGGATAGATTCTACGAAATTTACCTGGTTTCTACTTTATTATATATAGATTCTACAAAATTTGTCTGAATTCTACTTTATTTGTCTGGATTCTACTTTATTATATACAGATTTTATAAAATTTATCTGGATTCTACTTTATTGCTTGGATTCTACTTTTTTACTTGGATTCTACTTTATTATATATATATATATATATTCTACTTTATTGTTTAAATTCTACTTTAGAGTATTGCTTTGAGATTCATGTGATGGGACCCTTCTTTTGATTGGACCGAAGGGTCCATGCACAGGCCTTTTTTCCGATAGGCCGAGGCTTTGCTTAAGGACAGGCCAGCCTTGACTTTGGAGATGATGAAAGCGATGTTGCCGTGATACATTCTTTTTTATCCAAAAAAAGTAGCTCTTTATGCTGACGTGATTTTCCTTTATAGACATTACAGTGACATTCTTTAATATATTTCTTCCACAGGTTGGTTAGAGATGCTCATAAGAAGGGAGCAAAGATAGTTCTTATTCAGGTGCATAATTACATATTTTCTTTATGCTAAGCTCGGAGGATGAAATTATATCCGTATCTTCATTTGCTATCATTTGCACGAGGTGATTGGAGTTAAGTAATTGTAGGTGCATCTGAATGAAATTGTGGCTCATTGTATTTTTCTAGGCTGGTGGAAAGTTATTATTCGTTCATTAAGAAAAACTATTTGACTATTTTTACTGATGCAGTAAAACAGTAAAACTTTCCATTTTTTGGTGTCTGATGCCTTGGTTTTGGTGATTGTTATCTCTACACTTTATGAAAACAATGAATTAGAAAGGTTCTTGATTGTTTAGCTGAATATGCTTTAATGCTCATCGACCCAAACGTTTATATACTTGTGTTCCTCGCTCACAAGAATTCCATGTGTTAAACCACCGGCTGTTGAATCAGAAATCCGTTACAATTGCTAAACTAAGGATGGATTGCACCTTTGTTGAAGTATCATCCTTTATCTACCTTCATAATCTGATACAAGTTGTTTGTCATAGAAAAAATGGGGTTTTAACTGCTGGGTTTGTAGACATTCTCACTTAGATATGACATGATTGCAACGAGTTGCCTCTGCACATTTTGCATTAGTACTTCATTAACATAATCTAACTTTATTTGCTAGTATAGATCGTCTCTAGTTTGATTTCAAATATCTTGTTACATGTTTCAGGAGCTATTTGAAGGTTATTATTTCTGTCAAGCCCAACGGGCAGATTTTTTCCAACGTGCTAAACCTTATGAAGGACATCCTACAATTTTAAGGTGACAATAAAATTCATTTGCAACTTTAAGCATTGACATATGGTCAAATATTTAAATATTATATACCTTGCAACTGCATCACATGTTTTGCAGGATGCAGCAAATTGCTAAGGAGCTTGGTGTTGTAATACCTGTGAGCTTCTTTGAGGAGGCAAATAATGCTCATTATAACTCTGTTGCAATAATTGATGCTGACGGGACTGATCTTGGACTATACAGGAAATCACACATTCCAGATGGGCCAGGCATGACTTCAGAAGCACCTTCATTTTTTTTTCATTTTTGTCACCCTCTAACTATGAGCTAACTTTATCATTTAGGCTACCAAGAGAAGTTCTACTTCAACCCTGGTGACACTGGCTTCAAGGTACACCTTTGTTTTTGTAATAAAAATATTAGCCAGAGCAAGGCTTATTTTGGGCATACAAATTTACGGTTTCTTTAACTATGTTCTCTTTGATGTCACTGAATATTAGGTTTTCTCAACCAAGTTTGCGAAGATTGGTGTCGGTAAGTAAATTGCCAACTTGATTGTCAACGCCTTGTTGAATAGGCACACACATTCTTAACTTAGATCAATCATATAGTTACTTGATTAACCATGCTAAAACACGCTTTGCATGTTCTTGAATTGGGGGAACTCGCACCATGTCTTGCAGCAATTTGCTGGGATCAGTGGTTTCCTGAAGCTGCAAGAGCTATGGTCCTTCAAGGGGCAGAAATACTGTTTTATCCTACTGCAATTGGGTCAGAACCACAGGATCAAGAGCTCGACTCTCGTGAACACTGGAAGAGAGTGATGCTAGGGCATGCTGGAGCTAATTTGGTAAACATAGTTTCTCTGATCCCAATTGCCTTTTTAGCTAGATTGTTAGTGAGCCATTGTATCATACTCCTATTATTATTGGCTCTGCTGCTGATTATCATGATGTAACTTTAATGTTGCAGGTCCCCCTTGTAGCTTCTAACCGTATAGGAAGGGAGACAATCAAAACAGAGCATGGTGAAAGCACGATCGCTTTTTATGGAAATTCCTTCATAGCAGGTAGCAAGCCGGTGCTAAGATGTTACATTTCGACAATGTTGCTATTTCTTGCTATGACATTATATAACAATCTGATATAATGCTGAACATATTGATACTGCTGGTTACAGGACCAACTGGAGAACTAGTAGCTCTTGCAAACGACAAAGATGCGGAAGTTCTAATTGCAGAGTTTGACCTTGATCATATTAGATCTCAGAGGCACAGCTGGGGGGTCTTTCGAGATCGGCGCCCAGACTTGTACAAAGTATTGTTAACCCTTGATGGCACCAAATGAGCTTTGCGACTGCATAATGTTTTTTTCCCTAAATTTAGCTTCTTGCTGCTTTCTGAAACTCGAGGTTAATGTATCACTATTATGCGTAAGTTCTCAGCATGCCGACAAGAATAAGGAATGAGTCAGCTTTTTACTATCTTTTTTAGTTTGTCTCTCATGGATATTTGAGAAGCAATCAACAATCAATAATCTATCTTTAGTTTGTTCTTTACTGTGTTGTCTTAGGAGTGTCAGATGTTGGTTTTTCTTATTACCCACCTGAGAAGCTTATTATTTGTGCATCGTTTTTTAATGACAGCAATCCACGGTTTCTTATCAGGAAATTCATTTCAATTTGGCGCAAAAGTTTTAATTAGAAACAAAATAGCATAAACATCATTTGCAAAAAAAAAGTAATTTTTTTAAAAAATTAGAGTAATATTTAAATTAAAAAAATATAAAATGAAGATAGCTCAAATTTTGTACTTCCCTCAGAAGCAGTCAAACCTCTTCTTACACTTTTAAAGGACTGCAAGAAGTACTCAAAATTTGCTGAAAAGGCCACGGGTCTCCTAAAAATCTTATCTAGAACTGAAGAAGGAAGGAACTTGATTTCAGAATTTGATGGAGGGATTTTGACATTGGTAGAGATCATTGAATAGGGTTCATTGCTGAGCGCAGAATATGCAGTCGGAGTGTTGCTTTCTCTGTGCACTAGCTGCCGGGATAAGTGCAGGGAACTCATTCTTAATCAAGGTCCGATTCCAGGACTCATGTTGTTAACCACAGAGGGAACAAAGAAAGCCCGAGAGAAGGTTCATGGTCTCTTAAGCCTGCTCAGGGACGATTCCAAGAAAAAGAAAGTTGCATCTAAGTATGTGGAAACTTTAGTTTATGACATTGCCACTCGGGTCGATGGCCCAGCCAAGGCTGCAGCAACAGCAAAAATAATAATGGAGGATATGGTTACACGAGATGGTGAGCATACTGCCACTGAGCTTCGCCCCAAAAGATGTCACTGATTAATGACCTTTCGTTGTAGCTGGTTCTTACTGATTTTAGGTTAGAGATCTCGAATCTGTGCGCGTTTGAGTGTAACAAATAGCCATCAATAGTTGTGGAAATATAAAACTTAAAATGTCCATGTGTTTCCTGTATTAAATTATTTTATTTCTAGTTAAAGATGGAATTTAATCGAAACATTGAAAAAGAAAGAATCTCAGTTAATTATTTTATTTTATTATTTAATTTTTAAATAAATGCAAGCATTATATTTTCCTAATCTTATTTTTTTTTTATATTTAAATATTTTTAAATTTTAAAATATAAAACTAAAATACAAGTTAGAATGATGTAAAGGAAAAAACTTGCAATAAGACTCGGGTCGAATGGTTACTTTTGGGCCAACACTGGGTCGGAGGGCTCACTTTACATGGCCCACAAATTAAAATAATACTTGCAAACAGCCGTAATGCGGTATCATTAGAGGTGGCCAACGGGCCGGGCCGGCCCGCGGCCCGCACGGCCCGGCACGACACGGGCCGGCCCGGGCACGGCCCGTTGACCAAGTCAACGGGCCGCGGGCGGCCCGCGGCCCGGCTCGGGCCGTGCTGGGCCGAGGGTCCGCGGCCCGCGGGCCGGGCCGGGCACGGCCCGTGGTCGGGCCGGGCCGAGCACGGCACGGGCCCGTGCCGAGCACGGCCCGCGGGCCGGGCCAGGCACGGCACGGACCCGTGCTCGGCACGGCACGCGGGCCGTGCTCGGCACGGCACGCGGGCCGGCACGGGCACGGCACGCGTGGTTTAGGCGCCAACGGTTGGAAATTTGATTTTGGCATGTGTTTTTACCCAAATACCCCTATAACGGTTTGAAAAAATTTAAAAGTTAGGGATATAATTGTCTTTATGTTATAAAATTACCATTTTAGCCCCTTTTAATAATTAAAAATAGGGGATAAATATGTAAATTTACACCCAATTCATCCCTATAAATTGACCCCCCAACCCTCTCATTTCTTCACACAAGTTTCCAATTAACTTTGGATTACTTTCTCATTCTCTCTTAATACTCTCTTAATCTCTTTTCTAAGTCTTGAGTTTCAATTAGCCATCAAGATTTCAAAGCTCCCTCGGTCTAGTCACGTGGAGAAGATCAAGTAAGTAGTAAATTAATTTACTTTTAGTCTTTTATAATGTAATTGTACTTAAATTTAAATTATTCTAATATAAATTTTTTTCATAATTATGTTTAAATTAAGGTTGTTGAAGGCTGAAACATCAACTTCTTAGTTCTTATTAAGCGATCTTCAAACACGTGATAAAGTAATTTTTTAATGTATAATTTATTATTAGTAAGTATTTAATCTTATTTTATAAATTTTTTTGACTAACTTTAAATATTATATGTAGAATTAATGGCGGGATTGAACAATACATGGGATTATTTGCCATGGGAGATTGAGGCATTAGAGCAGGAGCTAATAGGGACAACTAACCCCGTTATGCCCCCCGATCAAGATCAAGATGCCAACCCTCCGCTTTACGACCCAAATCAACAACAGCAAGAGCATGTTGAATTTGAGCCTACTAACACTATGCAGGGAGAGGAGGGATGCAGTGCAAACCCTCACGAGTCTACTGCGTCGGGCTCAAGAAAACGCACGAGCGACGTTTGGAAGAGCTTCGATGTGGTGATGATCAACGGCGAAGAAAGAGCCAGCTGCAAGAAATGCAAAAAAGTCCTGACTTGCAAATCATCGGGTGGAACTGGTCATTTGACTCGCCACATCAAAAGCCATCAAACTCAAATCGATCGTGCACAGGCTACTCTCAACCTTTCCTCTAGTTCTTTTGAAGTTTTTAATTATTCTACTGAAGTTCTTAGAAAAGAATTAGCTAAATTTATTGTTTGGGATGAACAACCATTTTCTTTAGCAGAAAATTATAAATTTGAAAATTTTATACATAAATCACTACAACCTAAATATAGAAAAATAAGTAGACAAACCATGCGTAGGGATGCTATAAAAATTTTTTCTGAATATAAAACTAATCTTTTACAAGTTTTAATTACATTAACTTCTTGTCTTTCTTTAACATCTGATATTTGGACCAGTAATCATTCTGATCAGTCATACATGTGTATTACGGCACATTGGATAGATAGTGATTTTTTTATACAAAAAAGAATTATTGCATTTAAAATTTTTGAATTTCCTCGTACTGCAAATGCTATAGTTAGACAATTTCATAGCATTTTACATTCATATAATATAATTAATAAAATTTTTTCAATTAGTTTTGATAATGCAAGTAATAATGATAGTGCAATTGATAAATTAAAAAGATTGTTAAATCCAATATTTAATGGTGCTTTTTTTCATATACGATGTGCATGCCATATTCTAAACTTATGTGTTCAAGATGGAATAAGAGAAGTAGATGAACATGTAACTAAATTAAGAAATGCTGTTAGATTTGTTACTTCTTCTACTTCTAGAAATCAAGATTTTAGACAAACATGTAAATCTTATGGTTTGTCATATAAAAAATTTAAACTTGATATTAAAACACGATGGAATTCTACTTATGATATGCTAACAACATGTTTTCCATTTAAGGATCCTCTTACATTATTTTATAATGAAAGAATGCCTGATGGAAACATTGAAGAAAATGATTGGGATAAAGCAAAATTATTACATAAAATTTTAGAAATTTTTTATAATGCTAGCACTCATTTATCTGGTGTTTATTATCCTACATCATGTTTAATTTTAGAACATTTAGTTTTAATTAGTGAAATGTTTTCTCAATATAGACATGATGAAAATGTTTTTCAAGTAATTTTTAAAATGGAAACAAAATTTAAAAAATATTGGAAAAATATATCTCCTTTATATTGTTTAGCTTCAATTATGGATCCTAGATTAAAATTAGAAGGTGTTCATATTTTATTAGATGAATATTATAGAAATATGGAACTTGAAGGAGTAGATGAGAAAAAAAATGAAATTTCTACCTTATTAGATGAAATGTATAATGTTTATAATTTAAAATTTGGACATACAATGAATCCAACATCCTCTCAAACTAATGTATCTACTAGTAGTAAAAATATTACAGGAAGAATACGCTCAATTTTAAATAGAAAAGGAACATCAACAAGTAGATCTAGTAATTTTAATGAATTAACATTTTTTTTAGAAAATAATCATACATCTTTACTCACAGAAGAACAAATAGATAATTTTGATATTTTATCATGGTGGAGATCACAAGGAAAATCATATCCTGTGGTTTCTGCCATGGCACGTGATCTACTAACTCCTCCGGTGTCTACTGTAGCATCGGAGTCTTGTTTTAGTGCAGGCGGCAGGGTGCTGGACGAGAAGCGAAGCCGAATGAACGAAGAAAGCGTGGAAATGTGTATTTGTCTTAAAGATTGGCTAGATGCTGAAGATCGTTTTCAAGATAAAGGTGGTCATTCAACTTCATCGAATAATGATGAACAAAGTCTTGGAAGTGCAAGCGGAAGCACCAATGGATAAACGTTGTAATAAATAATTATAAAAAAAGTTGTAAAAAAGTTGTAGAAAGAGTTGTAGAAAGAGTTGTAAAAAGAGTTGTAAAAAGAGTTGTAAAAAGAGAACTACGTAGACCTGATTCCTCCTTTGAGTGGGATACGTAGACAGCCTGTAATGGGTCCGGTCTAAAATATATAAAAGTTTAACATTTTTTCAAAAATTTGTGTAATATACATTCTTAATTTTTTTTTATTTTTCACTTTTTATATATTTTAATTAAGTAATTTACTTATTAAAATATTTTTTTTTTAAATTCGGCCCACGGGCCAAATCCGGCCCACGGGCCAAAACCGGGCCGGGCCCAACACGGCCCGCGTGCCTAATTGGGCCCGTTGGGCCGTATTTGACCCACGTGCCGCCTTTAGCCCGCGGGCCGTGCCAGGCCTGCGTGCCGGATCTGGCCCGCGGGCCGGATTCGTGCCCACGGCCCGGCGGAGCCGTGCCGGCGACGGCACGCCTAATCGTGCCGCGTGCCGTGCCGGGCCGGGCGAATTTTCAGCCGTGCCGTGCCCGGCACGGCACGATTACAATCGGGCCGTGCCTGGCACGGCCCGATTTCTGGCGGGCCGAGGCGGGCCCGGGCCCGGGCCGGCCCGGGCACGGCCCATGGCCACCTCTAGGTATCATTTCTCGTCTTTTGTACTTTATCATTCACTAAAAGCCCATACATGATACACCCACTAAAAGCCCATACATGGAACACCCACTTGCCTCAGCTATTGCAACCCTCTGCTTCCTCGACCAGTTCCCGGAGAAACCCTAATCGCAAAATTTGTCCGATCTCCTCTCGAGGTAACCAATAAACTCTCGCACTCGTGGTTGATTCGATGAGTTTCTTGGTCTCGTTCTGCTTTTCTCATTATCATCCGATTCAATTTTGATTTTTTATTTCGGCCAAACTAAAATTCCCGTTCTTCATTCACCTGCCGTAGATGAACGGTCCACGGGGGAGCGTTTTTGTAGGGTTCTGGGATTTTAGTTTGCTGAAAGAAAGATTATTTACTCCTTTTTTGTGTCATTTTAATGACTGATTTTTCCAAATTAGGAGTTTGGGGTTTGTTATTGTTTCTTCATTGCTCGAATCATGACTGGTTTTCAACTTGTTCTTGGTTGTATTGTTTTGTTAGTACGTTTTGGAATTTTCTAATTCTTCTTCTTGATCATCATGAACCAGCTTGTTGAGGATGAGTGAACTGTGGATTGGTTGCAGAAGCAGAACCCCCATTTCGTGGTTTGGTTGTTATTTATATTCTTTGTGATTGTGCAATTGAGCTACACAGTTGGTGGTTGGATATACCAGAAAGTCAGAAACTCAATATGCATTTCATGGATAGCACTTAAGATTTCACTGTTTCCCTGCGAAAGATTGCAGCGCTCATGGAGCTTTTGCTCATGGAGCTTTTGTGGGAATAACAAATTAATAAAAAGGTACAAAAATGTATAGAGGAGGTCTTGATAGATTTAAGAAGGCACAATCTTTAGAGCCCTTTTCTGTCAGTTCAAGCTCAGCGTCCAAAACTGTTGCCGCTCCTAAAGCTACTCCCCCGGTCCAGACAGTCCAGACCCAAAATTCCAACCTAAACCATGTTCATCATCAACAGCATGTTGCTTCTAAGACTCCTGAAGCAGTGGCTCCGCCCCCACACAGCACTCAGATTGGTGGTGGTCTATCTACTTGGCAACCGCCTGACTGGGCTATAGAGCCCCGTTCCGGGGTTTATTATCTTGAGGTCATGAAGGATGGTGAAGTCATTGATCGAATTAACTTAGAGAAGCGGAGGCATATCTTTGGTAGGCAGATACCGACATGTGATTTTGTGCTGGATCACCAGTCTGTGTCACGCCAGCATGCTGCTGTAGTTCCTCACAGGAATGGAAGGTTAGATACTATCCCTTTCTATTTCTGAGCCAATGCCTTGAAATCACATTCTTAATCTGATTGTCTAACTAACTGTTCTCTTATAAAATTGATGAAACTTCATATTTACAAATTGATTCTTCTCTTTGGTGACTAGAATTAATGAGTTATTGTTTCGGTTTAGGGTTAGGTAAGTTCAGCTTAGTATCATACGATCCTTATACTTTACTTCTTTGTCCTTTGTGGGAAACAAACTAACAAATTTTTCAATTTGTACACAGCATATATGTAATTGATTTAGGGTCAGTGCATGGTACATTTGTTGCAAATGACAGACTGAGTAAGGACATTCCAGTTGAACTTGAGGTTGGCCAATCTCTACGATTTGCTGCATCAACAAGAACTTACATATTAAGAAAGAATACGGCTGCTCTCTTCCCTACTCCTGCTCTCCCTGCAGGAGTTGATCTACCTTCTTCTCCAGATCCATCTGATGAGGATGCTGTTGTGGCTTACAATACTATATTGAATCGTTATGGTGTTATTAAGTCAGGCCTTTCCTCCAAGTCAAAGGGTTCTTCAAAGGATGCTTCAAGTGGAAATGATGAGATTAGCAGATCGTCCAAGAGAAGTAGGCGACATAGAGTAGCATTTAAAGATCAGTTTGGTGGAGAGCTTGTTGAAGTTGTTGGCATTTCTGATGGTGCTGATGTAGAAACTGAGCCGGGCCCTATTGGTGTAAAAGAAGGTAGTCTTGTTGGCAAATATGAATCTCTTGTACAAACTACCATTATACCAAAGGGTAAGGAGCAAACAACTCAAAAGGAGGAGGGAACATCTCCCAAAGGTGTCACCAATAAGCTACAGCAGATTTTGAACCAAGTCAAAAACACTCAAAAAACTGGTATTTATGATGATCTCTATGGTGATGCCTTTTCTGGCAAAGTGGGTTCTTCATGGGCGTACAAAGCGGATGGACAGGCAGTATCAAACAAAGATGGTGAGGAAAAGCCTTCTAATTCTGCTGGTGAAAAAGAAAATCCTAGTTCAGCAGATGACAGTGATGATCTCTTTGGTGATTTTTGATGCTATACAACTGTTCAATCATTCTCATTCTTTCCTTGCTTGATGTTAATCCTTGAAAAGGTTTTCCTCTTGAAAGACAGGTTAGCCCTAGGCATTGAGAATTTGATGTGCCGGCTAGCATGCAAAGAAACGCAAGTATTTTCCACGGAGCAAGAAAAGAGCTGTATTGTTAAACATATGCCAGTCCTGGTCTCTTTGATGACTTAGATATGTATGAAAATTTCAGGAGCTATTATTTTCTTTTTACATCCCTTACGATGTTTTGTCTCAACGATTGTTCGAGTTTAGCATCTGAGTAAACTTATTGTGCCTAGTCATATTTCTGGCTGGATGCTCTCCCCATGCTTGAAAACATGAATGGAATATACACGATTTTTTCTTACAGTGACTTAAATAGATTAGCCTTGTTGTAGTTACGATACCCCGCTCTTTCCATATATAAGCTGTGAGTTATTTCCTGAATCTGTATGGGTATGTTTGATTATCCAAAAAATATTCTGATTTCCTTTTGTGCATATATACAGAAATGCAAGAATATTACCATACAGCATTCATGTTACACAAGATAAGCAGCTTGCTGAAGGGGTTTGATTATTGAATTCTGTCAATCTATATATCCTTAGTTTTTTGGTTTACTTGACTTCCTTGTAAATCTTTTAGGCTTAACTTAAAAATTATCTCTAGTTGGTAGCACATGATGTTAGTTTAATGAAAACTCCACCATGTATCTATTAAACCTTTGTTATGCTTCAAAACAAAATGAAAAAAAAAAGATCTGTTGTATATTATGAGGGCCTAAGAATAACAATAACTAGTGGGTTGGATGAGTTGATATACTATTATACTATGCTATTGAGACCTAAGATGAGATTTATCATCAAGTATTTCGTTGCATTTCAAGGTACACAAAATACTTGCACCCATTTCAGTATTTCAGAGGCCTAGACTATTCATACTTATGTAACTCTTTCACTGGGAGACCACATATTTTGAAAACATGAGCCCACGATATATATTAATTTATTTGCATAAATAAAATGTAAAAATAAAATAAAATCAACTAGATTATTCATGGTCATACATTTTTATTTCATCAATCATGCTTATTTTGATTAATCCAAAAGTTGAGGCCAGAAAGATCATACTTGATTTAGTAGGGATCAATTGATATGTTGCTCGATTACTTTACATCTACAGGAATCGATATGAATTGTTGATTATAATAATATTGTGTAAATTCATTATCCTTATTATTTTGGACCATCAGATTTGGCTGAAGAATAAATTTGGACCATTCGCTCTAATTGAATTTGGGTTGTTGTTTTTGTTGGATTAGATCTGCCTGTATGATCTTCCATATTAGATCTAAGTGTTTGATTAGATCTGGATCATTTGTATCTTCTGCCAGATCTAAGCCGTAGGATGTAGTCCTGCTACCTCAGGATTGCCAAATGAAACTCGGCAAGATCTAGTCTTTTGAATAAAACAAAGCCCATTTTCTTCCTCCGCTTGCGTCAGAGAGGGCGTGCCACTCGTCGTCCGATATTCAACTACTGAACCGAATGTTTGTCGCATCAAGATGGATTGGAGTTTGGATTTTTGGGTTATAGATGGTGGTGGATTGATTGAGAACGAACTCAAACAGGGGATGTTCACGTCTAGGGATGGCAAAAAACCCCATCCCCGACCCGACCCGAAGTCAACGGGGAAAACCCGAGTTGACTGGGGGTCGGGTCGGGTTCGGGGAAAACCCGACGGGAGTATAGTCGGGTCGGGGTCGGGTATGGGAATTTAGGTACCCGCCCCGAACCCGCCCCGAACCTGCCCCGACTATTAAAATAACAAATTTATCCCTTATAAGTTATAACCTAGTTACTAAATTTTAATAATTTATGTAGAAATGATGATATAATTTATGTAAAATATTTTTTTATTTATATATTATGAATAAAGAATGTAAATTAATTTTAAAATATTATTTATAATATATATTTATTTTTTAGGTCGGGCGGGGTCGGGTTTCCCCGCGGGGTCGGGTGTGGGGCAGGGTTTTCTAAACCCGTCGGGTTCGGGGTCGGGTTCGGGGACGGGTTTGGGGAAGTCGGGGTCGGGTCGGGGATGGCAAAACCCGACCCCGACCCGCCCCGTTGCCATCCCTATTCACGTCAAACAGGGTGGCCAAAAATTCCTTTAATTTCATCGATTCAACTATGGAATGGGCAGATACTTCTGCTAGCCAGTGTGCACAAGTGAGCGGAAGGTGTGGCAGAAGTTTGCACTTAATCCGATGCTTGGATTGAGATATCAAGGAGAAAGAGATCGACGAGTTATGGGTTTTGAAAAAAAAAACAAGTGACCTTCGACAAAACTCTTTGATTCCGATGATCTAGTTGTTGGATAGCTAGATCTTTCTGTCGAATGATTCAGGAGTCATTTCTAGAGTTTGGAGATGGGCCGTCGGTGGGATTGTTGCTTGTGCTCGAAGAGATAGTCCTGGCGTAAGGGTTATGCTGTTGTGAGGGTATCAACGATTGTTTCTCAAATCATAAGCGATAAGAATACAAAACATTCTTTTTTACTAGATTTGATACCCCTCTAACTAGTCCCTCTTCTCTTTTATTACTATAGCCCTAATTCTCTCTTAGCCCCCTCCTTGGGCTTTGGCCTTAGCTCTACGTCTCGTGTAGACTTTTCATTGGGCTTGGGCTGTATCCAGGTATAAGCAAGAAAGATAAATAAGAGAGTTATTTGGGAAAAAAAAGATAGAGTTAGCCGTGTATGATATTGGAGAAGAAAGAAAAGAAAGAGAAAAGAGGAAGAACAGAAGGGAGGGCACCCAGCGGCCATCTGAATTCTTTTTAACACATTTTTTTTTTCTAAAATTTTTCCTTCACCCATTAGAATTTCACTCAACTCATTCTCACAGTTGATTAGGCTAATTGATTTCAAATTTTGCACCATGACCCATTAATTCACCTCTGATGCTACTTCATTATGATATATTGGTTCTAGCTCTCACACCTGCCCATGCATTACACTTGACACTGTCAAGCTTAGTGGCTGTTAACATTGTTTCTGTTCATTTGGAAGCAAGTTCTTAAAGTAAATGAAGAATGAAGTGAATTAAGATATTAAGAAAGCAGATGAAGATTTTACTATCTATTTTAATATTAAGAAAACATAATCTCTTCTTCTACACAGGCACATGATCTGCCAATCCCTCTGCGTTTAGCGTTATAGTCCTCCAATCCTATTGATGTAAATTCTCAGAATGTGTACAAGGAGGCCATTTAATTTAATCCGAATTCATGAAGGTGTGGAATCAAGTGATAGCACTAAAAAATTAGAAAAGATAAGGATATGGTAACTATGTAATCATCTTGATCTTCTAGAGAATTATTGATGTAGGCAGACAACACTATCGAATGTGATATAATAATTATATTTTTTTTACAAAAATATAACTATTATATCTCAGCTTTGTATAACTATCATAAATAGTACATTTATGGTCTTGTGGTCTGAAATATCTGAAATATTTTTACAAAAAATATGTAGATTTGACACTTACATTAATATGAAGTACTTATCTAAGCGATGGTAATTTAACCCAACCCAACCTATTTATAGTCAGTTAAGATATATAATTATTTAAATGGGATATACTTGAGTTTGGTGAGTTAGATTTTAATCAAATTTAGGTTTATTCGTGCTAGCACTCAACACACATGCCCAATTTTTAAAATAAATTAAAAATATAAAATAATAATTATATAAATATTATTTTTATTATTATTTTAATTTATAAAATTTATAAAATATTATAAATAATTTTTTTTATTTAGTAAGTACCTATTCAAATACTAGGTATAAGTTATATAATAAAATACTTAACTCGAGTTGGAGTAAGATTCAAATAATCTGGTAAAAAATCAAATACTTGACCGATGGCAACAGTTTTTTATAAAATGATATTTAAATCCTTTGAATATTTTAAATCAAATTTCCTTTTGTAATGCTTTATAATTAGTTTTAAATTATCTATCATTGTAGATGAGGGTGCAACGCACATATAGGAGTGAGCATTCAATAAAACTAAAACTGAATTTACCGAAATCAAATTTACTGATTAATATTTACTAAATTTTTTAAAATCGAAATCGAACCGAATTAAAAAAACAACCTCTTACCAAATCGAATTTACCAAAAAATTTTTGGTAAATTCGATAAATTATTGATTTACCAATTTAAATTATTCTATCCATATAAATATAATAATATTATATATATATATATTTATCAATAAAATTTAATAATTTTACATTATCAAAATGATCAAATTTATCAAATTTATTAATTTCATACTTAGTATCAATAAATTAATTTTTTATCAAACCAAAAAATAAAAAATCGATATTAAACCAAAAACCAAAATTTAAAACATCTATTGCTGATACTGAATTTTTTTTTTACCGAACCAAATTTACCGAATTAATTAGTAAATCGATAAAAATCGAATATACCGAATCAAATTTACCGAATTAATCGATAAATCGATAAAAACCGAATATACCGAACCATTTGCTCACCCCTATGCACATGTAGGGGTAAACATAATTAGATTTTTACCACATTTATTGATCGGTAAATCGATAAATCAATTCGGTAATAATTTTTATGTAATTCGATATTCGATATTCCGTTCGGTAATTAACCGATTTACCAATATACATATATATTAATATATAAAAAATAAATGTTTATGAAAAATCGGTATTCGATAAAATAATTTTTGTGCAATTTCGATATTCGATTTTCAATTCGGTAAATCGGTAAAAAAAATTTCATTCTTTCAATAGATTAATTGGGTAATATACTAATATTTTTATAATCGATAAATCGGTAATTTACCGATTAGTAAATATCAACTTCTGAATCAATTTCGGTAATGACATTTTCAATTTTGGTAAGTCTAAATCCTTATTCGGTTTTCGGTAATTCAATTTTTACCGAATGCTCGGCCCTACACACATGGTCATATTAGGCATGTGGACCATGTTGAACTCAAGTTGAATAATATTCAAATCATAACATGAATAACATAGTAGGTCATAGAGTCAAAAAAATAAAAAATAAGCAAATCATCATATTATAACCAACAAACCTATTCACTGTTGGGTTATGCTTGATACAACCGACATGCCCAAGCAAGCCAAGACTTCGAACAAACCAGCATATTAGCCACCGGGACAAACAAACGCAGCCCCCACTCCAACAGGTCGTATGAAACTGGCATGCATCCTGGCTCCCGGGACTCTTTCATATAATTCCAACAATTTCTCTCGCTCCTCAAAAGCCCAAAGGAACGGAGTTGATGTTCCCACATCCATAGCATGAGTAGTTGAAGCCAGTAAATGATTTGAAATTCGAGTTACCCCACCCACCTTCCCTTGAAATCTATGCTGGTGCGGGGCCAGGCCAAACTGGACAGTAATAAGTTTAACTTGATTCCACCATCACAAGAATCAACTAAAAAAAATAGTTTAACTTGATTCCACCGTCACAAGTATTAAAAGGAAATTTTATGAGCACTTCCATGGTGTCACGCCCCAGCCAGAATAGCCCTAAACTAGTGTCTTAGGGTTCTCTGGCAGAGCAATGTACTGCGTTAAATCCCTAATCCCCAGGCGTGAACTCCGTAGGGTTAGGTTTTCCCAGGCGGAAACTCACTCCCAAATCGAAAAATATCCGAAATCTCTAACCCTAATTCAGAAAACCGAAACCCTAAATCAATTTACCTCTAGTGAAAATAGTCGACGCTGAAATCACCCTTGCTGACGTCAGCGCTCCAATTCGAATTCGTGCTTCGTCGTAACGCCGAATTTCACTCTTCCACGCCTTTGTCTTCAAGTTGAGCTCGAACGCCACCAGTGTCAAGCCTCGTCCCTTCGTCGCCGAGGACTGCTCGCCGGAAAGGGGAAGCCACCTGCTTCCCTCGGTCTCTTGTTGCTAGCATAGCAGGAGCCTTCTGCCGTCGGGACCTCGCCGGTCGAGGGGAAAACGCGCCGAGAAGCTCGCCGAGACACCGAAACAGGGGAAGGGGGAAGAACTTTGGGTTTTATTCCTCAGATGAATTACAAACCCCTCTCCGGCGACCACCGTCGCCCGCCCTTGTCCCACTCGCTCCTCTCTCGCCGGTCGGCGTCGCTCGCCGCTAGATACAATGCTCAAATCCTCTCTCATAGAGTCCCCCTCTCTCACTCGCAGACTCTCCTAGTTCCGTCTGCCCGCCTGGAAGGAGCGACGTCGCGCCTCGCCGTTGCCGATGGTAGCGCACCTGCCCCACCTGGAGGAGTCGTTCTCCGCCGCGCACTCCCCTCCCTTCGCCCGCCTCCTCGAAGCTTTATAGGAGAAGGTCGCTCACTTCTCTACTTCGCCAAATCACATGCGTGGGCGGCGTCCACTTCTTCCGCTGAGGCACTCGTCAAAGCCGTTGAGCCTCGCCTTGAAGCTGCCCACACCCGAGTCCTCCGCTGACGAAGCCGCGTCCGCGTCTTCAACGATCAAGGAAGACGATGCCCCCCGCGTTGCTCGCATGCCGCTCGCCAGAAGATCCCGCCGTCCGCGTCTTCCTCCGGAGACACTTCCAACGCCGCTCGAGCAGCCGCCTTCCTCTCCGCACCCGTGTCCGCCGGACTCACTGCGTCTGAAGCCGCTCGCCTTGCGTCTGGTTTCCACGCTGTCGAAGCCGCCGTGTCCGATGCGATTGGGGAAGAGGCCATCGACGCGAACAAAAGCCGCGTCCCACACACGTTGTTTGGTCAGCATTGATGGTTGACCGATCAATTTCCCTTTTTGGACACGCTCCACTTTGCTGCTTGTTGTGTGGTCCTAGGCCGCCGCCCAGTCCACTGTGTTTTGGTCCAGCCCAATAATCCACGGACCTGACACATGGTATAATAATGTTAAAACCTTAGTACATTGTTACCATTTTTTAATGTTTTAAAATGATTGTTTACATTGATCAAAATATGTTAATATGAAAAATAATTAAAATTTAAGTTTCGCATGTCAAAGATAAACCTGAGCAGACAAACTGCATCAAGAAACTAGGGAGATCAGCAAATAAAATTCACAGCATATGCACTCAATCATCCTGTTCCATGTAGCAACATTAATCACACCAATGACACACTGACATTTCAGAATTATCATCAAGGAGACAAATTATAGATACTGGTGTTATCACTAGACAATTGTAACGCTAGATGGTGGATATATAATTACATGAATGTTGCATCACCTGTAACGTTAAGCCTACAATATATCAAAGTGAACCAAAAGTCTACAGGAACTGAAATTTGATAGCAAGGCTTCTCATACTGCCTCTTAGAAGTGTATTTCACAAATTTTCTTTGGGCATGGCATGGAGGAAAGACAAAAATGATACAGTCAGCTCCTCTTTTCTGGTGTTTCTGAAGTCTAACCAGATATGAAGAAACCATATTGACATATTTCAGTCTTTCTCAGCCTAGCAATCACTCATGAAAGGCATTAGCCAAATGGCTTTTGCAGAATTTGAAATGGTGCAGAAAAGATAAATCAAACCTGCAAATTTGCACGACAACTTATTGACTATAGCAGAAACTAGCCTCTAAAGGTAAAAGAAAGAAATATGAGTAGGGTATTGTAGAATAGGATGGTTATTTGAAGAGTAAATAACGTACGGTATCATTTTCAATAAGATTATTAATGCCACGAATGGACCAGATAATACCTTGCAGAGGAAAAAAGGCAGCAAAGTAATCGAACGAACTCCCCTAATGCAAAAGAAAAAAAATGAAGGGTATTGTAAAATAGAATGTTAATTTAAGCAAAAGAATAAATAATATCATTCGCATAAAAATTGTTAATAAACTACCACCAATGGACCATATATAATTTGCGGAGAAAATAGCTAACAAAGTAATGGAAAGAAGAACCTGTACGTGCAGATATACAAGGATCTGATATTGAATGGTCAACCACCATCAAAGCTATAAACTCATGTCTTTTGGCAGACTAATTTCTAAGAAATGCAAACTGAAAAGACAGTAGCAGGTCATAAGTCCATCAATTTTCAATGTAACAGTAATTTTTGAAACACATAATACATGTATGAACATAAAACACAAGTATACTAGACATCAAATATCTTCCAGAACGATAAGATTTAACTCAAATCAACCATGTATAACTTTTGACCAAAGAGGTCTTCAATGAGCTTGATGGTAATGCTTTTTGCAAAATGAAAGCTACCAATTTTATATGCACGTCAGTTTTATTACGCATGCTAGGACGGTATGTAATGTATAATAAAATCATACATTAGAAAGGGAGATTTTCCACCCATGTTTTTATTTGGATGGAAGAAAAAAAAAGAAGAATAATACACTAGAAAAAAAATTAATATGTAAACATTTGATTTGTCAGACTTTTTGGGACAAAAAAAAGTCCATAAGTCAATGCACTAGTTTAGCCTCTTAAAAAATGCTGGACATATTAAGTGCTGGAAGGTAATTAAGGTCACGCCTTAATTTTTCCAAAAAAAAATTCAACAAATGATAACTAACCTTCCGGACATGAAAGCCATGCCAACGAATACAGCTTGGACAGCTTTTTTATGTCCTGCATACTCAAATGCTAGAGGTAGCATTTCGTGCAATGTTAGAAAAGCCATAACACCGCCAACTGAACAAACAATGCTACAACGGTCAAATAATAATAATAATAATCAGTGTGCTTGATAAAGAAGTTTATGGGAATAATAGATAAACCTGATCCAAGCAAGCCTTCAAGAATTTCAGGACTTAAATTGCTTGGGAACAGGTATGCTGCATTTATACCAAAAAAGAGTGTTAAGTTGGAACGAATTACATTTATGATTTATTAACACAAAACCAACAAAATCTACTAATAAATACTAATAAATAATTTCTTTATAATTTTTCAGTAATAATCACACTCGAGCCCATATCTTCCAGAAAAACCAACAAACAGTTTGCATCTTAAGAGTTCAATCAACCAATAACGATTTTGATTTCGAGCAGGGGGAGGGATCCATTTCTGCATACTGCAAGAGGGAACCGAAGTTTGAAGTGTGCATATGATGATATGAACACAAGGGTACAATGCTATGAAAATGCAAATAGTGAAGTTTGCTCAATGAGAAGAGTAGCTTTACGGCCTCAAATCTTTGCAAATCAACAGCCAATTCTAAAATGTATATATCTTAACAAGAGACTGAATTTGAGATGTTTTGACATTTTCAAAGTGACCTTCAAAAGTATTTTTAGAAAGTACCCTTCAAACCACCTTCGGAGGTGACTTTGGGAAAGTAAAATTTTAAGGTAATCTGCTTTAGAGTACTAAACATTTGAAAGTGCTTTGGAGTTTAAAAGCACTTTGCAAATGCAAACACAGCCTCGACATGAGTGTATCTTCATGAAATATATATGGAAAGTGATAAACATATGGATTATTCCATCTCACCATTTCTACTCATGTTAATATACACCTGATAATACAGAAATTGCAGATTCTGATAATAAATCTTGTAGTTATCATTTCTCTACTTACCTTAAGTTAGGCATCTGGCTTACTACATAAGAAGTTTTCAAGTATTACAAAGTTTATGTAATTCTGGTTTTATCACAAGGCTAGGTCCTCTCATTGAATGGTCATGGATAGCTTGTCCAGGAAACGTTGATTGATAATTTGCCAGTCAGCAGAAAAGCATTCAGGTCATGGTTAAATTATTCAGATACTTCTCAGCTACTATTTAGTGCATACAGAATTTTATTAACCAACACTAAATATTATAAAAAAAAAAATTCTAAAACAAGAAAGCAACGGCAAGTTGTATAGAGTTGACTTTGGTATAACAGGATACTGAAAGCAAGAAATCAAATACTAGTCCATAACACCTAGTAGGACTAGTATGTACCGGTCCAGTCATGGTATATGGTCAGTTCCAATATGAATATGTATATTACACATAAATATATTCTATTTGTATCATATGTCAGTATCACTGGTATATGATGTTACTGGTAACATACTGGTCAAGAGCATGGGGCCGGTTTTTTAAACCTGGGCTGAAAGAGCTATATAACCCTTCCCAAACATTATGCCTAGTCAATATTTGTAAAATCTAACTAATTATGATTAGCCATATTACTGAAAAGAAAGGATATAGTACATAGGATGGGCAACAATGAGGCCAAAAAAAATCTCATACCTACAAATATGACACCTAGTGGTTCAGCAAAACCAGAAAGTGTTGCCAACTTGAATGCCTGCCATTTGCTGTACCAACCAAATAAATTGTAGCGTCAGACTTTCTTTGCAGAGCAGCAGTAGGATAAGATGTTCCAAAATGTGTCCATAATGAAGCAAGAAATGGTATGTCCATCCCAGTTATACGATATGTACCAACTGTTCTCTTAGCACATTTCTTCACCTTGCAATCGAATGCATAAATTCCAATTACAGTGAAAACGTACCTTTTGGTAGCAAAATAGATGGGAAGGGCCACAGCAACACCCTGCATTAGATTCAACATAAAATATATAAGAATATAGATGCACTATGCTCTTAATCACACTATTCTTGGTAAATTTAAGATCCATAATAATATTTCTTGCACAAAAGACCAAAGGATTCAAGTGGTTTTAAGTCAATTTTAATATGTTTCAAAGAAGTTTGACATGTTAGAGAAATTATATAGGTGAGGCCAATGACTCTAACATATTGTTTCCTTGGGCAAGGGCAAAAAAGTGCAGGGAAAGGAAAGTACGGGAGTTTTCAACTATTTCCTTGGATGGATGGAAAATTTTGGATGGAAAAGTGAAAGGAAAAACTGATTGTTTTCCCTCCTTACTAATCCTTCCAATTCGGGCAGAAAAGGGCAGGAAACCTGTTGCCGCTTTTCGCCCTATTTTTCTCCCCTTTGTCGACTAGGCTTCTTGCTCGTGTGACAGTGCCGCTTGCCCATCTTGACTCACCGTCGCTTGCTCACGACGCCTGACTTGCCGCTTGCAGCTCCCCTACTCACCGCCGATCGCTCACAACTCTTGACTCGCCTCCCCAGTCTCAATGTACTATGAGAATGTGTACCCCAAAGATGTCACGTGCTAAGGTGCTGCACGGCACAGGGGCATGATTGCCTTGTGTGTTCTACGAGCGCGAAGCAACCGAGCCAAGGATTTATGTTGGAGTCGAGAAAAACAACGGAGGAGGACATGATGTTCTGGTGGATAACTTGCTCATCCCACTCCTCATGCAGGTAGAGAAGGGCGGAAGCGAGGCACTTGACGATGTTGTAGCGGTGGTGCCACGAAAACGCCACGTGCCATTCATCATGAATGCGATGGCTGAGGAGATTGCTGACGAAGAAGCCGTACACGACGAGCATCTTGCCCTGTTCCGTGCACCACCCGCATAGCTAGGCCAGGTGGCGGTGGCAAAGATGCGCCATGTTGTGGAGCTTGTTGGAGAACGACGTGGCTAGGGGTGGGACTTGAACTAAGGGAGATTGCCAGAGGCAGAATTCTCGGACAAATTCTCCATCAGCCACTTCATGGTTGGTCATGACAACAGGCGTCCAAAGGAGACAAAGGTGGATGAGCCACTGCATCTCTGCCGGCGGATACAAGCCATCCAACAACCGATGATCCCCTGCATTGAGGTAGGGCCCTTCGTTGGTTGAGGTAGCGCCCTTCGTTGGTGAGAAGCCGCACACAATCAAGCATGAAGATTTGATCATCATGCATAGCCAGGTCCACTGCACATCGCTCGGCGGCCACCTCGAGCGCAACATTCTTAAGTTGAACACATCTGATTTGGCCATTGACGCTCCCTATTTTTGAAAGCTTTTTGGTTACAGGTACCCGATCGTGCCACTGATCCAGCTCATCTCAGTAACCCGGAACCGGTAGTTCTTGGTGAAGATCGAGCGCATCAAGGCATCGAGCTCGCCACTATGCTCCAGCCACTGAGCGAGGCCGAAGTCCCCCAGTCGCGTGTTGAACTTGGTGTCGAGCATCACATTACTGGCCTTGAAGTCACAATGGATGATCTGCGTGTACAGCTGCTTGGTAGAATTGTGCCGCCGTGAGGCCACAAACAATGTGCTTCTGCCGCGCCCAGTCGAGAGGTAGCACGCAGTGCATAAGAGGGCAGGAGGAAGAGGAAACGATGAAGGCTGTGGTTGGACATATAGTCATGCACCGGCAGCAACTACTCCTCATGGACGCACCAGCCATAGAGGTAGAGGCGGACAAGATTGTGGTGGTGAGCTCTGCGGCGAAGGCCTTCCTCTTTTCTTTCCTCTCAAGGAAACATAAAGAAAACTGATAGGCCTTTTCCTTTCCTTGTAGTTTTCCTTTTCCATGTAGTTTTCCTTACTATTTTCTTTCCTCTCAAGGGAGTATAAGGACTATGCATGGCTAAAGATTTCTCCCTCGCCGGGATAACTAGAAGCAACAACCATTGCCTGACATCGGGTGAGTTTGGCACAGTTTTTTAGCTGCTTCAGCTAGCCGCAAAAGTAGATTTTCAGAAGTTCTAGTGTTTGGCTGTCAACTTCTGGGTTTGGAACCCAGGAAAGCAGCTTCACCCTCCTGTTTTTGGCTAGTCAAAACTGCTGATTGGTTTAAAAGCTTATTTTATCCAAACACTTTCAAACTTTTCCAGATAGCTACTTTTCAACCCGTACTTTTTTATCCAGCATAAGCTAAAAGCTTCAGCTATGCCAAATAGGCCCATCATCTCCAGGTCACTGGTCTACTACTTCTTGGGACAATTGACCACTAGCCCAAGTGTCAAAGCTGCAATCCACTATCTAGATCAGGAAGAGTAGACTTGGTCACTGCATTACCATGTAAGATAAAAGGGGGAACAAATTGGATATCACATGTGTCTCACGTGATCCAATAGCAAACAGATAAAAAAAGGACAAGGCAAAAAAAAAGGAAAATAGCTAAATAATGAAACAAGGGAAGAAAATAGAAAAATGTGGTGATTTCGTGTGTATGTATCTTCAGACAACAAATAGGTAGGCTGGTTTGCCTCGTTGGATTTAAGTTATCTTCCAATCCAAGAGAGTGATGTTGTACAATTTATTAAATATAAATTAATATATAATGTGATTTATCTTTATTCAATTATATTAGTGTCTGAATTAGTAGGTAGTTAATTAGGACATGAATTGGTGGTTAATTTTTAATTTGTGACTTGTATTTGTCGCTATTTCTCGTTGCATATCTCTATCTCACTTTATCTTCTATCCTTCTCTTCTCAATCTAGGGTTGTCTAAGAGCGCACACACATATATCTTATGTTTTATTATGAATTACTAATTATTTCACTCTTAATATGTCTATTTCTATCTCAACTTACCTTTATATCCTTCTCTTCTCCATATATTGTTATGCATCAATTAGAACCAAGGCCTTCTCATCCTGCAATCTTCCACATAGAACCATCAACTGCCATATAAAAAATCGAAAAAGTTCAACTAAATCCTTCTTCTCACACTTCTATTCAAAACAAATCACCTTCTAGTCTACAAACAGGCTCGTCTATGTTGACGTGGCTTACCTAAATCCTCCTAGACCCATCAAGATCTATCGCTCCATGTCAACACCTAGTCACCTACAGTATGTCACCTTTTACCAACAGCCACCACACGATAGAATCAGATTCTTGTCATTTTCCTCACCTCCAACCAATTGCTCATGATGCTATTCGTAGATGTGCATTTCATCATGATCAAGATCCAACAACATAGTAGCTTTGTTCTAAAGGGACACTAATTCAAAAATGAGGTGACATGGGAGTTGCGCACATCAAATATTTTGTCAAGATCAAGGTCAACAATGACTCTCACCACCACAAGTGTTTGTCCCTACACAGCCCACCTTCACAAATTTGAAGAGAGGGCTCAACGTATTCCCTACAAAAGCTTACCTTGATATTTGCACTACTTCCTCTGGGCCACTACATGCACCTCGCACTTCCATCGTACTCACTGTTGCTATCTACTAGGAGATGTGTTGCATCCTAGTGCTCCTTCCTCACCATCAACCAAAATCAAACGGCGCTGAACAACATCATATCTAGGTCAATAGCATATAACTTATCAAGGTCGACTAGGCATTTATAACAAGCCTAACACATCAAGCAGCAATCATGATTTAAAATCATACGTGTAGCAAGATGAGCAATCTTGATCACCACGTGACCATGTAAGGAAAAAGGGGACAAGAAATTTGGTTGTCAATTAACAAAAGAAAATTAGATGTGATCATGACATACGTGTAATCTGTAATTATTTTATTAATTAGTGTATTAGTGAGTTTTACCGAGTAAAATGATTGTGAGTAGTAATTAGGTCACGGATTAGTGGTAAATTCTTAGTGAAGTTTATTTGTTTATTGTTATGTCTAACGGCCTATATATATGACAAGTATTTTTTCCTCTGTTAGTATCTTTATTTCTGTCTATGTAGCTCTATTTCCCTCCATCTCTACTCTCTCTACTCAATCTACCATCTTGCATCACACCAACGTGCAGCCAAAACCTTATTTCACTTATTTGAAATTTACAACTACTTGAAGTATCATGAAGAAAGTCTAAGAATGAAAAACAATGACTCAAAATGATAAAGATAATGCATACTCAAACAAAGCAGTTATTTCTTTCTGCATGATAGTACTCCGGAGTTCAGAATGCACTTAACATTCTTTCTAATTAGTCACCTTAAGTAGAAAAAGTCCATCAAGAATTCTTTTAATTACGTTCCTTCTACAAAAATTTCAAGATTCCCATTCATATCCACCATAGGATTACTGAACTAGTTTCCAAGAATTACGCATCCGAAGTGCGAGAAAGATGTTGCTCAGTACAACCAACCAGTACTCAGCAGACTTGTACATAAAATTCTAATCCAGAAATCGTTGAAAAAAGGTATTGCAATAACATTTGCACATCTAAATGTTAAAACATAATGGGTCATGAGTTCTTTGTCTTCCAGCATTATTGGCCTATATTCTTTTCAAGAACAAATCAACTGGCCTTACAGGAGGAGCTCGACAAGATAAAATGGATAAATTTGTTAGAAATTCTTCATCAATTAACTATCCAAGTTGCCGTGCATTATTTAGTCGAACTCACAACAAAATTACTAGGATAAGGAGAAAGAAAAACAGAGGAAGAGAGGCAACGTTAAAAGCACTAAAAAAATTTGAGATACTTTCTCGATCAGGATTTACTCATCATATAATAAAGCAGTCAACAAAAAAATAGAAATATTAGACTTTTTGACAGATTTGTGTCGGGGACAATAATTTAAAGGTTAATTGATGAGTGGAATTTAATGCAACGAAAGTCTATCGAAGACATGCAATAAAATATAAATAATTTCATATGCTTGTCTTTCTGGATTAGTTTCGTTCATGTTATTTGATTAGACAAACAGTAACTTCAGTTCAAGACCCTTGGAGAAGTTCTGCAGTACAGTAAAATCAAAAGAAGAACTGAAATTCAAGTATAGTACGGTAAGTATTGCCAACCTGAAGTAAATGATGAATCTCAATAATTATTACAGTCCAAGATTTGAGAGGAGTATTTCAAAAATTGTATTCATGAATTTGACCGGCAGTATGAACTGAATAAGTTACCTCCGGAATATTGTGAAGAGCAATAGCCAGAGCCAAGTTGATGCCAACACGAAGTCCCTGTCAGATTAATTGCTAAGATAATGAACCAACACATACTGATTTAAGAGCATCCTTCTAAAGGATTTTAATTTGTCCAAGTACATTTTAGAGTAGACATAGTATAAGATTTATATGTCCAATGTGCGTCACAAAAAATCACCATGTGATCTTATAATAGAAACTAATGTCCTAAGTTCCGAATGACAATAACTATTTTACAATAACATTTAACACAAACCAATTAAACACCAGTGCCAGCTTGTAGATAGCAAGATTATCCAGAGATAAAAGACTCCAGATGCATTGCTGTATCTTATAAAGATACAGAAAATAACCAAGAATTTAGCTTAGACAGCATTAAATTCTTCCTAACATCAATACATATTGCCATTCACTCCAATCGCCAGTCCTCAAAATTAATACAAAATAGCGAGAACCCAATGCGCAAGGCTAGCCAAATGAGAGCTCTAATAGGGTCTACAAATCAATATGCTTATGCAAGAAAAGCGGTTGTTACCACGAAATGAACGTCATCCAGATAACTAACAACAAGTCTTTCCACGGAACTAATAGTTACTCTCATTTAAATAGGAAAAAAACCAGACACCAAATCAGATATTGTACTGCCTACAGTATTTCAGTACACAGACTTATGAAGATAAATTAGAAGAGAAAGGAAATGTGTAATAGAACTTTATGTCCATAATTCAGCAGTGGATGTGATTATTGCAACCACCAATCAACTGTTCATCCAGAAAAGACAGCATGGCAAGTTGGCAACGATAGAAAATCCAAAAGTTACTCCTAAAAGAATAAAGGACTGTTTATGAAGGAAAGTATCACAATGGAAAGTGTATCATTGGAAATAGCGGTACTGAAAGTGGCAAATTATGTAGCCACACTTATATGGCAAATAGTAATTAGAATTTTATTATTGTAATTGTACCTAAAAGCCCTATGAGTCCTTTATGGAGCATCAAAGCAATATGATACGAACCGGGCTGTGACGACCCCAACTCAGCCAACATGGCGTGTCTACACTAGGAGGAGTAAGATGAAGATTGGGTCATCAGCCCAGGCCCAGGATGAGTTATGAGAAGAGGTTTTGTAAGAGGAGCTGGAGAAGGGGGAAAGGTAGCTAGGTATTTTTAGGAACTCTTTCATTCGGGAGAACTGCCAACTGTAGCGGTTTGAGAGACGATTCTCGAATCGTAACAGTGGTCCAACCTGCTGGATCCCACTATGGAGAAAATGATTTCATGAAGTCGTCGTCAGAAGCTATGAACGCACGGAGGAAGAAACCAGCGAACGAGTCGAACGCGTCATTCAACTCGTGTGGCGGAGGAAATCTCCTCCAGGCAGTAGCATTCGTGAAGGGCAGTGTTAGGGTTGCAAGGAAGACGCACGGCGACGGTATCCGTGTGTGACGGGAGGAAGGCGACGGCGGCATCGGGGGCGGGGTCTCTTTCCGCCGACAACGACACCATGTGGAAGAGGTTCTTCCGCCTATAGCGACATTTGGAGCGTGTAACTGCGTGCGTAGGGAGGAAGGCGGCGGTTGCTTCTGGTGCAAGATTCCTTTCCGCTGGCGATAGCAGCTTCTCCTGTTAGTAGTGTTCAAAGGGAGGTCTTGGTGAGTGACAAGGGATGGCGTCGACACATTCAGAGGCTCATTTTGAAGTGGTGGAGAAATCGATGGCGGAGTTGGTAGCTGGGGAAGAAAAACAGCGAACTGAAATGGCTACGAGTGAAGAGAGGCTGCGAGCAGCCGATGAGGATAGAATGAAGATAAGGGAAGATATAAAAGAGTTGAAAAAGATATTTGCTACATTCATGAAAGGGAAAATGGCTGAAGAGAACGACGACCCTTTTCCCCACCTCTGTGAAAGCACAAGAGGTCTACTCCCATTCAAGTTCAAACAAGCGATTGGCGGGATGAACCAATACTAGTACCCGAGGAGGGCAGTTCATGACCCCGATGGGAGTCAACGATGGGAGTCAATGGCGAGGACCGAAAGAGCCAGGATTAATAATCGTGGGGAAAAAACTAGAAGGCCAGAAGAGGAGCAAGGACCTATGACGTTTGAGAACTAGGGAGCATCTAACAGCGATGAACGTCGATTAATGTGTTGCAAAATGGAATTACCCACTTTTAAGTCGATTGGATCTTGAAAGCTGAACAATACTTTAATGTGCAAAGTATCCCCAATGAGTAGCGCATCCCCTTGGCTTTTGTGAGCATGAAAGGAGCGACAGTATATTGATTCAGTTAGATTAGGAAAATGGAACCAGATATTACGTGGGAACCTTGAAGGATGAATTGATAGAACGGTTTAGCGAGGACTTAGTAACAAATCCCTATGAGATGCTAGCATCTTTGGAACAAGGCAATAAATCGGTAGATGAATTCATGGAAAGGGGTTTAGTGACTATTATCGTATAACATCTGCCTATTATCGTATAACACTTTAATATTTTCGTATAACATATGACTATTTTCGTATAACACCTTAATATTTTCGTATAACACCTTAATATTTATACAATAATAGTCACATGTTATAAAAAAAATACTAAGGTGTTATACGATAATAGTCACATGATATATGAAAATATTTAGGTATTATACGATAATAATCACATGTTATACGAAAATATTAAGGTGTTATATGAAAATATTTAAGTGTTATACGATAATATTAAAGTGTTATACGAAACGGTTTCACCGTAGCGGTAATATCATATAACAAAATTGAAAGTCGTAAAGGGTGCGCTAAGGTAAAATTGCATTGAGATTGGTGCCCTACCCGTGCGCAAGCAGATCGGGGCACCCCTCTGGAAAATTTGCGGAAGGGTGCCCCACTGCAAAAGCGCAGCCGTGTAACTGGGGCAGCCGACCTCAACCACCAATTAGCAAGAATATATTTCGAAGGGCGTCAAAGGAGAGTCAGACAACTAATAAGAACTAGGGAGGTAGATACCTTTCTTACCAAAATTTTAAGTCCAAACAAGAAAAGGGGTTATGTTTTAGATGCGATCAGTCTTACCATCCGATACATCGCTACGCTAACAAGAACTTGAGACTCATGATCTTAGCAGAGGATGAGGACAGGAACCTTGTCGATGAGGAAATTGAGGAGAGAAGAGTGATGGGGGATGCTAATTTGGTTGCGGAGGATGGTATCTTGAACGCAAATATGGAGGTCTCCTTGCAATCCATTGGAGGAATTTCCGGACCCCAAACTTTGAAGTTACTAGGATCATTAAATGCAATAGACATTATAGTGATGATTGATAGTGGGACGACTCACAATTTCATTTCTACGAGCTTGGTTAAAAGACTTGGGCTGACTATTAAACCCACCCCTTCCTTCAATGTGCAATTGGGGGCCGAGTTGAGACACGCAGATGTTTCTCACAACTCCAATTCAACTTATGGGGACTCATGGAGATAATCGATGCTTACTTAATTGAACTAGGAGGAGTTGATCTCATTTTGAGAGTGGCATAACTGCGAACTTTAGGGGAAATAAGGGCGGACTGGCAGCACTTGTACTTGAAGTTTCAAAGAGACAACAAGGAGGTAACATTGAAGGGCAGCCCGGCTTTAGTCAGATCCCAAGCTACTCTTAGGAAATTACCAAGATGGGTGAGGTGGAGTATTGGGGATTGTTGTGGGAGTCCGGACAGAAGATATTCCCAAAACAGTTTTCCGAACACACATTGGGGATTATGGATGCCTTTCGGCTTACGAAATGCTCCTTCTGACTTACGGAATTCTTGATAATGCCTTTCAGCTCACGGAATGCTCCTTTGACTTTTCAAGCGACTATGAATGATGCTTTTCGCTCGTATCTCCGCAAGTTTGTGCTCGTATTTTTTGATGATATTTTTGTGTTCAGTGCTACATGGGAGGATCATCTACTACATCTACTGTGCGCTAGGTGTTCTTGAGGACCAACGCTTAGTGGCCAACAAGAAAAAAATGCCAATTTGCGTAGACTAAGGTCGAATATTTGGGGCATGTTATTCATCCCGGGTGTGTTTCTATGGACCCGGGGAAGGTGTTGGATATCCAACAATGGCCGGTTCCTCGCACGATTAAGGATGTAAGAGGATTTTTGGGGTTGACAGGGTACTACTGCCGATTTGTGAAAGATTATGGTAAGGTGGCGTAGCCATTGACTGGCCTTCTCAAGAAAGAGGGGTTTCGTTGGGAATCGGATAGTCAGCTAGCTTTTGAACAGCTGAAGTTGATATTAACCACTGCCCCCGTGTTGATACTTCCAAATTTTCAAAAGACATTCACTATAGAATGTGATGCCTCGGGTAAAGGAATAGGGGTCGTGTTAATGCAAGAAGGGCACCTGGTGGCGTATTTCAGTAAAGCTCTATCAGATAAGAACTTGGCAAAGTCCATCTACGAGAAAGAGCTATTGACATTAGTGTTAGCAGTACAACATTAGAGGCCTTACCTGTTAGGTCGACACTTCTATATCCTTACTAACCAGAAAGCTTTGAGACATCTGCTACAACAAAGGATCACGACATCTGACCAACAAAACTGGTTAGTTAAGTTATTGGGGTATAACTTTGAGGTGAATTATAAGACGGGCAATTCCAACCAGGCAGCGGATGCTCTTTCCAGGTTCCCAGGGGAAGTTGACATGAAGGCTATATCGTGTGTTTTGTGGCCAAACATGCAACAAATTCAGCAAGAGGTGAAGGTCGATCCAAAGTTGCATAAAATCATCAAAGGATTATCTACCGACCCTGTGGGGTACCACCCATATCGATGGGAAAAGGGATGTCTGTTGTATCAAGGAAGACTAGTGATTTCGGTCAAACCAGCATGGATTCCTAGGCTTCTCTAAGAATTCCATTGCACAGCCATAGCAGGGACTCGGGCGCACACATGACTTACAAACGCATGGCAGATAATGTCTATTGGCGAGATATGCGGAGGGACATCTCCAAATTTGTGGCGGAATGTGCGGTGTCCTAAAGGCAAAAATATCAAGCTTCATCTCCAGAAAGGCTTCAACAACCCCTACCCATACCAACAGCTATTTAGAAGGACATCGCAATGGACTTCAACACAGGATTGCTAAGATCCAACGGCATGGATGTCATATTAGTCGTGGTCGACCGATTATCCAAGTATACACATTTCATCCTCACCCGATACCCATACTCCGCGAGCTCTGTGGCGGAATCTTTCATGCGAGAAATAGTGCACTTACATGGCATACCACGGTCAATTGTTAGTGATCAGGATTTGATATTCATCAGTCATTTCTGGAAGGAGTTGTTTAAGTTATAGGGCACAACCTTAGCGATGAGTTTCGCATATCATCCAGAAACTGATGGGCAGATTGAGGACCTTAATAGGTGCCTGGAGACTTACCTATGATGTTTTGCTTCAGAATAGCCTCAAACATGGGCTCGGTGGTTACCATGGGCCGAGTATTAGTATAACACCAGTTTTTACATGTCGGCTAAGAAGACCCCATTTGAAATTGTTTATGGGCGTCTCCCTCCATCCTCAATGCATTTTGTCCTTGGGGAATCGTTAGTAGAGGCAGTGTCAAATGAGTTACGGGATAGAGATGAGATCCTGAGGCAATTAAAGTATAACTTGACACGAGCTCAAGAATGGATGAGCAAGTATACAAATGCCAAACGCAAAGATATTTCATTTGAGATTGGCGATTTTGTTTTTGTCAAGTTACATCCACATCGCCTACAGCCAATTTCACGGCGAGTGAATACAAAATTTGCAGCATGCTACTTTGGGCCCTTTTAAAATTCTAAAAAAACTTGGTGAGGCAGCCTACAGATTGGAGCTCCTAATGGGGGTTAGGAGTTCATCCAGTGTTTCATGCATCACAATTAAAGTGTTTTATGTCTCACAATTAAAGAAAGCAGCAGGAGTTCAACTTCCACCCTTGGAGATATCGGCTGAATTGGAAGTGGAATCGGCGTTACCTATAGCCGCCCCTGACGCCATTCTAGCTCAACGTCAAGTGAGCCGCGGTGGACGCACTACAGATCAATGGTTAATATGATGGGCACACCAATCACCGAGCAATGCCACGTGGCAGGATGTAGAGATGATCCGGGGGCAATTTCCTGCTTTTGATACAAGTTTTGAGAACAAGACTTCTTTGGAGAAGGAGACATCTGATACAAACCGGGCGACGACCCCAACTCAACCAGCATGGTGCGTCTACACCAGGAGTAAGATGAAGATTCAGCCATCAGCCCAGGCCCAGGGTGAATTATGAGGAGAGGTTTTGTAAGGGGAGATGGAGAAGGGGGAAAGGTAGCTAGGTATTTTTGGGAACTCTTTCTTTTGGGAGAACTCACCGACTGTAGCGGCTTGAGAGACAGATTCCCAAATGGTAACACAATATATATACAATGTAGACATTTTGATGATTTACTGTTCTCCCTTCTCTCTTCTACTTTCTTCTCTTTTTCCTTCTAACACAATCGTGCGTGAACACAAGTCAAAAGGATTTGAGAATCTCATTGGTGGATCAACCTTCATCTGAGAATGATGCAGTCTGTCTTATAAGATAAAACTTATACAAAGAACCAGAAATTTTAAAAGCAACCATTCAGGTGGTAGAAGGATATAGACATTCACATTACAGGGGTGGGTGGGTTTGGATTAACTACACAAAGAAAGGGCTCTGTGATATTATACAAAAGCAGTCAGTGAGAGTTTTGCTAGGAAGGATAGTGCATCCGAGCCTTGGAGTGTGCAAGCACTTAAACCAGCTATGTATACCCCTAATTTTTAAATTCGTTTTCCCTACCCATGCAACACAAAATCATGCTTAATAAGTCAGTTCTTAACGCAAGCTTAATATGATAGTTCTTTACCCAAGCTTACTGGTTCAGTAAGTGCATGTGAGAAAGCAATTCATGAAAAAGTGTAAAATTTAATCTTTCCATTGGGTAATGGTTACTTATGGCTAATAAGAAGACAAATATGCAGTATTGAATTCAACAAAATTAACCATTCTATCAACAGGAAAACTATAATATTCTAAGACCAAAAAAAAACACAATATTACACCTGCTCAAGCAAGACAAGCACCTAAGAGTCCTTTTTTTTCAGAAAAACATGCAATATTTGTTGGAAATGATAGATTTACCTTAATTGATCCAAGAAAGACTGCCATTCCCTCAGGAAAGTTATGTAAGCTAATCCCTGGACTCAAAAAGAACCAATTTTATTAGAAGGAACTTTAGATTATAGTTCGTGCAAAAGTTTCATACTGGGCATGATAAGTTAGTTGAGCTTGCAGAAGAATTAAGATTACATAAGCAATTTTTGGGGTACATATTTTTTCAAGAATGATGATGTCTCTAGAAAGTATGAAAGATTATTCAAAGAAGCTTTCATTGATATGACTGGTGATTATTGTATGCCATTTTTCAACACATTAAAACTTCAATATATAACACTAAATTGAGTTGCATATACAGGCATATACCTTGTTTCTTTCAAATTATACAAATCATGCTTTCAAATGAAAACCTTTTTTGTTGTAGTCCATGTACCTCGAAGAATAACCTGACTATATTCAGGCACTAGAAATTTATTTACTTTAAAGAACTACTGTGTGATTAATAAGATACACTACATTGTAATATTTCCCAAAATAATCCCAATAGCAATGTACAGACTACAGACTACTGCTGTAGTGTAGAAACTAGTAAAAGAATAGAAAGGAGACAACAACAAAGAAACGCCAAAAAGAGGCAACTACATTCAGGATGCTTTAAGAAGCATGATTACCAACTGCAGTGATTATCCCACTAAAAAGGATTTGGTGTTGATCTTTTCTGATCGCATCCTTGGCTGCTCCATCATTATCGTTCTATAGTTATCAGATAAAGGAGGCATCAAATATTCGGTTCTTACCAAGAAAAGGGGGTCTGGCGTTGAGAAATATGTTCTCCATGTTGCAAAAAAGAATATTCACATGCAAACCTGTTCATTCTTTGAAACAAATGTTGGTTCTGGAATGAAATTGACAACAGAAGCGAAGAATAGGGCTCCAACAAAGAACTGAAAATTAAAAGTTCGAACTTGAGTATAACAATAGATAAATTGAATAGCTAAAATACATAAAAAGGTCATTTTAATTACAATTAAAAGAACTTTGGTTTTACTAAACAGGATAACTTACCCAAATGTTGCCTTTGAAGAACCCAAGATTGTTCAACGCATTATGGGCCAAGTCAAAAAAAGATATGCTCAACATAAGTCCAGCAGCAAAACCCTGCAAGAATTAGAAATGCTTATATGGATGTTAACAAACAAGAGAAACCGTTCGGGTGGGAGAAAGGATGACTGGACTTGAGAACATGAGGAAAAGTGACGTACCTGCAAAATCCCAAGCAGCTTGAGATTCGGAGCATGACTCAGAACGACTAAAAGTCCACCTAATCACAATGCCAAAACAAAAAAAAACAATCATGAATTTAAACAAACCCAACAAGAACACTAACATAGTAGAACATACATGAACAAGTTCGAGTATTTTCTGCATAAAAAATCAATTTTTCGTTCTTTTAACTACTCAAAATCTCATGCCGTTCGGCAATAAAGTATGTTCTTCTGAAAATCAGGCATCCAACATCGAGTTATTAGTTTGGCTTCTAAAAACAGCAATCTTTCAACAATAAGTACAAAACATTGAACTCAATCGAAGAATCGAAAGAACTGCAACCGGACTACTCAAAACGACGGCGAATGACTCTGATACAAAGGAAATTAAACGACCAAAATCTTGGGAGAAAGGCGCACCGATCGAAGTGCTGAAGCCGCCGACGAGGGAGAGAACGAGGGCTATGAACACCTGGGACGCCATGAACAGCGGGCCCTAGCACGAAAAAGGGTTCTTCTTCTTCCGTATAATTATCGCGTTGGAACTGAAGGGTGGGCTGGGCATCTGTCCACACGAGATAAGGAGGGTTACTGCTGATACCCTAAAATAGCCACCACAACAGATACCTGCCTGATGGTTGGCTTTCTATCGGGAAGATTGAGTGGGTCCCAAACAATCAATCCCTGTGTGCCTTGATGAGTAAGGATGGTACGGGAGGCGTGCAGAGTCCCGTTGACAAGAAATGAAGGCGTGACCCTTGCCCCCATTTGCCCAATTCTTGCAAGGTTTTATTTTCATATTTCTACATGTTCTAGAATTACATATAATAATAAATCGGAATAGACTCTCCATGTACACTATATATAAGTCTCCAAATTACTTAATAAATTGACTTTTTTGCTTAGGTTTATTTCCCATAATTGTAGGCCGTTTGGGATTACTTTCTACGCTTTTGTGAGGTGGGCAGCAGAATCTAAACCAAGATGATCGTTTGGGGCTGCTTCTGGTTTAAGATAATGATTTCTAGTTCCCATTGAAAAGCGGGAGAGAATGAAATTCTCCCAAAATCAGAAGCTTTCTCCCAAAATCAGAAGCTGCTTTCGCTTGTTATACCTTCGCTCGTGACCCTTCTCTCACGTTTCCTTTAAGCCTTCAAGTGTCTGCGCCTCGTCGACTTGCCTCAGCCGACCTGCAACCGCGACTAGCAAATCGTCTGCCGCCTCCTCCTCCAGCAACCAGTAGAGCAGAGCTTCCGCCGAGTTCCGATGCCTCAGACGAAGAGCAGAAGCAAAACAGCCGGAGGTCCGCCGCTCGCTTGCTTAGGCTCAACTCGGCAACGAGTCTCCTTCCATTCTTCAACTTAATATTATGTTATTAAAATTACATTATGTGTAATCACATTTAGTGTTGTTTCTGATCTCTGCTTAATATTACAACACAATAGTTTATTCTGTTTAGCAGTATAGTTGCTTCAACTAAACAACTGGATACTTTCCCAACCAGCTATTTTTTAATCAGTAATTCTTCAGCCAGCAGAAGTTAAAAGCAAAATCAGTTCCAAACTGGATCGTAATCAATCAGCTTGAATTCCAAGCCTTCATACGCTCTTGGGCAAGATAAATCATACTTTAGATTATATTTTGTAAAACTAAGATTATATAGAAGATCTTTCATGTGAACATCAAAGATGACTATCCAAAATACCAAATGTGTAGTAACATATGCTGTATTATATAAAAGAATTTGATGTTATCTACTTGAGTTGTCTAGTAGATGTAATCCATATAAAGCAAGGTACGATTGTAGCTAACGGTA
Source organism: Costus lasius (assembly GCA_027563935.2). NCBI lineage: Eukaryota > Viridiplantae > Streptophyta > Magnoliopsida > Zingiberales > Costaceae > Costus > Costus lasius. Next base: position 26,147,409 of record CM050447.1, on the reverse strand, counting down.
TGATTATATTGATCTTGTTTGAAGAAAACATATGAACGATAAACACCCAAAGTTTTATCTAAGAGTTCAAACTGACTATAATATGGTACGACTGTAGCTAACAGTATGATTATATTGATCTTGTTTGAAGAAAACATATGAATGATAAACAGCCAAAGTTTTATCTAAGAGTTGAGACTGACTACAATATGAGATGAACCCTTTGATGAAGAATTGAAGATTGGTTGTTTTTACGATGAGGGCTAATTTCATGTTCATCATGGTTAGTGATGACTATTACACCAAATGGTTTGAAATTAAGACATTTAGCAATTGGCGCAATTTAGATTTCAAAAAGAGTTATTATCTCTAAGAATAGAACATAATTCATAACTTGGCGCAATTTAGATTTCAAAGAGTTATTATCTCTAAGAATAGAACATAATTCATAACTTGGCAAGTTAGAACTCCCCTAGCAATTCATCATCTAAGAGCTCCTAGGATTCTAGAGTTACTCAAGTGAGCAACCTATCCTAAAATCACATAATTCAGAGATATTCATATCAATAGATAGTTTTTCACTTTATCCATGAATGCTCACATCATGTATAGTTTTTCACTTTTCCCAAAAACTAATGTCTTGAAAAGTGATATATCATATCATAGATAGTTTTTCACTTTATCTATGATCTCTATGTTACACCCCTCCTTGGACCCAATCTTGTTGTTCGATTTTATCTCACCTCTATTCATGAAATTTGGTGTTGACATGCTAATGATTTTTCGTATTGACATATTTACATATACTCTACACTTAGAATGATTTATTTAGAAAAGTAATTAAAGAAGGCAAGAATTGATCCCAAGACTCTATTATCAAAAATAAATTTACTAAAATATACTTGATCCACAAGGTCATGTAATAAGCACAACGTATTAAGATGGACGGCTAAATACATATTTAAAATTTATTTTATTAAATTTTAATTAACATTTGGAATTTACAATATTAGATAAATAATAATTGTATTAGTTATTTGAGAATCATAAAATAAACATCTACATATAATATAGATTAATTTTATGGATATTTCTAAATCACAAAATATATCAGATTTTGCATTACGCATTATCTTGAACAATGAAAAAAAAAGGCTTTTTAATTTTTACTACAATGTCATATGGTAGCCAAATAGTCCCACATTAGTTATTTTAGAAAAGTGAAAGAGCAAATATAGTATAAGAAAGAAGCAATTTGCAACATTATTTCATACTTACCTGGACGGGGTTTACAAGCGATCAGAAAGGCTTGTAACCTAGATTAGTGACTTCCATTGCACTTTGGAAGGGTGCTAGTTTACTATCTCCCCACGTGGGAGAGTGGACGTCATAATAACAAGTTTATATTTATACACAATCCTTGTTGTTTAGTATGTTAGATATCTCTTTGGGCGCTTTCTTGTCGTTTGATTAGTGTTGGTCTCATTGGTCTCATCGCTGTTCATGTTATTTAGTGTTGTGCAAGACTCTATTACCAAAGACATATTTAAAATCGATTTTATTAAAATTTAATTATTATTTGAAATTTTAAATATTTGATAAATAATAATTATATTAGTTATTTGTGAATCATTAAATAACCATTTACATATAATATAGATTAATTTTATCAATATTTGTGAATCACAAAATATGTGAGATTTTGCATTGCACATATATCTTAAACAATGAAAAAAGGCTTTTAACTTTTACTACAATGAATAAAAAAATATACTTGCCCTATGTAATCATAGAAACCATGGCTATGTCAGCCAAATAGTCCCACATTAGTTATTTTAGAAAAGTGGAGAAAATAAATATAGTATAAGAAATAAACAATTTGGAACATTATTCCATACTTACCTGGACGGAGTTTACGAGCGATCAAAAAGGCTTGTGACCTAAATTAGTGACTTCCATTGCACTTTGGAAGGGTGCTAGTTTACCATCTCCCCAAGTGGGAGAGTGGACATCATAATTTGTGATAGAGGGGGATTCGCGTTCGCACGGCCCCTACCTAATTCTAAATAGAAAGTTTGAATTTCTATTAAGTGCAACACAAAGTTTGTATACTTATACATAATCAATCCTTGTTGTTTAGTATTTTAGCATCTCTTTGGGCGCATTCTTGTTATTTGATTAGTGTTGGTCTTATTTGTCTCACCTCATGTTGTCATGCTAATAATTTTGCGTATTGACAAATTTATATATACTCTATACTCATAGAATGATTTTTTAAAACGAAACAAAAAGAAATTTTGAAAAAGGAAAGTAATTAAGGAAGGCAAGAATTCATCCCAAGATTCTATTATAAAAAATAAATTGATTAAAATATACTTATCCACAAGGTCATGTAATAAGCCCGACATAGTAAGACAGATGACCAAAGACATATTTAAAATCTATATTATTAAAATTTAATTAATATTTGAAATTTAAAATATTTGATAAATAATAATTATATTTGTTATTTGTGAATCGTAAAATAAATATCTACACAAAAATATGTTAGATTTTGCATTGCACATATATCTTGAACATTGAAAAAAAACAAAGCTTTAACTTTTACTACAATGACTAATAAAAATATACTTATTCTATGTAATCATGGAAACCAAGGACATAAGGTAGCCAAATAGTCCCACATTTGTTATTTTAGAAAAGTGGAGAAAGCAAATATAGTATAATAAAGAAGTAATTTAGAACATTATTCCATACTTACCTGGATGTGGTTTATGAGCGATCAAAAAGGCTTGTGACCTAGATTAGTGACTTCTATTGCACTTTGGAAGGGTGCTAGTTTACCATCTTCCCAAGTGGGAAAGTGGATGTCATAATTTGTGATAGAGGGGGATTCGTGTTCGCGCGGCCCCTACCCAATTCTAAATAGAAAGTTTGAACTTTTATAAGTGCAACACAAGTTATTATATTTATACACAATCCTCCTTGTTTTGTATGTTAGGCCTCTTCTTAGGTCCATTCTTATTTTTCGATTCCGTCTCACCTCTATTCATGATATTTGGTTTTGTCATATTAATGGTTTTTACCCTTGACCAATTTATATATACTCTATACAATAGAATGATTTTTTTTTATATAAAAAAGAAAATTTGAAAAATATAAGTTATTGAAGAAGACAAGAATTGATCCCAAGACTTGTTATAAAAAATAAATTTACTAAAATATACTTGATCCACAATGTCAAGTAATAAGCCCAACATAATAAGATGGACGACCAAAGCCATATTTAAAATCTTTTTTATTAAAATTTAATTAATATATAGAATTTAAAATATTTGATAAATAATAATTATATTAGTTATTTGTGAATCATAAAATAAGTATCTACATATAATATAGATTAATTTTATGCATATTTGTGAATCACAAAATATATCAAATTTTGCATTGCACATATACCTTGAACAATACTTTTCGTACGACTCGTAAAAATATACTTTTTTTGTAAGCATCGAAACCAAGGAAGAAATTTCCTAGGATCGGTAGCCAGCATAATTTTGTTATGCTGGGTACCTTAAATTTCCATTAAAAAAAAATTTTTAAAATTTTTTTTTTATAGAAATGATTTATGCATCCTAAGCTATTCAATGATATTAATATTATAATATTTTAGATCATGTATACTCATTAAATCGTGTTTATTTTTTATGTGATTTTGTTTAACGTATTTAACGAGTATACATGATCTAAAATACCATAATATTGGTACCATTGGATAGCTTAGAATGCATAGATCATTTCTAAAAAAAATTTAAAAAAATATATTTTGGTTAGAATTTAAGGTACCCAACATAACTTTTGTTATGCTGGGTACCGATCCTAGGAAATTTTTTCGAAACCAAGGACATATGGTAGCCAAATAGTCAAATGCAGTATAAGAAAGGAGCAACTTGGAACATTGTTCTATACTTACCTGGACCCTTATACTTACCTGGATAGGGTCTACGAGCGATAAAAAATGCTTGTGACCTAGATTAGTGACTTCATTGCACTTTAGACGGGTGCCAATTTACCATCTCAATATGTGGGAGAGTGGATGTTATAAAGAGGTGGCCAACGGGCCGGGCCGGGCCATTGACCAAGTCAACGGGCCGGGCCAGGCCGTTGACCAAGTCAACGGGCCGGCCCAGCCTGTTGACCAAGTCAACGGGCCGCGGGCGGCCCGTGGCCCGGCTTGGGTCGTGCTGGGACGAGGGGTCGCGGCCCATGGGCCGGGCCAGGCACGGCACGACATGAACATGCATTTTTACCTAAATGCCCTCATAATAGTTATAAAAATTTTAAAAGTTAGGGATATAATTGTCTTTATGGTATAAAATTACCATTTTAGCCCCTTTTAATAATTAAAAATAGGGTATAAATATGTAATTATACACCCAATTCATCCCTATAAATTGACCCCCCAACCCTCTCATTTCTTCACACAAGTTTCCAACTATCTTTGGAATAATTTCTCATTCTCTCTTAATACTCTCTTAATCTCTTTTCTAAGTCTTGAGTTACAATTAGTTTCTTAATTGAACTCAAACTTAAGCTTCTTTTTAACCATCAAGAATTCAATGCTCTCTCGGTCTAGACTAGTCATTTTTTTTCTATGCCTCGTGCTCACCACGTGACTAGACGTGGAGAAGATCAAGTAAGTATTAAATTAATTTACTTTTATAATATAATTATCACGTGGTGACCGGTGAGCACGAGCACGAGACATAGAGAAAAATGACAGATAATAGAAGAGTGAAGATAATTATCATTATGCCAAATTCTCAACGTTCAATCTTCCTTACATCTACCTAAATTTCTTCAATGCTGATCAATGGAGAATCACTATTTTAAGTATTATCGAACGTGTTAGTCAACTTATACGAATTGATGTATTCAGGTTTGAAGAACACTTTATCCACTTATCTGATCATGCAAGACAAGAATTTTTGGCTTCTCCCTCTCCTTCTGGGGTTGAGATTGAGATAGAGGTTGATGACTTTGAAATAAGTGATAGTGAGGAGGATAGTGATAATATCAATGATGAGCCGGAGCAATATATAGAAACAAACCAAGCACAAGAGTCACTTGAGTTTTTTTATTATTGAAGAAGGAAGTAGAGCTGAAAACATGGAGTGCGCAATATGCATAGAGAAGATGGAGCACGGAGCGCAAGTATGCTTAACACAATGCTCGCATATCTTCCATAGTAGCTGCTTGCGTAGTTGGCTACGGGTCAATTGTGTATGCCCATTATGTCGGCAATTGATTTAAGCTTAAATGTATAATTTATGAATATGAAATTTAATCGAGTTGGTTTTAACTTTAGTCATGTGTTGTTAGTATTGTTAATAAATAAATTAATATTAATTTAATAAAATATATTAAAATTAAAATTATATATGTTTAAAATAAAATAATTAATTAAATAATAATTAAATATTTTTTTAAAAAATTATGCAAAATACATAATTCTTAATTTCTTATTTTATTAATATTTTATTTAATTTAATGAAGCGGGCCAAAGTCGGCCCGTGGGCCACATTCGGGCCGTGCCTGGCACGGCCCGCTGGGCCGACCATAACCCGCGGGCCGGTTTCAGCCCGAGTGCCGAATCTGGCCCGCGTGCCAGATTCGACCCGTGTGCCGGATCCGGGCCCGGCCAGAAGCTGAACCATGCTTGGGCCGGCACGCCTAAACGTGCCGCGGGCCGTGCCGGGCCTAGGTATTTTTCTGTCGTGCTGTGCCCGGCACGGCACGGTTATAATCGGGCCGTGCCAGGCACAGCCCGCCAGAAGTCGGGCCGAGGCGGGCCCGGGCCCGGGCACGTCCCATGGCCACCTCTAGTTATAATTTATGGTAGAGCAGGATTCACATTCGAGATGCCCCTGTCCAATTCTAAGTAGAAAATTTTAACTTTTATACGGTGCAACACAAATTTGTATATTTATAAATAATCTTTCTTATTTAGTATGTTCGGCTTCTCTTTGTGTCCATTCTTATTGTTTGATTGGTATTGGTCGTATGCGTCGAACCTCTATTAATGATATTTGGTGTTGTCATGCTAATGGTTTTTCATATTGAAAAATTTATACATTCTCTATACTTATAGAATGAACTTTTAAAAAAAAAATAGAAAATTTGAAAAAGGTAAGTAATTGAAGAAGGCAAGTATTGGATGTGGCCAATGAGCCTGCCCTGGCATGGCCCGACTTTGGCTAGGCACACTAGTGGGCTAGGTGATGACTTGTATTTTAGTAATATTTTTTGATGTGATTTTATCTCAAAATAATACATATTCTACTATTTTTATGTCTTATTCATGCTTATTTACTTCTTTGTTATGAAACTTCACTTTTCTTTGTCTTTCTACAAATATGTGTGATTCAAGATGAAAAGACAAGTCAGCACAGCAAATTTGAAATCAAAAAGAATTTTTTGCATATGTTATGGCCAGCCTGTGATGAACATGTGATGTGCATCACAGCCATGATGAGTATTTTACAAATGACCCTATAATGGCCAAACCATGATGAACACCACATCTACGATAAGCTTGAATCGAAATTCAACAAGTTTTCCACCTAGAGGATCACGGCCTAACCGTGATTAGCTTCATAGTTGTCATCAATATCACATTATCCATAGAAAGGGTCACATAGCCATGATACACATACCTGTGACCAAGTTCATAGCCATAATGGACTTTCCAATGACTTACATAACACATCACGGCCAGGCTGTAATGAGCTTCATGGTCGTGATAGAACTCACCGGCCCGAAAATTAGTTGATTTCTCATCGAATTTAGATGATCTTCAAGGAAAATTTGTGGGGAATATCAAGGGACATCCTTGTATAGATAAATGGGGATGATCGGCCTAAAAAGGAGGTTGATTAGGCTCTCGAAGGGGGCGACAAGGAACGATGAACATAGGAGAAAGGGGTTTTTTTTGGGCGAAATTGCCTACAATTTTGCCTCTGATATGAGGAGATTTGTTTGTTTTTTACTTCTAATATTGTTTTTCTTTCATTTCTATTTTTCTTGGAATCCGATTTTGAGAAATTGTGCCTAATAGTTTTACCATGGCTACTTAAGCTCTCTTATTTAGGACTTGGGTGTAATCCTTTGTTTGGATATTATATTAGAACCTTAAATATCAGTGGCTGACCTTCATCCTCAACCGAACCCTCATGGCTTCTAGGTCTCCTAGTGGCGCATGCATGGGTTCAAGGGCTGATGATGAAGGAAAAGCAACCTAAGGGGGCTGATCTTTTTCCTTGACTGAACCATGGTGCATAGGGATGTCAACGGGTCGGGTACCCATTTTTTTTGGCCAAACCCGAACCTGACCCGACCCGACCCGACCTGCCCCAAACCCGAATCCGGTTAAATCTGAGTCGGGTATTTAAACGGGTACCCGCGGGTACCCGTTTAAATTAAAATATTTACTTTTAAATTATTTTTAAATTATTTTTATAAAATATAACTATAAAATAATAATAATATATAATCGGGTATCGGGTAATAAATATATCTATAAAAAATTATTTTATTATAAAAATATAAATATATATTTTTTATTATATATAATCGGGTATCGGGTACCCGCGGGTACCCATGGGAGTAAACCCGAACCCGACCCGATTAGCTAATCGGGTACCCGAACCCGCCATAAACGGGTCAAGTCGGGTCGGATACCCGCAAAGTCGGGTACCCATTGACACCCCTAATGGTGCATCCTAGTTTTCCTAGGTGGCGCATATTGGGTTTATGGTTTGAGGAAAACGATTGGCGCTCCAAGCTTGCAGAGGGGCTAATCTTCTATCATTAGCCAAGAACTTGAAGGTCTTTTAGATGCTTCTTAAGTTCATGTGCTGATGAAGGAAGATTGAGCACCAAGGATGCTTAATGGCACATCCAAGCAAAGAGGGCGCACCTTGCAAGGGATGATTCGTATCAAGCATTGAGGTGAGATACTTAGCATAGAGATGGCACATGGATGTTTGGCGGAACCTTAGGAGGAGCCTAGGGTTTGCGGGCTATCTTCTAGGAAAAGATATGAGTTGGCCGAATCCTAGGAGGAGCCTAGGATTTGCGAGCTAGCTCACGGAGAAGACTCGGGCTGGCCGAACCTAAAGGGAATCTAGGATTTTTCCTAGATGGTGCCTTTAGGGTTCGCTAGCTGACCCATGGAGCGGTCCTAGGTGGCGCACCGTGGGGCCTTGGAGCAGAGCCCTTAGGGCACTCAGGAATGAGCTAGGGACTTGTTGGCATGGGTCATGGCTCATAGCCCTTGGTAGTGCTAGGTGGCTAGGACTAGGTTTATGGGCTTGTTACCCATGTTTTGGGCTTTGATCACATCATATTTACTGTTTCTGTTCCAGCATGCCTTTATTGCTTTGTTTTATTCCACCATAGGATTGCATGCTTGTATTGGTAGAATAAGATAAAAAGCCGTGGTGCCGAGACCACAAAAATCCTCGATAAATTATATCAAGTCCCATTACTTAGCCTTCTGACGTGTAACCCTCGTCAAACTGTTGATCGATGGTGCTGTGCACTATTTCCCACCCTTGTGGGACACACTCATCTATCTTCAGGAGGCGTGTGGTGATAATAATTTCCCCAGTCCGGTTAAAACTCTGGATGCGCCTTTCGCAAGGAAATTGTTGGCCCTGGGTATAATGGTCAGGTCGGACTTGACTAGGATTTTTCATATGTGGTGGTTCACATGAAGAAATTTCTAGATGCAGCCTCAAGAGGTTAGGACTTTGTGCTGTATCCAGCCCTCACTGGACACAAAGTGCCTTAACGGTCTTGAGAAGGGGAATTGCCAAGTAGCAATTGGCCGGCGAGCCTACCTCAGGAAGCATGCGTCACCTTGTGCAGTATATCACACCCTCGTGGGACACAATGTTGTGTACGAAATGAGGATCCCATCTCACTAAGGAAGTCGGATGACTTCTCGATCGATTTTTGAGGATTATCGATTCGAATAAAATAGTGAGAAACAGTCATTTATAAAAGGCCAGAATAAATGATTGAAATGTGATACTGATATGCTCTTGTTTGTATTGTAGATGGCTTCGACAAGCAATAACAACAGTGGACTGTCATTTCGTTCCTTCCTTGAGAGGGAGAAGTTAACTGGAGTTAACTTCATGGATTGGTACCGGCACTTGAGGATAATCCTCAAGCAGGAGAAGAAGCTGTATGTCTTAGAGCAAGCGCTTCCTCCTCAACCGTCATCCTCAGCCCGCACGGCTGAACGGGAAGCTTTTCGCAAGCATCAGGATGACGCCTTGGATGTTGGCTGCCTTATGTTAGCCACGATGTCGTCCGAGTTGCAGATGCAGTATGAGGATCAGAATGCATTTCAGATCATCACGCATCTAAAGCAACTGTTCGAGTCGCAGGCTAGAACAGAAAGGTTTGAAACATCCAAGGTTGCTTCTCAGTGCAAGATGCCTGAAGGTGCTCCAGTGGGACTACATGTACTCAAGTTGCTTGGATACTTGTCGCATCTCACTAGACTAGGACACCCGATGGATCAGAATGTGGCTACAGACTTTATCCTACAGTCGCTGCCTCCAAGTTATAGCTTTTTTATTATTAACTTCGATATGAACAAAATAGTTTGTACTCACGAGGAGCTGCTAAAACTGCTGGAAGCGACCGAGAAGGAAATGGTCAGGTCCAAACCCATGTTCGTTCTTATAGTCTCCAAAGACAGTAAGAAGCGGAAAAGGGGTAAGGGCAAGTCCAAGGCCAAGGCACTGAAGAAAGGCAGGGTGAGGGAGAACAAGTGCTTCAATTGTAGCCAGGAGGGCCATTGGCGCAAAGACTGCATGCATCCTCAGAAAGAGATGAAGAGAAGTAACCCTTCGTCTTCAGGCTCATGTAATTTTATTACCAAATCCTATATTGTCTATTTTCGTACATGGGTATTTTATACCGCATGGTGAGACTGATATTTGCAAAAATATGCAGGAGCTCCAGAGAAATAGGACATGGATGACAGTAAGAAAATCTTGCTGGAGCATTGATGCTGCCGAGCTATTTTTCATTTGTCATTGTAGGATTGTTTTATTATTGCAAACATGTAATTGGCATTGTATCTATTCCTTTGGAGTAAAGTTTTTGGAATAAAAGGAATTTGACATTCTTTTCATTTGCAAATCTCTTGTCATTACATTGTACAAAATAATGAGGTAATAAAATAACTTGAATTTAATAAGTGGTTCAAATTGAATGCCAATCTTCTGACTCAGATATTTTATGATAAACAAGTGATGCATCCACTGACTTCATGCACATGAATTCTTGGATTCGAACTCCTTCTAGGAGATTGACTATCTTAACTTCTTTCCAGATGTGATAGATGGGCAAAGACTTGTTTGCTGATAAAAATTTTTCACCAAGTGAGGTGAATTGGAAAGTTCAAAAGATAGGAATTCGTGAAATTACCAAAATATTTGTGGAACCAGCTTATCAAAATTCATAAGTGATCTTCAGTCTAGGTTGGATGAAGAGTACTTGAGCCACAGGTGACTATCATATTGAGTATGAGGTTTGCTCATAGGTCATAACTCCTAAAGAACACCTTGGAAGGTGGTTTTAGTGGGAGGAATTGAAAGTCAACCATATCTCTGCTGAGGTTATGCTGATAGTTTCTTCGACACTGAACTATTTCATCTTAAATGTATCTCCAGGTAAGGAGATGACATGACTAATTATCAGGATCTATCGATGTGAGACTTTGGGGGTCATACATCTGAATCTAGTTACGTAGAATCAAGATTTGATAAGTGTAGGTGGGGTATCCTAAATTTACTTAGGGATACTAATTTCCATAGACCCACAGGAGAACAAGCGATTGTTAATCTTGATAATAGTTTTCTTGGAAATGTATTTCCTTGAAAATGGTAAGTGGGAGGAAATTGTGACTTGGATTCAGTCCAAGGTTAGCCACCTAGCACAGATGGTCAAAGATGAAATCTGAGCCTCGTATATAGGTTGTGGGGCAACCTAGGTTCAGAAAGTGTGGGAAAAGGCTGAATCGATTCATGTTTGTCAGTGTTATGGGTAGCTCCTAACTTGGACAAAGAATCTTCACCTTATAGTACCTAAATTCAGTGGGAGCTTGATGACATCTCTGGTCTTGTATGTTAGGGACATACAGATCATCAAAGACGATATCCCGATCCTTCACCTAGTGAATAGTTGATTGGGAAATGTCTTGTGATGAATGACTTAATGGACATCACCTATGGGGTAGGTGTGAGTTTTTGGATAAGTCCAAGAAACTCCAAGTGCCAAGTCAGATAACATACATCGATGATGATATGTTTATAGACCAGATGTGGTTTGTGCCGAGAGCATAACCAATTGATACTAGATCTAATCCAAGTGCATGACACTGGATAAGGAATGAAGAACACACTTAGGTTCTATATAGAACTAAGGGGTGATTCTTGGTCAGTAATGACAGGAAAAGCTTAGTGGATTCACTTGGCAGCTTGTTCCAGTCAGAACAGTGACAGTCTAGCTGTTCCAGTAGTGGTGCTAAAAGCTTTGGGAGTTTCAGAGCAGACTACTTGAAAACAGAGTATGCAAATGCTTTTGGGATGCAGTGGGAGTTCTTTGTTGAACTTCGCAGGCGTACTCAAATGCTTATACCTTGTCTTGGGGACAGAGGTACTTAAAATATAGCAGAATATGAACACTAATACAATCATGATAGGCCCATAGACCGATGCTCTGGCGTAGCAGGAGCGTGACAGGTCGTGCTTAGGACATGGTGTTGAGATTACTCAATGCAGGGTCCTAGTGCAAGTGGGAGATTGTTAGTGTTTATGCCCTAAGACCTCAGGATGGTCCATAGGATATGTGCATCACATCTAGTTGATAGATGAGTTATCCTGACATTATCATTGTCATGCAAGTTTGTACATTTGCATATACAATGTCCATAAGAGATAGATTTTATCTAGGTCTCTGTGTTTATCCTGGTCGAGAATCATGGTGGATATGGGACAGCTATGATTCGCTTGAGACTAGTATATGCGCTAGTTGAGCACGGGTTGCTAACGCAGGCATATGGGTATATCAAGGGAGATATACTGGATTGACCCGCCGTGAGGATTCATCTCGGGGTGTCGCGAGATGAATATCACAGTGACAGAGTTGCGCTTGTCCTAGACTTGAGGGCATTGGTATCTCTATATAGTGATTGATGTACTTTGATGCAACCTAATGCTTCGCCGTAAAAGGGAAGTCATAACGGTTGTCATTGGGTATGTCATAAGCCGTATGAGAGATTCAATGTGCCAATAGAGGATTTGCCCTTTCCTTATAGGGAAGATTGATTGACCATGACGCCCCTATATGGATGACTGAAAGTGTATAGCCATACCCAGGTGAGAACCTGATTTAGTCATGTCATATTATTGGGATTAACAAGTGTGACACACTTGCCCAATCTGGACATCAGTTGGCAAAAGGACAAAGCTGCACTTGTACTTTGTCGCAGTTTTAGGGGATGTCGATGATGACACCATTCTGATGACTTGGGTAGCAATGATGTACTGCTAGGTGCCACTCATTGCTTGTGATGATTTAGTCATCATTGCCAACGTCTAAAGAACCTACAGGGTCGCACAACTTGACACTCGAGTTCTCATACTAATCGTTTAGCCTATAATCGAATCATTATGTGATTTGGATCTTTTTGGGGAACTGATGCTTTGAGACTTTTATAAAGGAGATGATATTTTATTTTAGTTCATTGTTGACCACTAGTTGACTCTAATAGACCATGTTTGATCTCTGTTGACCTGTGTTGTCAAAATGAGTCAAACAAGGGTCTAGGTGCAAGTTTGGGCTTAGCACTCTAGTCACATGAATAAAATAAAATTATTAATTGGCAAGAGAATTTTTCTCTTGGCTAATTAATAAGCTTGGGCGCAATTTACAATTAATTGCGTCTGCAGGGATTCGAACCCATGATACTTAATTGTGAATAGGCGCCTATGTTCATTATCCCACATGGGAAAGATCTTCAGTGTGCGTCTGGCTCTGCTATTATAAATAGAGAGGCCCACCTGGGAGATGTTTTATACCAGACTCTTCTCTTGTCTCTAGTTATCGCCTCTCCTCTGCTCTTTGGCGTGAGGGTCTAGGAGGTGACAACAAATAAAAGTTTTTCGGCATCAAAGGTTGGGACAAGTGGCAGTGCTACCCACTCCTTGTCGCCAACACCCCTTCTTCTCCTTGGTGTTGCAGCAAGTTGAGAAGGCTAGAGGTGTAGACCTCATCTTCTGGGGCTAGCACCCAGCGCGGAGATTGGAGAGGACTCGAGGAGTCCGTGTGTGCACAATTGCAGAGGACGGGCCCTTGCGCATCTTCATCATCGGCCGCTCCTAAAAGTTGCTTGATAAGGTACTGCCCTCTTCACATCCTTTGTATTCTTCGTAAGACGATCCTTATTGTTGAATTAAGAATCTCGTTTCGGGCTTGTTTCCGCTGTTTTCGTTTTCTTTTAGCCCGGGGACTTGACTAGGTTGCACCATCACCTTATCCATCCATCATCCCTTAAGTGAACAAACTAGGTAACCCTAGAAGCCACTCAAGGTGGGTCAAATAAGGGGATGCGCCACCTTAGGAGGTGAGGTGCGCCAACCCTAACCCTAGCCGCCACCCCCTTAGATGCGCCCCTAGGTTTAACCCTAGAAGCCACCCTAGGGTTCGGCTAGGTGAGAGTTGCGCTACCTTGAGAGATGCGCAAGAGAGAGAGAGAGAGAGAGAGAGAGAGAGAGGAAAACGCCATAAAATGTCATCAAGGCCTTCGATTTGATTTACAATGTAGAATTGAAAATACAAAATTGAAAGCGGCACGCAGGCCTCACATTGATACATCACAGGCATGGCAATAGGGCTTGACTTTGATCATATCAAATGCATAAGGAAAAACACCTAAGACATGCTCTTCTATATGCAATGAAAAACTACAGAACCAGATTTTAGTTTTTCATTAGAAAACATGTTCGTTAAATCTCCGCGATCTTATCGAAAATTCAGATCTTTCGTTTTCTCTCAGGAGTCTACAAGTGACCATATATACCCCGATTATCGATGCCACTTACAATCCCTAACTTGTATGGATTAGGGCAATCACCCAATCCATGCCCCGAAATCTAGATACAAGTCTCACATCATGGGTCTATCCCATGAATATGAGGAGAAATAAATTCTCACACATAGGGTCTATCCTCATGTGTAGAAACCGAAAATCATGAATTTCATAAGAGCGAGAAATAACAAACCTACTATTTTTCTACACATAAAACATGGCATAAAGATTTGAAAAAATTTCTATGACATGTGCATGCTAGAAAAAACCTATACACCAATGTATCTTGTAAGTTGCCTGTGATACCATTGTTGGGAATCCCCGGGCTAAAAGAAAACGAAAATAGCAGAAACGAGCCCGAAACGAGATTCCTAATTCAACAATAAGGACCGTCTTACGAAGAATACAAAGGATGTGAAGAGGGCAGTACCTTATCAAGCACCTTTTAAGAGCGGCCGATGATGAAGACACGCAAGGGCCCGTCCTCTGCAATTGCGCATACACAGACTCCTCGAGTCCTCTCCAATCTCCGCGCTGGGTGCTAGCCCCAGAAGACGAGATCTACGCCTCCAGCCTTCTCAACTTACGCCAACGCCAAGGAGAAGAAGGGGTGTTGGCGACAAGGAGTGGGTAGCACTGCCACTTGTCCCAACCTTTGATGCCGAAAAACTTTTATTTGTTGTCACCTCCTAGACCCTCATGCCAAGGAGCAGAGGGGAGGCAACAACTAGAGACAAGAGAAGAGTCTGGTACAAAACATCTCCCATGTGGGCCTCTCTATTTATAATAGCAGAGCCAGATGCACACTGAAGATCTTTCCCATGTGGGATAATGAACATAGGCGCCTATTCACAATTAAGTGTCATGGGTTCGAATCTCCGCAGACGCAATTAATTATAAATTGCGCCCAAGCTTATTAATTAGCCAAGAGAAAAATTCTCTTGCCAATTAATAATTTTATTTTATTCATATGACTAGAGTGCCAAGCCCAAACTTGCACCTTGACCCTTGTTTGACTCATTTTGACAACACAAGTCAACAGAGGTCAAACGTGGTCCACTAGAGTCAACTAGTGGTCAACAATGAACTAAAATAAAATATCATCTCCTCTATAAAAGTCTCAAAGCATTAGTTCCCCAAAAAGATCCAAATCACACAATGATTCGATCAGAGGCTAAACGATCAGTATGAGAACTCGAGTGTTAAGGTGTGCAACCATGTAGGTTCTTCCGACGTTGGTAGTGATGACTAAATCATCACAAGCAATGAGTGGCACCTAACAGTACATCATTGCTACCCAAGTCATCAGAATGGTGTCATCATCGACATCCCCTAAAACTGCGACAAAGTACAAGTGCAATTTTGTCCTTTTGCCAACTGATGTCCAGATTGGGCAAGTGTGTCACACTTGTTAATCCCAATAATATGGCATGACTAAATCAGGTTCTCACCTGGGTATGGCCATACACTTTCAGTCATCCATATAGGGGCGCCATGGTCAATCAATCTTCCCTGTAAAGAAGGGGCAAATCCTCTATTGGCACATTGAATCTCTCATACGGCTTATGACATACCCAATGACAACCGTTATGACTTTCCTTTTACGGCGAAGCATTAGATTGCATCAAAGTACATCAATCACTATATAGAGATATCAATGCCCTCAAGTCTAGGACAAGCACAACTCTATCACTGTGATATTCATCTCGCGACACCGAGATGAATCATCTCGGCGGGTTGATCCAGTATATCTCCCTTGATATACCCATATGTCTGCATTAGCAACCCGTGCTCAACCAGCGCATATACTAGTCTCAAGCGAATCATAGCTGTCCCATATCCACCATGATTCTCGACCAGGGATAAACACGGAGACTAGAGAAAATCTATCTCTTAGGGACATTGTATATGCAAATGTACATATGCACAGATGTACAAAATTGCATGACAACGATAATGCCAGGATAACTCATCTATCAACTAAACGTGATGCACATATCCCATGGCCATCCTGAGGTCCTAGGGCATAAATAATAACAGACATACCTTTATTTATTCGATCTTCGCTATGTTATTAGCTTGAATTTACTTTGGTCAATTTTTTTCATGTTTAAAACATTGCGAGAAAGACTAAAAGGTGAATCATGATGTTGGAACTTCTTAGATTGGACTCGTGTTATTCTATCACAAAAGTAGCATGCGAGGACTTTTTTTATATTATCCCTGTGCTCATTGGATCTATCCAGTTCTGTAAGCCACAAAAGTATGACACCGTTTGATAGGTATCCGCAAGTGCACGGATTTATCGAAGTAATAAAAAAATTATCGTTCCCAACGAAGATCTGGCGGTCAAGTACCGATTACACATTTGATCTATATCTAGATGAATCAATATGTGGTTTTTGTTTTGGCAACTTCTAAGTACAAAAAGAAGCAAAAGCGAGCGTTCGGGTAAAAATCAATTCGGATAAATTCAGGATCTAGGGTTTCACCACGTTAATGATTATGAATAAAATTTGCAAATAAATCTTTTGATCAGAAAATTATAATTTTGAAAGGGATTTTTCCTAAGGTACAGATTACCTCCTCCCGAAGCGTAACCCGGTATCTGTTTATATTAATTCTCTACTCTCGTAACAATTAACATAAATAGACCCTTTGAGTTCTGTGAAAAACCATATTAATCCTTCAAACAAATCCAAACTACTCCCGTGATCGGATTTGTAGGTTTGAAAAGAATAGTTCAGACGTTGTGATTCACCTCTCGGTCCTTTTCGCAACGTCCAAAACGTAAAAATACTTAATCAAGGTAATTTACGGAATAAGCACAATTCTAATCAAATCAAATCTATAAAAATCATGTCAAAGATTTAAACAACTAATTCAATCCATTAATCATGCAATGGACTACTTTCCAAAATCCTGAAATTAGGGTTTACATGTTCATATTCATAACAAACAGCATGTTCATTGATGAAAATCGCATGGAAACTCAATAAAAATACAAGAAATCGCTAGACAAGATAGTAGAAAGGCTTCCCCTCAACGTGGAGACGAAGATCAACCCTCTAATTCTTCCTTTGTGCGGCTTTCTTGTTCGTTTTCTGCCCTGGAATCAATTCTTGCCGTCGCTACCCGCCTCCTCTCGTTTTCGTGCCTAGAAGCCCCCGAAACCCTTCCAAAATCTTTCTTTTTATAGTCTAATCAGTATAGAACCAGTCTAGAAAGATTTCTGGAGAGTTTGGTTCAATTTTGGTTCAGTTTGGAGTCGAATCGAGTGAGAAACACAAAGGGGCGGACGTTTTCACGGTCCGTGATGAATTACGGCCACGGCCGTAAATGTCTCTATGTGTACAGCGCTTAAGTCACAGAAATATTCACGGGCCGTGATGGATTCACGACTTCGGCCGTGAAAGTTTCTATGCATAACTTTACTTAGCCGTTTTCTCGCCTCTGCTCGAACTCAAAATTACGGCCAACTTGGAATTACGGCCAAGGCCGTGAAAATTGCGTTCTTCACTATTTTCGCTCTAAATTTGACGTGCGACCTCGTAATTTCCTCGGCAACCATGTTATGGCTTCAAAACTCACAAAATCCATCATTTTTGTGCCTTTTTACCTACATTTTTAATAAAATCAAGAAAAGTGAAGATTCTGTGCAAAGTAAAGTAAAAAAAACACCAAAAATAGCACAAAATCATTCAATTAAGCCCAAAATATGATGTAAAATATAGGCAAAAACATGGTGTAAAAATCACTTATCACCGTTCTGAATAGATACCGGGTTATACTACTTAAATGGGGTAACTTGTACCTGCAGATAATGTCCTTGAATATTTTAGATCAATTGCATTATCATTTTAGTGTTCACATTTAGATATGTCATTGTGATATACCCTAATGTCCTGAATTACAACAAAATTGCATTTAGTTTGTAACTCTTGTTTGGTGACAAATTTGACTTGCTAGTTTTGTTTCACTTAAATTACTTTGCATTCAAAACATATTTAGTTTATCCAGGTATTGATTATAAAATATTTCAGTAGTTGATACTTGTTTGTTGGAATGATATCTTGTATTGTATCAATAAGCCGTGCGCTTGTGGTGGTAGTTGATACCAGGTGGTATTCACAAACGCAACACCAGGCCAGGCATGGCAATGGGCCGGACATAGCTCGGTCCTCTTCTTAACAATTTATATATATTTTTTTAAAAAGTTTATATTATTATTATTATTATTATTATTATTATTATATCTAAATAAAATTTTATTGAATTAATATTTTTAAATTTCTTTTTTTATTTTTCCTATTTCTTTATTTTTTTTAAAAAAAAAATCTTTGTATTTTATATATTTTTGGGAAGATTTTTTATTTGTAAAGTTATTTTTAATATATAAATAAAATTAAAGTAAGGTTTTCTAGTTAACTTAACATATTAGTGTTAAGAGGGCATAGGATAAGATACAATTTTGCTACTAAACTATACCAAGGTCACGAAATAAGGCCAACTTGTGAATTATAAAATAAGCATCTACATATAATATTGATTAATTTTATGGATATTTGTTAATCACAATGAAACAAAATGCTTTTACCTTTTACTGCAATTGACTAATGAAAATATACTCGTTCTATGTAATCATGGAAACCAAGATCATATGATAACAAAATAGTCTCACATTAGTTATTTTAGATAAATGAAGAGATCAAATACGGTATAAGAAAGAAGAAATTTGGAACATTGTTTCATACTTACTTGGACAAGGTTTACGAGCGATCAAAAAGACTTGTGACCTAAATTAGTGACTTCCATTACATTATGGACGGGTGCTAATTTACCATCTCCCCAAGTGAAAGAGTGGATGTTATAATTTGTGGTAGAGGGGAATTTGCGTTCGCACCGTCCTTTCTAATTCTAAATAGAAAAATTTAAACTTTCATGAGGTGAAATTCAAGCTTGTATATTGGTATGTCATTCTTCTTGTTTTGTATGTTAGGCCCACTAAATTATTATGCTTTCCTAGGTCATTATTTTCTTGTTTGATTTAGATTACTTGTTTTGTTTGTGAGGCCTTGCTAATTAGTTTGTGATATTTGATTAAATTACTTCTTAAACTATCCACACCACCAAACAAACTGTATACACCATTAATTTTAGAATTTTCTAATATTATTTATACATTATATATATTTAAAACTAGAACTGATTGATTTTTAACCATAGTGTGGGGGAACTGATTGAGTACATAGATAAATACAAGCTAATAATATATTGGCCAGACTAAATTTACTGCTGTTCAACGGTTCAAGCAAGAAACTTGGGGATAAACTATATCCTTTTCACTTACAGCAGCGTTAATGCAGTAGGTTTCTACTTTCCCTTCCTGATTTGCAGGCCAGAAGTTGACTTTCTCCATGTTGATATTCGTGCAAGGCACACTCTGGCTGCAGTTGAGAGTGATCGCTATGTCACTTGCTGATGTTCCACTCACTCCATAGTATGACACTTCACTCACTTCGACAGCAGATGTCTTCCTCCACCAATTTGGGAAGAGAAACATGAACTGAGTCAACGCAGCAATGCTCCAGAAAGTATGGAAAAAAAGCTCACTGATTAATTGTACCTTAGCGTCCATTGCAGTAGTACTGATCTATTAGTATCGGCCACCATGCTGCAGTTATGTTAATGTTGGCGAAGGTGATGTCCTTTGCGTAGCCAGATCCTCCCTGCCATGTCTTTATCCTTACGCCGGTCAACGTGTTGAATATATTGCAGTCATGGACGTTGATTTTCTCTGCAGTTACCTTGGTGTTCTGCACACCTAAGCTCCCAATGCTGGGAACACAGAAGAAGGAGGAGGCGGCTGATAATATGTAAGATGTTAGAAAATTTTTGTAATATGGATGCGCCGAAATTTTCTCCGTAATGTGGCTCACATGTATACACGGTTTAGTATGGACAACTTGATCCAATCATGTTCGATTCGCTGATCGGACGGACCAGCTCGTGATGATGGAGTGGGTATGATAGTGGGTCAGCGAATGGGTTAGTCAACCCTCACCCCTTCCTCTAATTGATTTAAAGGAAACCGGAATAAATTTATTTGGAAGTGATTAGTCGTGGATGAGGATTAAAAGGAGTTAATTAATTATATTTTATAATTAATTAATGAGAACGTGAGTAAGAAATGGAAAGTTTAGAATAAAATAATTTCCTTTATTCTATTTAAGGCTTTTCTCTCACGTTTTACAATATCTCTCCTCTCTCACGCACGTAACTTGAGGCGGTTACTCTGCATGTGTGGTTTTTGCAAATTCCAAAATCGAAAGCGGCGAGAGGAGGAGATTTCTCTCCTCTCTTATCTCTCTCTTGCACGTTTTTCGAAAGTGAGACCAAAAGAAAAGAAAGATTAAGTGCTTCCGTGAAAAGGTTTTCGGATTTCCTACTCCTGATCATCAAGGAGGAATTGAAAGGCAAAGGAAAGGGGTGAAAAGATATTCCCTACCATTTCCGTGAAGAAACTTTTTGCGATGGAGAAAGGTACGCAAAGTTATTCGTGTTTTAATCCAGTGTATAATATAGGTTGATTAATTTGGTGTTACAAGATCCTTACATGCATTTACTGTTTTTCCGCTGCGCATGCTCTGAACTCTGATGCCGCATGTGTAAAGTTCCAACAAGTGGTATCAGAGCCAAGTTGTTAACACCTATTAATCACCTTGAAAGAATTTGGATTTCCATATGCATGCGTTATTGTCGAAATTAGGATTGCATGCTAGCCTTTGCTTGTGGGAAAAAGTGATAAAGAATTCAATTGTGATGCCCGCAAAGCTCCCCTTCCCGTATTTCTTTACCTGGACAAGAAACTTGGGAATTCTTTGATTTTCTCGAGACTTGACTGCCTATTAACCCAACCTTGCCATCCCTTATTGGTTAGACAATCATCCAGATGGTCTCGCTTGAACAAACATGCATATTGTATGTTTAATTTGTGAATGTAGAATGCATGTTTATGGCAAATAGTTATTTTATGCAAATTGTAGAGTTGAATAATTATGTCGTCGAGACGGTCACGGGCGTGACGTCAGTCACGGTCTGGCAGTAACAGTCTCGACAATTGCATGAAATGAACAGAGCGTGTCACGGCCGTAACGGCTGTAACGGCCTGGCCATAACACACTGAATGGTTAAGACTTGCATAAAACGATTATTCAGTAAAAGGTATTTGCATAAAGTATTAAATGGAATTGAAATGCATTCCAATTGTAGATAACATCTAGGTTTAAAATTAATTGTTTGTTCTAATGAAAGCATGTTAGTCTCCAAAGAGGCCTTGTTTTAATTAATAAACATTAATTTTAAACATAAAAATTAAAGAATAATTTAGATTAAATGTTTATTGAAAAGAGCATGTTAGTCTCCAAAGAGGCCTTGCTCGAAAGTTTATAAACATTAAATCTAAATAATTTAATTGTTCAAGATTAAGGTAATGACAGTAAGGGACTTGAACAATTAGTTTGTAATTATAAACTAGGAGGTTGCCCAAAGGTGAACCATTGTTTATAATTATAAACATGTAAGGGGATTTGTCTTTTATGTCCACTTATGTGATGGATACCCAAAGGTAACATTCACATTAAGTGTGATGTAATTGAAAATCTGTTAAGGTAAAATTTTCTGCTAGTTACAGTTATGTATTAAAGTGTTGCCCAAAGGTCATTTTTAATACATGTTTAAAGTTATCTGAATCTGACTTAAGTAACTCAAAGCATTACTGATGAGCATGTTTTATTGATTGCAGCTTCAAACTTATTTGCATTAGGGTCTGCATCAGTCAAGTGTAATGGTTTAAATTATGCTGAGTGGTCCGAACAGATCCAATTTCACCTTGGTGTATTGGATATAGACCAAGCATTAACTGAACCTAGGCCTCCTGCATTAACTGATTTGAGTTCAGAGGCAGAGAAACTATGTTTCAAAGCCTGGGAAAGATCAAATCGGTTATGCCTTAATCTGATGAGATTGACCATGGCTGACAATGTGAAACCCTCAATGCCCAAGACTGATAGTGCACAGGAATTTATGGCATTCATTAAAGAGCATTCACAATCGGACTTGGCTGATAAGTCCATTGTGGGTTCACTCATGAATGAGCTGACCTCTAAGAGGTTTGATTGGTCTAGGCCCATTCATGAGCATGTAACAGAGATGTCAAACATAGCTGCAAAGCTTAAGGCATTGGGTATGGAAGTGACAGAGAGTTTTCTAGTACAGTTCATAATGATATCTCTTCCTTCTGAGTTTGGCCAGTTCCAGGTAAATTATAATACCATTAAAGATAAATGGAACTTGAAAGAATTAAAGGCCATGCTAGTACAAGAAGAAGGAAGACTGAAGAAGACTAAAAATCACTCCATACACTATGCTCAGTTTGACAGTGGCAGTAGCAGTAAGAACAAAACAACCAAGAAATTCAAGGGCAAAAAGAAGGGAAAAGGCATCAGTGTAGTTTCAGATGCTCCTACCTTCAAAGGACAGACGTGTCATTTCTGTAGGAAGGAAGGACACTTTAAGGCGGACTGTCCAAAAAGAAAGGCTTGGTTCGAAAAGAAAGGTACTTATTACATTTCTGTATGTTTCGAAACCAACATTATAGAAGTCCCTAAGAATACTTGGTGGTTAGATTCTGGTGCATCTACTCATGTGTCTCATATTTCTCAGGGATTCCTTTCAATCCAGCCCCTACCAGGAGCTGAACGGTATTTGCTCATGGGGAACAGGATGAAGGCACTGATTGAAGGAGTTGGGACTTACAGGATGATCTTGGACACTGGTTGTCAAATAGATCTAGAAAAGTGTCTCTATGTACCTTCATGTGCTAGAAATCTTGTATCTTTAGGGAAACTGGATGTAATGGGTTTTAATATTGAGATTGGACATGGTGTATTTTCATTATTTAAAAACAGGTACTTTTATGGTTCTGGTACTTTGGTTGATGATTTATACCGGTTTAATCTTGATGTTACTTATGCTGAATCCTTGTTTAATGTTGAACACATTTATGGTATAAAACGTAGTGCAACAGATGAACGGTCTGCTTATTTGTGGCATAGGAGACTAGGTCACATATCCAAGGAAAGGTTAATGAGGTTGATGAAATGTAATATCATACCTCAATTGGATTTAAGTGACTTAGGAGTGTGTATTGATTGTATTAAGGGTAAACAATCAAAACACATAGCAAAAGGTCCTGCCACAAGGAGCAGTCAACTCCTAGAGTTGATACACACTGACATATGTGGTCCTTTCCATATCCCATCATGGGGTGGAGAAAGATATTTCATCACCTTTATAGATGATTTCTCATGGTATGGATACATCTATCTACTCCATGAAAAGTCTCAGTCTGTGGATGTTGTAAAGACATTCATAGATGAAGTGGAGAGACAGATAGATAGAAAAGTTAAAGTGATGAGATCTGATAGGGGTGGCGAATTCTATGGTAAGGTTGGTTCAGATGGACAAATCCCTGGTCCATTTGCAAAGTTCCTCGAAAGTAGAGGCATTTGTGCTCAATACACAATGCCTTATACACCACAGCAAAATGGTGTAGCTGAAAGGCGGAACCGTACTCTGATGGATATGGTTAGGAGTATGTTCATCAATAGTTCCTTACCTCAGTCTTTGTGGATGTATGCATTAAGGACTGCTGTATATCTCTTAAACAGGGTTCCTAGTAAGACAGTTCCTAAGACTCCTTATGAACTGTGGACAGGAAGGAAACCCAGTTTAAGACATCTCCATGTTTGGGGGTGCCCAGCAGAAGTAAGGGTATACAACCCACAAGCAAAGAAATTAGATTCTAGGACAGTCAGTGGGTTTTTCATTGGCTATCCTGAAAAATCTAAGGGGTATAGGTTCTATTGTCCTAACCATAGTACGAGAATAGTTGAATCTGGTAATGCTAGGTTCATTGAGATTGGAGAGGTCAGTGGGAGTGGGAAACCACAAATGTTGGATATTCAGGAAATTCAGATAGATTCTGTTCCATCTGAAATTTCGAATGAAAGTGATGTTCCAAGTGTTGTATTACAGTCAGACAACACACAGGAACAACACATTACTGATCCAACATCACTGAATGAAAGTGAATCCAATGAACCGGTCACAAGTAATGACAATTTGAATGAACCACAGGAAATAGCATTGAGGAGGTCTATAAGGCAAAGACGCTCCGCTATTTCAGATGACTATGTGGTTTATTCAGTTGAGAATGAATGTGACATAAGCATTGATAAAGATCCAATTTCAGTCCATGAAGCCTTGAATAGTGACAATTCAGAGAATTGGATTAATGCTATGAAAGATGAGCTTAAATCTATGGCTGATAATCAAGTCTGGGACCTTGTAGATTTACCTGATGCTTGCAAATGTGTCGGCTGTAAGTGGGTCTTTAAGACCAAGCGCGACTCTAAGGGCAACATCGAAAGGTACAAGGCTAGACTTGTTGCCAAAGGTTTTACTCAGAGAGATGGCATTGATTACAAAGAGACTTTCTCTCCAGTATCTAGAAAGGACTCTTTGAGAATTGTTATGGCTTTAGTGGCTCATTATGATCTTGAGCTTCACCAAATGGATGTAAAGACCGCCTTCTTGAATGGTGACTTAGAGGAGGAAGTGTATATGAACCAGCCTGAAGGGTTTGAGACCATAGGTAAAGAGGGATTAGTGTGTAAATTAAAGAAGTCAATATATGGACTAAAACAAGCTTCCAGACAATGGTATCTAAAGTTTAATGATATCATTACTGCCTATGGTTTTGTAGAGAATCCTGTTGACAGGTGTATCTACATGAAAGTGCAGGGAAGTAAGTTTACGATAGTAGTCCTTTATGTTGATGATATACTGCTAGCCACTAACAATAAAGGTATGTTACTTACATATCTAAGGTGTTAGAGAGATATCGTATGGATAAATGCTCTGCAGGGATTGTTCCAATACAGAAGGGTGACAAATTCAGTGAAAAGCAATGTCCCCAAGCTGAATTAGAACGGAAAAGTATGGATGTCATTCCTTATGCTTCAGTGGTAGGGAGTCTGATGTATGCTCAGACATGCACTCGGCCGGTATCAAAGTAATCCAGGAATGTGCCACTGGCAAGCTGCAAAGAAAGTCCTTCGGTATTTACAAGGCACCAAGGACCACATGCTTGTGTATAGGAGATCTCAGGAGGATCTTGAAGTGATCGGCTATTCAGATTCAGATTATGCCGGATGTGTGGATATCAGAAAATCCACATTTGGGTATGTTTTCCTTCTTGCAGGAGGAGCTATATCCTGGAAAAGCGGCAAACAGTCAGTCATTGCTGCTTCAACTATGGAAGCCGAATTTGTGGCATGCTTTGAGGCCACAGTTCAAGGAAAATGGCTGCGGAACTTTATCTCAGGACTTGGACTAGTCGACAGCATAGCCAAGCCGCTGAGATTGTATTGTGACAACACCGCAGCAGTCTTCTTCGCAAAGAATGACAGATACTCCAAGGGTGCCAAGCATATGGACTTGAAGTATCTGGCTGTAAAGGAAGAAGTGCAAAAGCACACTGTGTCAATTGAGCATATAGGCACTGAGCTTATGATAGCGGATCCGTTAACTAAAGGATTATCGCCCAAGACATTTTCTAGACATGTTGTAGAGATGGGCATAATAGAAAAGCCTTGTTAACATTATCGTTGATCTTATATGCATATTTAAGGAATACTCATGTAAAGTTTTTGATACATTTATTGTGGAATTTCAATAAAATTGTTGCTTTTGTTACTTACTTGTTTCACATGTAAAGTTATGCATATTAAAGTGATGTGAATACAAGTGTTTTGAGGAATGAAGTGTTTCCTCATAGAAAAGTTTATTGAGAAATTACTGTTTATTCTCAATATCTAAAAGTTTAATTGGGTTGATTCTATTGTGCTACATGGAAGGAATCACATCAATGATGAGTGATGTGTGCCCGCCATGATTCGATAGAGTTAATTCAATGAAAGGACTTATAGATGATTGGATGTATGGTATTGATCAATTAAAGTTAAGTTGTGTTTAAACCTGTTTAGGACATATGAGCCAAGTGGGAGAATGTTAGAAAATTTTCGTAATATGGATGCGCCGAAATTTTCTCCGTAATGTGGCTCACATGTGTACACGGTTTAGTATGGACAACTTGATCCAATCATGTTCGATTCGCTGATCGGACGGACCAGCTCGTGATGATGGAGTGGGTATGATAGTGGGTCAGCGAATGGGTTAGTCAACCCTCACCCCTTCCTCTAATTGATTTAAAGAAAACCAGAATAAATTTATTTGGAAGTGATTAGTCGTGGATGAGGATTAAAAGGAGTTAATTAATTATATTTTATAATTAATTAACGAGAACGTGAGTAAGAAATGGAAAATTTAGAATAAAATAATTTCCTTTATTCTATTTAAGGCTTTTCTCTCACGTTTTACAATATCTCTCCTCTCTCACGCACGTAACTTGAGGCGGTTATTGTGCATGTGTGGTTTTTGCAAATTCCAAAATCGAAAACGGCGAGAGGAGGAGATTTCTCTCCTCTCTTATCTCTCTCTTGCACGTTTTTCGAAAGTGAGACCAAAAGGAAAGAGAGATTAAGTGCTTCCGTGAAAAGGTTTTCGGATTTCCTACTCTGATCATCAAGGAGGAATTGAAAGGCAAAGGAAAGGGGTGAAAAGATATTCCCTACCATTTCCGTGAAGAAACTTTTTGCGATGGAGAAAGGTACGCAAAGTTATTCGTGTTTTAATCCAGTGTATAATATAGGTTGATTAATTTGGTGTTACAAGATCTTTACATGCATTTACTGTTTTTCCGCTGCGCATGCTCTGAACTCTGATGCCGCATGTGTAAAGTTCCAACATAAGAACCCTAATTCTTAATCACACACAGATACAGTAACACAGGCAAGACCTTATTCCATGGCCAGGGCCACAAGTTATCCTGCTGACGTTCACATCGAAAGCGCCGTTGCTTATAGATACGCAGTCGTCCCCTGCATGGATTTAGTGAAGGTTGACTACAGGTTTCCTATTTCCTCGGAAGGGAGAAGAAATGATTGGCTCAGATTGGAGAATGCAAATCCATGCGCGCACGCAGTACGTATACCGGTGCTGACGACGGAGTTGGTGACGATGACATGGCGGCTGTTCTCAATATGGACGCCGTCGGTGTTGGGGCTGTCGCCGGGAGCTGTGATCTTGACGCAGTTGATCTGCACGCCGACGCTGGAGCCGACGGTCACGTGCATCATGGGGCTGTTGACGAGCCTCAAACCCCACACCTGCACTCTGCTGCAATCGAGGAACACCAGCATCTGCATCCAAGTAAATCTAAATAAATAAACAAAAAGATTTCCATTCTTTTAGCTGGAATTATAAGATACGATCAAATTAATCAATTTGAAATCTGTAATAATTAAGAGGGTGAGGTCTCACATTGGGCGCAATCAGCGGCAATTCTGGAAGCAAAAATAAAAGAAGGAAATTAAATTAAGAAACAGATGTAGGCACAAATTAAGATTGATCATGTACATCCACACTTATATGTTTCAGTTTGCAATCCCACCAGCTCGCTCCTTGGCCGTCAATCTCACGGGCTCCAACAATGGATACTCCGTTTATATGGATGAACAAAATCCAATAATCATTGGATTGATATTGCCAGATTTGGTTAGGGCGTTTGATATTTCCATTAACCTGCACATTTTTTTAGATTATTCAGACAATAATGTCAAGTTCTAAATATTCGTCTAATTTTATTTTATTTTTAAAAAAAATTAAATCCTTCTCTTCTTCATATAAATGCAATACGAACCTCGACCTTCACATAATTCAAGCAGGGACCTTCAAGTCGGATTTGATCCACCAAGAAGGTCTTTCCCGCAGGAATTTGAAGGATTGATGGTTCCTTACTTTGTGTACACATCTCATGCCATGCATCCCAGAATGCCTGAAAAGATTTATATACTCATCATATACAAAGATTACACTTTGTAAGTAGCAATGAGGACTTGTCGTACTTTAGTGTCATCCGTGGTGCCATCTCCTACGGCTCCAAAGTTTAAGATGTTATAGTCCGCTGCCTTCACTAGTAATCTCTCATGAACGAAAGAAGCGAGAACAAGTATAAAAAGAGTCGTCCAATTTACAAGACCCTGCGTGAAGTTAAGAGGAAGGAAAGGGTTATCAGTTGACTCTGTGAAACACACTAGATCAACAAAAGCACTTGCAAACTTGAACTTACTAAGCTAAGTGTGATGCTCCCGGGATTTAGCACAAATCCCAAAGTACACCGAGATGGAGCGATGGCGGGACCCCTCGTCATCAGCCGTGTTGGACGACTCGAGTGTGCGATTGTGTCACTGAGGCTGACACAAGTCCATAGGGCGAGGGTTGAGTCGAACCACGGAGTGTGGGTTCACACGTGGATGTGGACTTCCGACTCGACCCATGGACCCCGGACCCTCTCGCACGAGCTTGCGAGCATGTGCATTGAGGAGGGTCGACCGCGGGGCGATTCTGAGGATTAATCGACCCCAAACCAGGCTTAAACCGACCTTCCAGGCTGAACCGAACGGTTCAGCTAGTTCAGCCGATTCACGTGGTTCGCTGCACGCGAAAAGGGGGAAAATCCCCTGTTCTTCATCTACGCCGCGTGCGGCGTCATCGCCGGTGATTCCGGCCAGCTGGAGACAGCGCGCCGGAATGGGAAGTTTGCTGAAGGTGCGTGACAGCGTGGCGGCGAGGCTGGCGGTGAATGGGCGTGGACTCCGACTTGGACGAGCCCAGGGCGGAGATTTAATCTCGCCCTGGTGGACGCGCAATCTCGGGCCATTCGACAGCAGAGATCGGCGCTCGCGTGGCGGCGAGGATGGTTTTCCATCCTCGTCGAGGGGAGGCTGCCTATCGAGCATTCTAAGAGCTTGGGCAGGTCTGGCGACGACGATTTTTCGGATCTGAGAACAGAGCTTCGCATCTTCCGTCAGCGACGAGGTTTCGGCCGTGGACTCGTCGGCGCGAGGCTTCCAGATCGATTTCTGGTGCCCTGAGGTAAGGAGGGACTCATCCCCTCCGGCGCTGGCAGCCAGACGCGGGAGTGGGATCAGATTTTCCGATCCTCGGTTCCACTCGAGCAACGCGTCCATTGGGTTCAAATTCTTGTCGACAGCGGCTTCTCCGGCGACAATACTCAGGCAGTGACTTCGCCTATCGTCGGCGACCAGATCCAGACCCTCCGGCGTGACTTTGGTGGCCGGACGGTGACGGACGGAGGAGGACTCTCCTCCCCTGTTTCAGCCGGAGACTGGGCTCTGTTCGCATGCGAGCCGCGGAGAAGGGAGAAGGGAGGAGAGAGAGGGTTCATCGTGCGGGTTCGTACGCGTGTCTCGCTTCGTCTCCGACCGGACTTCCCGACGCAGCTTCTCGAAGGATCTCGGTGGGCTCGGCTCGTGGAGTGGTGGCATGCTACAAGGGTAAACCCTCCCCGGATCTATCGTGTGTAGTGGTAGTAGGATGATTTTCTCGTTTGTAGTGGATAGGGGCTTTACCGCCGTCCGGACTTCGTGTGGCTTTTCGTCCGGACGGTTCTCTTGCGTTATATGCGCCCGCATATGTGTAGTGCGGGCTGTGCTTGTTTGTAGGGGGCTGCATTGCTTGCTTATTGCAAAGTCCCGGACGTGTGTGCCGGCACTCTCGAAGGTGTTCGCCACCGTCCCCTTGTGATTGATTGAGGCCGCGCCGGTGCCTATCTCGGCTGTGTAGAGAAAGGAGTGCGGGCTGAGGATATTTCTGTGAGTGCAAAGTGTTTGGAGAGTCTCCATCACTTTGACACAGTTGAGAGATCTGTATCCGTGTCCGAGGGGCGGTATTCATACCGAACCCTTCGCGCACGTGGTGTGAGGACTTGTAGAGTGCTGGGCCAGCTTCCGCAACGCGATCCTAACTGGTCGCGGGCCACTCTAGTGTAGGGCTGAGATCTCCGCGAGGGGATCTGCCGGTTGTGGTTGAGTTTATTATAAAAAAAATAAATTTGCCCATAACAAATCGGTATCAGAGCTCAAGTTTGTGTAAGTCTATTGTCAGGGATATCGACGTCGGTGTACGCTGTTTGGAGGGTGCGTACGTCGATGCCTAGCGCTGGGGCGTAGTCTTTCAGCCTCTTCACTGATCACTCAGTCCCGACACAAACCGAGCACTGCTTAGCTCTTTTTAGTGCACCCAGAGGTCAGACCATCAGATCTCATTCCACCAGCAGAACTTCAGAGTTTTTCTTCAATCACAATGGTTACAGCTGCAGAGCGCATCTCCCGTTTGGAGACTGCGATAGGGAACTTTGATGGAGACGCTACGATCATAGAGCATCTCGAGGCACTTCGGTCGGCGGTCGAGTCCGTTGGGACCCGCCTGGATTCTGAGTTGGCACGTCTCTCCAGTGTCCTTGCTGGACTTGCATTGGAGGTGGCTGGTTTGAAGGGGCAGGCTTCTGCCCGTGCTTCGACTTCAGCCGCAGGCGCTGGGAGTTCCCAGCCGCAGACCACTAGAGTGCGTGTCCTTGAACCCTCTACTTTCAGTGGGGTACGCAGTGCAAAGGAACTTGAGAACTTCCTTTGGGATATGGAGCAGTATTTCAGGACTGCTCAGGTGCCTGATTATGAGAGAGCGCAGTTGTGTTCGGCTTATCTGACAGGTGACGCCAAGCTCTGGTGGCGTACCTTAGTGACCCCTCCGGGAGTAGAGGTGCCACGTGACATCTCATGGGATGAGTTGAAAGCTGAACTGAAAACCCAGTTCCTGCCGACACACACTTCTAAGACTGCTAGAGACTCTTTGCATAAGATCAGACACACGGGGACAGTTCGTGAGTATGTTCGAGCTTACTCTGCCGCCATGCTCGAAATACCACGAATGGAAGAAGAGGATCGCTTGTACTTCTTCTTAGAGAGGATGCAGACATGGGCACAGTTGGAAGTTAGAAGACATAGCCCATTAACTCTCAAGGAGGCTATGGCCGTAGCTGGTTCCTTAGTGGATTTGAGGGATAGGAAGCAATCTGCCCCTATCTCCTCTGGTCCATCTAAGTCACGTTCCCCTCAGAGGAATAAGGGGAAGCGTCCAGCTCCAGGACCCAAGGGTGGGTATAAGAAGAAGTATGGAAAAGGAGGAGCTACCTCTTCAGGAACCGGCCAGAAGAAAGCCACACCAGCCGGTTCTCCTCCTAGGGGCGCTCCCAAGCAGCCGCTGAAGTGTTTTCTTTGCCGAGGTCCTCATCGCATGCGTGATTGTCCTCGGGGAGATACACTTGCAGCTATTGTTCAGCGGGAGGCTGCCCAATATGAGGATCCTCTGATCACTGTGAATCCTTTGGTGATCAACGCCATTGCCACTTCCACCACAATGAAGACCAAGTTGATGTATGTGGAGATGAGGGTGAACTCACATCGAGTTCATGCCATGATCGATAGTGGTGCATCTCATGTTTTTGTGGCTCATGGCATGGCGACGCGGCTAGGGCTGAGCATGTCCCCTGCTCAAGACCGCTTTAAGACGATCAACGCTGAGGAGCGGCAGATCGCAGGAATATCCTATGATGTTCCTCTTGTCTTCGGGGAGTGGAAGGGTAAGAACCATGTACGCGTGGTTCAGATGGATGATTATGATGTCATCGTCGGCTTGGAGTGGATACAAAAGATGAAGGCTGCTATAGTCCCTCATCTAAGGGGTGTCCAAGTGATGGATGAGAGATACCTTTGCTTTGTTCGTTGCCTACAGTTGGCTCGGTCGGATAAGTCAGTGCGACCAGGGAAGGCTCAGAGTACATCCATATCGGCTGCTACTCTTGAGATAGGCTTACGTCGGGGCGAGCGGACCTTTCTGGCTACATGGGTGACGGCCCCTGTAGAAGGTCCAGACGACGTACCAGCGGAAGTGAAGAATTTACTTGAGGAGTTCTAGGATCTTCTTCCGCCTGAGCTACCAAAGGAGCTTCCTCCCAGACGTGCGATTGATCACTGCATTGAGTTGGTTCCTGGGGCAGCTCCTTCTTTCCGACCCCCATACCGCATGCCTCCTGCAGAGCTCGTTGAGCTGAGGAAGCAGTTGGATGAGCTCTTAGCAGCTGGGTTCATCCAACCCTCCAAGTCTCCATTTGGTGCTCCTGTGCTTTTCCAAAAGAAAAAAGGACGGTAGTCTTCGCTTCTATGTTGACTACCGTGCCTTAAATAAGATCACCATCAGGAACAGATACCCAATTCCATATATCCAGGACCTCATTGACAGACTGGTGGGCTACTATCTTCACCAAGCTTGATTTGAGATCAGGCTATGGCAGGTCCGCATAGCTGAGGGAGATGAGGCGAAGACAGCCTGTGTCACCCGGTACGGCGCCTTCGAGTTCTTTGTTATGCCATTTGGCTTAACCAATGCGCCGGCTACCTTCTCCCACCTGATGAACAATGTTTTGACACAGTTGCTAGACGATTTTGTGGTCGTCTACCTTGATGATATCGTGGTGTACTCGACCACGATGGAGGAGCATTTGCAGCATCTGAGATTGGTGTTTCAGAGACTGAGGGAACACCAGCTGTATGTGAAGAGGGAGAAATGCTCTTTTACTGCTTCTGAGATCCAGTTTCTGGGCCATGTGGTAGGCCATGGCACTGTCCAGATGGATCCTGAGAAGGTGCGTGCCATCGTCGAGTGGGCCGCACCTACTTCCCCTACTGAGCTCCGATCTTTCCTAGGAGTGGCGAATTTCTACAGGAAATTTATCCAGGATTACTCCAAGATCGCAACTCCTCTTTCTAACCTCCTGAGGAAGGAGACTCCTTGGCTATGGCAAGAACGACATCAGACTGCGTTTGCAGAGTTAAAACGCAGGATCGCCAGTGAGCCGGTTCTTCGTATGCCGGACTTCAGTCGGCCCTTTGAGGTCCATACCGATGCCTCTGACAGAGCGATCGGTGGAGTGCTCTTACAGGAGGGTCACCCAGTGGCATTTGAGAGCCGGAAGTTAAGTCCGGTGGAGCAGCGTTACTCAGCTCACGAGAAGGAGATGGTCGCTGTGATCCATTGCCTTCGAGTTTGGCGCATCTATCTTCTCGGTAGCGCTTTCGTAGTGAAGACAGATAATGTCGCCAACACATACTTCGCTACGCAGAAAAAACTTTCACCTAAACAAGCGAGATGGCAGGAATTCCTCGCTGAATTTGACATCACCTGGGAGCACAGACCGGGGCACTCCAATGTGGTTCCAGATGCTCTCAGCAGGATGTGCACTGTGGTGCTTGCTTCTATATCGAGGATTGAGGGTGATCTCCTCGATCGCATTCGGCAAGCTGCTGTTCTCGACGCCAAATACCAGCAGTTGATCGCCGACGTGCGAGAAGGCAACGTTCGTCGTTACTATTTTCAGGGCGACGACCTTCTGATGGCCGAGGGCGGTCAGCCACTTGTTTGGCGACTAGCGGACTTCGACGCGAGTTATTGCGAGAGCTTCACGACACGGCATGGAGTGGACATCCGGGACAGCGCAGGATGCTGATTCTATTATCCCGATCTTGTTATTGGCCCTCCATGCGAGCTGATGTCAATCACTATGTCTGCACCTGCTTGATCTGCCAGCAGGATAAAGTCAATAGGAGGCGTGAAGCTGGGTTGTTACAGCCTCTACCCATTCTGGAACGACCATGGACTTCAGTTTCCATGGATTTTATTACTGGATTACCGAAGGTCGAAGGGAAGGCTTCTATCTTTGTTGTGGTGGACAGGTTCTCTAAGTACTCTGTGTTCATCGCAGCACCTGAGCCTTGTTCAGCCAAGGAGACGGCTGATTTATTCTTCAAGCATGTGGTGAAGCTTTTTGGGCTTCCCCTGGACATTGTTTCTGACAGAGATGCCAGGTTCACTGGTAACTTCTGGACATCCCTGTTCAAGACTCTTGGTTCCGAGCTCAAGTTTTCTACAGTGAACCATCCTCAGACCGATGGCCAGACGGAGAGGATAAATGCTCTTCTTGAAGAATACCTTCGTCACTTTGTGTCGGCAAGCCAGCGCAACTGGGTGTCTCTCCTCGACACAGCGCAGTTTGCCTATAACTTGCAGCAGTCTTTAGCGACCGGCAAGACACCATTTGAGTTGGTGTTAGGACGACAGCTTCTCACCCCCGCTGATGTTGTGCAGCACACCGATGGTGAGTGCCCAGCAGCCTATCGGGTTGCGAGAGATCATGCCGAGGTGCTCCAGGAGACTCGTGATAGCTTAGAGCACGCTGCAAGAAGGATGCAACATTATGCCAATCAGAGTAGACGCGATGAACAGTTCGAAGTTGGAGATCTTGTGCTATTAAAGTTGACACCTCAGATGTGGAGAAAGATCTCAGCCAAAACTGCGCATCGTAGTCTCATTCAGAGATATGAGGGACCTTTCGAGGTCTTGAGACGGGTTGGTGTTGTAGCCTACAGGCTGAAGCTTCCCGACAGATTAAAGCTTCATCTGACCTTTCATGTAAGCTTTTTGAAAAAGTTTCATAGCGACAAGACCGACCCCAGTCGCTCTCAGGGGCGTCGGGCTCCTCCTAGTGTTCGGGTAGAGTTCGATAAAAAGATTGAAAAGATTTTGAATTACATAACACTTGGACAATATAGGAGGAACAGGCGAATGAAATTTTTTGTGCAGTGGGAAGGAACACCCATAGAAGAAGCTAAGTGGGAGAAAGCTTATGATTTGTGGCAGTTTGAGGAGGAGTTGAAGATCTACATGGACAGCCTGTCGTCGAGGGCGACGACGAACTTGGGTGGGGGAGTATGTGATGCTCCCGGGATTTAGCACAAATCCCAAAGCACACCGAGATGGAGCGATGGCGGGACCCTTCGTCATCAGTTGTGTTGGACGACTCGAGTGTGCGATTGTGTCACTGAGGCTGACACAAGTCCATAGGGCGAGGGTTGAGTCGAACCACGGAGTGTGAGTTCACACGTGGATGTGGGCTTCCGACTCGACCCATGGACCCCGGACCCTCTCGCACGAGCTTGCGAGCGTGTGCATCGAGGAGGGTCGACCGCAGGGCGATTCTGAGGTTTAATCGACCCCGAACCAGGCTTAAACCGACCTTCCAGGCTGAACCGAACCGGTTCAGCTGGTTCAGCCGGTTCACGTGGTTCGCTGCATGCGGAAAGGGGGAAAATCCCCTGTTCTTCATCTACGCCGCGTGCGGCATCATCGCCGGTGATTCCGGCCAGCTGGAGACAGCGCGCCGGAATGGGAAGGTTGCTGAAGGTGCGTGACAGCGTGGCGGCGAGGCTGACGGTGAATGGGCGTGGACTCCGACTTGGACGAGCCCAGGGCGGAGATTTAATCTCGCCCCGGTGGACGCGCAATCTCGGGCCATTCGACGGCAGAGATCGGCGCTCGCGTGGCGGCGAGGATGGTTTTCCATCCTCGTCGAGGGGAGGCTGCCTATCGAGCATTCTAAGAGCTTGGGCAGGTCTGGCGATGGCGATTTTTCGGATCTGAGAACAGAGCTTCGCATCTTCCGTCGGCGACGAGGTTTCGGCCGTGGACTCGTCGGCGCGAGGCTTCTAGATCGATTTCCGGTGCCCTGAGGTAAGGAGGGACTCATCCCCTCCGGCGCCGGCAGCCAGACGCGGGAGTAGGATCGGATTTTCCGATCCTCGGTTCCACGCGAGCAACGCGTCCATTGGGTTCAAATTCTTGTCGACGGCGGCTTCTCCGGCGACAATACTCAGGCAGTGACTTCGCCTATCGTCGGCGACCAGATCCAGACCCTCCGGCGTGACTCTGGTGGCCGAACGGTGACGGACGGAGGAGGACTCTCCTCCCCTGTTTCAGCCGGAGACTGGGCTCTGTTCGCACGCGAGCCGCAGAGAAGGGAGAAGGGAGGAGAGAGAGGGTTCATCGCGCGGGTTCGTACGCGTGTCTCGCTTCGTCTCCGACCGGACTTCCCGACGCAGCTTCTCGGAGGATCTCGGTGGGCTCGGCTCGTGGAGTGGTGGCACGCTACAAGGGTAAACCCTCCCCGGATCTATCGTTTGTAGTGGTAGTAGGACGGTTTTCTCGTGTGTAGTGGATAGGGGCTTTACCGCCGTCCGGACTTCGTGTGGCTTTTCGTCCGGACGGTTCTCTTGCGTTATCTGCGCCCGCATATGTGTAGTGCGGGCTGTGCTTGTTTGTAGGGGGCTGCATTGCTTGCTTATTGCAAAGTCCCAGACGTGTGTGACGGCACCCTCGAAGGTGTTCGCCACCGTCCCCTTGTGATTGATTGAGGCCGCGCCGGTGCCTATCTCGGCTGTGTAGAGAAAGGAGTGCGGGTTGAAGATATTTCTATGAGTGCAAAGTGTTTGGAGAGTCTCCATCACTTTGACATAGTTGAGATATCTGTATCCGTGTCCGAGGGGCGGTATCCATACCGAACCCTTCGCGCACGTGGTGTGAGGACTTGTATGAGTGCTGGGCCAGCTTCCGCAACGCGATCCTAACCGGTCGCAGGCCACTCTAGTATAGGGCTGAGATCTCTGTGAGAGGATCTGCCGGTTATGGTTAAATTTATTATAAAAAAAATAAATTTGTCCATAATACTAAGCATGGTTGACTGATCAGCAGCTCAACAATTTTGCTGGATGACAAGCCACAGAAGCTAAGCCTTGACACTGTCATATTATATATAGAAGAAATGTATACACATATGGACTGTGGTTAATTTGTGTTCAGAGGTAATAATTAATAAATCAATGATGACAAGAAGACAAACAGCATGATTTTTGTTTTAAAATTTCTTTGAAGATTTACAATCAATGCAGGATTTATGTCACATCAAAACAAGTTTTTTATTTTCTAAATTAATATAAATGAATGTGGATATATAACATATTGTGTTAACAAATGGAATAATAATTGGCAATTTAATGACTTGTCATATTCTTTTTGTGTATCAAATCTTTTGTCATTTCATGTGAGGCAATTGCAAGGTAGAGAATTAAGGATTATGCAATTAATGTGGACGCCAATTTTGTTCTCCTTTGTTTTTACTTATTTTTCCTTTGACTTTTCTCCTCCCTTTATACGTAATGTGTTTGACTTTTGTGATATCCGGAAAGCCGATCCCATCATTTAATAAGTAGAAACTAGTTAGTGTGATACTAAACTTTGAATATGGGGACTAAAAAAGGACGAGAAAAAAAAAGTAAATTAATAAAATCCTTTAAATTTTCATCATTATTTTCTTTCTTTGTAATTCTATGTGGTAATTAGGTTCTACATTTCATTATTTGTCTTTTATGTTTATTTTTAAAAATGTTAACTATAATTTCTATATCACAATCTTTTCTCCTATTTTAGGGTCTGTTTGGTCCCGCTTCGAAGTTGATTTTAATCAACTTTTAAGTAAAAAGTAGTTAGAAAACTATTTGGTAATTGAAAGCAGAAGCAAAAAAAAGCAGTAAAAAAACAAAAGTTATGAAAGCTATAATTTGATGCTTTTACAGCTTCTACTTCTCTAAAAATATAATTTACATAATTTTATTTTAAATTTTAAGTATTATTATTTTAAATAATTTAAAATTTTAACACTAAAGGAAAATAAAATATATTATTATTTTAAATAATTTTAAAAAATATTTTTATTTATTATTTTAAATTTTGATAATAGTTAAAAAATTATTAACCAAACATTTTATAAATTTTAACAGTGCAGCACAATACAATACAACGCAGTTTAGTACAGTTATAAAACTATTGATAGTGGGGCCAAACAGGCCCTTAGTCTCTTGCAATGAATTTGATTCAAGCATTCATTTTGTAGCAAATCTAGTATATCTTATAATTTTCTAATAAAACTAAAACTATATGAATTTAGTAAAAATACTCAGTACTTCACTTTCACATTAGCAGAAACTCACATTTTTTATTAATCCCGATAGATGAGTTCTTCATCTATTCTAATTCTGTCTTAATCCATTTATCGAATCAAAAATCTCGGCCAAGATAGCATCTGAAGATAATGTCCAGCTAGGCGCAATTGTTGCCGGGGATGCAAACAAAATGGGGAAGGAGAGAGAGGGAGCCTCAATTTTCAACAAACAAAAAAGCTGTGGCCGATCCATAGGAGGATCCAAGCGCCCTAATTTTCAATAATCAATTTTTTAAAAAAGTAAAAGCAAAATTTGATCTCAAAACCATATTATCAACTCAAGCATCACTATTTAAGATCCAATGTGAAGTATTATTCAAAGACTTTGAAGTTGAGAGATTAAATCCATTTTTAAGATCTGTTTTATACAATAAACCACATCTATTTACACACTATGAGAGATTAAATCCAAATTTAAAATCTCTTCTTATATATCACTTTTTTGTAAAATTATAATGTAAACTTTTTGTTCAACGGCTCAAGCAAGAAACTTGTGGATAAACTAAACCCCTCTGAGTTCCACTGGCGTTATTACAGATGGCTTCTACTTTTCCTCCTTGTTCTGCAGGCTGAATGTTGACTTCCTCCATTTTGATGTTCGTGCAAGGCTGACTTTGGCTGCAGTTGAGAGTGATTGCCATGTCACTCGCTGACGTTCCTCTCACTCCATAGTATGTCACGTCACTCACTTCGACTGCAGATATCTTCCTCCATCAATTTGGGAAGAGAAAGATGAACAGAGACAACGCAGCAATGCTCCAGAAAGTGTGGGAAAAAAAAAATACTGCGTGTGATTACTTATGCCTGGATTGGGCAGCCATAGCGTCCATTGCAGTAGTACTGATCTATTAATATCGGTGACGCAGCTGCAGTAATGTTAATGTTGGTGAAGGTGATGACCCTTGCATAGCCAGATCCTCCCTGCCATGTCTTTATCCTTACGCCGGTCAACGTGTTGAATATGTTGCAGTGATGGACGTTGATCTTCTCTACGCTGGTCTAAGAGTTCTTTATGTTTTATTAAATGAAATTTATGGTGAAAAGGATGAAAATTATAATGAATCGGTTTTTCATCTAAATGATTTTTTATCTAAATTCATTATATTTTTTTATCATTTTCATTATGAATTTCATTCAACAAAACATAACCTAATATTGTAATTAATCATGAAATGAAAAACCCTAATTCTCACATAAGAACAACAGAGTTCTCTTCTATTTCTTTTTCTTGTTACTATTTAGTTACCGAAAGATGTAGTATTGCGCCGCCTCTACCACACACAGTCTCTCATGAACGAAAGGAATTAAGAGAACAAGCATGAAGAAAGGTGT
The DNA here is from genome assembly GCA_027563935.2 of Costus lasius. Classification (NCBI taxonomy): domain Eukaryota; kingdom Viridiplantae; phylum Streptophyta; class Magnoliopsida; order Zingiberales; family Costaceae; genus Costus; species Costus lasius. The sequence continues at coordinate 26,107,933 of CM050447.1, read as the reverse complement.
GCAATTTAGAAGCTCCTGTGTTTCATTAAGAGAAATAAAAGAGTTGTCAATTAATCTCCATCTACTTGCAAATTTAAATTTAGTAAGATAACCATGATTAGTCAGCCGGCCCCTCAACCTTTGATATTGCTAGATAACGAACTACAAGCTAAGTGCTCACTACTAGAATTCAAAGCAATTTTGATTGCAATCATCGACTGTGATATAGCACTCTACCACTAATATAAATAGATATAATAGATATTCTTTGGATATATTTTTGTATCAAATATTTCTTAAATTTAGTTGTGAATTGTGATGTGATTGCAAGATACAATCTTCGATGATATGGTAATGAATTGGTATGATTTAATGAAATTGTAGATCAAATTTGGTTGAATCAGAAAATACTAATGGTCATTTAGTGATTGTTTATATTAGCTACAATTGAAACCTACTAAAAGAATATGGATTGATCATTTTAGATCGTAATCTTCTCCATATTAGTAGAAACTAATTAGTGTCATGGACCTTAAAAAGGAAAGACAAAAAAAATGTAAAATATATATGAGAAAATTTAATGAAGAATATCTACTACATACTTTATGCTCATCATAATCTTCTATCTCTGAAAACTCATATCTCCCTCAAGATCGAGGGCTAAATGTTTAAGATTGGGTTGAATTTGATTGGAATAAATAGTTGGATCATCAAAATAATTCTCATTCATGGTGTGATACTCATCAAAGAATGTGTTACTGAAGTTGGTGGCAACCTCACATGGCGAACGAGGTAACACATGAAAGAAAAAGCAATGCTCCAAATTTGTGCTCACATCACTCTTTACGAGCAAATTTTTAGAATGATATCAAATGTTATTGATCTCAACTTACATGATTAGTGCCTTTAGAAGCACTAATTAAGCTAGCAAGACACCTTTCTAAGCTAATCAGAACATATCAGAAGACAAACACACATACACAGACACACAAATCTCTTCCTTAGTTCAAACAGGCAAGAGTAGGAATTACAGGCTCTCTCTTCGTCCCCTGCACATTATAACAGTAGGCTACAGCTTCAGCGTCAGAGTTGACCGACCGGATTTTCACATTGTCAAACTTGATGTCCCTGCAAGGCTTCGTTTGGCTGCAACTGAGAGAGATCGCCTTCTCGCCGGTTGCTGTTCCGATCAGTTGACTGAAGAGTACATCACTGATTTCAACTGCCGACGTCTTGACAAGCAAAACAAATATCAGAACTTGTGTCCGCTAAATCTTTGTCCTTAAAGAAAACATTTGCAGTCATGGATTACCTTGTTGCCGCAATTGTTCCCTCCGTTGCAGTAGAATTGATCTATTACTATGGGCTTATACACGTCAGTGAAACTGCCTCCGACAAAGGTAATCCCCCTTGCGTACCCTGACCCTCCCTGCCATGTCTTGATCCTCACACCATTCATTGTTTTTCGGAAGAAGCAATTGGACACATGAATCTGCTCCACAGTTGCTTCAGAGCCATGCATGCCTAAGCTGCCAATGCTGATGCCATGGCCAGGGCCACAGTTTATCTGAGTTATGTTGACGTCAGAGGAGCCACTGCCAATTGCTATGCAGTCATCTCCTGCAACGATCGTTTACTAATTTGATTGGTCAACGATAAACAGGATTGAGATGGCGCCATCACCATCATCATATACTGTACCTGTGCCTATGATTGAGTTGGATATGGAGATATGCTGGGAGTTCTGTAGGTAGATGCCATCAGTGTTGGGGCTCTCGTCCGGAGCTATGATGATGACATCTGTTATCTCACCTCCGCTAGTTTGTCCTACAGCCAGATGCTTCATGGGGCTGTTCTCGAAGGTCAAGCCGCTTATTTTGAAGTTGTTGCAGCTGTGAAGGTACATTGTCTGCGTCCAAAAGTAAGAACAAAGTGATCCAGGAGGGAGACTATGGCGGCATTTAACAAGGAGCAACAGCTGAAAGCACTACTTACATTGGGAGCTGTGGAACATCGCTGCAGTTAACAACATACAAAAGTCAGAGGCCGGTCAGCAGGGATATTCATGGGTGTGTATCAAAAGGATTAGCAACAGATCATTTACATTGTTTTGTCTGCATTCCCACCAAACAGCTCCTCGGCCGTCGATTTTTCCTGTTCCATCGATGAGTAGCCCTTCGGTGTTTGCGAAACCGATCCAGAAGTAATTGTTCTGCTCCCAAACTTTACTGGGAGCCACAATGGTTCCATCAATCTACGTCACAAAATAGTAAGCCTTGTTGTTCAGGAATAGCCAACTATCGAAATCAATCTGAAAAATACCTGGAGATGGATTTGGGACTTGCAAGGTCCATTGAAGATGACGTAGCTTAACAGGAATGAACTGCCTCCAGGAACAAGAACGGTGGAAGGGCCGGCGGCGGCGCATGCCGCGCTCCAAGCGTCTTGGAACGCCTGTGTGGAATGAGAATTAAGCCACGCGCTACATTTATGTAAAAAGTCAGATGCACGGAGTACGTACTTTGACATTGTCGGTGATGTTGTCTCCTATGGCTCCATAGTCAACGACGTTGAAAATGTCCGCGGATCCTCCAGCAGGAAATGAAACAATGACGAGACAGCATACAACAAAAACTTTGTATCCCTGCACACATACAGAAATCACGAATTAATTAATAGCTTTGAGAAACTATATATGACGACGAGGTATAATTTTGCCTGCTCTCACCATTCTTTACACAATAAACTATGGATGGCAAATAAAAGGGAGGCACAATTTCACTTATTTATAGTGGAATTTAGTCATAGTTTTGATCATTATTATGTAAATGTAATGAAACTTTCTCTACTATTTCATTTGTGGGCGATGGCCAAATAGAGGAAGAGAGTAAATCCTCTTAAATGTATATATGTCAACAACAATTAATTAGTTTATGGAATATTAAATATAATTTCTACGAGTAATAGACAAATGGAATCAATCAAAATCGATTTGTCAGGAATTTATGACAATTATGGATACCTATCAAGATATAGATAGATAAATACCTTTTTTTAAATTCAAAAGCATGTATTGATACCTTTTTTAATTCAAACATATGGTATGTCTTTTGTTCAAATTCATAAGTACATTCTACTTTATTCAAATATATATGTATATACACACCATTAAAGGCTAATTATCATTCCATGGATGATTAATTATCTAACATGTCTATGATCTATTTCCTTTTTTTTGTATAACGCAATTGCATAAAATATTTTAAATCAAAGATTAGATTTTATTAACTTTTCAACATTTATATATACTAAGTAGCAATTGCGAAAAGATTATTGCAAGGGAATGGTTAGTTTGATCTTGTTACAAATACGATGAGGGAGGTAATTTAAGTTAAATTATTAAATATCAATATGACTATGATAATATGTTTAGAAAATTATTATTAAATTTTGTAAAATTTAACTCATTTATAGTGAATTTAGATATCCAATTAGTTGATCGAATAAATTTAAGTTGGTTACAATCATATTCAAATTTAAATATACTGGCAGCAATGGAAGAGTGTGTGATTAGAAAGAAGGAACTCCCTCCTTGGCTTACTTTGATGGAGGAAGGGTGCTCCTTAGAAACTTGGCTCCCATAAATAGGAAAAACAAATTCATACCCTAGGAAAACGAAAAGACCAAAATACCCTTAGGTATGCAACTAATTACGTGAAAGAATTTTACAAAAATGCCCATAAGTATTAATTTCATAACTAATTCTTAACGCATAGGATGTTGTCTTATGTAGTAAATTATGCCAAGTCCACAGCTTTATTTTTGGGTCTGGTTCGCTGTCTGAAATTTGTCCCGGTGCGGCTACATACAACACTTTTTATTATAATGCATCTAAAATTCTTCATTATTTAATTATAAAATTAATTATTATATAAATATATCAAATTATTTCAATTTATAAAAGAATTTAAAATACAAAAGTGAAAAAAAGATATCTCAAGTATTTGCAGATAGCTAAAAACCAAACGAACGCCGTCGCTCGAGTCTTTAAGCAGAGAGCGCCCCGCGATCCAGCTCGATATAAGGCGCAGCGAGGGAAATTTGGAAACTACTAATGGAGCGATCAGAAAATGGGGACCCGACGGTGGTCGCTATCGAGTGCATTGCCGGGAGCGGCAGGGCGGAGGAGTGGCGGCAGGGCGGAGGAGTGGTCGCTATCAGAAAATGGGGACCCGACGATTTATGTTTTGATTGAGAAAACCTTCAGAAACATCCAAAAAAAAAGCGAATGATCAAGTTGTTTGCGTTGTGCATATCAATTGATACAATTGTTTATTTCCAACTATAACCAGCTTATTTTGGGAGTGATGTCCTTCAATGGTTGACTACGTGAAGGAAACATTATACTTATTTTCCTCTCCTGATATAATAATGTCGCCAATACTGGATCATATTTTCTTGTAAAATATAAAGTCAACATTATACTTAATAATAACAAGACTGCAAAGCTTGTAGATCTTACGCCATGTGAATCCTCGGAATTTACGTCTTGATCACGAGGAAACCTCGAACTTGGTCCGTATTTAGTGATAAAATAAATTGGCAATTTGGCATTGAAGCACTAGGAAGGGCTCTGTTTTCAAATATAGTGAATCTAGTAGCAAATAAAAAATACAATAAATCTAATAATAAATGCAAACACGGAAAGGGATGGCAGCAACTAAACACGTTTGCAAGTTGGTGTAAACTTACATATTGACATTGAAAGATCTCAGCTAGTCAGCTTAGCACGTTACCACGGTGAAGTCAACGTTTGTCCATTCACTTGGATAACGCAATCAACTTCACCAGGCAGGTCTTCCTTTCAACGCCGACCCAAAAGAGAAGGCTTGATTCCAAGAACACAGTTTGAGTTATTAATCAATAGGCAGAATCAGATCACTTTTCTTCGTTCACAAGCTAATGTTCTCACAACAGCCTTGTGTTCCAAGGATCAAGGAGCTCGAGGGTGGTCTGCGCGCTGAGCAACGCACAGCTCAAGGACGGTTATATTCCCTTTCCATGGGAAAACAAGGTGGGAGATCTGCTACAAGTGCCCTTCTCCAGCGCATTCCTCTCCCTCATCGTGCTCCCCAAGGCGTCCGACGCCAGCTTCGCCGCCCGCTTCAATTCTTTCGAGGACACCCTTGCAAAAGCCAACGCCTGGCTCCTTTCCGCGCAGACTTCCGGCGTCCCCATCGTCTTCACCAACATCCAAACTGAGGCACTGCTCACCAAGGCAAGACGAAATTACTGAGATGAATCCACTTTCTAAGAAAGTAAGCTGACAGGTGGTTGGTGGGTGTACCAGGCGCAAGGCGAGATTGTTTCCAGGACGGTGAATTCGGACTCGACGACGGACATCTCGAACTTGGCGAATATTAGTCTTTGCGAATTCGAGGACTACCATGGAATCGACATTGGGATGGTCAGAGCGGTTAGGTTGTGGTACCGCCCAGTTGCAGGGGAGATGGGGATGGAGATCAAGCTGCAGGAGGGGGATACTAAGCTCGGCTTTGCCATTAGCCGCACCGACGAGGTCTTCTCTCGCCTGCTGCTGATCAGGCACTCCCACAAACATGCAGTATTCATCTTTGACATTCTTTCAATTTTTAGGGATTCATCTACATATCGTCGGTGACGGACGACGATAGCACCGGGGTTGCGGCGGCGCGGACAAGACTGGGGGAGTTGTACCAGAGAGCCGCAGGAGCGTCGAAGCTCCTCGTTGTCTCACGAGTAGGGAACGAGAAGGTGCTCCCATGGTTGGTCTCGACCTCGGGAACAATCCGGTGCTTCGACACGGTCTCCCTCAGCCAGAAGCTCTCCCTTCACCGCCATGCGCTGAAGCCCATTTTTCTGCATCTGTTCATGTGGGACTCGCCAGCGCTTGCTGTCGGGAGAATAGTCGAGGCTCCTACTCCTGCGCCACAGCCAAAAGCTTTCGGGCCAAGACCTCCCAGCGATGAAGATGCTCTTCTGCCAGTGATGGCACATCATTTCTTCAGACACCGGCAAGTGACAGAAGAGTATCCCACCCTGCAGCCGATGTTTGTGTTTGCACCGTCATCGCCGGAGAACGATATGCCGGATAACTTGGCTTACGAAGTATCCTCTGGTGCAAGAATTAACAGGGACACAGACAAGTAGGGGGCGGATCTCTACGATTCCGCTGCTCTGACGCTAGCAGCTATTAAGTTGGTAAGATACATTTTGCTGTGCTGTAACTGCTGTTTAACCTGTTGCTCAATCTAGATCACTAGTCTTCCCTAGTGATTCCGGCAAACATACCACATTCCCCAAAAAGATGGAAGATCGCGCGCGACGTTTCTTTTTTACTTTATTCCACCATATGGCAGATCTCGGATTGCTCTTAAATAGGTAATAACAGATTCATACTTCACAACTATAGACCAGCTGATTTTTTTTTTTAAAAAAAAAAACATTGATTGAAAGTTTATGCTAACACTAGTGAAAATGTTAGGACTCGAATCCAGACAGTTTCGCTAACACTCTAGAACCCAATTACTTTAATGCACACTACCAGCAAGAAGCAAAAGAATTATCCCAGCTTCCAGCTGGTTAGATACGAAATAACCATATCAACTCACTAGAACTTGCAAATTATGCTACATTTTTCTTTATGATTCAGACAGTAAATTCCCTAATCTTTAATCTAAATTCAAAAAAGAATATTACCATAATCTTTAATCTTTAAACCAGAAGGCAGCTGCTTGAGAAAGACGACTCTTTTACCCATGAACCTCCCAGCGAGAAAAATCAGAACAGCCGCCAAGTGATGCTCGCCCTAAATCGTAGAAAAGGACAGCATCGGATACGCCATGTCGAGCACCTTAGCAACGATATTAGACAAGGGACAAACTGGCGGTTCATCAACATACCTGAGCCTGGTGGGTTTAGGTTTGCGGCGGTTGGGGACAGGCGCCTTCGCGTCGTTAGAGGGGTAGAACTTGTGGGGCTTCGCGGCCTCCGTAGCCGGAGGCAAGGGTTTGCGGTCATGGCGGAGGAAGGAACCGCGCTTTGATCCCACGCTTGTGGTTAGAGGTGGCCAACGGGCCGGATCGGCCAGCGGCCTGCACGGCACGGCACGACGCGGGCCGGGCACGGCACGACGCGGGCCGGGCACGGCACGGCCTGTTGACCAAGTCTACGTGCCACGGGCGGCCCGTGGCCCAACTCAGGTCGGGCTGGGCCGAGGCCTCTCGGCCCGTGGGCCGGGCCGGGCACGGCCCGCAAGCGTGCCGGGCCAGGCACGGCACGGGCCCGTGCTCAGCAAGGCACGCGGGGGCCGTGCCAGGCATGGCACCCTGGCCGGCACGGGCACGACACGGATATTTGGGCGGTAACGGTCGAAATTTTCGAATTGAGCATGCGTTTTTACCCAAATAGCCTTATAACGGTTTGAAAAAATTTAAAAGTTAGGGATATAATTGTCTTTATGTTATAAAATTACCATTTTAGCCCCTTTTAATAGTTAAAAATAGGGGATAAATATGTAAATTTATACCCAATTCATCCATATAAATTGACCCCCCCAACCCTCTCGTTTCTTCACACAAGTTTCCAATTAACTTTGGATTAATTTCTCATTCTCTCTTAATACTCTCTTAATCTCTTTTCTAAGTCTTGAGTTTCAATTAGCCATCAAGATTTCAAAGCTCCCTCGGTCTAGTCACGTGGAGAAGATCAAGTAAGTAGTAAAATAATTTACTTTTAGTCTTTTATAATGTAATTGTACTTAAATTTAAATTATTCTAATATAATTTTTTTTCATAATTATGTTTAAGTTAAGGTTGTTGAAAGCTGAAACCTCAACTTCTTAGTTCTTACTAAGCGATCTTCAAACACATGATAAGGTAATTTTTTAATGTATAATTTATTATTAGTAAGTATTTAATCTTATTTTATAAATTTTTTTGGCTAACTTTTAATATTATATGTAGAATTAATGGTGGGATTTAACAATACATGAGATCTTTTGCCATGGGAGCTTGAGGCATTAGAGCAGGAGCTAATGGGGACAACTGACCCTGTTATGCCACCCAATCAAGATGCCAACCCTCCGCCTTACGACCAAAATCAACAACAGCAAGATCATGTTGAATTTGAGCCTACTAACACTATGCAGGGAGAGGAGGGATGCAGTGCAAACCCTCACGAGTCTACTGTGTCGGGCTCAAGAAAACGCATGAGCGACGTTTGGAAGAACTTCGATGTGGTGATGATTAACGGCGAAGAAAGAGCCAGGTGCAAGAAGTGCAGAAAAATCATGACTTGCAAATCATCGGGTGGAACTGGTCATTTGGCTCGCCACATCAAAAGCCATCAAACTCAAATCGATCGTGCACAGGCTACTCTCAATCTTTCCTCTAGTTCTTTTGAAGTTTTTAATTATTCTACTGAAGTTCTTAGAAAATAATTAGCTAAATTTATTGTTTGGGATGAACAACCATTTTCTTTAGCAGAAAATTATAAATTTAAAAAATTTATACATAAATCACTACAATCTAAATATAAAAAAGTAAGTAGACAAACCATGCGTAGGGATGCTATAAAATTTTTTTTCTGAATATAAAACTAATCTTGTACAAGCTTTAATTACATTAACTTTTTGTATTTCTTTAACATCTGATATTTGGACCAGTAATCATTCTAATCAGTCATACATGTGTATTACGGCACATTGGATAGATAGTGAATTTTTTATAAAAAAAGAATTATTGCATTTAAAATTTTTGAATATCCTCATACTGCAAATGCTATAGTTAGACAATTTCATAGCATTTTACATTCATATAATATAATTAATAAAATTTTTTCAATTAGTTTTGATAATGCAAGTAATAATGATAGTGCAATTGATAAATTAAAAAGATTATTAAATCCAATATTTAATGGTGCTTTTTTTTCATATACGATGTGCATGCCATATTCTAAACTTATGTGTTCAAGATGGAATAAGAGAAGTAGATGAACATGTAACTAAATTAAGAAATGCTGTTAGATTTGTTACTTCTTTTACTTCTAGAAATCAAGATTTTAGACAAATATGTAAATCTTATGGTTTGTCATATAAAAAATTTAAACTTCATATTAAAACACGATGGAATTCTACTATGATATGCTAACATCATGTTTTCCATTTAAGGATCCTCTTACATTATTTTATAATGAAAGAATGTCTGATGGAAATATTGAAGAAAATGATTGGGATAAAGCAAAGTTATTACATAATATTTTAGAAATTTTTTATAATGCTAGCACTCATTTATCTGGTGTTTATTATCCTACATCATGTTTAATTTTAGAACATTTAGTTTTAATTAGTGAAATTTTTTCTCAATATAGACATGATGAAAATGTTTTTCAAGTAATTTTTAAAATGGAAACAAAATTTAAAAAATATTGGAAAAATATATCTCCTTTATATTGTTTAGCTTTAATTATGGATCCTAGATTAAAATTAGAAGGTGTTCATATTTTATTAGATGAATATTATAAAAATATGGAACTTGAAGGAGTAGATGAGAAAAAAAATGAAGTTTCTACCTTATTAGATGAAATGTATAATGTTTATAATTTAAAATTTGGAAATACAATGAATCCAACATCCTCTCAAACTAATGTATCTACTAGTAGTAAAAATATTACAGGAAGAATACGCTCAATTTTAAATAGAAAAGGAACATCAACAAGTCGATCTAGTAATTTTAATGAATTAACATTTTTTTTAGAAAATAATCATACATCTTTACTCACAGAAGAACAAATAGATAATTTTGATATTTTATCATGGTAGAGATCACAAGGAAAATCATATCCTGTGGTTTCTGCCATGGCACGTGATCTACTAACTCCTCCGGTGTCTACTGTAGCATCAGAGTCTTGTTTTAGTGCAGGCGGCAGGGTGCTGGACGAGAAGCGAAGCCGAATGAATGAAAAAAGCGTGGAAATGTGTATTTGTCTTAAAGATTGGCTAGATGCTGAAGATCGTCTTCAAGATAAAGGTGGTCGTTCAACTTCATCGGATGATGATGAACAAAGTCTTGGAAGTGCAAGCGGAAGCAACAATGGATAAACGTTGTAATAAATAATTATAAAAAAAGTTGTAAAAGAGTTGTAGAAAGAGTTGTAAAAAGAGTTGTAAAAAGAGTTGTAAAAAGAGAACTACATAGACCTGATTCCTCCTTTGAGTGGGGTACATAGGCAGCCTGTAATGGGTCCGGTCTAAAATATATAAAATTTTAACATTTTTTCAAAAATTTGTGCAATATACATTCTCAATTTCTCAATTATTTTTACTTTTTCATATTTTATATATTTTAATTAAGTAATAATTTACTTATTAAATTAATTTATTTTAATTAAATTTTATTTTTTTTTTAAATTTGGCACGCGGGCCAAAGTCGGCCCGTGGGCCAACTTTGGCCCATGGGCCACAATCGGGCTGTGCCAAACACGGCCCGCATTGCTCATTTGGCTCGTTGGGCCATATTCGGCCCGCGTGCCGAAGCCAGCCCGCGGGCCGGATCCGTGCCCACTCTCCTGCGGAACCGTGCCTGGACCGGCATGCCTAATCAGGCCGCGGGCCGTGCCGGGCCCAGCATTTTTCCCCGCTGTGCCGTGCCAGGCACGGCACGATTTGAAACGGGTCATGCCTGGCACGGTCCGCCAGGAACCGGGCCTGGGCACGGCCCATGGCCACCTCTACTTGTGGTACATCTTTGTATTATTTTAAATTTTTGAAAAATAATTTTTAGAAAATCAGAGTTTATATTGAATTTTTGACGATTTTTTTGAAAGTTTTTAAGATTTTTTTAGATTTTAAATAAGTTTATTAATTAAATTATTTTTTTAGATTTTAAATAAGTTTATTTATTAAATTAAAATTAAGTTTTAATTTACAATTAAAATCGCATTTATTGGGGCTTGAACTCATGTCACATCAAGGGTTTGGATTCAGCCAAACGACTAAACTAAAGCACAATTTAATTTCAAATCGGGTTAGTTTAATTTTATTTTGGTTTTATATTAAACCGCACCAGTTTGATTTCCGTCAGAGGAAGAAATTGGAGCAGGAAGGAGTTCGCCAGAGTTTGCATCGCTTTAGCTTCCAGTGTAGCCAGCAATGAAGGTTTCTTCACCCAGGGCGACGATACAACTTCATAGCAAGTTAAGCTTGCTTCTCATTATTTTGGTGGAGTTTAGATTGGCTTAGGCTAGGTTTTGTGCATCGACGGTGGCGGCACCACCATCGATATGCGTCGGCCGCTGCAAGTGCTTCGACTGTGAGTCTAAAGCTCGCCGCAATTAGTTATGAAGCATACCTTCGTCGTCAGGAGTCTTCTAGCGAGGAATGACAATGAACAGACGCTCGATGCACCCTCGGGAGCTCGCCGACGCAAACGGCAGATGCAAGTCCACAACCTTGCACGGCGGTGATTGGACGGCGCGGCGAGCAGTTGGCTCGGGTCGATTTTCCGGATTTGGGGTCGGTTTATTTAAAAATAAACCCGACCCAATCATTGGATGAGTTTGAAATTGATTTGAATCGGCTCAACAGATTGAGCGGTTCAATTTCCCTTTCGGCCCAGCGTTAGTTTTTGGACCGGTTCGAGCCGATTGTGGTCGAATCTGGGCCAGTCCAGATACTCATTAGAAAGCTTATGAAATTGTCTATCCAATAGTACCAAGTTTATCACTAGATAGCTTATAGATTTTGTGTAATTTATGTTTAAAGTGTCGGTCTGACTTGGTTCAAGGTGAATCTGACCGGTTCACTCTAATCTTGTCCGGTTCGGTGGCTTTTGGGTCTAATTCGCTGGATCTAAGACCGGTTCCCTAAGTTTTTTTTGGGTTCTTTCCTATCTGTTGGTAGTCTTGGTTTACAAGTTAAGATTATTATTGATGGAGTTTATGTACAAATCTATGTTTCAGAGTGAGTGATCCACTGATTGGTTTGCATCGTTTGATAATCGATTTTGTTGGCTTCTCAAAGGTAAGAACTCAAACCAGATTTCTGTAGATAAGATTTGCTAATTTTTAGTCCAATTGACTCAGTTAGTATAATATTTTATGCATCAGTTTTCAGTTTGTAGTTGTATATATTTTGACATGCCATTACTAGTATCCACGTTGTGGACAGTTGTATTTTTGCATTAAGCATATACCCAGTTCCCTTCAGTGTAGTATCCACTTTGTGGATAGATCGAGGTCTCAAGTTAGCATGCATCAAGATTCGTGACACTTGGTAGTGCATGTGTTCACCATATAAGGTGCATGATTTACCACCTTATCATGGGTAATCGGGGTGACGACCCCACAGGCCGATAGGTATTGCTCACAATAGTTTTCAAGTATGACATCAGTTTTTGTATTTTACATTAGTATGAATTTGATCCACAAATCACTCAGTTTAACTAGTTTATACAATTGAATTAAAGTTTTCATATACAATTTTCGGTTCATAGTTGTTATAGTTTGATATTCAGTTTTGATATATTGTTTTCTGTTTATCTTACATTCTTGTTATGCATTTTGCTAGTTTTCCTTTTTGGATCTAAGGGATTACCTTTTCTTCTGGGGAGAAGCTTACTTGATATTTCTTTGCTAAATCGTGAAGGATATTACGCATTTGCAGTGCAGGAGGAGTCAGATCGTTCGCAAATCCTCGCAAGCACAATTACGCTTGAAGTGATTCAGGTGGCATGAGAATCCATGAGATAGTTATTAGAGCTTAGTTGATAATTGCATTTGTCATTTGATTATTTTGTAAAAACTAAAGTGTTAGCTAGTTGAGACAGTTGTACACCAGGCTGGGGTTTCGGCTACCCGTCCTCGCCTTCTTCAGATCAGACACAACGCTTGCCCCATTTGAATCGTGTGCAATGGTGATGGGCGTTCAATATCTTCTCATCAATTGGAAGAAAGTTGCTGAGACGATTTGAAAATTTTCAAAATTAAATATTAATAACTTGAGATTTTTTTAATTTAATAGATCTCTATTAAAGCAATAAGATATTATTTTTATAAATACGGATAATGAACGAATATTATGATGAGATTTTTTAAGATTACGTTATCAACAATAAAAATCTTTAATCCTTTACCGATTGAACTAACTAATCAATTATTTTCATAGTCCCTTCGTGGTTTAAGTACGGGTGCGCCAGAAAACACCTGAACGTGTCATGACATGCACACACTACTTCCCGGTGAGCTCCCAACAAACCCCTCTCCCCTCCCACACCTTTGTTTTGTTGAGTTCTAAAACATTTCTTAAAAGCTTCAACATATTTCTCATGGCTTTCACTTATAGACGGTGATGATAGAATTTTATCAATAAAAAGTTTATGTTCTCATCGTTGGAATTTCATTTAAATAAGAAAATAATATATTTCATATAATAAATATTGCTCATTTCGATGCATACCAATTGTTGTGGCAGCTAGGGCCGCCCATTATACGGGTCAGCTCGATAAACCAAATAGAATAAGTTGGTTTGGGCTAGGTTAAAACTATATGATTCTATTTAGATTCGGAATCAAAATATATAAAAAAAATTTCGTTTCAATTTTAATTTTTTATTTTAAAAAACTATAAAAATCAAACTTATATATTAAATATTATATAATCTCCAGCTGATTTCGGCTCGACTGCACCACCCCCACTACTCTGCCTGCTCGTGTTCTTCCATGAAGAGTGCTGCATAACGTGCTTTGCATGCAAGTGCGCGTGGCACGCCGGTATTGTCTGTTCTTGGCGTATTTGTATTGTACCCCACCGCATGTCCGCATGAGTGCATTGCCCACCGCACCTATTTATGTGTGTCATGCTTATGCACACGTGCGGCGTCCCAGCGCTGTACACTACGCTTCGCCTGCAATAAATCACACGAAGCACCTAGCTTGAGCGGCTTGTATTGTGCCACATGGAGCGCACACTTTGCACGACTATGCATATTGTCACGTCCTAAATTACGGTAATATTTTTTTTTAACTTTCCACGTGAGTTAACGCTTGACTCGAGTTCAATCCCGCCCACAAAGGGGCACAACAGTCGTAACTGCTAAATTGAGCGCAACTGGCGGAGTCGATCCCTCGAACTGACTCCCAACCCGACTATGAGCCCGACTATGGACTCAATAAGGATCGCTGTCGTTCCAACACTGCTCTGGTCAATGTAAACGATTCACCGGAGACCGTTGTCGTCGAGTCGAACCGGGTTCACCTGAACCCAAAAAGGGACGCACTCGTATCTGACCACGTCGGACGAGGTCCACAACAGAGTACTCAGTTGTCCGCGGATCGAGCCGGCGCCCGGCGATCACGGACAGTCGTCCACACGACGTCGCACGCTGATGGCAGAAGAAACCTGACTGGCTCCTCACTCGCACACCGGCGAGAAGGCCGAACTACACTCCACCGGTAACGTCGCGCAAGGACGACGGGGAACCCGGCGGCCTGGTCCTACTGGCCCGTAGGCAAGAACGGTCATAGGGGAAGACTCGCTCGAAGGTAGTCAACCCAGCCGGCGATAATCGGCGCCGAAAAATACAGTGCTCGCACGATCTATGTTGAAGATGGGAATGACCACCGCTAGCCGCTCTCCCCTGCTGGAGGAGAAGGCCCCGCTGCGCTCCTCAGATGGCGATGAAGACGCGTCCCAACAGCTCGCCGACCAGAGTCCGTCCACCAGCAGGTCAGCCGGAGGAGAGACGACCACAACCGGGCGTGGGCGGCGACCGTCCACATGGAAGCAGGAGAAGACGGGCGTTCGCTCCTTCTTGGGTCGACGACGAAGGCTTTGGCGAGGCTGTCCGCTCGCACACAGGGGGAACACACGCCGACCGAGCTACGCTTCCACGCGGGCAGAGGGAGACCACCAAGGCGGGCGAAGGCCCACAGACGAAGTGCCGCACGCAGGCGGCGGACCGAGCTCCTCGCACGCAGGCGAGCTTCAGCTCCAAAACTTCTCGCACGCAGGCGAGCCGGCAGTCGGAAGAGGGGAGAGGGCTCGCCGGAGGAGCGCGGCCACGACAGGCAAATGGCGACGGAGGGAAAGGAAAGAGGCATCACCGAGAGCAGTGAACTCGACCGGAATGAAGACCGAGAGGTATAGAATATACCTGGGCGATCACACGGCCGCCGGCTCCTTCTAGTCGGAGAAGCTGATGCCATAACGCCTTCCGAGGCGGTCTAACGGCGGTCATCGCCGACGGAGACGAAGAGGAAGAAGAGGACGGAGGGCTCCACGGTAACCGATCCACCCACCCACACCACCGGTAGCGTTCGGGAGCTCGGTGAAGGACGTCCGACGACATCGGCTAGTCGGAGTCAACCGGAGAGGAGAGGTAGTCCGGATGGGAGTGAGCGAAGATTGGCGAAAACACGAGTTAACGGAGACAACCCCTTCTCTCTCCTCCTCATAGCTCTTTCACTCATTCGCCCCGAGTCAACGCGACTCTCGAGGTGACAGTGCCCCACACCGTGCATCGCTTCCCGTCCGTCGCATGCAAGCGCCCGGGTGGCTTTCGCCCGTTGAGGCTAAAATGGGTGGATCCGGGTGGTACTCGATCCGCTGCTTTGACCCGATCCACATAAGGATTAGTAGTGGCTGGCCTGGCTGGAATTTTGGGCCACGCCTAAATTTCGGCCTATTAGTCCCAAAATGGCCTAACACCTATCCCCTAATGCAGTAATGCTGTATTTTTAAAATTATATACAAATTACTTAAAAAATTTACTTTGGTTTAACTGCCCAACTGAATCCTGAATTAAGTTATATATAGATTTTATGTAAAATTGATTGGATTTTGATTTAGAAAAATTTATAATTTTTTTTTGAGTTAAACCTAACGGAATTGATTTCGATTTTTTCTTTTAACTCGTTTACCAGGATCGAAAACTTTAGGAAAGAAAAACACAAAGGAAAAAGTTTTCCCTCGTTTGGCGATCAGCCCTATTCGCTTACCCTATTTTCTCGAAGAGCTGCCGTTCCACCGCCATTGCCGGCTCCACAAGGTATTTTCTGTCGCTCTCCGCCTCTTCCGCCTCCCCTTCTGCCGCCATCCTTCACTCTTCTCCACCCTCCTTCGCCCGCCCCCCAGCCTCCTCCGCCCTCTTCCACCGAGCTTTCGCCTCCTCTTCTGCCGCCATCCTTTACTCTTCTCCAGCCTCTTCGCCCTCCTCCAGCCTCCTCCGCCCTCTTCCGCCGACCGTTCGCCTCGCCTTCTGCTGCAATCTCTCTGTTTGCTGCAATCGACAAAATATTTGTGTTTGCTGCAATTTTTTTGTTTATTCATATAGTTGCATAGTTTGGATTACCGCTGCATGGATCTAGGCATATTTGATCTAGGCATTCCGATCTCAGATTCAACCTCAAACAGAAAAATTAAGTTCATTTTCGGTTCGCAAAACAAAAAAAAAAGTTTTTTTAACTTGCTGCCTTCACTGTTCAATCTCATTTTCTGATCTCATATCTGAAGCTGCATCTCTCTTCAGCCTTAATTTCTGAACTTCAGTTCATGCTGATCAATTGCTACATTTAGATCCTGCTATTACATACCTTCTTGTTAAATCTGCATTTCTGAAAATTCGACTCAGTTTCACTGAAATCCTGCATTTCAAATTCTGATCAATTGTTACATTTAGATCCTGTTATTACACTGCTAGAGTCTTAGCTTAATCAACACTTTACATTTTCTGAAAATTTCTGATTTCGTTGCAGGATTTGTTTTCTGATTGCTTTTTGATCAACTATAATCCTGCATATTCTGAAATTTTGTTGTAACTCAGATTGACTTAATGTTGGTGAAGCATTTCAAATAAATTGATTTGCATATTCAGTTTAAACATTTTCTTCTTGCGTTCAATTTTCTTCTTACTTTGTTGAATATCTCCATATTTGATCTTTGACGCAAGTTGAAATAAAACTAATAAATTGATTTTAAATATTGTTTGAGATTCAAAGCATATTTGTTTGAGTGAATGAAAATTAGAAATGTATCATGTAGTCATGTATCATGTATGTATTTATTAATTGATTACCATGGAAATTAGTTTGCAAAAATATTCATTAAACAACATACTTCCTATAGTAATGTATCATGGAATTAGGTGGATGAACATGGGTCTATAACTTTGTAAAATTGTTATTTTATAGTATTATTATAATGGCTCCAACTAGAAATGAAGAGAAGAAACATATTGTAATGAACCACCACCACCTTATGAAGTGTATTTTAGCTATATCTAGATACTATATTGTACAATTGCACCAAATTGTACTTTTATTGATGCACTCATCTTATGCTGATAAGCTGTTAATATATACCAAGGTTATCAGGATCACGATCCTACCTAGGAACGGTAGGGGCTTTGTGGGATCGCATCGTAGGATCGTAAGATCCTATAATTATAATATAATAATAATATTTTATAAATTATGTGCATATATTAGAATATAAAATATAAATATGTAACAATTCTAAAATACAATAGCTAAGCAAGTGATTATAAAAGAAATATATAAGTTTTTAAAACTATTGTAAATTAAAATTTTAAATTTTAAAATATATAAAAATGTGTATACTATATAATGTACAACATAAGTTTGAACAAGAGTATAATATTGATAAGAGATAAAAAATTTTGAACAGTACTAAACTACTGATAAGAGATAAAAAATTTGACTCCTATTTTTTATATTTTTATTGTGAATCCATTCGATATATAGGCCTGAACTTGGGCCTCAAAAAAGCAAAGAAATTCAGAAGTTAGGTCAAGCCCTCGGTCACCAAGCCGGCCTCGTCCGCTCTCCAGGACGCAACCCCGGCCAGCCTTCCGAAGCAAACGATAAATAAAGGCATTTCTCCAAAGCAAAGCAAAGGGGAAAAAGCTACAGGGAGGGCACTTGGTGAAGGTCTCCTCTCTTCAAGCACTCTCTGTCGTGAGCTTCTCTTGACTTGGACCTCTGTTCTTGGCAGCAACGAAGGGCGGCGACAAACCTTCACTTGGTGGCGGCGAAGAGATTCCTGGCGGCCCCTGGTGCTGATGAAGCTTCTCCTGACGGCTACGAAGAGATTCCTAGAGACTCTTGGTGGCAACGAAGTGGCTGTTGAAGGCGATGGAAAACGACGATGGAAGAGGCAGGAACGAACGGTGAAAAAGGTAGCGATGAAAAGGGCAAAAGTAGTGATCGAGCAATGAGGAAAATAGTGGCGTGGAAGATCCGAAGGTGAGATACTTTCATCATTGAGGAAGACGAAGCGACTCCCTTCTCAACGTTTCGATTTTGCTAAGTTAACTCGGTTAACTCCGCTAAACTCGTCCGAGTCAACCGATCCCATCGAGTTGACTCGCGAGTGTGACCGAGTTAACCTTAAACACTGTTTCTGCTGACGAGTTGACTCGCTATTCCTCAGCCAACTCGTTGACTCGTCCAAGTCAACTCGCGTTTTTGACAAGCTTGGTATATACTACCGAGAAAATAGAATACAAACGAAGGGGCCTTTTAAGAAAACTAACTAGCTCTGATCAAATTTGTCTGGGAATGAGTAAGAATGCCTTTTCTAACTTGTATAAGTTACTGTGAGGAACCAATTTAGTCAAAGATACAAAATATTCTAGTGTGGTGGAAAAAATTGCTAAGTTCTTATAAGTATAAGTATTCACTTCAATGAGGTGTTGAGAGCTATTATCAACTTACACACTCACTTTATCAAGCAACTTGATGGTTCAATGGAAGCTCGTGTGATATGCAACACATGAAGATTCTATCCTTATTTAAGGAATGTTATTGTAAAAGTCTATTCATATGAACAATAATATTTCAATTGTTAAAATCTACTCTATATATATATATTGTAAAATGTGTATTTTATTTGTATAATATCTTGTATGTGTGTTTCGTATGTGCTAAAGTGAACTATTGATATTTTATGTTTTTAATATTTTTTAATATTTGTTATAATTATTGAAATTTTTTTGTCGTATATTTCCTTTTTTATATTTTATAATATTTTTAATTCAATAATGATTACAATGGAATATATTTTATAAGCATTTAATTGTATTTTAATAATAAGAGTAGAAGAATATAGATATAGAGTATATATATCAATCCATCTTATTTTCTTTCCCTCTAAATAAACACAAGAAAGGAAAATTTTCTGAGTTTTCTTTTCTTCTAGAAAGGAAAAGTTAGGAATTTTCTTTCCCCTTTACTTTTCCATCCTTGTCAGTAAACATAGCCTTAGTTTTAGGCTGGACTTGCGGTTTGCAGGGTGAAATGTAAACACAAAAACAAAGAACCCTAGTTTTCTGACTTGTGCCCTTTAGGCCTATCCTTCTCACCTCTGAGCAAGAAGATGTTGTTGCCCTGCTCGCTCGCATCTTGCCTTCGAACAAATCTTCGTGAGAAGATAGAGCCGCCCACCCCACTCTCTTGCGATCTCGCCTCCGAGGTTGTTGCCCGTGCTTTGTTGTATAAATGCCAATCAATGAGCAACTGAGATGTTACGCAAATGATATTCTTGTAAATCTTCAATTTCCTTTGTAACTGCATCAATTAATTGTGGATGCTCTCATGGTGAATGGAAGAAATTGTTTGGCTTTAGGTTATTAGCCTGGGGGTATTGCATGAGTTGGGTGAGTTTCTGTTGATTCCCAGGTGTTCTTTAGATTTTCATTCATTCATCTTATGGAGGAAAATAGTTCTTTAAAACTCATATATACTTGTTGATCTGACAAGAGCAAAATATAACTTTTGATATCTGTGATTGAACAAAATATAACTTTACATCATACATCTCTGTTACCAATTTGTTGCTATTTTTCCCCTTTTGAAAGGACAATATAACTTTTGATATCTGTGATTGAACTGATAGTATGTAATAGTTGCATATTTGTGATACCTGTGATTGAACTAATATTATGTAATAGTTGCATATCATGTGCCTCAACTTGATAATTTTCTTTAAGCATCTTCCTCCTAAGATCAAAATTCTATTCAATTCCAAGGTAATTCAATATCTTTGTAAAATTAATTTTTATTTTAATGATATTATTTTTTTGCATGATTTTGAGAAGTTGTATTGAAAGAACATTTAGTGTGCGGAAGAAAAGTTAGGAGATACTATGTGATATAAAGATTATGGTTACAACGACAGCATTGCATAACTATATTAAAAGAATAACATTGCATCATTATATTAGGGGAATAACATGCAATGATAGTAACTTTTTAAAAGGTTTATGTTGATCTTAATTGGATATTGGAAGAAAATTCTATAGATTAGGAAGAAGCAAATAAGTCATTTCAAGTTAATTATAATGAGGTGGATATTATTTGTGATCAAAGTGGACTAGGCTTGATGGAATCCATAAATTTGTGATTGCATTTTTATATATATGTCAAATATAAATTTAACTTATGATTGTAGGAGATAATTTATTATTTTAATCTACATATGATTGTTTATAATATTCTGTTTATTTAACAATGGACTTTTAATTATTATGCAGTAGTTTTGATTACAATGCTGCTCCCAACAACAATTTACTTTTTTTTTATAGCCAATAATTATGCTTTTGACCTTGAAACACAACAATTTTCCAATCTACAACAGCAACAACCTATGTGGGTTAGGGACGATGGAGGAGTAGTTGAGCTTAAATTTTGAGGTAATCTTTCCAAAGCTTTACTGTTGCTGTTGCTCTACTTACTGCTGTGGCTTTCTTAGGTCTATCCTTTGACACATCATTAAGGAAATATACACTTTCAGGAGTTTTCATGGAATAGATTAGCATTTATATATCTGTACATTAAGGAATTGTAATTGTATATTATCTGTATATTTCCTTTCCGCAGGTATACCAAGTGATCTACACTGACAAGGGTGATTGGCACTCGTTTTTTATCGTCATGGTGATAAGGTGATTGCTACTCTATGATATTAACTCAGTTGAGAGAAGAACAATGTCATACATCAGTGATGTCAACTCCCTGGTACCTGCTCTGCACTCTTCAGACTATTCTGTTAAGCAATCAATTGACAGGTTGGCAGAGAGAAAGATAAATTCCCACCTTATTCATAGTAGTCAAGATGAAGCTGATTGCCAGTCTATGATATTAACACAGAATAATGGTAGAAGAATACCATACACTGACGAGGAGTCCTTGTTACCTTCTCTAAACTCTTCAGACTATTTTACTAAGCCATCAATTGATGAGTTGGAAGCAAAAGAGATTGTCGACCCAGGTTACTGCAGTAGAGTTCCGGACTTCATAGTTGGAAGAGTGGGTTATGGGCACATAAAGTTCGTGGGAAACACTGATGTCAGATGGTTGAATTTGGATGAGATTGTAAAAATTGATAGACATTCTGTAGTTGTGTATGATGATGAGGCTGACAAACCCCCGGTCGGTCAAGGCCTTAACAAAGCTGCTGAAGTCAGTTTGATACTTGAAATGAGTCAATTGGGCTCACAGTGTCTGGAATATGATAGATGCAGTCGCATACTGAAGAAGAGTTCTGACAGGCAAGGAGCCTGTTTTATTTCGTTTGATTTGTTGAGTTGCCAGTGGACATTCCTAGTTAATCATTTTAGTAGATTTGGTTTGGATGGAGAAGAGGAAGATGATATCATCATGGAGGATGCTAATATTGATTCAACTGCAGAAGTGAAAGAATCTCCTGTGAGTCCTACGGGTGCTGTGTTGTCACATTCACTTCCTGCTCATCTTGGTCTTGATCCGGTAAGAATGCAAGAAATGAGGGCTTTGATGTTTCCTTCAGAAGATGAGTGTGAAGAACTTAATGGATCATTTCCTAAGATCAATGGTTACAACAAGGAACAGATAAAGGAGGCTTCACCACACCCCAATGTCAAACGATTTGGTTTTATAACTTCACTACAAGGTGCCTCTAAGAGGACAGGTAACAGAAGTAGTGCTTCACCCATTCGAAGAACACCTCAAGCTTTACTCGAGTACAATGTAAATACCACTGACTTAAGCCCATCAAGGGATATTCTTCTGACTGGTCAAAAGAAGGGGATGGCATTGACTAGGGTTTCAAAGGTACTAGGATTTAAACTGGAAGAAAAGCATGCAACTCCTCTATCTGGAGGATGCTCTAAAAATATAGTTGATGCTGCTTTGTTCATGGGAAGATCGTTCCGTGTTGGATGGGGACCAAATGGCATACTTGTTCATAGTGGTACTCCTGTAGGCTGTCCTTACAGTGGATTATCATCTCAAATAAATTTACAAAAAGTTGTCATAGACAAAGCCGTGAGAGATAATCGCAAGAAAATCAACAAGGAGCTTTTTGATTTGTGCTTTTCTTCCCTACTGACTCTGCACAAGTCGGTGGATCATGAAACTTGTGAAATTGAGTATGATTCTTGCAAGATAAAGCTTCAAAGAGTTGTATGCAACCGTTTGGCTCTTCCTGAAATTTGCAATGCTTATATTGATATCATTGAGAAGCAACTGGAGGTTTCTGAGTTGCCTACATGGTGTCGTCCACTTTTGATCCACCAAGTAACTATCTGGGACTTAATAAGAGTTCTATTCTCAGAGCAGAAAATCAGTCAAGAATTGAATGATAATGAAGATGATGATGATAGTGAGGAAATGGTACTTGATAGGAAGGAAATCTCTCTTGACATGGACATTGAAGCAAAACCTTTTGTTCGGAGAGCAAACTTTAGTTTTTGGCTACAAGAGAGTGTTTGCCACCGGGTACAGGAAGAGGTGACCTGCCTAAATGATTCAAATTATTTGGAGCAGATACTTATACTTTTGAGTGGACGGCAGTTAGATGCAGCTGTTGAACTTGCTGCTTCCAGAGGAGATGTTCATCTGGCTATTTTACTAAGTCAGGCAGGTGGGTCGATGGTTAATCGCTCTGACATGGCTCAACAACTAGATCTCTGGAGAATGAATGGGTTGGATTTTAAGTTTATTGAGAGTGATAGGTTAAAATTGTACGAGTTACTTGCTGCCAATATACAAGGTGCATTTGAGGTTTCATCAGTTGACTGGAAAAGATACCTGGGGTTAGTAATGTGGTATCAGCTTCCTCCCGATTCCCCATTGCCTGTGATATTTCATACCTATCAACAGCTTCTAAATGAAGATAGGGCTCCACATCCTGTCCCAGTTTACATTGATGAAGGACCCCTTGAAGAAGCAGTGGACTGGAATATTGGTGATAATTATGACATTGCATATTATCTCATGCTTCTTAATGCTAATGAAGATAAGGATTTCAACCTACTAAAGACTATGTTTAGTGCCTTCTCTTCAACAGATGATCCACTTGACTACCACATGATTTGGCATCAGCGTGCCATTTTGGAAGCAATTGGTGCATTTCCTACAAAGGATTTGAATGTTCTTGATATGAGCTATGTTGATCAGCTGCTATGTCTTGGTCAGTGCCATTGGGCCATTTATGTTGTTCTCCATATGCCTTTCCATGATGATGCACCATATATTCAGACGAAGCTTATTAAGGAGATTCTATGTCAAAATTGTGAAACATGGAGTATTCAAGAGATTCAGTACAAGTTCATTGAAGATCTTGGTATTCCATCAGAGTGGATGCATGATGCTTTAGTATGGGTCATTATTTGCATTTTATCCTCATTCCAAGAATTTTCATATTGATTATAGAAAATTGCTTAATAATTTGAATGTCATCACTCGTGTGCTTTTGTCTCTTCTAGCAATTTGTTATAGAAAGTTTCTTAAAGAATTCTGTTTCCACCTTCGTAGGCAACATACTTTGAGTATCATGGAGATATGCCTGAGGCCCTGGAACATTTCCTTAAATGCGCAAATTGGAAAAAGGCTCACTCAATCTTCATGACATCTGTGGCTCATTGCTTATTTCTCTCATGTAAGTATGATGATGAATGCACAGTTTCTCGTATCTCATCTTGTTCCATCGGTGTCCATACTAAACTTTTATACTAATGTGTTGTTTAATTACTTTATCCGGAAGGAGAAACTGTTAATTTGGAATGTTGATCAGATACGGATATCTATGATAATAGTATGCAACCAGGAATTGTAACAGGGAACCTCAATATGGGTAGCATTGTATAAGGTATCCAAAGATTAGCAAATTTGGGGACTAGGAGAATTAACTTGTATCTATATTTGGGGGATATTACATCTTACTCTTTCATTCCTCCCAGCTGTACAATCGTGGGTTTAGGAGGCTGATTGTAGTAGGAGGGTCTCTAGTTATCCTTGTAATAATTTATTGCTATACATTAATGTAAGATGGGTCTGAACTTAGAAAAAGAGTAGCGTCCTTGGCCGCATTGTCAAAAGGTACAAATGGAGTGTTTAAGGCATTCTTGGTGCATCTTCTTAAGGTGATGCTTGGACTCGATGTCAGGCGTCTCAGTGTGCGCCTCACTCACAATAAAAAATAACTTGAACAAAATTCTAATGCATTTTTTTTCTTGAGGTGACACTTGCACTTGCCGTCAGGTTACAATACAAGAAAATAACTTCAACCAAGAGGACCGATGTAGAGAATTTTGTTCATTATTTCTGATATGAAATAATGCTATAGAAGCGATGATGATGTGATGAAGATATGGATGATAATTTGGATGATCTGACGGATGAAGGTGATGATTGGCAAAAGATGTGTTTGCCATTGGATTTTTAACTTATTTGATTATTTGATTGTGTTGTGATCATATTATGATTTGTGACTACCATTAAGATAAGGTAATTAGTTTTGGTGTCAAATGTGGTGATCTAGACTATCTTTTGCTAAAGGTGCCTGTTGTTTGTGCTATAAGAGGGGAGAATTATGCAAGTAGCTTAGTGCCACTTGTCCATGGGCACATAGTATACATTAGTTTGCATGAAAATAAATCTATGTACATTCTAAGCTGCTTTAGTTTAGATGTAGTGATGAGAGCACTATTGGTTTGTGCATGGAGTCATACAGTGAGAAGTTATGTTTGGTACACCAAATTGTTTGTGAGAGAACCGAAGAATTTGTTGGTAAGTTGGAACTAGAATTGGAGAGGAAACTTCTATATTATGATCCCACCACGCTTTCACTATATTATTTGCTCCTAAAGTCATGTAGCAATCAACATTTTTGAAATGAGCATAATTGTATTATGTTAACTACATTAATCACCATGTTAAATGTAGAATAATTAAAATTAAATATTGATCCTTATTTTTTTGAATACATATAGAAAAAACACAAAAATATGACGTTTTAGCATTTTTATAGCAATTTGGACATCTATACTTTGACTTAATGTAGAATAGTAGAGGGAGGAGAACCTGCATTCCAAGGGTTTGAATTACGTTTAATAATTAATTCACTAATCCAAAGATGTATATTGCATGCTATAACACATAATTAGCCTTTGTATAGACGCAAAGCATACATGCCAAATGTTAGTTTAGACTTAGTCAATCCCTAATCCTATTATTAATAAGGATTTGAGTATATATAACTGATTACATCACAATAATTATAAAATATAACATCATTCTCCTTATTGAAAAGAATTCAACATTAATATGTTAAATTTGAGCTTGACTTGGGTGTCATTTATGAACATAAGGTAGATGGTATTGATTTGCCTCTAGAGGTTGGGCGAATACAAGCAACATGCATTGTTGTTGTTTAGGTGGTTTTGAAATCAATGTGCACAATGGATGTAATTGTTTTCAATTTGGTGGTGGTTAAAAAGTCTTCTCAATGCTCCAACAATAAGATGTTGGTGATGGTCTTACTGGTGCATTACTATCACGGTCATCTACACGCATGGGGAATCCTGCAAGAAAACAATGTTTTGGGTGAAAGAATTGGTCTTTGCGGGACATAACACTTATTGTCTTGGTCGTTTACACGTGGATATCCTCATGTGGCAACGTGCAACTATTGCTATCATTGTGAGACCGAGCAGGGGATGCTTAGCATGAGCTAAACTACTGTGAACTGTGTGTGTGCGGCGGGTGCAGGGGATGCT
Source organism: Costus lasius (assembly GCA_027563935.2). Lineage (NCBI taxonomy): Eukaryota > Viridiplantae > Streptophyta > Magnoliopsida > Zingiberales > Costaceae > Costus > Costus lasius. Next base: position 26,081,865 of record CM050447.1, on the reverse strand, counting down.
TAGCAGTAGTTTAATATTTGTTTTAGATATATTTTGTTGGTGTGTATAAAACAATATTTACTGGATATGTTTGAAATGATAAACTTGCTTTCAGTGGATCGCCATTATTCTCCTCTTACTCTGTCACTCTGCCTCTACCAGTACTTATTTCTTCAACTGTTTTTGAACCTACTGCAGGACTAAACTTGTATTAGACTAAATAGTTTATAAATTATTGATTCTTGGGTGCCCTATGGCTTGATGTGGTATCATACCACATGAATTGTGTCTGATTGACCAGTACGTGCGGTGTTCACGATTCTAAATTGTTGTCTTCATCATAATGGAGTGAAGCTGTGATAGTATAAATTGGTTCTTTTTCTGATGGCTTAAACTTTTGTGTTAAGTGATCATCTTAGCAAATTTTAACTACTTTGCCCTTCCGATGAATTCCGTGAACCTGTAAGCAAATAACAGTTTCATTTTTTTGGTCTAATAATTGTTTAACATGCATTCCAATAACAATTGTTTTTTAGCCTACTATGACATCAAGTTTATTTCCTGCTAAATATTTTTCTTCAGTCTAGATATTTTCACTTAACGAAGGTCAAAATATTGGTGCTGTTTGTAGTTGATTGGTTGGTTGCCTTGGGGTTGTGAGAAACCTAAATTTTGTGTATTCTCATTTGTTATAAATGAATACTGTTCTGGATGTAGTTGGTAATATGCATACATACTGTTACGAATGCTGACCAGGATCGCCCTCCAAATTGGAGGATTTATTCTCACCAAACCAGGGGAAATTAATCCGGTTCAAGGAGGGGGAAAGGGAAGTGGGTTTAGGGCTGAGAAGGAGGGGATCAGAGGACGTGGGGATTTTGTTTTGTTTCTTCCCACATGTTGTGTGTTGGTCTCGCTGGAGATCCGGCGGAGGGATTGCTGTTAACATTTGGTGAGGGTAGTCCTGGTCTGCATTCGTAACACACATAAGATGGATTCAAAAGATTCCTTAAGATGCTTACTAATTTCATGACGTGAACTTATCAGCTCAAGAAGAAGAGATTTGGAGGATCACAAGCTTCATGGAAGAGCACAAGTCACAAATTGCTGACTGGGATCTGGGTGCTGGCATATATATTGATTTCTACATTCTAAGAAGTTCATTGCTAGAGGCAGACATCATGAGTGAAACGGTACTGATAGTTGTATCATGTGCTAAAATTTGAAAATTATTATTTATCCGTAAAGAAATACCAATAGGTCTATGTCATATATTTTGTGCAGACTACTTAATCCATTTTCCTGATTTGGATTGTTTTCCCTTCCTTTCCTGTAACACAATTTTATCTGCAACATTTTGGTGCTTTAATGTACAACAAAAGTATTAAGCCTTTTAGTAGAATGAAGAGAGAGAAGGGAACCCAACTCTTGCCCCTATGTATTATGCATGTGGACCTGTCCTCATAGATACAAATGAAGGGTATATGTGGAGAAGGAAGATTTTAATTCTCCAGTCCTTGATTCACCCTTTTTTAACATGAAATAAGAAAAAGAAGAAAAATTGAAGTAAAGCAATCTGGCTTTAGGAAATTTTATTCTTGGATTTAGCCATGTCATTTTTTTACACTTCCGAATATTCGGTTATAGCACATAGCCTATACTCTTTTTTTACTAAATAAACAATCCCTTTAGAGTTCCTTCAAAAAGACCATAGGTTCTTAATTTGAGGCTGAAGTTGTTTTACATTGAAATTGCAATCAAAATCATTAACTCTGACTCCAATGAGAACAACAAATAATTTCGTCTAAAATTCTTTTGTTGTTCAAGTCTTCTTAGATCTCCTAATATTGTGCACCATATATTTACCTGATTCTGCTTAACTACAATATATGGGTCCTTTTGAATGCCTGTGCCACATTTTAGCCCTCTTTTTTTTGGTTTTTATCTTCTATTGAGGCACACATCGGGGCAAAATACTTTTTTTTTTATTTCGAGGGAAACTAAAACAATAATTCTCATACATCAATGTCGGCAATATATTGTCTAGCTTTGTTGAATTGTCTGGATACCTATTAATTTACGGTGCCACTTTGTTGAAATTTGTCTGATAATGTCAAGTGTGTCGGGCATAAATATCAATCTTGTTTTGCATCTGTTGTATATGTTTCGTGATTGTGGTTATGTAGTTGTTTCTTGTACCTACAAATTAATAGACTGTAAGCTCAGTTTTATTCTTCGTGGTGATATTAACCTGCATCTTTCTCTAGGACCCACTTGAAAAGAAAAATGATGAATGCAGAGGCTTCTTTGGTCGCTTAAGTGAATCTCTATCGGTTTGGGGAAGCAGATTACCTGTTGATGCAAGGTATGTTAAACCTCCTTGACATTATCTATCATTTCAAATTCCATAAATTTCAATTTTCTGATTAATGCCAAAGTCAAAAGCACTGTTTATTAAATGTTCTATTGTTTTTTTTTCTATCACATGACTGAATTTTGATCTGACCAAGACTAAGAAATTACCTGTGTCTATTGGATAACACAATTGTAACTCATGACCAGTGAGTCAATTGTAACTCAAGACTACGAAATTACCTGTATCTTGGGCTGAACTTGCTTTGAATGCCTTGATCCACACAGGTTAGCCTATTCAAAAATGTCGGAGGAGCTTTCCAATCTACTAATCTCTACCCCAGAAACGATCTCGTCAGCGACGGTTCAGATGAGCTGCTTTGACACGATGCTTGGTGCCCCCATTCCAGAAGATATGAGATCCAGTCATCTGCGAGATGCGCTATCTGTTTTCACTTATTTGCTGTCAGATGCTGAAACGTGAAATGTGGTTATTGGTTTTTTGCCTTGTACATCCAACTGAAGCCTTCTCGTTAGCTATGTAGTGAAGCCGGTCCCGTGGAATGTGAAGTGCCTGGGTGATGATTTAAGATATACATCCATGTGAATTAAGAAAGCTCGAAATCCATGAGGTTTGCAAGTCGTATGCATCATTCTATGAATGTGATCATATGATATGAGACAATGAGTTTATGATCCATTATGTTTGGAATGAGGTTTTAAAAATGATTTTGATCAGCAAGGGCAGTATGTAGACAGACCAGAATAGGTATATCCTACATTGATTTTATCAGTATTCATATGTATGTGTTGGAATCTTTGATTTTGTATCAATCGGATATTAGATTGGTACAAGATTTAAATTGAAAAACTTGATTTGGAAGTACTTTTTTTTAGCCAACGGCGAGCCAAACACATGTCAACAACAGACGCAGGCAATTCTTTATGCAGATTTTTCGTAATCGCCACAACCTATCGTCAATCTTTTGATAATGGAATCAAGCTGATGGAAACAAAATTACAATTAGGTAACTAAACCAAAGCCTAATTGAATTGATGATTAATTGAAAATTAAAATCGAGTGAACTTATCCACGGCCCAAATTGAATTCAATGCTAACCTGGTCCCAGCAGGCATTGCAGTTGTTTGAGATTTGTTCTCATATGCCATGCACTCAAAGTAATAATTTTAGGGATAATTCTTTGTAATTTTTAATTTAATCTATGAGATGTATTTTTTTTTCAAGGAAACGTGTCTTTAAATTATGAAAGGGTGTAGAGAAGGAAGTTTGTTTTACCATTGTGCTAGCTGTTGGACCCAGGCCCAAGCCCAATCTGCGCCCAGGCCTAATTCCCTTAGTGGATCGGGTGGCTAGCGGGTTCGGATCCGGGGCGGCTGGGTGGACCGCCATTGGAGCTTGCTTACGCGGGGAAAGGTTAGGGCTACAGTGGGGACACTGTTCCCACGGAAGAGCTCGCGTACGCGAGCGGCGGTAGTAGCCGCCTCCATCTCCTTCCCCAATCTCCTCCTCTCCCTCCGTCGAGTGGCTCCGGCGAGGGTTCCGGTGGCAGCGATGACTCCGGTGACTTCCCAGTGGGTAGGGTGCGACGGTACGAGAAGTAGCGGGGCAAATGGGGTGGCGACCCCTTTCTTCCTTCCTCCTCCGATCTCTTCGGCGTCGCCGGTGGTGGAGCCGGCGGACGGACGTCCGCCAAGGTACGTCCTACACTCCTCCCGCTCCGGCTTCGTCCGGCGGGCGTGGTTTTTTTGGGTCAGCGAGTGTCGCGGCCCCTTTTCTTCTCCCTCGCTCCGCCTCCCCTCTTCACTAGCTTCCGGCGAGACCTGGGACGGCCGGTGAGGCTGGAGCCTCGACTTCCCTCTCTAGTGGAGTCCGGCAAAAGGATCACCGGCGTCTATTGGGTTTCCGGCATCGTCCGGCGCGTAGGGTCGCGGCTCCCTTCTTTGGTGGCGTCTGACGACTGTGTGGGTTCGTCGGTGTCTCCTTTGCCTCCGCAAAGGTCGGGCTCGGCCGGACTGGGCTTCAGCAAGCCTCAGGCGGTTTCCGATGATCTTCCGGTCGTCGTCCGTGTGTCTCGATTTACGTGCATGTGCTTTAGTTTTCGTGCGTGTGCCTCTAGCGGGTTCCGGACGCAGTTCTCGTTCTCGGCCGATCAGCTGCCCTCGGTCGGCTTCTTCCTCTCTTCGGCTCCCTGAGCTTCTTGCTCCTGGCCGAGTCGTCTTTCTCGGTCGGCGATTCCTCACCCCTCTCTGCGCTCCTGTCAAGTGCGCCGGCCTTATGTGTTGTTGCCCTGCGTTGGCCAGTTTGTCTGTGCCGGACGTCTGCGAGACATACCTGTTGGGCAAGTGGGTGAGCCTGGCCACCTGCGTGCAGTCTAGTCAGAGTTAGGGCGTGTGCCCGGTCTTGCGTAACGTCGTCTTTTGCGCGAGTGCTCGCCTCCGCCTGCGTGCGGGTTGGTTTCTTTTCCGTTGTACTGGACTCGTATGCGCATTGCGCCGGCATTGAGTCTCGGGTCTTGTACCTAGTTGTACTTTGGAGCTGGTTCGTGCAGCGATCCGTAGGAGACGCGTGGTGGTCTCTGACTCGTCGAGACGAGCAGACGTGTGGTCGCATGGGATAGGCTGAGGAGTACGTCGAGGACGTGCTCTTGCCGATCACGCCCGGATCAGCGGTTCGACCACTTAGCCTCTGCGCGGGCGTGCTTGGGTTCGAGTCAAGCGTTGACTCGCGTGTACTTTATTAAAAATTTTATTACCCTAATTCTGGGCGTGACAGACTGGTATCAGAGCCAAGTTCTACACGTTCCAACTTATACACCGGCATTGTACGCGTTAGCAGTAGTGAACAATACAATGATCACAAGGGTCCACAGCATTGAGTTGTTGGTGGAGACTGTCGGATATGGGGAAGCTTCGCTCCAAAGATATCGACAGAGTTGACTTATCCAACTAGAGCCTCATGGCTCGGGTTTCTTGTCTCCCTAGCGGAGACATATTATATAGGTCGTGTAGCTAAAGTGCGTCACCGCAGCTTCTATAACACCAACCAAGGCCAGAGGTGGTCATAGGGACTATCATGTGACGACATCTCCCGAGGGCAGTCGAGTGTGCATATGGGATAATTGTGCGACAATATATCCCGGACATCAATCATTGATGTCATAGGACTGTCGTACGACGACTTGTCCTAGAGAGTAGTTGCTGGTGGTTGATGGACAATCGTGTGACGATGTGTCACGGACACTAGCTGATATCTCCTAGGATTGTCGTGCGACGACGTATCCAAGAGACCGGCCGATGGCGGCTAAATAAGTGTTGTGTGATGACACGTTATAGGAATTGAGGCCTTTGTAGCCAATGGGATGTTGTGCGACGACATCTTGGGGACTCTGGCCAAGAGTAGCCCTGTGACCGCCATGCGACGGCGTGCTCCTGAGCTAGCACCCATTTCAGTGGTTTGGTACACTGTGGAAGTTGAGGACTTCCTATGGGGTATTGGAATTGCATTTCCAAAATACCCAGGTTCCTGCTGAGTAGCAGACACTTGACTGTATCGCATATCTCTCCTGAGATACAAAGCTGTGGTGGCGGACTTAGGCCACACATAGCATTTGGGGTTCAATCCGACCCTTAGGCTCTCGTGAGGAGAGCTCAACTAAATGAGATCAAGGATCTGTTCCTACTCAGGGGATTTGTCGTGGGTTGCGAGAGGCATCTCAAAACGACTAAGGCATACTGGGCCATGCGGGACTATGTCCGGCGGTATGCCTAGGTGATGCTTGAGATAGAGGGTTTCCTCTATCAACAACTCCCTACAAGTAGGGAAGGGCCATAGAGAGACATCGATTGATGACTCTCCTTGCGAAGGAGAGGTTTCCTCGGTGGTGAAGGTTTGGTTGGAAGGGTTATCTGACGAGTTATCCTCGGAGCTTTCTAAATACCTTCCCCAGAGGAGAGTGATCATCACAAGTTGAGTTAGTGACAGGATCCACTCCTCCACTAAAAGGCCTTATTGAGGGGTCAAAATGTGTTACATTGGAATGAAATATGACCTTTATTAAATTCACCTTAAATTAATAAGGCTTTTTGTTTAATGGGTTCTGGCTTCCAATGAGCACAAGCACTCACTGTTAATTACCCCTGAAATTAGAGTACCTTTGATTAAGAGATCTATATAATAAATAACATTCCACAAATTGGAGGATAAAATATTTTATAAATGTCATATCAATACATGGCTCATTAATGACTTAAAATTTGAAACAAACTTCATTAGTCAAAGAAAGACTTGTCATTGGATGTCCGATTCAGCCTTGATGGCCTATTTGGGAATTGGCATGCACTCAGCTTTGATATCTGGACAGCTTGTGAGTAATTGAACTTGATGTGTACTCGGCCTTGATGGTTTGTGAGAATTTAAATTTGAGATACTCGGTCTTGATGACTCGTGAGCATTTGAATTTGAAATGTACTCGGCCTTGGTGACTTGTGAGTATTTGAACTTGATTTGTGCTCTGTCTTGACGACTTATATGTATTTGAACTTGAGATACTCGGTCTTGATGACTTGTGAGTATTTGAACTTGAGATACTCGGTCTTAATGACTTGTGAGTATTTGTACTTGAGATACTCGGTCTTGATGACTTGTAAGCATTTGAACTTGATTTGTGTTCGGCCCTAGCGACTTATGAGCATTTGATTTGATATGTGCTCGGCCTTAGTGGCTTATGAGCGTTTGAACTTGATTTGCGCTCGACCTTGATGGCTTGTGAGCATTGGAGTTCATATGGGCTCGGCCTTGATGGCTTATGAGCATTTGGATTTAGGCATGTGCTCGGCCTTAATGGCTTGTGAGAGCTTAGACTTGATATATGTTCGGCCTTGATGGCTTATGAACATTTAAACTTGATTTGTCATGAGAAATAATTATCTTATCTTGGAGCACCACATACACAATATCATATTGAGGAGCTACGCCCCGATTTCAAGCATCAACATACGCATCTCCCAAACAATATTATATCATGATATGATGAGTTTGATCAAAATAGGTTGAGTGAGTTAATTAGCTCATATTCAATCGGATGAAATATATATTTTAATTTAAATCCAATGCTGTATTTGGGAAGATTGGACTTAATTTTTGACTTATGTTGATAAAAATCATCTTTAGCCATCAAACATCTGATTTTCTTAATAGTTGTTGATCTAAATTCATAGATCTATTTAATCCGGAACTCAGATCGAGAATCTGACAGCATATTTCGAAAGATCAGGTTCAACTTAGTAGGGATCGACTCCCTGATCATATCAAATCTCAACCGATTGATCTAGATGTGCTCAAATCAATATCAGTCATTGATTTTAAAGTTTAGATCAACCTCATCTTGACCGTTCGTTTAAATTTGCCGATCTGCTTCGATTCAAGTCTCTGATCAAAAATCAGATATAATATTTGGAGAGATCAGGTTCAACTTAATAGGGATCAACTCCCTGATCATATCAAATCTCAACCGATTGACCTAGATATGCTCAGCTCAATTTCAACCGTCGATTTAAGTTTAAATATGATTTATCACGATCGTTCATGTAAATTCACAGATTTGCCTCAATCCAGATCTCGGATCGAAAATCTGATATTGTAGTTGGAAAGATCAGGGTCGAGATAGTAGGAATCGATATCTTGATCTTGTCAAACGTCAACCGATTGACCTAGATATACTTAGATCAATCTCAGCCGTTTATTTTATATTTAGATCTGATTTATCACGACCGTTCACTTTAGATCCATCGATTCGTTTCAATCCAGGTCTCGGATGAAAAATCTGATATTGGATTTGGAAAGGTCAGGATCGAAATAGTAGGAATCGACACCTGGATCATGTCAATCGTCAATGGATTAACCTAGATACGTTCCGATCATTCTTAACTGTTCATTTGAAGTTTAGATCTTAACCGTTCGATCGAAATTTGGTTTAATATAATCCGTTGATTTGAATTTATTAAGTTGACTAGATATCAGCCGTTCGATCTTGTTCAAAATAATCTGGAGCGTCGATCTTATGAAGATCTAAACTGTTGATTTCATGAGATGAATCTGGACCGTTGGATTTAAGTTATTAGATTAAGTTGATCTTGGCCGTCCGATTAATCTTGAATTAATCTCAATCGTCAATTTTCATCAGATCTGGACCATTGGATTTTGTGGACGAATCGCAGCCGTTCGTTTATTTCTTTCGTCTCTCTCGACGTCGGCGGCGGCGGACGATAGTAGGGTTAGTCGCCGTCGCCCGATCACCGCACCTCCGGCCAATCGGTTCTGCCAGTGTCTTCCTTATGTCGAGGGGGACTTGTAGCCGGAATTTGGTCCTGTCCGGTGGAGTATCAGCGCTGAATCGTCGATTTATGCGGAAACAGGGTCTCCGGCAGATTTTCGTTCGATTCCGGCGATCCATTGATCGGATGACCGGATCTTCTAGGCTGTAGCTTAGCAGGGATGAGGAGAGCATGCAGACGTGATTTTAGCGAGGTTCGTCGGTCGGATCTCGAATTCTTTCATTGTAAATTTCGACGGATGAAGCGGCTCCAGTGTGAGGTTTTGGTGTGAGCACATGAACAATTTTCAGCAAATTAAACCCGTGCACTCTTGACACGGTAGCATCGAATTTTAACACAGTTCTTAAAAATAGATTTATGGTATATTTCTTCCATTTTCAATCCCCAGCCACAAGGGCATCACCGAGTCTAACCTAAAGCTTCCTTCATCTTCAATTTCAATCTTCAGTCCATAGCCACAAGGGCGTCACCGGGTCTAACCTAAAGTTTCCTCCTTCTTCAAGTTCAATCTTCAATCCCTAGCCACAAGAGCGTCACCAGGTCTAACCTAGAGCTTCCTTCATCTTCAATTTCAATCTTCAGTCCCTAGCCACAAGGGCGTCACCAGGTCTGACCTAAAGCTTTCTTTATCTTTAATTTTAATCTTCAGTCCCTAGCCACAAAGACATTACCGGATCTAACCTAAAGCTTCCTCCCTCTTCAATTTTAATCTCTTTTTTCTCCTTTTTGGCGTTGTCGAGAGCCTTCCTCCACTTTCTTCTCTATTTTTTTTTACTTTTCTCTTTGCTTACCGAAGACTCCTTCAACCTTCTCTTCTTTTTTTTTACGTGGCCGCTTCTTATTGTTGCCGAAGAAGCCGAAGAATTCTTCCAGCCTCCCCTTCTTTTTTGCTCGCAGCTGCTCCCTCTGAGAACCTCCTCCTCTTTTTTTTGGTGTCGCCCTTTTTGTTGCCGAGGATGCTCTTTCTCTCTCTTAATTTCACCTCTTAATTCTATTCTTCTCTTCTTCTCAATTCTTCTTTAATTGCCTTCGACTGCTCCCTTCTTCCTTATTTCTATTGCTTTCTCTCTTTTTTTGGCCGAGACCACCGAGAGATCTCCTTCTCTCTTTAATTGTCTCCTCTTACTCCTCTTCTTGCCGAGAGACACTACTCCGTTCTTTTGGTTTCGGCTTCTCCTTTTATTAATTTCTTTAGTCCAAATGTTCAACCTTGCCATAATTCAATTTCCCTTTTTAGGGGCTCACGATTCTCGTTTTTGGCTAATTCATCTCTTTTCTTATAGAAGCTTCATTGAATAATTGAATTTAATTTTCACTTAATTAGTTTAATTTTTTTTTATTTGATTTATCTTTCCTTAATTACCTCCACCTCTAATGCTAACGCCTCCTCCATACAAGCTTTGGCAATTTCTTTTATAGCATGCGTTTCCTTGTATGCTATTATTGATTTGATTCAATTTTTGTTTGCTACTTTTTTTTTTTTTGCTTTCCTTATTTTTCTCCTCCAAGCCGAAATGCATGGCACCTCCTTGCCATATTTTATTCTTTTTTTTAGCTTGCTTTAATCTCTAATCAAGACAATAAATTTAATTACTATTTTTTTGTTAATTTAATTTTTATTTATGTCTCTAATTTTCTCAAATATGGTCAAAATTAATTTTGACCTTACCCAAAACATATATATATGGGTAAAAATAAATGGTTCAACACTTATACCATATTTCTCCAATGGAGTTGGCCGAGCTTCATTAGCAATGGTGTGAATTGCTCGAAGCCGAGTTCATTCGGTCAACGGTATCGCCTTATGAAGTCCCGGTCCTATTTTAAAAGAAGTAGGATAGGTCGCTAAGGTTCTGGGAAGACTATAGAACCTTGGATAAGATAATAGTGAGGGATTGTTATCTGATACTGCTTATCCCTGATCTGGGAGATCGACTAGGGAAAACATTGGTTTTCTTAAGGCTAGACCTGAGAGCAGGTTAATTGGCAAATTCGTTTCGCAGAGGGCAACAAATAAGAAAACCATATGGATAACCCGATATGAGTTTTGGAGTTCAAAGTGATGCCCTTTGGACTACTAAACCCCCCTCTATATTTTGTCATTTGATGAACAAGTGTTGACCCCTTGTCTTAGATGACTACATAGTTGATTATATGGACGATATCGTGGTTCTCTCCTCAAGCGCTGAGGAACGCCTAAGCCATCTAAGGCTAGTGTTGAGGGAGAAACCAACTCTATTTGGAGTTGAGAAATTCTCATTTGTGGTGGATGAGATTTCTTTCTTTGGTCTTGAGATGGACCACGGACAAGCGCGCATAGACAAGGTAAAGGTCCAAACCATTGCGGAATGGTGTGTCCCCTCAAATCAAACTGAGTATGGAGTTTTCTCAGTATGGTGAATTTCTATCGAAGGTTCATCAAAGGCTATTCAAGAAAAGCCTTACCCTCAGTGATCTGCTGAAACGGAACTCGAAATGGGAGTGGCTTGATCGGTATCAGTTGGCCTTCCGATAGTGAAGGTCCGTATTGCCTCTGAACCGATCCTGAAGTTACCCGACTTTAGTAGGCCTTTCGAGCTTCATACCGATGCTTCGGACCAAACCATCGGTGGTATAAGTCATAGCGTGGGCAACCTTTAGCTTTTGGGACTTGAAAGCTAACAGGGCTGAGCGATGGTATTTTGACCACGAGAAAGAAAAGGTGGTAGGAGGCCATTATCTCCGGACGCGGAGAACCTTCTCGGGGTTATGAAATCCGACAACATGACACCACATAAAAGAGGTTGTCGGCAAAATAGGCACGTTGGCCGGAATTCTAGGGTGAATTCTAGTTCCATGGGAAACATAAATCGGGTAAGGACAACGTGTTTCCTTATGAGCTCAGTAGGCTAAATGCCCTTGTGTGTTGTACCCTCTCCCGAGTGGACGGGGATCTGCTAAGCAGAATAAAGGCAGCCTCAGCTTTTGATAGGGAGGATTAAAAGCTAAGTTCAGCAGATTATATCGGACATGATCCGACACTACTATCTGGGTCCAGTTGTCATTGTCATGGCCAGAGGCGATAGACCACTAGTCTCATCGATGGACGAACTGCGCCGGGAGCTACTGAGGGAGCTCTATGATAGAATTTGGCCAAGACATCTAGGACAAGAGGGGATAGTTGTCTTATTAGCACAATCGTACGATTGGCCCAATATGTGCGCAAACATGGGGATGTTGGTCCGCACTTACCAAAATTGCTAGGAAGGTAAGATCGATTGGAGACTAGAGGTAGAGTTGTTACAACCACTGCCTGTTCCCGAGATGTCCTGGACAAGGGTGTCCAAGGACTTTATTGGTGGGTTTCCTAAGTTTGATGAGGAGAGCTCAGTGCTGGTGGCGGTTGATAGATTCTCTATGGTTGGAATCTTGATCCCAGCACTTGAGCAGTGTATAGCAAGGGTTGTTATAGACCTATTCTTCCAAAATATAGTGAAACATTTTGGCATCCAAGTGGATATCGAGAGCGATATGGATGCCCATTTTGGCTGGACACTTTTGAATTGTGTTGTTCAATAAATATTTGTCAAAGGTAAGTTTCTCCATAGCCAATCATCCTTAGGAGGATGGGCAAATTGAGCGGGTGAATGCTCTTGTGGAAGAATTCCTCCGTCACTTTGTGATCGCCAGTCAGGATGACTGAGTGAAGTGGATCGATGTGGCATGGAATGCCTACACCTTGCAAAGGTTGTCATCCACAATCCCACCTCATTTGAGCTTTGAGATAGTGTTAGGGAGTCAGCCCCTAACCCCCGTTGATGTGGTACAAAGGGCTTCCTACGGGAAGTGCCCTATGACTCAACGGAATGCTCGGGAACGAATCTATTCACTCGGAAAGGCTAAAGGTAGCTAGGAGTTGGTTGTACAATGGATGCAAAGGTATGCATACCGTCATTGTTGGAACGAAGAATTAGTCGTGGGTAATTTAATTCTTCTCCGACTTTACCTCGTAGATCGGTAGGAAAATCTCAGTGAGGGAAGCTCACCGAGGTCTTATCCGAAGATACGACGGTCCGTGTGAGATACTGAGTCGAGTGGGCTCAGTAGCATACCGTTTGAAACTCCAATAGAGAATGTAGATGTACCCTACATTCCATGTGAACTTGAGGAAGTTTCCCAAGGATCCGGATGATCCTTCTCGTCATTGTCTTACCAAGCCACACCGATGGTTCGAATGGAATTCGACCGAGGGATACGTGATATTCTATATCATTGGGTGTTGGGGCAAAGTAAGCTGAACCGATATACGAAGTTTCACATCCGATGGGATAAATCCCTTATGGAGGAAGCAACCTGGTACAAAGCTTCCGAACAATACTTCTTCGATGGTTCAGATGAGGTTCGATCTAAGGATTGTCGAGATTTGAGGTTATCGACTCTTAGATCATAGTTGGATGAGTAAACGATGGGTGTTTCTCATTCATTGGGAAAGATATGCCTGAGGACGAAGCACTCTGGTGAGAGACTTCAGAGTTCTGGTTTACGGGGTTGTAGCTGAGGCGCTACCTTGAGTCGTCGAGGACGGTGACCACCTCAGGTGGGGGAGAATGTTAGGCCCAGGCTCAAGCCCAATCTGCGCCCAGGCCTAATTCCCTTAGTGGATCGGGTGGCTAGCGGGTTCGGATCCGGGGCGGCTGGGTGGAGCTCCATTGGAGCTTGCTTACGTGGGGAAAGTTTAGGGCTACAGTGGGGACACTGTTCCCACGGAAGAGCTCGCATACGCGAGCGGCGGCAGCAGCCGCCTCCATCTCCTCCTCTCTCTCTGTCGGGTGGCTCCGGCGAGGGTTCCGGTGGCGGCGACAACTCCTGCGACTTCCCAGTGGGTGGGGTGCGGCGGTACGAGAAGCAGCGGGGCAAATGGGGGCGGCGAACCCTTTCTTCCTTCCTCCTCCGATCTCTTCGGCGTCGCCGGTGGTGGAGTCGGTAGATGTCCGTCCGCCGAGGTACGTCCTACACTCCTCCCGCTCTAGCTTCATCCGGCGGGCGTGGTTTTTTTGGGTCGGTGAGTGTTGCATCCGCTTTTCTTCTCCCTCGCCACGCCTCCCCTCTTCGCTCGCTTCCGGCGAGACCTGGGACGGCCGGTGAGGCTGGAGCCTCGACTTCCCTCTCTGGTTGCGTCCGGCCAAGGGATCGCCGGCGTCTACTGGGTTTCCGGCGTCGTCTGGCGCGTAGGGACACGGCTCCCATCTTTGGTGGCGTCCGACGACTGTGTGGGTTTGTCGGCATCTCCTTTGCCTCCGGCGAGGACAGGCTCGGCCGGACTGGGCTCCGGCGAGCCTCGGGCGATGTGTCTCGGTTTACGTGTAGGTGCTTTGGTTTTTGTGCACATGCCTCGGTTTACGTGCATGTTCTTTGGTTTTCGTGTGCGTGCCTCTAGCGGGTTCTGGACGCGGTTCTCGTTCTCGGCCGATCAGCTGCCCTCGGTCAGCGTCTTCCTCTCTCCGGCTCCCTGAGCTTCTCGCTCCCGGCCGAGTCGTCTTTCTCGGTCGGCGATTCCTCACCCCTCTCTGCGCTCTAGTTAAGTGTGCCGGCCTTGTGTGTTGTTGCCTAGCATTGGCCGGTTTGTCTATGCTGGACATCTACGAGACATACCTGTTGGGCGAGTGGGTGAGCCTGGCCGCCTGCGTGCGGTCTAGTCGGAGTTAAAGCGTGTGTTCGGTGTCCTGCGTGATGATATCTTTTGCACGAGTGCGCACCTCCGCCTGTGTGTGGGTTGGTTTCTTTTCCAGTGTACCAGACTCGTACGCGCGCTGCGCCGGCGTCGAGTCTTGGGTCTTGTACCTAGTTGTACTTTGGAGCTGGTTCGTGCAGCGATCCGTAGGAGACGCGTGGTGGTCTCCGACTCGTCGAGACGAGCAGACGTGTGGTCGCATGGGATAAGCTGAGGAGTACGTCGAGAACTTGCTCTTGCCGGTCGCGCCCGAATCAGCAGTTCGACCACTTAGCCCTTGCGCGGGCGTGCTTGGGTGCGAGTCAAGCGTTGACTCACGTGTAATTTATTAAAAATTTTATTACCCTAATTCTGGGCGTGACACTAGCAAAGGAGAGCAATCCTATTTATATCTTGAAACAAAGAGCCTTTGTAGGTTAGTCTGTGTGCACTAGTGTCACGAGGCACTTTTCGGACATCCTCCGAACCCTAACACTAGGGCAGACTTGACCACATCCACATTTTATTTTTTATTTTTTTCTCTTTTTTATTTAATTATGTATGTTTATTAATTTAGATTATTAATTTAATTATTTTATTATGATTCAGCTTTTTGCCTAACCCAAGTTAGATTTGGCTTGTATAATATGATAGCTGTCACGCCCTGATTTAAGCAAATACAACAAATTAGCTAAAAATTATTATTACAACAATTTACTCAATTGACACACAGGGCCAAATCAATTTAGAACCCACGCAGGGGATCAATTCTAGCCAATTTGGGTTCAGGTGCAGCGTGATCGGCAGGGACGCATCAGCACATGCATCCCTCAGCCTCATCCAGTCCATTCCAGGATCGCCAAGTAAGAAAGGGGAACAGAGGAAGGGAAGCCACGTCAGCCAAATAAACAGAATAGAAACAATATATGAAATTATACCTTACGCGAGTTACGGATCCAAATCTCGACCCGAGCTCGTTCACTTCAGTTACGCCGCCCGAAACCCGAAGGCGCGTCCGTGTCTGAAACCGAACGCCGCGTACACGTGTGAGCTTGGAGTTCGCGTCATGCCCGTGAACGAAGCCCGCTGCTTCACTCGAAACCAGAATCTCGCGTCGATGCTGGAACGGCGAGTACAGGTACGGCTTCTTCCCTGACGGAGGTCGCCGCTCTCGTCCTTCGTCCACCGAACGAGCAGCACCTTTGCTCGAGCTCGACGCTCGCCCAAGGTCGAATATCTAGGGCTCTCCGAAACTGTCGGAGGAGAGAGGGGGCGACGAGAAGAGGGGAGGAGGAGTTTTCTGTAGTGGGGATTGGCGCCGACGAGGCTCCGAACCACGCCGCCCACACCACCGGAGCACGTCGGACGAAGAGAAGCCGCTTACCCTTGCCAGACGATTCGACGCCGAGGATTAAAGACGGGGGAGGAGGTGCGGAGGAGGGCAGAACCGAGTTCGTTCTTAGCGAGTTCGGAGCACCAGAGCCTCCGCCGGCAAAGTACCTCCGTCTCAATTCGCAACCGTTCGTTCTCCTCTTACCACAGGTTCCTTACAGCCGTCCTCCCTCCTTCCCGATCCCCTTCTTTCCTTCTTATAGAGCTCCGAGCTCCTTCGTCCCAGCCAAGCGTGTGCGACGTCGTTCGAGGCAGAGATCCTCCCTTTGCCTGAGCGAGATTTTCTGATCTCGTCGCTGCTTCTCTGCACGCGAGGATCCACCTCGGAAGCCTTCTTCCCGACCCGTCGAACGCCACATGGCATTGCTTCTCCAATCTTCGCGTGCAATCGCCTGGTGTTGTTTTAATTCAGCAGGGCTTGCGTGTGGCCAGTGCCCCTTGTCCATGGCCATTGCTCCACCTGGCCGCTCCTCACCGTCTTCTCCACAGTGCCATCTCGACGTGGTCGCACGCGTGCTCTCGCTGGCGCAGGTCGCCGGAGGTGACGGTACATTGCCGGGAAGCGGATTGCTTCCTCGTGATCCCTTTGTGTCTCGTCGCCGCATATCGGCGTTGTTTCCTAATGCCTCGTTTGCCGGAAATCTTGCCATCTGGAGTCTAATGGCTAGCCAGTGTTGCTTCCAGTTGGAGTGTCGCAGCTTTCGGCTGCCGACGTTGCTGTCCACCGACGCCCGAGGTGTCGATTCCGCCGCTTGAACCGATACATCTCCCAATTTGCTGATTTGGGATTCTTTCGGTCGTGGGCTGATTTTGACTTTAGGTCAATGGCCCAATTGGGTTGGGCTAAGATTAGGGGGCTGGGCCTAACAATAGCTGCTTAAGTTTGAGTTAGGTTAAAATATTAAGAAAAAAAAATTAGACACCAACCTTGTCGCCCCTAAACAATTTCAACCTTGTCAATCGCTATGCCATCATCGAAGTCATCATAAAAAAAGAGTGCCTCAGGGTCCTTACCTTCCATAGACCACAAAGTCAAAGATTCAATGAGTCAAAATAATGATCTCAAGTCAAAATCAATATATACTCTTAACAATTTGAGTCAATGAAGGAATAAGCTGAATTTTGGGCAAGTGCAGCAAAGAAAGCAAACAAATAATCTATTACGGAAGACTAGAAATTAATACATATTTTTAAATTTTAGTTGACAATTTTTTATTATGAATATTTATAATGGTACTTATACATATTTTTTAAAATTTATTAACAACCTTTTCTAATTTAATATTATATATACGAAAGGACATTGATGCAAATACAGAAAAGGCGGGCTCATTCTGTAATTTTCCCAATATTTAATAAGATTGACCACTGTTCAGTACGATATTTTGATAGAAACAGGAAGACGCTCGGACCTCAAACCAGATTTAAGTATTAACTGTTTGTAAATTGCATAACTCTATGGCCTCCGTTCACTATGAATCGACCCTTGTTGCTCCTTGGTGTTCTCTCCTTCAACTTACAGCACCCTCGATTTCGTCCTGCGTGATTTGAGTTTTCTGTCGAATTTGCTCACACTCCCAACTTGGATGCTTCTTTCTATGACTGGAAGTGGAAGCAAGCGTCGGGGCTTTCTCAGTACTGGGAGCTTTTCGTTCTAGCTGGAGATAGTGGTCTCCGTCTGCTCGTTGAAGAGTCTCAAGTGCGCCCGAGAATCTCACCTGGAGAGCACTTCTCCTGCCTGATCCATGGAGTATGGTCCTGATGATAGTAGCGGTGAGTAGTGCAAACGTTTCTCAAGTCAGTGTGCAAGGTACCCCCCCTTTTTTTACTCCCAGTTAGAGGGATTTCGAAGAAAGTCCAGTGCTTAAGATTGTTGGCGTCGAGGAATGCTGGATTGGTTCGGGGTAGCAAGTATTGTTGCAAGCTCGGGAAATTAGGGCTTCTAGCTTGACTTGTTCTGCTTATATCTTAGATACTTGGTTGCCTTGATCTTTTACCTAGTTTTCCTGTTTGTTAGTTTCATAAGCCAGAGTGGAGAATACTAGTTGAAATTTGAATGGGTAGCGGTTTAGGATCTTCTCGTAGTTTTCCTGTGCCCCTCTGCCTGGTTAACTTTTTTTTTTTTTCCTAAAATTTAGTTGTTTAGACGCTCTAGTTATCTTGAATATTTGAAGTTGTACAGCGTATCGATATTTGGGATATTATGTGTCAACAATAAGCTCTTCATTCGTCAATACAGTACCATCGTGATGGAGTTTCTTCAATGCAAGTATGTTGCGTTTCCCAATGGTCGTAAGAGAATAATTGTATCAGATTTTAGATTCTAACCTGCAGTTGGATAGAATAAGAATAATATTGTTTTAAGACTTGCTGAACTCAAGAGATACATCATTAACATTAGGAGATTGGGAAAATCCATGACAAGTGATTGGGGTAGAGTTCCACCTAGTGTAAAGCATGTACTTCAACTATGTTTTAGTATTTATATATGAACTCGATGTTAGTCAATAGCTTAAATGCCCTATCCAAAAATGTCTTTTGCTTAATTATTATTTTGTTTGTGGTTAAAAGGAAAGAACTTGGGACTATCTGGAGCATGATTCACATACACTTCCACTACCTAAATCTACCCCATGTTGCCATTATGTTAGAGATTGAGCGACAATGTGGGAGGAAAACAATATTTTGGTTGTTGCTGGCATCATGGTGGCAGAAAGGGGGACGCTTTATGATTTTGCTCCAATTCAAATAGGGAATAATTTGATTCAATATAATAAAAGCTTGATTCTAAGCTTGCATACGATAACAATACATAAAGGAAATAATGAATCACCCTTAAATATTTATGTACCTACCTACTACTATCAAACTACTAAATTTCCGTGAAGAAAAAATGCGTCTAACTATAAAATAAATTGACTTTCAATACACACTATATAGGGTGGTTTGAGTATTGTTGGACTATTATACTTCCACATACTAGGTCGTGCACTCAATATTAATTTGTATTTAAACGTTAATTTGAAGTTTGTGCCATTTGGAACTTGTATAGGTTGGAAGTAGTCGTGCTTGATTTTAAGTGTTACAAGAAAATAAATACTCGACTATATTAGGTTGAAATGAAAAACATGCGTGGAATTAGAGGGTAATTTTTTACTCAATGACAACCAGAGCTTAAGCAACTTAGGCTTGGCTTGCTTATAACATTGAATTTTTTTTACACAAAACCACTTTGGAGGATTCTCGAAGATGATGTTGGCTAGTAGAGTGATTTTTACTTCTTTTTACGAAAGGGGAAGTAATAAATACCATCCCAACTTATTCATATAAAAAGAAATTTACAAAAAGGCACAAGACAATGTTAAGAAACATAGGAAGGTTACAAGGAGTGAGAATCAGTAGCTATATGTACATGAGGCGAGTGTCCCAAGGCCAAAAGTGAGAGATGAGTAGGAGGTCCAAGTGCTTAGATCAAAGAGAAAAGTTGAGAAAATAGGGGTAGCCTCTTCAAAGTTGTTTTCTCTTTGTTGCATAAAGCATACATATTTGAGCAAATAATGCCATGATTTTGAGGGGGAAGTCCTGGTATGGAATCTTTTCTTGCAAGTTCAAACATCTTAACTTTGGAGGGAATTGACCTTTTTGTACTGCTTTACTCCATCTCAAATAGCAATCCCAAAAAGTTGAAATTCTGTAACAAGAGTGGATAAAGAGTTATTATTAGATACAGACTATAGAATGTCAGTTCCATGAATCAAGGGAGGAAGTGACGGTTAATCAGTTAGAGAGAGGATAGATGTTTTACTTCTATTGATTATTGGATGATTCATGATTGTGTTCTTGATGGAGAAAGAATGGCGGAGAAGGATCTAAAAAAATTTCTGGAAGGATTTCTCTGCACACCAACTTGCTTGGTGGAACACGGTATTTTGTCTGTTGAGAATCTCATCTTGAGAAAGGGGGAGGACAGATCAAGGGATTTGGTCATATAGAATATGTAGGTGATGTTTGATCCTAAGAGGTCGGCTGAAACAGAGAGTGAAAGCAATGAAACACCAGGTTAAAGGTACATGTTTCGCTATCTGCCATCACTATTTTGCAAGGTGAGCAAGTTGTGCCTTTTCAGGTCAATGATTCCTAGGCCTCCTTCAATTTTTAGGCCACATACTTGACTCCAAGACTCAGGTGTTTTCATTGAAAACCGGAAGCAAGTGCGATCCTATTTACAGGAATGAATGTTGTATCCATCAATTCTAGCAAGAACTCATTTTAGAAGCTTGAATATGTTAGAGTAGATAGGTAAAGGTGCTAGGGTGATATTGCTCTGCCTGTTAGGGCGATGTGCATTCCAAGGGGCAAAGTTTTAGTTCCATTTTTTTTGGATGAGGGGGGTCCTAATCTTGATGCCTTGATTTCTTGATGTCGAGGGAAAGACCCAGGTAAATGGTGGGCAGTGTGCAGGCTTCCCAATTCACATCCAAGAAAATTCAATGAGCACAAATGCATCTGTGCCCACGTAAAGAAGGTGACTCCTATAAAAATAATTGAATTTAATCCTAGAGCATATCTCAAAGAGAAGCAATATGATTTTGGGTTGGATATGAAAGAATCATAATCTTCATGTAAATTTATGGTATCTTTTGTATACCGGATGAGACAGATTCCTTAGGTATCATTTGTTGCTTTTATAATGTATCTATGTCATGTGGACTAATTCCATTTTTAGTAAGACATATGCTTATGTTATGTATTAGTTTCTGAACCTTATGCTTCCTTTATGCAGAATATGGCTTCAGATGTTATCGTACAGTATTATTGCCTAATCTTGAACTTCCATCGGAAATTTTGAAAACAATCCATGATGGAGAAGTTATTGTGTGATTTTAAATGTGTTTACATGTGTAAGATAGAAAATGTCACAGCCTTTCTCCCCCGAAATCTATTTTTGCCGAGGGAGCAAAGAAAGCTGTGGCCTGCCGGCGAGATCACCGAATCGCCTCAGCCTTCAACCCATGGGAAAAACAAACCCAAGAGGATCTGAGTGTCAACTCTATCCTCCACATACCCACGTGACCATTTAAATAATGGGCACTCCCACCTGGGTTTCTTCCCGCGGGGTGCACCGCACCCACTTACCTGCTTACCTGACCCTTGTGAAGCCTCTGCACGTAGTTCCAACAAGCACCCTGCCTCGTGCACACGTTCTACTAGATCTGGTGTCAAATGCACACTATTAAAATTAAGCCCGTCTTCCGGCGCACCACGCGCCCGCTACAACACTCGGGAATATAATTCTGAGTGGCAACAGGTCTGCGAGTACAACCAAGTACGCGGCCCAACCTTAATATGCGCGTCCGACTGGCCAAAAGTAGCATCGTGTGCCACACGGGCTGCGCAGGTCTTTGCTGTATCTGCATCCCGAATGCAACTGTACAATGCAACCTCACATAGAATCTGGCACTCCGCCCAGCTCGACTCAACGAGGCTCACATCATAACGTGCTAAACTCAGCACTCTGCCCAGCCTCTCGTGTCCCAGCCCACGTCATAACGTGCCACACCAAACCCTCGTGCACCGCGCAACTCAATATAGCCAAGTTCACGTCATAATGCATCACACACAGATGCTCCACCCAACCTGCCATATCTGAGTTCATGTCATAACGCACTGGGTCATCAGCACTCCGCCTGACCTGACATGACTGGGCTCTATGTCATAATGCGCCAATCTCGGTACTCCGCCCAGCCCCTCGTGCCCAAGTCTACGTCATAACGTGCTAGGACTGCTCAAAATCCGAGCACAGCCTAATAAAATATACGGGGCTGTCACAGAAAAGAAGTAACAGATAGACAGAACATGAACACTAATAGGTTCTAAGGGTTTCCTCCATTCAAGTTGTACATAGTTTTTCTATTATTGAGAATCAAATAGATAACTTATCATTTATACATACTGCTAGGGATTTAGAGAAATCAGTGGTCCAGATTTTTGGTGGGGATAATTGCCTTTAAATCTTACCCTTGAACAGAAGCATTGCCCCATTGCAAACCACGAAGTTGGATCTGCAGAAGAACAGAAGAAAAAAAAAATGCAAGGCAGACTTCCCAGTTTGCCGACATGGCTCACTGTAACTATTCCCATACGTCCTACAGAAGTTGTTATACTGCAACTAAGTTTGTTATAAGCTGCAACTTCATGATATTTAACAGGAACATGTCGAATGATCATATCTATATGCGGGCCAATTTTCCTACAGTATACTATAACCACTGAGCTTACTGTGCGTCTTTGTTTGGAGATACTGTTATGATCTTTTCTAGTTTATTAAGTGTTTTTGCTCCTTCATTCACCAGGAACTGATGATGATCTTCCACCATTTCATACTACGGTTGCAAGAGGTGGATATATGAGTGGAAATGGTAGAGCTATAGTTGGTGCTGTTTCATACCCTAGATTTCAGAATGATATGGAAACACAAATACATCATATTGAGCAAGAAGCGTACAGTTCAGTTCTTCTAGCATTCAAGGCTCGATCTGATGCTATCACATGGGTAATAATCTACATACTTTCTCTGTAGTATAACCCTACTTTTATCCTTTTATTGGTTATTACTCTTATATGCCTTACTGTGTTTCATCATGAATAACTCTCTTCAGGAGAAGGAAAGTCTTATTACTGAGCTTAGAAAGGAGCTGAGGGTTTCGGATAAGGAGCATAGAGAACTTTTAAGCAGGGCTAATGTTGATGACATTATTCAGAGGATAAGGTCTGTATATGTATAGATCTCCTGCATGCCTGAACTATATAAAGACATTATATACCCGTCTTTCCACTCTAATTGCTTCTGCTTTTTAATCTGTTCTTAACTTCAACTAGGGAATGGAGGCAGTCAAGTAGACATCAAAGTGGAATGCTTACAGATGCTCAACCAGATGCCATTGCAACCGGTCCTATTGTATCAGCTTCTCAAAAGAGGCAGAAGGTATCTCAGCCCGTACATTCTCTTAAATTAGTTGCAGCATCTCCCGTACCACAGTCACAAAGTGTTGCCTCTATGTGGCCAACATCGTCAGCTGCAAAAGGGGAGCATGCTACAGGAACCAAAAGCAAGAAGCCTATATCAGTACTTTCTTTGTAGAAATAAATTAATTCTTAGCCATCTCTTTCACTTTTTTTTTTGTTTATGGTCTTTCAATTATCCTTATTGTTAAGGTCAGACAATGCCTGATATATCTTCAGTAAAATCTATGCAAAACACTACTTCTGGTCCTGGCGGAAGGGGCCAATTGTTCAATTAAAATGCTTCTGGGATTCTTGTGGCCAGTGAACATGCTGAACTAGCATTAATTGATACACTAATTGGACGGAAAGTCATGACTAGATGGCCAGTAGATAATAACTACTACGAAGCTGTTATAACTGAAGGGAAAATTTTGATTTGCGGTCATTTTCACTTGCATCCCAAAGTTTTTTGGTCACATTTTGCTCGCTGAAAATTTTCAATCTGAAGAATCATGCCAAACTGCATGAGAAATGGGTTAGAATAGAAAGGGCTAAGCAGCATGAGTAGACAATTGAAAATAATCTTTTATAACCTTTGTAAACCGTCGCCCTATTTCCCAAATAGTACATTAAGATTGAGAATGTGGATTAGATTAGATCTTGACATTGCATACTTATTATTTGTGGGCCGCTTGTACTTGTCCCCTTTTATGTACTTATTCATTCCTTTTGTGTAATATAGCCTTGCTTTATATCGAGCTTAGCTGACTGGCTAATTGTTCGACATATCAAGTCATTCAAGCAGGATGCCAACAATGTGATGTTTTAATTTATATTGTTTTGGCAAAGCAGAGGTGTGTATCTCACAATATTTTCAATGGGAGAAGTTAAGTCAATGACGTTTGATATCATCAAATCAAATTGTTGGATCTAATGTCTCAAGGAAAATATGAACCATGTAGAAATGTTACTTGAAAGGTCTGATTGAGGACACCACGAATGCATGCTGGATATTGAGCCGTGAATTCATGTGGTGTAGCGAATACTTAAGTTTTAAGCTTCAACAAGGAGCGCACCTTCAATGGGAAGCTCATCAAGTGTATTGATGCATTGTAAGAGTGCAAAAAGGGTCTTTTGACCGCTTAAATGAGAATTCTCATGAAGCCATGTAATATTTGTGTGAATAAATTGACAAACTGTTAGCTAGTGTGATATGCTTACAAGAGCTATCCATGTGGAAAAGGAGACATTCACAGTCATCTGAAGTTGAGGGTTGTAAGACCAGAATACTATGATTAAACCTTTGATGTGAAGGAGTTGGAGAACTTTATTTTTAATATGGAGTTGTACTTCAAAGATACCCTACCTGAACTAGAAGTGTTGACAGTGTTGATGATATATGGTATTTATATAGAGGACTGCAAGCTTTTGTGATGTAGTCAATTCAAAGGAGTATTTTACAATCGATATATGAGTGGAGTTGAAATTGAGACTTAGTTCATGCCAATGAATACTAACTACATTGCTTAGAGGAAAACATAACTTCACACATTATTATCATGTTAGTATCCAAGTCATGTTTCAGATTGGTAAGCTCTTCTATTTTTGTGATAGTTTATAATTATGGATATAACATGAGTTGAATTGTCCTAATAGTGCAAATTTCACATTTACATACACAACAATTTAGTATCTCACAAATTTATTATATACAAGCATTTATAGATGCTCAGAATATTTGGTTCTCTAAATCTTCCAAGGGAAGAGTCTACGGTGATAGCAAGAAATGACTCTTGGCATAGCCTACCTAGAAAAGATACGAATGCGTCTAGTGCACTAGGTGAAGGGTTGTTGATTGAAATAAGTCCTTAATCCTGTGGTAGTAAAGATCATATTTATTGCCTCAGAGAAGAAAACTGATACACCTCTTGTGTAGGGAAGGGATTGCAATCATGAACGGATGTGTGACATCAAAGTGGAGATGAGTCCACGTACTAGTGACGAATGACGACGGGTGTTTGGTGGCGATGATGAATTAAGGAGACAAAATGAATGGCCAGGGCTAGACCTGTTGCTTGACCACCTACCCATGCCCTTATGGCCAACACATACCTCATATGGCAATTGAAAGGAATGAGAATGGTTGGACCTCTCACTCAACCACTGCGTAGACCCTTATAACCAATGCATGCCTCAGCTGCCAAAACAAAGCTTTTCTCTTTTTTTTTTCCTTCATGCACTGGCATAACCTCCTTATAGCCAAACAATTGAATAAAAACCTAAAAGAACACCACAAAGTCTAGTGTTCTATTTGCCCTTACAGTTATGGATATTTCCTCATAGGAAATTTATCAAAAGTTTAAAATTTAAAAATTACAAGCATATCCTTGCATCTTGTAACTTAGGGCCTCAGGCATGTCACCTATTTAGATTTTTGCCAATTCCTTTCGGCCAAGGACCTCATGGCAGAATGTCACAACATGCAAGTTATTTGTTAAGATCTCATCTTCAGCACTTTGTATTAATTTTGGATTTTTTTTTTTATTTTGCTTCAATAATGGCCCTTACAGCCACAATCCTCATGACCGAGCTTGGCTTTGCACTAACTTCAAATTTTGGCCCTTATCAATGCTTTTGATTTTGTCGTGCTCATAAGAGTAGCTTCAGTTGACTAAGTTATCTTTGAAGTTAAGATACAAAAGTTGATAATCTTAAAAAAATATAGAAAAGCTTCTGCTCAATCCTGAATGTTTTTACCGTTGGAAATCAAAGTGAGCATTTTTCATTTAATTTTGTATTTTAGCAAACAGATACTGAGATTTTTTGAGGGCTTTAAGCTTACTCAAACAATAAAACTATGCTAAGGACCAGTGTGGTTTAGGGCCAAATATTGTTGTACTACAGACCACAAAGTAGGGTTACTAATAAGTTGGAAATATTAATTTTCATTAGTTACATTCTGCCCAATTGCATGGAAATGGACTGATAATTGTATGATCTGCTATTGACTGTTTGTTGGTGGTGATATTTGCACTCGTTTGTTAACTTCTGCCTTGATACATCTATAAAGGATTGTTAATTGACTGCATTGATTATTCTCTTGTTACATTTGGGACAAAGGGCTAAGTATCCATCAAGATTACCACACGTCCTAGTATCTGTCCTGACGATCAACAGGAGTTGGCATAGCTTCAAACATTTGTACAGAATGCTACCAACATGCATGTGTTGTTGCCTCATGCTAGAGTTGCTGACATTTGGGATGGTTGATTGTTTTACTTGTGTTGACCTGTATTTATTGGCACAACATCAAATTATGCCTTCTCCATGTTATGAAATTGAATCCATGGTAAAGAATTCCTTTCGAATATCGCAGATGAAAATATGATAGAAAAAAGATGAGAGCTTATACACGAGCAGAAAAGATATTTAACTTTCTTGATATAACTTTTGGTATTGATGAGAATAACTGGTCCTTTTCTTATTGTTATGTTTGTTATATCTGTCTAAGACAAGGTTTAGGTACTGTCTTAAGCTGGAACACTTCTACCAGTTTGACCTGGTAGGAATTCTACCTTGATTCATATCAATTTTCACTCTGTATCTTTGGTCTTACATGGAAGTGCAACTATTAGGTATTTAGCCCCGGATATACGAGACAAATCTGGATTCAAATGCCGCCTAAGCAAGTAAAAATTGTACTTTGGTTCATATCTAATTCAAACAAAACGAAATCATTTGCAAGCTTTCTTATTTTTTTAGCATTCTTAACCGATTTTTGCAAACTTTGCAAACTTTACTTTTTGCCTTCAATTTGTTTCCCCTTCCCTTGTAAAACTTGTAATGCTGGTCATTACTGCAATCAGCAAGCTAGCATTCCCTTTGATGATCAAGAGGCTTGCCATGCTTCATATTCTTTGTGAAAACCGCTCTCTCGCTGTCTCTTCAGTTGATTGCAATATCACTATCTATCCAATTATACGTCTACTCATATTAAATTGCAAAACTTTTAAGAAGCACGTATCAATACATTTATCTGCTATTGCATTGGTGTTATCTAATATTGCATAGACGTGGAATATATGAGTGTGATACTTAATATCATCATCACGATGTAGCTCTATAATATTGTACTATATCTTACATTGTAAATTTATAAATGTCTAAACTTACTATATTGTAGTACATTCATCTGCAATTTGTTGTAAATGTCTGTACATAAATGCTGTCTTTCCTTGTCTTTCAAATTTATGTCTACTTCAGTGAATTGCTTCCACTATTTTGTGTCAGCTTTTCCTGTACTGTCATAATCTGATAATCATATTTCAATTGTTTGCTGGTGGGCACGTCTGTTTTTCTACTTAATACGGTTTAACGGTCAATGTAATTTGTTCTAGTAACTGGGTTGCCACTTATATTGAAAACTAGAATTTGCTATCATGCAGATTTCTCGAGAAGATACAAGGTGGGATGGAAATGACCACCCAAGTATTATTCATCGGCTTGGTCAAGGCGCCCCTGGTCGCAGGGCTAAGATGACAACGTTCAATGCTGGTATGGTTCCCGGTGTAGGAAGGGGAAGAGGATCTCTGAAAAATCAGAAAAAGAAAGACTTTTCCCTAACCCGAAATGGCATCAGTGAAAAGATAACCGGTGGAGTTGAAATACTCCACACAGAAACTATAATAAAGGAAGTATGTGTCCGAGAAGCTGCAGATGGTGATTCTACCAAGTAGAACGGTTATGATATTTTAACTTTATTATTATTATTGTGCATCAGGTAGAGAAGCTTCTTAATGCAAGCCAACCAGACACACTCGAGATTGAGAAAGCCAAGAAATTGTTGAAAGTGTGTAGTTAGCAAAGAAATCTCTCAGATAGAACAGTTACTGCGTCTCTTACTGAAATATTATAAATCAAGGTTGCTCTGTTTTCGTGCAGGACCACGAGCAGTCATTGGCGGATGCAATTGCACGATTAGATCACGCATCTGATGTCGAAAGCAGTAAGCACTTGGCCCCTTCATCGTGTTCCATTTTGCTAGCTGAAACATGTTAAACACCAGTGTATTGCACGAACGAAGATGTATGCTGCTGTCTTGCCTATTAAATCTTTGTGAAGGACATAGGTAGTTTGACTTCAACCCATGAACTTCTAGTTCAAAAGACGTAGTTTCTCTTATATAGATACCATTATATCTTCATTCTTATGATGGTCTAATTTATCCGACTAATGGTTTGACCTAAACTTCATTTTTATTATTTTTAAGTTGGTGGATATGATTTGGAAGAACTTGCAAATGCAAGCCCGAGAAGAGTTATTTAGGATACAAGTTCCACTTAGACATCGTAATTTAATTAATTCGTAGAAGATATACGTTGTGCTTGATTCTAGAACTGTACTTCGGGATGCTTACACTTAATACTTTTTTCGTTTTGCAGAAGAAGCTGATCACGAGTGCTTTTAACAATGACATTTTGTTTTTTTGTCGAGGATGGAGGAATACGTAGTTGGGCGGGAGTCAACATGGAGCCGATCGCGATGATGACATGGCTGCGAAGGATGATGACGTGTAACTTATGACCAACTTGTAAAAAAATCTTCCACCTGCTTTTGCGTTAGGCCCTGTGGTTTTGTGAATGTTTTTGCTCAAGCTATTATTCCCTGCTCGTGGGAGGTTGACTAGGCTTTCCATCCTTGGTTGGGAACGTCTCCTGGATGACGATCGCTCGTTAGTATTTAAGGTTTGTAGGAAGTGATCATGCGGCATGCCAGAGAAACCTTTGTTCTGTAAATTATTTCTGTCAACAGCGGATCTCCTTGTGAATTTCCGTTTCCATTCCATTTGTATGCTCAGAGTTCATGCTAGGTTAATGTAGCACGACAAATTAAATGATCTATAAGTTGGTAGCAGCCCTATAGGAATCTCTCTAGTTTGCAACAAGAGTTGACTAAAATGGCCCGTAGATTTACCAGTCTGGCATGCGGTGGACTAGATCTGACACGCATGTGGCTTGGACTGCACTAACCTTTTAGACAAGTGGAGCAAGCTTAATATGACAATTGAGTTATGCAGCTTATGCTTATGCCGGGTTCAATATAATGAGACACAGCATGGCATATATAATGAGACACAGCATGGCATATGGTCTCGGTGCAATATGATATAGTACTAGGTGTCACGCCCGGTGGGATTGGTCTAAAAATAGCGTTTATCCACTTCCTAGAGCCGTTTGGCGGAACACCGGAATGCAACTGCGTTAGGGTTTCTAGATCGAATCTCGTCCCCAAATTCGAAACCCTAGTTTCCCGCTTACTTTTTTCCCCCAAATTATAATTCACACGGAAAGAATGTGAAAACCCTAACCCTAGATTAGAAGTCCGGAAAGAATCAGAAAACCCTACATCCAAAATTACCTCACTGGTCAACCTGGTCAAAATTAGGGTTTACTGTGCGAAATCGAAATTTCGCCGAAAATCGATTTTACCAGCGCTGACGTCAGCCCTCGCGTCAGCCGCCCCCAAACTCCGCTGCACGAATTAATCGTCTTCGCTAACGTCACGTCGACGTCGACGTCAGTGAATGAATTCGATTTCGTCGCTGCACTTTACTGTGGCGATTTTGACCCGGTCAAAATCGACACAAAACTTTGTCTTCAATCTCGCGACGCTGCTGTGTTCGTCGCTCGATGTCGCCCTATCACCTTTCCGCCGAGCGCCGCCTGCACCCGAAGATTCGCCGGAAAGGAAGATTGGTAAGGCGGGAGTGCCGCCGCGCCTTCCATTGTCGTCTGGCTGTCGGCCGTCGCCGGAACCACCCAGGAACGTCGCCGCTGTGAAGGAGAACAGGGGAAGATTCGCTCGTCGGAGAAGATAACCAGACGTGGGGAAAAGCTTCACTTCTATTTCAAATAACAAGTTACAAAAACCCCTCTCTTATTCTCTCGCTCTCTCCTTTCACCGGCGGTGTCGCTCGCCGCCGTCTACAGATGCCCCTCGAACTCTCTCTTACGTACACGACTCCGGTTCTCAAAACTCGCTTCGTTTTTCCAGCTCCCAGCTCAATCGCTCACCACGCCTCTTAAAGGAAGGCCACCGCCTTCGAGCTCCATGAAAATCTCGTCTCCTGACCCAGATTAGGGCTTCACCGTCCGCTTTTCTCGAGCATGTCGACGCCATCCGTATCCCTTGCCGCGTCCGGGTCTTCTGCCGAAGACCTCGTCGCCCCTCTGTCCCCGCCAATGTCGACTGCTTCCGAAGAGCTCGGCGAAGAGTTTGGCGAGGACGCATTCGCTTTCCACGTCTTGCCTTCATTGTTCAACGTTGACCCGAAATTGGGTATTGACCGTGCAATTGGAGAGGGGGGGGGGGGGGGGGGGGGGCTTTGCTTCATGTGGGCTTGGGTTTGGGCCTGGGCCGAACCGGATCGAACCGGGCCTGACAATTCTCCCCGGCCCAATTTGGACATCGCCCCCGACGTCCGGCGTGGGCGGCCCGCTCAACGCCGGCTGGCGAGCCACCGCTCTTGCTCAGCACAGTTAGCCTCGTAGCACTCTTTCCAGTTCTGTTCCCTCTTGCGTTGGAGCTTCTCATAGTTTGCACGTTGCCTTGCGTTGTCTTCCGCTTCTATCTCCTCCCAAGACTTCGGTGAAGTCTTTTCCTCCACTACCTGCTTATACGTCTTTTTCTCCTGTGGAGGGTTCGCATCTCCGGAGCTCGTCTTCTGCTCGATGTTACCCTTGTCGACTGCGTCTTTCGGCTCTGCTTCTGCGGGGGTCGGTGATGATCTTCCTGCGACCACAGAGGCAATGCGCACAACTCCTATGCGGGCCTCTACTGGTTCCTCGTCATGCACCACCGCCGGTTTCTCAGCTAGCTCCCGATGCACAATCGCTGCAATTGCGTTCACACTCTGTCGGTCCGGACAGTCGCGTATCCGGTGCTGTCCCTTACACAAGAAGCAGGCAATTGGTCTCAGTT
The DNA here is from genome assembly GCA_027563935.2 of Costus lasius. NCBI lineage: Eukaryota > Viridiplantae > Streptophyta > Magnoliopsida > Zingiberales > Costaceae > Costus > Costus lasius. Next base: position 26,051,114 of record CM050447.1, on the reverse strand, counting down.
GACCTGGCCCTCTCTCTGCAGGTCGAGTATGCTCCTGCCATGCAGGTTGTCCTCCGTTCCGTCGGGGAGAGAGCCTCTCTCTCTCTGGCGCTCTAGGTCTGGGTGGAGAAGGTCGTTTCGGAGGCGACCTCTGTGCTCTCTGAAAGGTCGTCCCTGAAGTCCTCTGGTCCACAAGAGACTCGGCTATAGCTGCAGCCGTTCTCCAGTCCTACGGCGCATGTCGTCGGACCTCCGTCGCCGCCCAGGGTTGGAGATTCCCGAGGAAGAAGTACCTCCTGTCTCCCTCCGCCATCTCAGGTAACTCCAACATCAGCGCGGAGAACGCCCTGACATACTCCTGGATCGTCCCCGTGTGCTTTAGCCGATCCACCGCCTCTCGTGCTTGGTCCACCGAGTTTTTGGGAAGGAACTGCTGCCCGCAGTTCCTCTCGGAACACCTCCCATGTCCAACTAGCCGCCTCTGATGTCGAATCAACTTTGGTTCTTCACCAGAGTTTTGCATCATCTGAGAGATATGCTGTGCACACCCTCACCTTCTCCTGATCTGAAACATGGTTAGCCTCAAAGTATTGCTGCAAATCCCAAAGGAAGTTACCCAATACTTTTGCAGATCTGGCCCCTTTGAACATTGCAGGCTCTGGGGTGCGAACCTTCCCGTTGCCGTTGGGAGCCCCGTACTCCACCCTGGTTGCTGTAGGGGCACCTCCTTGTGCCTGTGCCAATGCCATGCGCGTCACCGCAAGATCTGCTAATATCTGCTACTGTGCTGCCATGGAGTTGGTTAACTGTGCCGTCAAGGTTGCTACCTGTCCTTGCAAGGTTGCCACCTGCTGTTGTAGCGCCGCCATCCCTTCAAAGTTTTGCTGGGCTTCAGCCATTCCAGCCAAAGTTTGTTGAAGGGTAGTAATTTGCAACCTTTGCTCCTCTACCGTGCGATGGATTTCCTCCACCTGAGGAACTACCGCATCTCGGTTGTTCCCCGTCAAACCGAGCACCTGTTCGATCCGGGCAATGCGATCTCCTTGATTCACCATGCTGCTGGATCACTTTAGCCTCTGATACCTGTTGTCACGCCCCGGTCGGATCGGTCTAAAAACAGCGCTTATCCGCTTCCTAGAGCCGTCCGGCGGAACACCGGAACGCAACTGCGCTAGGGTTTCCGGACCGAATCTCGTCCCCAAATTCGAAACTCTAGTTCCCCGTTCACTTTTTTCCCCCAAATTACAATTCACACGGAAAGAATGTGAAAACCCTAACCCTAGATTAGAAGTCCGGAAAGAATCGGAAAACCCTAAATCCAAAATTACCTCACTGGTCAACCTGGTCAAAATTAGGGTTTACTGTGCGAAATCGAAATTCCGCCGAAAACCGATTTTACCAGCGTTGACGTCAGCCCTCGCGTTAGCCGCCCCCAAACTCCGCCGCACGAATTAATTGTCTTCGCTGACGTCACGTCGACGTCAGTGAATGAATTCGATTTCGCCGCTGCACTTTACTGTGGCGATTTTGACCCGGTCAAAATCGACACAAAACTTCGTCTTCAATCTCGCGACGCTGCTGTGTTCGTCGCTCGATGTCGCCCTGTCACCTTTCCGCCGAGTGTCGCCTACAGCCGAAGATTCACCGGAAAGGAAGATTGGTAAGGCGGGAGTGCCGCTGCGCCTTCCGTCGTCGTCTGGCTGTCGGCCGTCGCCGGAACCAGCCAGGAACGTCGCCGCTGTGAAGGAGAACAGGGGAAGATTCGCTCGTCGGAGAAGATAACCAGACGTGGGGAAAAGCTTCACTTCTATTTCAAATAGCAAGTTACAAAAACCCCTCTCTTATTCTCTCGCTCTCTCCTTTCACCGGCGGGTGTCGCTCGCCGCCGTCTACAGACGCCCCTCGAACTCTCTCTTACGTACACGACTCCGGTTCTCAAAACTCGCTTCGTTTTTCCAGCTCCCAGCTCAATCGCTCACCACGCCTCTTAAAGGAAGGCCACCGCCTTCGAGCTCTGTGAAGATCTCGTCTCCTGACCCAGATTAGGGCTTCGCCGTCCGCTTTTCTCGAGCACGTCGATGCCATCCGTATCCCTTGCCGCGTCCGGGTCTTCTGCCGAAGACCTCGTCGCCCCTCTGTCCCCGCCAGTGTCGACTCCTTCCGAAGAGCTCGGCGAAGAGTTTGGCGAGGACGCATTCGCTTTCCATGTCTTGCCTTCGTTGTTCAGCGTTGACCCGAAATTGGGTATTGACCGTGCAATTTGGTTACGCGCGCGCGCGCGCGCGCGCGGGGGGGGGGGGGGGGGGGGGGGGGGGGGGGCTTGCTTCGTGTGGGCTTGGGTTTGGGCCTGGGCCGAACCGGGCGTGTCAGGCCCCGGTCGGATCAACCCCGGACCCGCATTTATCGGTTGCCTTAGGGTTGTCCAGCGGAACACCGGAGCGCAGACTTCCTAGGGTTTCCGGCTAATTTTCCTCCCCAAATCCCGCTTAGTAAGCAAACTATTCATTAACTTGGTGAGCCGATTTGCAACGTGGCCCAATATATTAAAATGCTTAGTAAGCCTACTAAGCCTTATATGTCGTATAATGGTCCCTCCCACATCCAATGTGGGACTAAACTTGAGTCTGGGCCACCATCCGGCCCACTGGGTTAGGCCTGCTGGGCTATGAGCTGAACCGGGTGAACCCGGGACTAACAATTCTCCCCCACCTGATTTGAACATCGTCCTCGATGTTCGATGCGCGCTGAACACTAGCTCTCCAATGTTGATGTCCTCTATCTCTTGTCTTCAGTCTGATGATGATTGTTTGCTGCACCATGCTGCATGGAATTGGCGCCCCCTTGGCTTGACACAACTAAGTCGCATATTCACCCCCTGGTGCTCTGCCTGATCTCTTGTGTCCCAGCCGTCTCGCCATAGTGCTCCCACCGAACTGACTGCAAACAGGGTCACGTCCGTAGCGCATCTCCCCTGATGCTCCGCTCAACCTGTGGCCATTGAGTTCACGGTCTAACGCACTGCATCATCATGCTTACAGCAACCTCCATCGTCAAACTCTGTCAAGGATAATCTTGGACCTGTGGGTCATGGGTCCACAGCAATCTTGTCGTTGGTTACAATCACTCAGCTCTTACAGAGCTCTCCCTCGATGTCCCCTAACATCGGCATCGACGCCCCCCTGGCGCCGGCATCAACGCTCTCAGACGTTGGCATCAGGGCCCCTACCGTGGAAGAACGACACTCCTTGTCGCCGGTGGTGATGGTGTTGCCTCTCGGATCTTTCTGATTCACCATCATGGCTGAATCTTTTAGCTCTGATACCTTTTGTCAGGCCCCGGTCGGATCAACCCCGGACCGGCATTTATCCGTTGCCTTAGGGTTGTCCAGCGGAACACCGGAGCGCAAACTTCCTAGGGTTTCCGGCTAATTTTCCTCCCCAAATCCCGCTTAGTAAGCAAACTATTCATTAACTTGGTGAGCCGATTTGCAACGTGGCCCAATATATTAAAATGCTTAAGCCCAAGTTAACAATAGTAAGCCTACTAAGCCTTATATGTCATATAATGGTCCCTCCCACATCCAATGTGGGACTAAACTTGAGTCTGGGCCACCATCCGGCCCACTGGGTTAGGCCTGCTGGGCTATGAGCTGAACCGGGTGAACCCGGGACTAACACTAGGTATTAGTATTACATATTTGAACCATGTTTTAAATTTTCAATGTATAAAAAGTTAAAATTTTAAATTCTTTTGATTCTTTTATATTTTTTTTTATGCTAAGATACATGTGGGATGCTTAGAGGCATTTCAGCTGCTCTGAGATATGTGAGCTTGCATTTTGTATGCTATCAAAGCTGCGATGAGACCGGAGCACATACCGTTAATGGTATTGTTTTTAAGAGTATTTAGTAGAGTTGCTTGTTAGTCTTATTTTGAGTTATAAATGTTATAACTAAGTTGCAAAAATTTTAATTCTTTTAAATTATAGAAAATATATATTAATATAATATAAATATTAATAATATATTTTTTGAATATAAAGTTATAATTAAGTTATATAATGTTATGCAATTTGATTATAAAAATTATCATCTTTATAAAATTTATTATGTCAATGATAAAATAAGATATGTGAATAAAAATTTAAAGTTTATCAATGAAATAATAAGATTCGTCAATGATAAAATTTGGTTTGACCTGCCAATAATAAAATAGGGTATGCCAACTATCAAATATTGGCTATTAACAAAAATACAAAAGTTATCAACGGGAAAATAGAGTCCGTCAACAAAAAATAAGGATTGTCAATGAAAAAGTTTATGTCTGTCAACAATATAATAGGGTATGTCAATGAAAATTTAAAGTCCGTTAACAAAAAAAATAAAGCTGATTAACGATAAAATCTGGTTTGTTAACAAAAAAATTAGGTCTGTCAATAATAAAATAGGGTATGTCAATAAAAAGTTTGGTATGTTAATGAAAATTTAAAGTTTGTCAATAAAATAATAAGGTCTATCAATGACAAAATCTAGTCTGTCAGTGATAAAATTTGGTCTGTGAATGATAAAATAAGGTCTGTCAACAATAAAATAGAGTTCGTCACTGAAAAATAAGGCCATGTCAATGAAAATATTAGGCACGCCAATACTAAAATAGGGGCTATCAATAAAAAATACGATCTGTCACTGAAAAAAATAAGGCCCGTCAATGAAAAAATTAGGCCTGTCAATGATAAAATAGGGTATGAAACTGAAAATTTAATCGTCAATGAAAAAATAAGACATGTCAATGATAAAATATGGTTTGTCAATGAAAAAAATTAGATATGTCAACAATAAAATTTGTTATGTCACTAAAAATTTTAGTATGTGAATGAAAAAATTAGGCCTCTCAATAAAAATACTATGGCTATCAATGAAAAATCTAAGCTGAAAATGATAGTCCTTACATTGCATGAAAGGGAGAAAAAGAAATGATGAATAAAATATACGTATTGCTGTAAAATTTTGTGACACCAAAGTTTCAGTATTAAACTTTAGCATAATACCATAACAATCTATCAATATAGTAGCCCCAAAACTCACTCATACAAGATCATAACAATAGTTAACACATCCCAACATAACCAGAAATAGACATTACCAAAATCTCATACAAAACTAGCCAACAAAGAGAGCTTAGCTTCACAATTGAACACCAAAACAAAGGAAAACAAGGGAATGATGAGATCTAGACAAAGCACAAATAGAGGAGCGAAACTCACTCAACCCCAACAAAACTCATCAAAACAATGTCTCCATATCATCATCAAAGGACCACAATCATATCAAGAACTTAACAAAATGAATGTTATAGTAGAACAATGAATCTCAACTCTAAAATCGTACTAAAATATAGCATCACGCAAAAACATGAGAGATATAAGCTGCTCACGTCAATTCAAGGGGAGTAGAACACCCTCATCCCCACAACAAAATCCAACATAAACAATTATAAAAACCTATCAAACCCAGCCTTCAAAGAGAGAAGATATGCCAACAATTGCTTTGAGAAGCGTTCGCCGAAGACAAGGATCGTCAGATGCACGAGCTAAGGCACGAAGCGAGCTTTACATATGAAAGCAAATAATATATAGTTAGGATTTTGGTTTTGAAGGGGATTAAACCCTAACTAGTAACTGGGGTTAAGTTGAGTTGGGTAACAAGCAAGAAACAGTGGTGGAGAATGTTGAGATTGACACCTATACCATGTGACTTTGATTTGTGGACGACATAATAGTGTACCAGCTTAAAAATTATAAGCTGGATACCCTAACTTAAGCCATTTTTTCTTTGCCTGCGTGACCCATGGGTTGGGTCGCATTCCCAGACCCAGCCTAGCTCTCTCATTTTGTGCTTAGAATGAATTTTTTGGAGCTGTCATTAAGTACATGGAGAGGGCTGGTTAGATGCATGCTAGACTTTTAGGTACTGACAAATGTTATGGCAATGACAACAATTTATTTCTCATTGTTTGGTTATTTTCGAAAATCATTAACGTTCTGTTTTCTTGGAGGGAAGTAAAACTTCAAGGAAAGAAAAACTATGTGAAAATAGAATCAAGAAGGAAAGAAAAAATCTAGTCTTATATTTCCTTGGAGGGAAGTAAATCTCCGAGGAAAGGAAAACTATGTGGAAATGGAATCAAGAAGATAAGGAAAATCCTTAGTCTTATGTTTTCTTTGGAAGGAATGAAAATGAGGAGGAAACTTAAGCCAACCACCACCGATGGCAAACTCTTCTCCCGCCGCTACTCCTCATCCTTCGTGATCACCACCGCAATACTCGTTGACGTCCCTCCAATCTTCTTCTTTGTTGTCTCATCCATTGCTGGCGAGCGTGCAGGCAATGAGCAGGCGAGAGATGGGCGAGAGGGCTTATGGTCAACAAGGCGAGTCGGCAAGGTGATGAGCAGGTGCGAGGCAAACAGCGAGTAGCAAGGGTGAGTGGATCTAAGCAGCGATGAGTAGATCTAGGCGACGATGATGGAGACTCTGGGCTTCGGGTGAAGAAGATGCGAGGAGTCGGGAAAGTGTCAATTTTTTCTTTGACTTTTTCGTCCGATTTGAGCGGATTAGTAATGGTGGAAAACTCTTGATTTTTTTCATCTACTTTTCCCCCTCAAAGTTTTCCATCCATCCAAAAAAATAGCAAAAAACTCTTTTATTTTTTCATTCCCTTTGGTTTTCCATCCAAAGGAATAGTATGCAGAAAGAAGACAAAGGAACTTTTGATAAAGTATGCTTGCAACTGGATGTTTAGGAAAAAAATAGAGTATATTTGTTTCAGATGTAGATGGATCTCAATCAGAGCTCACGTCAACTAGTTTCAAACTGTGGAGTGGAAGCGGTGATCAAATCTAGAGATCTTGAACTTTTATAGCCTGTTTAACGGAAAGGATTTTAGGAGGGAAGAGACGAAGATTAAAAAAATCTATCGTATATTAGAACAGACATATCAAAAGAAAAATTGAACTGATGAAAGAGGGCAAAAACCCTCATTTCTAATCAGGCAGATTTTAAGAAATACGTGAGGCAAGCGAGCTCACGGACGTTGTTGCCGCTGCTGTCCACCGCCTTTGCCGCTAGACATTGATGTCGTCACTGCTCACCACCTCCGAAGCTGACCTCTATTGCTGGATGTCGACTCGCTCACATACGCCAATCTCACGCAGATGCTGACTACTTGCGAACGCCGACCTCACACAGATGCCGACTGCTCGCGAACACCGATTGCTCAAGGACGGCAACCTCGCACGGATGCTAACCTCGCACAAATGCTGACTACTCGCGGTTGTCAATTGCTCGCAGACGGCGACCTCATGCAGACGGGAGCTACAAGCGATCTCAATCACATAATGCTAATTTCTCTTCCTCTTATTTTTTCCCTTTCTTCATTTCTCCTGTCCCTCATTTTTTTCATGTCACTGCTTGTAAACACAGCCTTATTATGCTTGCTACCAACCTTGTACATAATAACCTCTAGAGATATCTTTATGCTATGTGTCACGCCCAGCCCATCTGACCATGTCCACGTCAACACCTACGCCTCCGTTTGCGTGCCGAAACCAAAATTGATTTCAAATTTGACGGAAACTCTACCGCGTCCGAATTGATGTTGACCTGGTCAACACCTCGATTCGAACGCCCACCCAAGCTTCGTCTTCATGCGTCTTCAGCCTAGCTGCGAACGCCGCCTGCGTTCGATAGCGGCCCTTCGCCGGAGAGGTGGATGGGAGTTCAGGGCGTGCGGCAGGGCTGAGCACCGCCTACTCAGCCCTCAGCCTTCCTCTTTGCCGCCGGAAGCTTCCGTCGTCGGGGAGATGGTGAAGGAGACGGAACTGCCGGAAGCCAGAAAAAGCTCTCGCCGGGGCCGGAGAAGACAACACAAGAGGCTAAGGGAAATTTATGTTGATTTGATCAGGATCAACCTACACAAACCCTTACAAGCCTCGCTCAGATCCGCCCGCCGGATCTTCACTCATTCCCGTCGACGGCGACCCCTCGCCGTCGACTCACAGTCGCTCAAAGCCTCTCATGGGGGAGGCGGAGGAAGCTCGCCACCTGCGTTCCGCCCGCCTCCCCCTCTTCCTCCTTCTGGACAGAGCTGGAAGGAAGAACGTGCTTCGCCGGTTCTCGGAACAGAGGAAGCCGCCCTCTGCTTCCTTGTTCCTCCTCTGTTCGTCGCTCCCCCCTCTTCCTCCTCTCCTCTTCGTCGCCTGGTGCTTTAAAGAGGAGGAGGCGCCGCCTGGGTTGGAAGGGCGTCGTTCGCCAGCCAACTTGCCAAAGCAGACGTCCGTGAATCACGCCTGGGTGGGCGTGATTCATTTCCTTCCTTCGCCCACGATTTGATCTCCTCGCCGAGATGTCGCCGATGTCGCGGCCTCTGTCCGCCTCCACGTCCGCCAGCCAATCCCGCCGCTGCCGATGAACGTGTCGCAGATGGCGACGGCAAAGCTCTATTCGACTTCGTTTCCTCGTCTGACGAAGCCGAGCGGAGGGGAGGATGTGGGCCGCGCCTGCCTCATCCGCGTGGACTTGGGCCGCCTGCCTAGTCCAGGTTCCTTAGCCTAGTCCAAGGGAGAAAGAGCATCACACTATGCATATGCGCCACCAGCAGAAGGTAACGTCAGTTCAACAGCACGCTCTTTTATTTCATACTAGAACTTTTAGAAAACATTCCTTTGGACAAGAAAAAAACAACACTGGATAGATAAAAACAAAATATTATTTCATGAAAACGAACGTGCTCTCGGATCAGAAAAGTTTACCAAATTCATATTAGAAAAGTAAAAGCAAGAGGGATTACAACTGCCTGACGTGCTACTTTAAACAGTCACCTCAGCCCTTGAACGGGCTACATATGATTGCCCTCGACAATAGAACACAGTGAGGATTACAACTGCCTGCAGTAGAAAAAAAGGAGCTAAACACGGTCAACTCAACCTTCGAACAGCCTACATAATTGCCCTCGACGATCGAACGCAAGTAAAAGACAATGAGCTTCTTATGCTGATTTAGGTTTGATTTTCTTCACCCTCGAATACAGGAAAACTCCAGCAAGTGCCACGCCAGTGCCTAAAATACAAGATTTTATTTTCTTGAGGGCTTAAATAGCATATAAAAAAAATGATACAGTAGAAGTTGCAGTAAAAGAATACCGAGAGCATTGACCGGTGAAACTGGTGTTCGGAAAAAGAGAACTGAGGTCACAATGACAACCACCCGCTTCACACAGTTGCCAACAGAGTGTGTTACAGGTGATACCCTTGCCAGTATCATGTAGGAAACCTGCAGACCAGATTGCAGTTGTAAACCAAATATTCTCTAAAGGATATTAAGATGAGGGAGGCGTAGCACTAGTAAGACAAACAAAAATGTGAAATGTTGCATTACAGAGACCATCACAAGAACCAACTGGATAAATTTTGGGAGGCCAATTAAGATGGTTGCAATACATCCCGTTTGATAAACCAATAGCAAGGAATATAAATGGACTCATGTTTTGGAGCGGCAATGAGCAGAGGAAATTAAGTTGGATGAATAGAGAGGAAAAACTTAAAGACAGGAACTTTACAGCCCTAAGTGGAGAAAAAAAAGCATCTTTTAATTTAGGTGTTGGGTTTAAAGTGAATAGTTACAAAGAATAAAAAGTGCACAGTGAATTTAAGCAAATATGGAACTAGAAAGAAAGTATGAAACCTGAAAGTCCTACGGTAATTATTGAAGGACAAAGGCGTTAGAATATAAAGTAGTTTCACCGAATCCCATTGCTTTAAACCTTCCAAACTAGCAAGACATGGGAGTTGTTAGAGTTAACTCTAACCTCTAACACGAGTGATATCATGCTGAAATTTCAAACAATTGCTTTCCAAAAAAATTAGTTTTTTTTTATTATTCCATTTCAACATTACATGTGACATAAGAGTTGAGTTCGAAACTATTCTCCAGAAATTTGAGAACTAAATTCATTTCTATAATTTTCCTTGAAATCTAATACCACGTAGTGCAATCATAACAAGGAAAATAGAACTTTGAGAAGTTGAAGCTATCTTAGGAGAAAGAATGAGAGGTTAAGTAGAGCAACTCTTTTTTAATTCGAAATAGGTACTAAAAAGCATTCCCTGGCGCTTAAGAATCCTTTCTTTTCATTCACTGCTAGCCAAGCTTCAATTATTAATTAAAAAGGCAATTAAAATGTCAATGCAGAACTTTGTGATTATGTTGACCGGAAAAATATGGCCATACAGTCACTTCAAGATATGTATAGAGTCCGATGTTAATTTTCAGCGTTCAAATGCAAGAATCAGATATCTATATCATGGGGTGCGTTTGATAAGCACACCCAATATGCGGTTTTCATTGTTCAATGAAATGAAAACCTAAAAGATACTTTTGGTTATCAATTTTCAATTTTACGAAAACTCATTTATCAGTCCCCCATCTTCCTGGGGGCAAAATTATAACCTAAAATATTTTCTTAGAGGGGGCAATAACATATTTTTATCCTTAAAGAGATGTTAGACCCTGAGTGTGCGGGTATTATCCTGGAGACTAGTGCCTCCTAATTAGGTTCCATGTGGATCAACCCTTATCTATAAAAGTAGACGTCATGGTCAAGAGCTAGGGTTTGCAAGTGAAATATTGAGCATAATGCCAATGCAATTTTCAAGCTCCAGTTTCCATTACAAGATTGCCATCATATTTTTGAATTTTCACCCAATTTTTCTTCTCCAAGCATTTGTCAGATGATATACGATACCAGTTTTTATTCTTTCAAGTTTCTAATTTTTGGTTCAGCTGAAAACTGCCCATCAAATAAGTTTTAGTTCAGCTCTCATTTTTCCACAAAACACTTACTCAGAAACTGCCACTCAAACATGGCCTTCAACATTTACCCATTTGAATGTCAAGGAACCATTTTAAGACTTAACTGTTTTGGTGCATTTATGGTTTTATGCGGCATGCAGATTAATGCAATAACTGAAAAGAGTATTTTAGAACAACACACCTGTTGATAAGCATGGAAGCACAGTCCAGCAAGAAGTGCTCTCAAATATATCTGTTTAATATTCAGGCCCTAATAAATCATTAAAAAGAAGGTATCAGATTTCTTTTGTGAAGAAGAAGAAACACATGTTCATTAATGAACAATAATCTCAGAGATGGAGATAACAAACATAGAAAGCAAATATTAAAAGATACCCACAGCAGACTGCAAATATGAAGGAGCAATCTTGATCCCTTCGACAAATAGAGTTACGGGTGCCAGTAGGAAAAATGACATAATTGTTATTATTGAGAACAAATTGACGTTGTCCAGAGATTCCTGTGAAAATTAGAAAATTTTATATGATATCTTTGTTATATATGAAAACTTTAAGGGAGAATTTGTGTACTAGAGTACTTCAATTAAAGTGATTCAAAGATACAAATAATAGTAGCAAGTATAAGCATCACATCAAGAAAATAAATCATATTACTCAGGAAGCTAGATCACCTCTTTCTTAACCATGACCTTCTTGCTGAGAACATTGCGGGATTGGAAGGTCAAGTTGGAGGCCATTGCGCTCCAAAACCCAGCCCTGTGTACAATAAAGAACTTCAAAATTTTCACAATGAGCGAAAAAGTGGGAATGGAACGAAGTTAATCAATGGAAAAGTTGAAGATTTAGTTCCAGATAAAACATCAGGTATCAAGTTAGGCATGCCAGCAAAAGTAACAGATGTTATCATTGTGTTGTCGACGTATCTAAAGTGGAATCTACAGACCATACCCCTATGATCAACTTGTCATTCATGAATTACTTTTTAGTAGATAATTAAACCTTTTGAAATGAAAATAGTCACCTTGTTGTTCCAATATTTCCACAAACTTCAAATATTTTCTTAGAGGATTAGCTGCAAATAAATCTTTACAAATTGGCCTTCATTTCCTAGTATTTTGATCTGAGCCACTCATTATGATGGGTGAAACATCAAAAATTATAAGGCTGGCATGGAGAAGGAGATATTTAAAAAGACAAGTAGCACAAACAAGCTGGTTTGACAACGTAGCTAACCGTGAATTTACCATCAGCAACTTACCAATTAAAAGAAGCTTCAGTTAGAGATGCCAAAGCTACACCACCAACAATTGGGACAAGAGACAAGACAACCCAGACAGTAGGTAACTGCATGTGTATCAAGTAAAAGTTATAGGTCAATAAGAGAAGCTATTACGAATCTCTGAAGCTGCAGATTGCATTGACAAAAAAAAGATTAGTTTTATGAATTATTAATCAACAATTGGTACTTCCTATCAAAGGAACGCTGCACAGAAATTGAAAATCTGCTTTGGAAAGATAAAATAACATAAGTTACCTCTCCTAAGAACAAGGCAGAAAGGAGAACTGAGAAAAAGGGCTCCATAGCTTTGATTGTGTGCGTGAATGAAACAGCAACTTTCCCAAGACTCATGTTGGTAAAGAGGTTGCCCATTGTGTGGACAATAGCCAATGGTAAGATTGCAGCCAGCTGTAAAAAAAAGGAACAACCATATTGAACAAAAGAATTGCATACTCTCACAATTCAACTGGTTTGTCAATGCCTCTTTCTTTTGTGATAAGCACATCCTGATACCTGTGAAGCAGAAACCTTAGGGCGCTTGTAAAGATTAGTACTCCACATAAATAGGACAAGAGTTGATCCAATAGCAAACTGAAGCGATGTAATAGTCAATGGGAAAGTGAAAACCTTCAGAACCTGCAAAGTTTAAGTAGAACATATTATACTACAAACTCTCGCACCATTCTGATAAGAGACCAAGATAATTGAGTTCTACAAGTATGTGCATCTAAGAAGGATACGATAGTTAACTATCGACACTGAAGAAGCAATACCAAATAACAAATGGGCAACTATGACATAAAACGTATGCGTAGCGGCGTATAATTGAGTTTGTGGAAGCTCGTTGTTCGTACAAAAAGAAAAAGAAAAAGATGCGTTGGGAATAACAGAACCACCCAGCATCGGATCTTTCAGGATATTTCCTTCCGTATCTCGAAGATGCTGAGCCAAGCGAGATACTATATTTCCCGAACTAAGGTTAACACGAAAGAGATCATCCAATAGAAACAGTGAAAGGGAAAGTAAATCGAGAAAGGCAACACAAGTAAGAAAGGAGGTGGCGATGCATTGCCTGCTTGTTATAAATGTTGAAGTAGATGTTGAAAAGGTACCAGAGGCCGAACAAGGACCCAAGCAACAGCGTCTGGGCTATGCTGCCCCCCTCTGCAGCTCCGGCAGGCTTGGCGGAACTCCCGCCGGCGCTGTCGGGGACGGAGCTGGCCCTGACGGCAAGATCCCCCTTCTCCCTCCGCCTCCGGTCCCATCCTAACGAGAGCGATAGGGGGGAAAGCCAGAGCCCAGTGCTGCCGCTTCCGAGGGACGAGGGCAGCGGAAGGGCGGATCGAGGGATCGAGGAGAGGCCACGGATCCGGAGTGGGGGGAGGGATCTTCCTACATGAGTCGGCGGGCGGAGAAGCCGAGGCGTAGAGAGCGAAGAGAGGGGAGCAATCGCCGCAGCACTCTGCATCGGGCACACACAGAGAGTACGCCCCCCACTTCGTCGTTTGACAGGCGGGCGGAGAGAGCGTTAAGCAGATAATTGGGTTTTGATGAACCGAGCACAAGCCCGCCTCGGTGACATCGAAGAGTTCTCTATGCGTTGTGGCACTAGCTGGCCAAATTGCTTTTATTTAATTGGAATAAGTTTTCGTTATTTTTTAAAAAATGAACAAAAGTATTTTATTTAAGTTAACTTGATTTATAGAATCTCCACCTAACGTTGTGGCACTAACCGGCCACTTGATTTATAGTATCTCCACCTAACCAGAAAACGATTTTCCTTTTATATACATAAGTAAAATTTATAATATAGTTAGTATATAAAAATATACTAAAATATATAGAAGTATGTAAAAATATATTAACGTATGTAAAAGTATTTAAAAATATATAAAACTATTTAAAAATCTATAAAACTATATAAAAATATATAAAATAAATAAAAATATTTATTTATTATATATGTTTATTTATAAAAATATATATAAAAAATATAATATATATAAATATATATAAATAAACATATATAATATACATATATATAAATAAACATATATAATATACATATATATATATATATATATATATATATATATATTTATATATAAATATAAAAAATAAATTAATATATATATATATATATATATATATATATATAATTTAAATATATGTAAATTCAGAAATAATTTGTAGTATTTTAATAGTAAACCCACATGTACCACAATCCCAAATTGGGTTAAATGTGGACGCATATTCCAATTTCTAAATTTATATAGATAAGTCATCGACTTTATTAGAATTTATTAAGCAAAAATAACACACACTATATATATATATATATATTATTTTTTAAAACTATAAAATAACCAGTTCGAAAAATTATTTTACATTATTTTACGTTATTTTGCATTGACAACTAATTATTATTTATTTTATGGATTTGTGCAATTTCCAATAATTAAAACAAAAATATGATTATGACATTTACGAAAACTGATCTTTTGGCCCATACCATCCCGGCCCAGCACAAATGAAAGTGGGCCCATCATGTGCCCGGATTTATAGGGCAGCGGGCCATTCAGCTTGTTTAATATGATTTCGCTTTATAGCTGTCGAAGTGCCTCGAGAAGAGGAGCTCCGTCACGCGCTCAGTGTCTTCCCTCCATCTCTCGAGTTACCGCGGTGTCGAAGCCATCTTCGCCCTTCGCTGAGCAGGTCGTCGTGCGCCTCCTCAGCGCACGCTCTCGAGTTGCAGGTAAAGTCCTGGTCAAACTTTGATCTTCGCTTCTCCTCCTCCTTCTTGATCTTTCAATTGGACGTTGTTGCGATTTGTGGTGAAGGATATGGTTAGGGTTGTTAGGTTTTCTTTCTAGTAATCTTCAGCTCAAATTGGAGGGAAAATGGCAATTCTTTTTCATCGAAAGCCAAAATTTCCCCCTTTCTGTTTTCCCCCCCTTTTCTCTACGGCGTATCTTTATTCCGTTTCTCTTTTCATGCCTTGAAATTAGAATGCCAGTTAAAGATAACTATGGCAATGTGGTTATGTAGTTAATTTTATCCAATGATTCCGGAAATGCACTTAGAATCTGTTGACGTCCTTGTGAAAGTTTTTCATCCCCCTCTTCCTTTCTTCTGAAGCGGTCGGTGGACTTCCGAAATGAGCAACTTTTCACCTCCTCTTGTCTGGTGAGAAGCCAATGTTCCTCTCCTTTCCCAGGAGAAGGAATGCATAGTTTTTTTAAAAAGGAATGCGTAGTTCAATTCCTTCTTTTGTACTTGCTGCAGTATTTGTGCAAGTAACTAAATTGTGGACTTCCGAAATGAGCAACTTTTTAGCTCCTTTTGTTTGGCGACAAGTCGATTGTCCCTCCTTTCCCAGGAGAAGGAATTTTTAGTTCAATTCCTTCTTTTTGTCCTTACTGTAGTATTTATGTAAGTAACTAAAAAAGGGTTTTCAGTTCAGTGTTTAGTTTTACTTGCCGTGAATATTTGGATGCTTTAGCCCTTTAGTTTTTTTATTTTTTTCGTAGATTTTATGGAATAATTCGGAAAGTCTTGTTGATATTTTATTCAGTTCATTGAATTTGAGTGGATCAGGTTGTTTCATAACGATGTGAATGAGATTTTATTGTGGTACCTGAAGTGTTGACTAATTTAAAGAGGATTTGAGTTTGATTCATATTATGCTAGATTGGACCTGCCTTTAGGACACGTCGTTTGTGCGTTTTCAAGTCATGGGATATGGCTTCATCTGAATGAGTTTGTTTGATTGGCATGTTTTTAAAATTTAAAATGTTTCTTAATAAAAAATAGGTTTAAGAGTTGGAATATAATTTCCCAAAATTTCCCATTCTAATTAGCTGAACTCTTCTTAGTTTATTCCACTACCCATGTATCTCTCTCCATTCAACTTATTTTCCCATTTTGTTCCTTACCCCTTTATTCCTGACATGGGCACATTACTATATTTGTTGGTTGTAGTTGAACTGGGGTAGAATGCATTGTGTGCCATATGTTGTGGTTAAGCGGTTAAAGTATCTTGATTAGAGGGTTTGAATAAGCAAATAGCTACTTTTTCTTGAGAAATCTTGTAGAGACTCGTTTGTTAGTTTTTAAAATTTCATCAAGCTGCCACCATATTTCTCTCTTGGTTTATCTTCATCTCTTGGAGATAAAAGGTTTCGTATCAAGATTGAATTATTAGTTGCAAGGGGCGCATTTTTTTTCATTTTGATTCCAAATTGCTAGAATGATTTATCTTCATCTCTTGGAGATAAAGGTTTCGTATTAAGATTGAATTATTAGTTGCAAGGGGCGCATTTTTTTCATTTTGATTCCAAATTGCTAGAATGAGAGATATGAAGTTCAGTATTGAATTTGTGTCAGTATAACTAGAGGATCTTAATGTGGACCATAGGTAATTTCTAATCTCTCAGAAGTTGAGTTGTAGCATATGATTATATAAGATGCAATATGTTTTCCAATTCTTTTAATATGTTATAGTCCACAGTCAGTAGTTTGATGGAAATTTAATTTTTAAATATTATAAATTCTATTATACATGAACCACCGAGTCCATGTAATATAATAATGTATGATGATTTTTTTTGGTAAATTGACCATGTTAGTTGCATCTCATGTCTCATTTAGTTCCTTTTTTATTTCTTCCATACCTCATTTTTTAATCTATGACAATAATAATCCTAGTTTGTTAATTAACCAAAAAGTACACTTGTTTTCTTATTGATATATTGAAGGTTCCACAAGTTGGATATTAAGATCAAAATATTACTAAATAGTTAAATTGTGCTAAACCTTTTGATGTGTATATGTTATCTATTTAATCTTATTTTTTCCAAGTATTAAAATAAAATGTACTAAAAAGAGGAAGAGTTGATTATAACTACAATAATTGCAACATCAAAGAAGGTTGATATTAGCTTTGGTCTCTAATAATAAAAAAGCCGGCAATATTCTGAGCAATGAAGAGACATGCTAGAGTGATAATAAGATGTTTGGATGAAGGGGAGTCTTGCAATGAGGTTAGGCGATTGGAATTTGAAGCTAGTGAATGGGGTTAATCAAGTCAAAGAGAGACTGACATTACATTTGAACATTATTGGTTGATTTAGGCCATAGGAATATGTTGAGTAAATGAAAGAAGAATCTTGTGTTTCTCTAATGATTAAAACAACTTGGGAGATTGAGTCAGCGTCTAACAAGTTAATGGATTAAAGGTGAGCTCATGATTTAGTTAGAACAAATTACTAATCCTATAAATCATATTATCAGGATAAGGATCATATTGTTCTTGCGTTGTTATGTTCCAATGCATGTTTTGACCCGCTTAGATGATTGGGTTGTACGATCTTAAGATTCAGAACTACTTCCTGCAATAATGCTTGGAATTATGGATTTAGTTTGGAATTATGGATCACAAATTGCTTTATTCTTACTGATTGATGCATGATCCAGTGGACCTATATCATCAGTTTGGTATGCTGCAATGTGGACCATGTATCCATGTAATCCATCAACACTAGGATTTATATAGTACAAGACTTTGTTTTACTCGGTCAGACACTTGGACTAGTGTATACAGATCTGTACGATTGTAAAGTTTACATTAGCTAGTGTTTTCCTTGATGTTGGGTTGCATTTATTAGTTTTTTAGCTATGAGTAAAACATGTGATGAATTTTATGACAAAACACTTGTTCAATTGAGTTTGTATAGTATTTCTGATTAGCTAGATATTTTTGTTCCATATTGAGCCTGTAATTGATAAAAAAGTGAATTTCTTGTTTTTCTTTTCAGCTCGAGAGACACTGCTTCTGTTTGTTCTTTGTGAAACATTTTACAATTTAATAAACTTTCTTATTTGGATTTTGCGATTACTGTCAAACCTGTACAGATTATGTTTTATAACATTATCACTGGAATCTGTTGATGTATCTTGATTTTCAGACCTCGGGATGAATTGTACAAACTTCATTGACTTGTGCAGCGATGAAGAATTTGAAGAAGTAGATGCAATAGATGTTAAACCTATTCTACCTTTACGAGTAGATTTTGATCAAACAGTCTATTCTGCTGGAAATCAAAGACTAAGCTACAGGGACTGTGCTATAAAGCAAGAACTTGATGAAAGCAGAAGTTCAAACAGCACATCCAGCATAACAGAGCAAGCATGCTCATCTGCTAATGTGGTTTGCCAAAATTTTGGTTCATCTTCTGGCCGTCTGTGTCGACAGTTTTGGAAATCTGGCGACTATGAAGTTGGACAAGCTATTTCATCCACACTTCAAAGTATTTTGTTTATCACTTTTGATGTTATATTTCTTTTTACATATTAAGAAATGCTGTATAAAGCTTGGTTCTTGTGAAATTTTTATTATTTATGCTACTCAAGTCTTTTTTTTTTGAAAAGAAATGCGAACTATTGCAAGGAATGATTGTATGACCACAGGATACTATTACTTTGATAAAAAAAATCTGTTATATCTTATCTTTTACTGTTGAAATACATAAGACAATTTATTTCGAACCATCATCTTCTGAAAAACTCCTTATTATAATTAAAGGATTCAATTTGTTTGTTGAAAGCAATATGATGATAGTAAATATTGCATGTTAAAGATTCATTATATAACATATGATTGTAAAGCTTGGATAAAAACATGTTCCTTCTTAGATTATGTTTCGTAAGATCAGAATTGCACCAATTCTATACATCATTTCAAACCATTGGTCATCTTGGTGATGGGTATTGTCATTTTGGGCACTTTGACGTGGTTGGTAAAGGTTTTATGATTTCTGGTTTATTCGACCTTGCTTCTTATCTTATTTCGGTCGAATAAGAATATTTTTATGTTATTTTGGTCGGTTAAGATTCTTATTTTGCATCAAAGCGATTAATTTTTTATCTTAAGCAGATGGAAGAAATAGATTGCGGATACACCCTAAGTTCCTCCATTCAAATGCAACCTCGCATAAGTGGGCGTTTGGTGGTATGCAATTCTATCTATGTATCATCTTTCTTCAGTGCTGTTTTGTTCTTTGCAGAAGTTGCTTACTCTTTTACCCTTATCCTTTCAAAATTGTTGTTTGCAGCCATAGCAGAATTGCTTGATAATGCAGTTGATGAGGTAGGTTACACTTCCTATATTACATATTGATTTCCTGTTTCTTGATTTGTAGGGATAACTATTTGTGGCACACTATATGGTTGTCAAAATTGGAGAGTTTTGAGTCATTATTGTTGATGTTTTATAATCTCTTTTTAGTACGATCTGCCCAATTGAATAATTCACCTATTAACATGATAGACTTGAAACCACATGGCTAAAATTTTTAAACTTCATTTAGTGGTGGTGTATACTCGTTACACCGAATTCTCACTACTAATACAGAATGAATCTTGGCAACCAGAGTTTAAACTTCACTTGAAGGTGCCATATTAATTTGAGAGATTGTCTTCTCTTCCTCTCATGCTTCCTCTCCTAGTCTATACATGTTATGTGCTAGAGCTTTATCCTTTCTTGTTTGTGTTAGGATGTTCTGTTTTGTGTTTATTTGTAGCATTTATTTTTTTGGTGGTTGCTCATGGGCCTAGTCAACAATTTAATGTGTAGGTAGGTTAGCCTATCTTGTTCTTGGTGTGCATCTTCATCTTCCTGTCTTCTATTTGCCTCTGAAGTTGTAATTGCTTCTTTCTCAATTAGTTAGGAAGTTAATTTTGATAGCTATTGTGGATATGATGGAGGCCATGTCGAGAAGATAAAAAGAAACGGAAAGAGAAGAAAAGCGGAAGTTAATTTTGATAGCTATTGTGGATATGATGAAGGCCAAGTAGAGACGATAAAAAGAAGTGGGAGGAGAAGAAAAGCGAAAGGATGATAAAAGAAAGACAACTCAAGTGGAATGAGTTGATTTAAACTACGAAAGTTGATGCATATTGTTACTGACTCGCACCCACCCACGCCCTCCAATTTGGAGGGTTTATTCTCGCCGAACCAGACTGGTTTGGGAGGAGAGATCGATTCAATAGGGTACTCAGCCTTAAAGGGGAAGGATTAGGGCATGCATGTTTTGGGAATTTTGTGTCTTATTACTGTAGATGTTTTCTTGCAAGAGATCCATTAAGGTGGTGGGATCGTGTGTTGTTATGGTTTTGGATTCATGTGTTGCTATTATTTGGTTTGACTTGCCTGATCATGGGGTTGCCTCCTTCGACTTTTCTCTTGCAATCATGATTTCCTCGCAGTACGTCTTCACCAAGTTGGGGGGGGGGGGTTCTCTTGTTGCTTGCTTCTTCATCCGTTGACTATTAATTTCTTCTTTTCATGACTACGACACGAAGTGAAGCTTGACTGGAAGTCCCCGAAAAATTCTTTCAGGGAGATTCAACAAGCAGTGGCAATTGTCCAGACCTTCAGTCCACTAGTGAGGATCGCTACCTAGAAATGTTGGTGGAGGAACGTCGGCAAGCAATCGAGGAATGCTATCAACAGCGGGATGAATTATTGGAGATTAGATGGCAACAAACGAAGATGGAAGGTCATTTTGGCTTTATAGACAAGATGCATAAGTTATTGGAGGAACTAACTAAAGAGCGACGAACTAAGTTTCCAGCTATGCGCTTTATTGCAAGTGGTTTAGGTTGCGGAGGATGTGTTGAGGACAATTTGGGGGTTCCAAATGTGAGGAACAAACCCTATTACCCCCCTTAGGCGTGCGCCGTAGGAATCAAGGCCAGACCACATGCCCTAGGGTCTTATGCCGAGCCAAGACGAGGTGGGGGAAATCGTGGCGGAGGTGAACAGGAATGCAAACGCATTTGGTGGAGATGACCGACTCATTATACACAGGAGGGTTGAATTACCCAATTTAGGTAGAATTGATGTAGCGGGATAGCTCGCGTGGGCTGAACAATATTTTGACATTCAGGAACCACCAAAGATTATAAATTATACTTTTGTCAGTATGAAAGGTCGGTAGGACATTGATTTTGATGGTTGAAGCGACGAATTCCCAACCTCACATGTCTCCAACTTTGATTGCTTATCATGTAACAATCTCAAGATAGTGAAATACACTGTGAATTTGGTCACCCTTAGATGTGAAAGGATCTCCTTATGTTTGAATTTCATAAAGGTGTGCACCCAATGATAGCTAGTTGGTGTTGTCAATGTTCTTCATTGTCATGTAGGTTCAATCTACCATACCAAGTGTCTATGATAGGTTAATGCCAATTTAAACTTTGGACTCAACCATTATATTTATCCACTTGTTCATCAAGATAGTGGTTTGTGGTCACATAAGGGAGAGGTGTATCTCTGGTTCATTCTCCTAGAAAGTTGATGATCCGCTAGTTGGTAATTTTGGGTGCATTTTGGGAATTTGGTAAGCATCAGCAATTCACCCTTCTCTCATAAGAGGGAAATATTCTTATTTTAAGATGTATGGCAACCTGGGTGACATGTTGTTGGAAATCCTTGAATATCACTTGAGAATGTGTAGGAGGAAGCTGACCCGTTGAGCGTCTTTAGCTGTTGCTGTGCTGCTCAAAATTGGTCATTCGATATGGAGCTGGCACCTAGGACACTAATTTTTCTTGAAGGGTTGTTGAGCTTTTGAAGCATTGAGCGCAACTACTAAATTGAGGTCCTTTGCCACATTGCAAGTGTCCTTAGGTTCACCATTAGTTATTCACTTGAATGCTTCTTGTTTGGTTGCTCGATTTGTGAAATTTGCTATCTTTTGGGGTGTTAAACTTTTTCTTAAAAGCATGCCATTTTTTTTTGCAAGACTGAATGCTTGAATTTGGGATATTACTCAACGATCTTTTGCATTCTTAATCACCAGAGGATGGTGCCTTATGTGATCAATATTCCATGGTTTGAGGCTTTGAGCCATAAAATGCTGTTTGTGAGAGATTTGAGGTAGATTAAGATTAATTTGATTGCTTGGTTGACTTTTAATTTTTAGAGAGATTAAGAAAGTAGGAAATGAGTGGGTGAAATAATGAGGTTGAAAGGGATCTTATAACTTTGCTACCACCATTTATTTTGTATATTTCACTTTGTATGGGCATAGCCTTATTTTTAAATAGTATTGGATCTTGGGTATTTTGAGTATCGTAGGTCCATCCGACCAGCACATATCTTCTAATATGTGTTTAGTCTTTAAAAATTGGTCCTAATCCCCCCTAATGAACCCCTTGTGTCTTGATTTTTTTTGTCAAGGTTGGTGGCTAACTAATGGAGTAAATCGTTTTCTCTGTTGTGTGTGAAATTCAGCTTGAACCTTTTACAAGCCTTTTGTGGAGAGCTTCTAATTTTACAGATGTCTCCCATGAATTACACAAGTGATTCCGCTATTTCTTATATGTCATTTTGTTTTGTGTAGTACTTAGTTTCATATTCATTATCATAATTCTTACCAGCATAGGATTAGATTGACTTTGATTTTACTTTGTAACAATCTGACATGAGAAAGGTCGGGAATCACATGATACAAAATATTTTAATTCAATTTAATAGTAGTAGGCCTACTAGATGGGGCATCACAATCTCCCCATGCAATTCTTGGTTGCTGAATCAGATGAGTAACTATTAATGGACATGTTGTATTTATAGGCACGAAATGGTGCATCTTTTGTTACCATAGAAAAATTCACAAATGCAGGGAATGGAAATCCTGCCTTGCTGATTCAAGGTAATTTGAATTGTTTTTTATATATGAAAATGTTGTCTATTGTGTAGAACCTGGTGCTTCAAGTTGATGAGAAGCATAAAAATGTGATTATCTGATTTAGATGATGGAGGAGGGATGGATTCTGTATCTCTACGTAGGTGTATGAGCTTTGGATTTTCAGATAAGCAGTCAGGAGTATTGATTGGACAGTGTACGGACTATTGAACTCATTGTGGATTGCTTATTTTATATTTTGGATAATGATTTTTGAGTTTGACTGTAGATGGAAATGGTTTCAAAACCAGTACCATGCGTCTTGGGGCAGATGTGATTCTCTTCAGCCGCTGCAGGAAGGAAAGGTTAAAAATTTCTGTATGATGTCTTATTTGTCTTTTAACATTGCATTTAGGCTATGTTCGGTTGGGTAAAATCCACCGTGGAAAGGATGGAAAGTGCCATCCAGATTCATTGCACTTTTCATCCTTTCCACGGTGGATTCTACCCAACCTTTCTATCCAGATTCATTGCACTTTTCATCCTTTCCACGGTGGATTTCACCTAACCGAACATAGCTTGTAGATGCATTCTGTTAAATTGCTGTGCTAATGCTTGAAAACTTAGATGCTAGGGCGTCAATGATTCATCTAATTATTACATTTATTTATTATTATTTGTTGACTTGCTTGTGTTTTTTTCCCTTCAAATGTTGATATTTTTTTCTTTCAAAGGTTGTTTTTTTAAAAAGTTTTTGTTGGTCTGAATTTTCTCTTAAGCCATTAAACATGATTAGGACAAACTTCAAATTTTTTCACTTGTACTTTGCTCTCTACCGAACAGAATGTATATATATAGAACCATGGGAGAAGAGAAGTAAATTAAACAAAGGAAAGAAACAATCTTATTTTATACCTACTATCAAATGTTCTAGGGCTACTTATTTTATAGTCTTATCCTAGAGATAACTAGTAAAAGACTAAAGATGTAATTAACTTTTTTTTTTTCCTAATTTTAAACAATCAAGACTTCAAACATGAGATAATTCCCTTAATTGCATAATTTCTTTATTTTCATCCCTTTGTTTCTAATTCACAATATGTGAACTTAAGCGAAGAATAAACATGGAAAATGCCATATCACTACAAGAAGTAAGGTTTAAATATTTTATTCCATGATTAATACAAAATTAATTATAATATGATTAATTATCTGACAGGAGGGATAGAGTGATTGCTTTCTTGTCGATAGCAGAATTCTAGTTGATCTTATGTAGACTGCAGTGTAATACTTAACAATGTAGGACTGCTGCAGCTATGATAGGGACGTGCAGCTGAGTGTACAATAAAATAAGTAACACTAGCATTTGGGCTAGTTTGGCATAACATTGAATGAATAGATGCATTGTTAATAACACCATCATTTTATGTTTGCCTATTCACTGCATACTATAGTTGGCATTTGCCCATATTCTTCTTGATACTCATTTATTGTGCATTATAGCTGTGATTGCGATTTTTCTTCTGACTTATTGAGTCAACAAACAATCTCCTTCATCACAATAACAAACATGTCCGAAAAATACAATTCCATTAAATATTTTATATGTTAAACTTATTAAAGTGAGTTACCTTGGCCTTTAGTCCTTACTGCCTGACCTGCTTCAATATCTCTAGGATATTTACTGAAAGTGTTGGGCTCCTTTCATATACTTTTCTCATGGAAACAGGCTGTGATGATATAGTTGTACCAACAGTAAGTGGAATTCTGTAAATTCTTTTTTCATTACAAATGTTCCGGATTTATTTCTTGCACAAACATGTTATTCTAGGTTTTATGTTTTTTCCTATAAATTAGTTTTATGTAAGTCTATCATTGTATGGTGCAGGTTGATTATGAGTTTGATCCATTGACCAATTCATCCAAAAGATTATATCGTTATGATCAGAAACAGTTTTCGTCTAATTTGTCAACAATCTTGCAGTGGTCTCCATTCGCCACAGAAGCTGAATTATTAAAGCAAGTAAGGCCTAAATTGTTGTTCAATGGTGCTGTTATGTTGTACTTTACATGCATAAGTTCTTCACAATTTGCACGGAAAAGCACATCATGCTAATTAAATGTGCATTATGATCTATCATGAATTTACTGATATGTAGAGAAATTTTGGTGATAGCCTATACATATATAACCACATGCATTGTTAAATGCAAATACTTGAAATCCAGATAAGGAGTGATCTCCCCCACCCCTTCCTGCCTTGTGCTGATCTTCCTTTGTCTCGGTGATCCTCCCTCACGTTGCTTCTAAATGTTCCTTACCTTACTGACCACTTGAAGGTGATGGTTGTGGTCCATGTCCTTCGCTCTGCTTGTGTAAGGTTTGAGTGATGCAGACAAAGTGGGGGCCATTAGCAAGGCAGTTCGAGCATTTTTTGGATTCTCCCACCTCTTTTATCCAAGGGGCTTCCGCAGTAGTGGGCTCTCTCCCTCTCCTTCCCTAGCAGGGTTTGATGGCCTTTTCTATTCATTTAAAGTGGAAGTGCTGGCTCCTGTTCACCCTTGGTAGATGATATTATTGTAGTTGTTCTTTAGCTAGCTTAAGGGGAATTGAGTAGTTGGGAGCTTTTGCTTGAGCGTTCCCGTACATTTCAAACCATCAAGCATTCCGTTACCATGCCAAAGATTTTATGCTCAATGATAGGAAATACTACGCAATTATGAATCACCAAGCTTGATGAAGAACACTAAGCATTACTATACAATTGGGATATTATATAAACGGACACATGAGTGTGCTCTTAGATGACGCGGGAGCAAAAAGCATGGAACTTTCAATTTTAAACTTAACACACCAAAGTCTAACTTAGCCAAGCATCTTCACCTCTTGAATACCTATATTATGGCTAGAAAGTATCCCATATGAGCCAAAGGCTTCACTTTTGGGTGACTGATTTTACACATTCTACTTGAGATCACTTAGATGCTATTGCTTGAAAACAAGTATAACAAGAATGCTATACACTATGTACACACATGGGTACATAGATTATATCATACATCTCTCACATGAGACACCTTGCTAAAGCAATTCTCACATTAATCTTGTGTTATCAATTACTTCTAGGTGTATCGAGGAATGTAGAGTTTAGTCTTATATTGCAAGTGGGAGAAACCATTATATGGTATATAAGGCTTAGTGGGCTTGCTATTGTTAACTTAAAGTTAAGCATTTTAATAATCGGGTCACATTACAAATTGGATCACCAAGTTAATAAATAGTTTGCGTACTAAGTTGGTCGTAACAATATTGATGAGTATTGTTAGTATTGTATGTCATTATAGACAGGTAGTGGCAGGTACATGGGCTCACTTTTGGACAACCAGTATTTAAAACTTTGTTTTATACTATCAACATAATTCGGTTTTTTGGGGGGGGGGGGGAGTATTGTACTTTATTATGTGTGTTATACTCAATTATTACATCATACACTTGCATATGATAAAAAAATGTTATTTTGATTTGCAGAATTATTTGATTTGTGCTATCCTACTTCACAGTGCATTGCTTCGTATTTAATGTTCTTGTCCTATTATTAGCCTTTTTTACATGCCACATATTTCTGATATATTTATTGTTGTTGTGAGGGAAATCTTGAACACAATTTAGAGTATAAATGTTTGATGTTTTCTTTTCCATTTTGAACTTTATTTTCTCGTTTCTGATGATTGAACAGTTCAATGACATAGGACATCATGGTACCAAAATAATCATATTCAACTTATGGTTGAATGATGATGGTGAGATGGAGATTGATTTTCAATCAGATGCAAAGGTTAGCTTGGTATAGTACAAATTTTTGTTCCTGCACTGTTTCTTTGCCTATAAATGAGTGATTATTATGCTACAACATTTATTTGAAATTCTTTCATTAGGATTATACTACTAATCGATCACTAAATTCTCTATCTTGTGAATATGTTTATCACATTTTTCCAGAAACTAAGATGAACATAATACTTTTTATTTCCTTATTGTCTGCTAAGTTCACTTTTTGTCCAGTGAATTTTTTTAGCCATATCAATCAAAGATCATCTTCTCATTAGTCGTCATGACCTATCAATGTATCTGCATGCTTGTGCAGTTGCAGGAAAATGAAGGTAAATGTAAGATACGATCAATAGATAGTATGAAACGAAGATAATAACAAAAGTTACTTATCCTTGAATCACTTTCGCCAATTTGAAGCCTCCTTATTGCTGCCAACTCTATTGTCATACTCAACCGATTACTATTTGAGGGAAACAATATATTTGTTTGTCACACAAGCGACTTTTGTACTTTGAAAGTGATAGTCATGAATTGGTGCGAGCGGTTAAGGAATAACATCACGATCGACTGTAGTTTTGATCTGGACACTGTTGGTCTTGACTATGGTGATAGTGCTGACATTATTGTACTAAGTATCTGTACCTAATGGATTCACGGTTTTGCCTGTATACTTAGTTAACTAAAGGTTTCGAAAATTGACTTGATTTATTTTAAGAAATAAGTTTCTTTATGATTTGCTTTTTTTTATTAAAAATTATTATTTTATTATTTAATATTTATTCTGTTGTATAGTTATATATGTTTTATATATTAAAATGTTAATGTTTAATCTATTATGAATATATTAATTATAATAGATGTTTTAATCATTTATAGTATTAATATTATTAAAATTTAATACTATAATATTGTTAATATTAATTAAATAATAAAGTATCCAAAATAGCTTTTTGTGTGTACTTCATTGGATTTATGTTTATCAAACATCATATCTAGGTATCAAAGTGATATGAAGGCGTGTTGTAAAGCATCCATGACATTGGATTCAGGCTACTTAGATACTTGCCCCTTGTTTACTTGGGCGGACAGAAAGAAAGAGGGAAGGGAAACAGGAAGGGAAGAGGAGTAGGAGACATGTGGTTTCACGTGTTGTGTCTAGAACAAAGAGAGGAGAGGGAGGCGGCAGGCGAGCGATGACGTGGCGAGCGGCGGTGTGGCGAGGTCGATGGGTGAGTGAGTGTGGCGAGGTCGGCGAGGGGAGCATGCGAGAGGCGAGGTCGGCAGGCGAGCGTGGCGAGGTCGGCGAGGCAAGCAGGTGAGAGGCGAGGTTGGCTGGCAAGCAAGCGTGGCGAAGTGGCGATGATGACGAGTAGGAGAGGAGAGGCAATGAGGTAGTGGCGGGCGACAAGCATGGTGTTACTGTAGCAATCCACCTAAATTGGGTCGATTCAAAATCGATGGAAAATAGAGGTGTTTTCTTTCCTTATGTCCATCCATCTGCCCTAGTAAACGAGGGAAAAGAATAAAATCTGTCCTTTCCCTCTATCTTTCCCTCCAAGTAAACAGGGCTTTAATGACTTTAGATAGTTATTGGCTCAGGGTTGATAGTTATAATTGATATAATTTCTGCATTGGGTCCCAATCTAATGTATGTTAGTGGATCACTAGAAACATTTAGTGTTGTATCAAGAGTTCCAACTGGGAGTCTTGTGGACTATGTAAAAGAAATTAGGAATCTCCTTCTCATATAAGTGATATTGTATCGAACATAGAGAATCATTCAAACATTTATTTCAACTAGGTGGAAAAAATCATGTCGTTGTATAAAGTTGGAACTTGCATTTCAGATGGGATGGAGAACTTTTGAAGTTGTTGTCGATGCCACTGCCAATAATTGTTAATCAAGTTGCTAATAAAGGGGTGGGCTGATGCACCCCCTTAACCCAATTCTAAGGCTGTGTTTTGTTGGAGGGGAAAAAAATAGGAAGCAAGTAAAAAAGGAAGGGGAGACAAATGAGAGGGAAGAAATTAAGGTCACGTGAAATTCACGTGAGTTTGTGAACAAGAACAGGGAAGAGAGAAGCTCACGACGGCAATAGAAGGGGGAGCTTGCGATGGCAGCGGCGACAATGGTGAGGAGAGCTTGCGGCGGGGTGAACTTGCGGCGGCAGCGTCAACGGGGCAAGCTCGCGACAGCAGCAGTGAGGAGAGCTTGCAGCGTGGGCGGTAGCGGGGCGAGTTTGTGGCAGCAGGAGAAGAAGGACGAGGGGCGGTGGCGACGAGGCATGGGAGGCGGCAGGGAGGCGCCAGGAGGAGGAGAGTCACGCCAGGGAAGAAGAACAGCAGCGGGGAAGAAGGATGAGGGGTGGTGGCAGCTAGGAGGAAGAAGAACGGTGGCGGGAAGAGAGTAGTTTCTACGGGGAAGGGAGAGAGAAGGAGCCCTCAAGCAACCAAGCGTGTCTCTCCACTTTTCTGACACGATTTGGGGAGAAAATTAGGTAGTTTTTTTTTCCTTTATGTTTCTTTCGTCTCTTTCGTCCCAATAAAACAAAAGAAATATTACTTTTATTTCCATTCTCCTCTTTTTTCTCCCAAGAAAACCCAGCCTAATAGTTCTAGTGGAGAAGGTAATGCAGAAGAAAACAGAGAACAACCGGTGGGAAATTGGGTTTGCTGGCCTCATCCATTTTTCTCAATTCATTTTAATATTCCTTTTCTGACCAGCTAACAAAGATATAATTACAAGCTAGAAAATTATGATAATTGGGGTATGGTTAGATGAATTTGTTTCTCATATTGTCAAAATTTAACGTTAAGTTATGCATAATAGGGGCAAGACGACAAAAGAAAAGAACAATCTGCAACATATAACATTGCAGAAACTCTAGGGTGCTTGGTCTATGTTAGTAACTCAGATTGGTGCTGTTTTCATCCATATTTAATCAATCAATCCTAACTGCAAATCAGATTAAAAACTTAGTTTTTCTGATCCATATTCAATCAATGTGATCATTTTTACCTGAATTATTCCGACTGTACTGAGATTATTGGACTATTGTTAAATCCATGCTCTTAGTTCTTATTATCCTGTGTTAGGTTCAACTAGTGGCCTCAAAGAAGGTTGGATGAGAATAGTAACTCTGGGGCATTTCTACCTGTTGAATCTGACAACCAAATCTATGACCATAAGAGCAATGGCAAAGTAGAGTAACATCCTCGTTTTCCTTGTTACTTTATTGTTGGCATACTGTGGCCATGTAGACACCATTAAATTACCACCCTGCATAATTTTGATCAAGAGTTTCACCCTAATTTTCAGTAGTTCAATTCCTATAGTTGGTTGCCATGGGGTTACTTCATTTATGAACTCTCACTGTCTGTGGATCTTGATTTTGGATATTTGAAATAAATGTTTCTTGGATGCAGGATATAATGATTAGTGGAGCACGAAAGCAGATACAGAAGAGCAACACCGATAAGAATGATCACATTGCAAATAGGCTAAGTTATTCTCTTCGAGTGAGTTTTGAAGTAGTAATATATGATCTTCAGTAGGGATGATATTTTACTAATTTATGATTTTTGTAGTATAGCCAATATCTTACTGTTGCTGCTAATCACAGGCATACGTATCAATTTTGTATCTTCGTATTCCAGAAAAGTTCAAAATAATATTACGAGGAGAAGTTGTTGCACCTCATAACATAGCTAATGATCTTTTATATCGTGAATGCATTTTGTACAGACCACAAGTTGGTGGAGTTACAGAGGTTTGTCTTGTTCATCTCTATAGTGCTCATTGATTATTTTAGTGTTTATTTATATTATTTAAAAATGGCTACAGTTAAGCAATTATATATTTTTTAATTCTAAAACGATATTTATTTTCTAGATTCTATATGATTGTTTGTAAAAGAGTTGCGTTATCCAGGATATTTAAGACACTTTTGAAAATGTTTATTTTTAGATCCCTCTTTGTATTCTGTGGTTTGTATTTCCATCATTTTTTATTAATAATAATCATTTGGCATGGTTGAGTGATTAATGCAGTACCTAGGTCAACGACAGGCCATACCATTATGCCCATTACAGCAGAGTCTATACTTAAATCATTGTCTACCTCTGCCTAAATGTTATACATTAGTCTTTCGTGAGAAGGGGGTTGGAGGAGAGACTTCATCTTTTATGCTCATGGTCAATACAGCAGAAATTATTTGGATATCGAGCTGACAAAAAAATTCGTAATAATTCTGCTGTTACTTGAATTTACACAATGTATCAATTAAAAGATTTAAAGATTCCTCCCGTGCTGTACTTAGAAAAAAAATCATTTGAAAGAAAAATTAAAGGATGTTTAGAATGGGAAATATAGAATATGAATGATGAATTGATTATATAAGTAAAGGAAGAAACAAAAAAGAAAAAGAATTAGGAAGTGGAATTGAGAAAGATCAAGGGAAGAAACTAAAAAAAAAAAATTCTTGTTACTTGACTTGCCACAGACTCGCTGGAGGCAACAAAAAGCTGGAGATAATTTTCATGTTAAGGCATCAAGTGATAAAGTGAGTCGGAAAAAGTTTCCAGAAGAGGTCAAGGCAACTGTTCAAATGAACAGTACCCAATGCACTGTGCACTTTTTCCCTTACTTTTTCTCTTCAATTTTGTCAACTTTTCATATCTTTTATTTTTAAATTAAAAAAATTTCAACGGAATCCATGTGTTCGCCATGTTTACCGAGTCCGCCTCCGCACTCTAGTCTATCCACGACTCTACGCATCTGCCGAGTCTGCCAACTGACTCCACAATCCACTTCTGCATATTGCATCTTTCCTTTCTCCTTTCTCCTTGCTTCTCTTCCTCTATATCTCTTTCTTCTACTTCTCTTCTTCTTTCGCCATTTCTACTTTGTGAACACTCGCCGCAATGCTCGACGTGTTTGCAATGGCGGAAATCGCATTTTCTACAACGCCATGAAGATTTCATTGTGGATTGTACATAATTCGCTTTTGCATAGCACTATGGTGGCATCATAGCCACTATTTGATAACACCTGCCGCAATGCTTGACATGTTTGCAATGGCAGAAATCGCATTTTCTACAACGCCATGAAGATTTCATCATGGACGACACATAATCTATTTGAGCTTGTCAGTTTAAAATAAGATCAAAAGAAGTGTCACGCCCCGATAGGTACTGGGCTTGGTTGGTAGCCCACTTGTGGCACATGACAATTGGGCTTGCTAATTCAACTCGGCCCATCAACAAATAACATAAAACTAATAATAAAAGCCCAAAATCTATACAATATAATAATAATCTCCGTCAACACCGACAGAGTAATATTCCAACCACATGGCTAAACATCACCATACAATATTATTAAGTAGAACAATATATAAAAATATAAATACAACTAATACCAGGATGTTATTTACAACTATCTATCTACTTATTTATCCGCCCGCAAGAATCCGCACCAAGACTCAAACAAAATCACAACAATTGGGGTTGTTAGCTAGAAAGGTTAAGTAGGGAATAAATATATGAAGCATGATCGACAGGGTGAGAAATGTCATATCAATCCAACGTTTCTTAATATGATGTAGTACAAATGCTTTAATCAATCATGCTATATATGTATAACATATATAGCAAGCATACATATGGTAGCACCGAGCTGGGGCCAATCTATCGAAAGGACACACACTCATACCTAAGTGGTTCCTAATATTAGCTCAACACGCTAGGAACGTCTTCTCGTCAATAGCCTGTGAGTACTGAGTTTAGTATCCTATCACACTTATGCTATAATAGCTCATATGTATCACACTTATGCTATAATAGCTCATATGTATGATGCTGATCAATAATATCATAGTCTATGAAGTTGCCCCCCATAAAACTATACATTTGGCCCAAATAACACCGGCTGACTGTGCTCTCCATTTCCGCAAGTACAAAGTTAATATATCGTGCCAATCAATACAAATATACAATAAATAAATGCTAAATCCCATTAATATGGGAGAAAACCATTATAATGTGCAATAAATAACACATTAACGGTCATAAATATGCAACAATGGTAATAGAGTGCAATAAAAGAAATTTATCATAACATAATTTATTATAAATTGCCCCTAATCAAGCCGTTAGCACCAAATTATAGAGGGCCCCCTAATAAAGTGAACCACACTATAATCAAATGACAAGTAACAATTAATAGAGTAAATCAAATTATAAGATGCCTTCTAATCAAGTAGTGGACACCATGATCAAAGGACAGGAAGGATCCCTATATGATCATTGTAGGTCTGATATGTCTTGCGCTAGCATCCCCATCTGATCCCATATGCCATAATCATCAATTCCTTACTAGCATATAGATAACAAGTGTTAATTTTTGTGTCTAAAGTATCTTTAAACTATTTTATTTTATTTATTCTTTTAATTAAACTCATATCTAATATCTCTCATGTCAATTAGACTTATATATCATTATATTTCATTATTTCTATCACTATCTAAATTTACTAGTCTTTCTTCTTATTTATTAGTTGTGCATTATGTCATTTGGATTTACTTATTATCATGATTTGAGTTTATCATTTATTTATTATTTGATTATTAGTAAATGGTATTATTATTTATCGTGCCAATCTAGAGTAAG
Organism: Costus lasius; assembly: GCA_027563935.2. Taxonomy (NCBI): domain Eukaryota; kingdom Viridiplantae; phylum Streptophyta; class Magnoliopsida; order Zingiberales; family Costaceae; genus Costus; species Costus lasius. The sequence continues at coordinate 26,017,798 of CM050447.1, read as the reverse complement.
CTTAATTGTAACAATTAATGCAATAAATTTCTCTCTACTAGGTATGTTCAAATAAAATATAGGTGGGTTTAGCACTTACCTGGTCCATAGCACGCGCGGACGAACCAAACTAAGGGTCACCGAATGTCCTCGGAATCTTGTTGGAACCCACCGTAAACTCATAAGAGTTTACCGGAGTTCATCGTCTGCTCGCAGGAGCTAAGTGGCGAGCGCCAAAGTTCGCTGGAAGTGTGCAGTGCCGTCGGAAGCGAGTTTGGCCACGACATGCTGAATAGAGCTGCAAGGGAGGAGGGAAGAACATCGTTGTAGCAAGTCGGAGTTCGTCAGATGAGCAGCACGTCGCCAAAGTCGAGTTCAACATGCTTTCGTTGGACGGAGCCACGAGAGGAGGGGAGGTGGAGCCAGAGTTTGTCATCACTAGTGTCTGTTCGCCGGGCTTAAGAGAGAGACGAGAGTGGAAGGGACTAGAGGGAGAGGGCGAGGCAAGAGCAAGGTTCGAGGAATCGGTCCGGCGGCTCACCAGACCGGTACGGTACAGACGAACCGGGCGGCAGCGGAAGAGGTGCCAGCATAAGCTTTGAAGAGTAGCAGGCAGCGGAAGAGCGGCGCCAGCATAAGCTTTGAAGTTGCTGCCCACTACTATCCGCTACTCCGACCCAAGCTTCAGTGCCGGTGCCTCGCCGGACCGGTACCAACCGGAGCAACCGGCCGGTATCGGACCGAGTCCTCGAACTCTGGGCGAGAGTGAGGCAGGCAGTGAAGAAGTGAGGAAGAAGTCAAGCAGCTAGGGGAATTAAGGAGAGAGAGTGATGAAAATCAAGTCTTTTTTTAAGAAAAGATAACAAGAAGCCTTGGAAAATAGAATGTATGAACTATTGCTCACTTATTAAATGGCGTTGATGGAGTTCCAATGCCACCTTATTTTTTGAACTTGTTTAGCAATGGGAATATGGGACTAAGATTCTTAGTTGCTTAAATAGACTTGTCCTGTTAGCTTAAAAACCTATTTTCTTGTTTTATTCAAAATGAAGCTTGTCTGTTGTCTGTTAAAATGTATTTAAATACTTGGGGATTGGAGAGTGTGACAAAAACAGCTCTGGAGTATGGATAAGAGCATCTCTGTTTTATGTTCAACTGGATATGGCAATAACAATCATTATACTTCAAAATTTACAGAAGTTAGATTTGCTATATTCTTTTGTAGAACCTTTATTTTATGCGGTTACTCATCACATTTTTCTTTCCGTATTCAGGCTGCTATAGTAACCACCATTGGATTTTTAGAAGGTGCTCCAAACATTAATGTTCATGGGTTCAATGTCTACCACAAGAATCGTCTTATACTGGTGTGGTATTCCTTCTTTTGCCATTATATGGAAAACAACAATCTTTCTCCCTTTAACAATTTACCTTGTTATACCTTTGCAAAAATCTTTTGATGTAGATATATTTACCTTTTGGGTATTTCCTTGCAATGTAGTGCCTAATCTCGTATAGGAAACTTAATCATGATAATACTCCTTTTTTTCATTTAAATTTGAAGATTCTCTGTTAATTAGCAAGAAATAATGTTATAATCCAATGCAATGTTGACTTTTGTCCTAATGTAAGTCTGTGAACTATTCCGAAGCAGAATTTCTGTTACTGAGTTTGTTATGTTAGCTTGGGACATTGGATATTAAGCTAATTGTAGTTAATTGTGTGTACTTGGAGCTAAAGAAATCACAACTATTGTGAAGAATCATAAATTTACAGAGTTTATGAGCACAAAATGACACTACATAATCCATTTTGTATTTTAATCTTATCACTAATAATTTGAATTTCAGCCAGAAAACAAAACTTGACACATCATACGAACAATAGGACTTTTATATAGTAAAATTTAGTCATTCCAGAAGGAAAAAATAGAGATTCATGTAGTGCAGTGATAAACTGCGTACAATGAAAACATTTCAGGAGTTACATATTAGCTAGAAATGATGCTAGTTATAATTAAAATTTTCTATATTTGTAATTACAGATCGCCCCAGTGGATTAAAGTGAGATACTGATTGTTAACAATTTTGATGTCACAATAATATAGAAGCATGCTATAATAAATTATCAATTAAGCATACTTGAGATAATCTACTTGCAGATCTAGAAATACAAGAATGGTGTGAACTCGCATTTGTTTGATATCAGTTCAGTAAGGTAAATAAAGCCTTAAAAATGATAACATGACTACATAATTTTTTTGACATAGGTTATCGGTTTGATTGGTCGGGCTGCCCATATGACCACATAATTTGGTGCCATTGTTTCTGGTAGTCAGAAGATACAGATTAAGGGACACTTTGATTTGCTAGCTTAGTTCTCTAAATTTTGTATGCCCAAGCCCAAACTGTTTGATTATTGGAGTTGTCCTTTTGATCCTCTTGTTACTAAGTTGATCAATATTAAACTACAGTAATTTGTCTTTGAGAGATGTCCTGATCGTCTTGATCAGAATTCCTTGTATCAAGCAAAAGTTTGTTTTTTGGCCCTCTGTAACTGATTTTATCATCTATTTTTGTCCTCTTATAATTTTGAATGGGGAAGTAAACAATGTGGTAATTTAAATTTGGTACCAATGAACTTCTTCACAATGATTTTCCAACCTCTTTCTCAAACTATACTCCAATGATTTCAGAATCCTAGAACACATGTTTTTTAAATCTGGTACCATGAGATTAGTAGCTATTTTGGGTAGGTTTTTGAGTAGTTTTGAAGTTGAAATGTGTTTCTTATCTGATGAAGCCAATTGGCCCTTGCTTCATATCCTTGTTTTATTGTATTTTTCATTATTTGTATCATCGTTGCATTCTTGCTCCTAAAGCTGAGTTCTATCTATGCTCGCATTTTTAAATTTTACGCCATACAAATGCAAACACTTGACATTTTTTGCAGCCCTTTTGGAAAGTCGCTAGTAATTCCTATGGTAAAGGCAGAGGGGTCGTTGGTATGCACCGTTAACTCCTTTTGCGTGCCAGTTGTCTGAGATTTATTTACTTTTGTCAGCATGGAGGATTTCTGCCAGAATCTTCTTTAAATTTATTTCCAGTTCTGTCAATTTTCAGGTGTTCTCGAGGCAAATTTCATAAAACCTACTCATGATAAGCAGGACTTTGAGAAGTCAGTCCTTTACCAAAAGCTTGAGAACCGCCTAAAAGAGATGACATACGAATACTGGTAATCTGATTTGGCTAGAACTCTAGGATTTCAGCATCAGCATTTTGACGTCTTACGAATAAATACTTTTCAATGAGGCATTACAATTGGGTTTTATGTATTTGAGCTGATTGTTGAAGTCCTTGCTGGCTGTCATCACCAGCATGGTTGGCAAACGGCAAGGGACCATTTTTGAAGAAAAACATTGTAATACCAAGTTAAGAAACAAGAATAAAATGTATATCGTTTTATAATGATGGTTAACATGCCAAAACTACCTACTTATATAAATTGGGTAAACCAAGGTTTGAATTTTGAAATATTTGTTCGTGCTGGTATAGTAGTGATCGAACTGGTACATATACTAGTACTAACCATATTGATAGGTACACTTGGTTCATCTTAGATTTAGTTTTTCTCTTCCAATTTGGTATATTTCTTTTCACTTTGATGCCTTGATCCCTTTAAACATGTAAAGATGTGAATTTAATCCATTTTTGGTTGCAAATAAATTAAACTTGGACATATAATTAAGGCGTTTAAGTTTATAACTACTTAAATTATAGACTTAGGGCCTGTATGGCCCCACCTCGACACTTAAATTATAGACTTAGACACTTAAATTATAGACTTAGGGCCTGTATGGCCCCACCTCGACACGGAAGTCGAGGCACAAAAAGGTAAAATCTGTGAGAAGCTCCAATTTGGAGCTTTTGCAGCTGTGTTATATTTTTTTTGTCGAGGCGGGGACAAACAGCCCTTTAGTGTTATCTTATCATCTTTCCTTAGCAGGGACTATTGGCTTGCTTTTGAATCAGCACTGTCCCTCTAGTTCAGACCAAGTGGTCAGTATGATATTCTAGGAAAAACATTCAGCTCTTTCAACATTGGTTTGTTCTTGAAATATTTATGTATGCCTGGTTCTGGATGAAAAATCATGAAATTTAGGATAAACGTTTATATGGCACATTGACTAGTAACTCAATGGCAATAGCTGTATTGGTAAACTGGTAATAATCATAATCCATTTCAGCGATGGATACTATGTTGGGATAGAAATTTTGGATTTCTTTACTAACTATTAAAACATTTGTGAAGCCCAATATACTAAACATTATCTATTTCAAACAATTAGCAACCCACTGCTTGGGTTATGGAACCATTCGAAGAAGTACTTGTTTTAGGTTTGCACCTTTTAGCTGTAATTTTTCCTCTTGGATGAGAACAAAATTACTTAGATTCATTTGTGAGGACAAGTACAAAGCATTAGACCACAAGCAAGAAAACCCAACTACATCATGTAAAAAAAACAACTAGAACAGAATAATTAACACACAAACACCAGTAATTAGAGATAGCTTCTTTTCTTAGCAATCATTTATAGTTCTTTTTGTCCTAGCTTAGCATAGAAGAAACGAGAGCTACAACAGGGTCTTGATTAACCATGACCATGACGGCCTATGTTATTTGTGAATCTCTTGAAGTGTTAGATTTTGGTGGCTTTCTCATCCTTTAGTTGATAACCCCTCGTTAGAGTGAGTTCAAACTTAAGCACGCACGTGCGCGCGCGCACACACACACATATATATATATATATATATATATATATGTTTATTTTCATCTATCCTAAAAGAAATCTCATTTTTGTCCGATATAGTGTATTAGGCGTCTTGTAACTTCGATCCAAAATAATTTTTAGAAGTTTCTTGGTTCATCTCATCATTTTACATTATTTTGTAACTTATTTTCATTCTCACCCTCCTTGGAAAATGTTCCCACAGTAGGAATATCATTCTCTGAACATAAATGTGCATAATCTAACTTTGGTCCCAAATGAAACGGAACTGAGTTAGTTTAACAATTTATGCTGGCAGGGACCTTCACTGTCATCTGGTTGGCTACAATAGCAAGAAGAATTCTGCAGCTAGTTCTACTGCAACTGTATGTGAGGTACGGCAGTCGAGAACATCTAACTCTCTACATCAGAACAAGAGCAGCCACTGCAGACCAGCTACCACACAAGCGATGCCCACTCATATTTCATCAAACAGACAAGTTATGTCCCATGCAGCCATAGGAAACTTAAATGCTTCGTCAGAACGTGATGCAGATATCAAAACCAGTAGGTTGCCGATTACTTTCTGTCTCTTGAAATATTTCTGTTGTATTAATATCTGGCTGTTATGTATGTTTGACCCAAATATGACTACCAGCAAAAAGAAGCAAACATGAAAACCAAGTTGCTGACATCGGAACAACAAAAGTGCAGGATCTAAACTATACAACTTGTGCTGGAACCACCAATGAGACAAAGGTATGAAATTGTAGTAAAACATACTTATAATGCTTCAGCAGCATGACTTGTCTACTACAGCATGCAACTATCCTGAAGATTACGGAATATTGATTATTATGTTAACCTAGTCTTGATGAAGTATAACACTAGATTATCAAGAACTCCATCAAAACTTGGCCGTGCTTTTGATTTCAGCCTTGTAATCCATCTGAAGACTGCTTAGTTCAATCCTAAACAACTAATATTACTTTGTAAAACATTATGTTCTAGTGATTGATGTTTTCATGTGGAAGCCTCAACAAAACATAAGGTGCTTAGTGTTGTCAAACATGCTTTCCTACCTATGAACGATAGTGGGTCAATGAAATCGAATCGAATGATTGGAACTAATGATCATAAAATCCTAGTATTTTCTAGAAAAACAATATTTTATATAATTATTACATCCAAATAAAAAATAGTAGCTCATACCATATTTAAATTCAAGAGACAATACAATACATTTATGAGTTTATTTTTTTCTATTATTAGAATACTACCTACTATGGTTTTAGGTACTCATCCATATGGATTGATACTCCTTTACTTATTGGTTTGGGATGTAATTGATACTAGTGTATTATGTGTCTATGTTATTGTTGCAGGTATATTTGTGCCGGTATACCTAGTGTCACGCCCCGGTCGGATCTCCCTAAAAATAACGCTTAACTGCTGTCTCAGGGTCGTCCGGCGGAATACCGGAACGCAACTATCTGGGGTTTCAGACTCAAAATTGAAACCCTAACTCCCCGAACAATATTTATCTCCAAATTACAAGGTTGCTCAGAAAACCCTAACCCTAATTTAGAAATCCGAAACGATTGGAACCCTAACTTAGAAAATACCTATCTGGTCAACCCCCTGGTCAAAATTGGAATTCACTGTGCAAAATCACCGTCGCGCGTCGCTGCCGAAATTTGCCCTTGCTTATGTCCGCCTACGTCAGCTCGTTGAAATCGATTCTGTCGAATCGATTCCGAAATCTGCTGTCGCGATGCCGCCGCCGCCGTTCGCCCACGAGCTTGCGCCGCCGGAAAGGATGGAAAACCGCCATAATCACCACAAAAAGCTCACCGGAGAAGATATAGGGAAATTTCACTCTATTGTGCACAAATCAAGTTACAAAAACCCTCGTCCTCGCTTCCCTTCTTTGCCGGCGCCCTCGCCGTTGACGATACAGCCGCTCGAACCCGAAAGAGACGACGGCGCCCTCGCCGTCGCCGGTGGAAGCACTCCCCAGTACTCGCACACCTTCCTCGTCGCCCCTGCCTCGAGCTTTATAGGGAAGAAGCCTGTTTCCTCTCGTTCCCAGGTCGTTGCTGAACTCGCTCGCGTGGACCACGACGCCACGCTCTACGCCCGATTCGTCGCATGGACCACGTCGTTGGAACGCCTGGCTCGTGGAGAAGACTATGCCAACTTCGCAGGAACTGGACGTCGTCTGCGTTGCCCTCGATTCCCACCGGAATCGGTCGCCGCTTGTGTCACGTCTCTCAAAGCTCGGATAAGCGTGCCTCGCTCCGATTTTGCTGTTGACCCAGATGGTTGACTTGCGAAATTGGCTCCGCTTTGGATCTCCAACACTTGGGCTTGGGCCTCCTCTTGGCCCAATGGGCTTTGGGCTGGACCGGGTTAACCCATGCGTGACACCTAGTGTCACGCCCCGGTCGGATCGGCCTAGAATGAGCGCTTATCCGCTTCCTAGAGCCGTCCGGCGGAATACCGGAACGCAACTCGCCCTAGGGTTTCCGGCCCCAAAATTAGAAACCCTAATCTCCCCGGATAATTTTTTTATCCCCAAAATACAATTCGCACGGAGAAAACCCTAACCCCAATTTAGAAATCCGGAAAAGAACGGAACCCTAAATTAATTACCTCTTCTGATTTTGACCAAAGTCAAAATCACCACCTTGCTGACGTCAGCCCTCGATCGATTTTCGCCGCCGCGCCAAATTACCGTCGCTGACGTCAGGATGACGTCAGCCGCCCGATTTCGTTCGCCGAAATCGAATTTCACCTCGCTGACGTTCGCTTACGTCAGCCGAAATCGAGATTTCGATTTCGATTTCGATTTCGCTCCGCTGCTGACCGTTGACTGCCTCGTTTCGAACGCCGCCGCGTTCGAAAATCACTGCTCGTCTTCAAGCTCGCGACGTCGCTCACGTCGAAGCCTCAGCCGAGCGCCGCCTGCGCCCGAGTTCGTCGTCTGCCGTCGACGACTGCTGCTGCCGGAAATCTCCGCCGAAGACGATGGGAAATAGCGCCGCTTACTCAGAAAACAGGGAAGACAGAGATCGACGGAAGATGTGTTTTATTCCCGGAAAATCACAAGCTCTCTCGTCGTCGGCCCCTGGCCGGTAGCCCTCTCCCCTCCCTCGCCGGTCGTAGCCGGTTACAATCGCTAAGTTCCTCTCGCCGGTGCTTCCCTAAGCGCCGGAATCTCGCCCGTGGTCGAAGGTGCAGATCGAGATCTCCTTCTCGCGTTCCTCGTCCGCTCCTCTTTATAGAGGACGGCCGTCGCCGCCTCTCCTCGATTTAGGGCTTCCAACGCCCGCTCCTTCCGCCGACGTCGTCAACGCCGCCCGAAGTTCCCTCGTTCGCGTCAGCGTCCGCTGATTTCGGCGAGCTCGCGCGAGCTGTTGCGTTCGTTGAACGCGTTCCTCCTGCCAAATCGAGCGCAACGCTCGATTTCTCCCGTGGGCTCGGGCTTGCCCGTGGATTTGGGCCGAACCGGGTAGACTGGGCCCTGACACCTAGTATATATTGGTTTGATATTTTAGACTGATACACTAGTAGGAATTAAGATTGATGTAAACCAAGTATTATCAAAATAGTGATTGGACATGTGAATTCACAATAAATGAAAGAAGAGCCTCTGATTGGAGTTCCTACTTCCTATTATTTTCATTCCTATGCACGTTTGGACTAAATTTGGATGATTGTAAGATCCTAATGTCTAGAATGAGGTTTTGAAACATAAATTAGATCCATTTGATTTTTTTTGTCTGCCAAACTTAGCTATGTCTGTTTAAATGTCTCTGGTCAAAAATTTGATTTTCTCAACCATTTATTCAATTGTCAGTATTCCGAGCCTTCTTTTGTTTACTTAGAACCTCATGCATCATGAATCAGTTATCCTCTTTTGAAGTGAAAAGACAAAATAAAGGAAAAGAAGAGAGTAGAAAATCATGAGAAAAGAGAGAACCATATGCTAAAAAGTGGAAGAAAAGTGGAAAAGAGAATAGTAAAAAAAGGAGAGGCATCGTTTCCATGTTTACTGAGAGTCTGCTCCAGTTAAGTTGTCTGATGCAATAAAGCAGCATAACATCATTTAATTTGTGCTTTACATGTTTACATATCAAATTTCTATCGTTTTTTCAATTGGAAATTGTATGGCAAACTCAAGGGCTGTTACTGTGAGATTTTGTGCTTGCGGGAAGTCTAGATTCTTCAATCCAACAATAAGCCATATTGCTCGACACAATGAATTTTGTGGGTTTTACCGATTTAGAACTTAGTACTGAATCTTAACTTTCCTTCTTCATCATAGAGGGCTTGATTCTTGTTCCTACTTGTAAGAAATACTTCCCACTGACAGTTGATTATAAAGTATTTAATAACCTAATTTGGCATATTATAGTTATGAAACTTCTTTGTGTTTCTATTCTCTGAAGTGTAATTTTAGTGCTTTATTTTATAATATTTAATGATTCACTTTCTATTTTAGATGTATCATACATTATATGAATTTTAATTGACATATAGTTCAACTAGTTGAACCATTATTCTAACCAACAAACTAGTGACCTTGAGCTTGGCACCATCCATGTCCATGTTATAATATGAGTATCCAACATAAGAAATAGTGCATGTGAGATTTTGTGCTTGCTGGAAGTCTAGATTCTTCAATCAAATAATAAGCCATATTGCTCAACTCAATGAATTTTGAGGGTTTTACTGATTTATAACTTAGTATTGAATCTTAATTTTCTTTCTTCATCACAGAAGTTTTGATTCTCGATCCTACTTGTAAAAAGTACTTCCCACTAACAGTTGATTATATTAATATTATCACCTAAAGTATTTAATGTCCTATTCATTTTTGGCATCTTATGGATATGAATCTTCTTTGTGTTTCTATTCTCTGAAGTATAAATTTAGTGCTTTATTTTATAATATTTAACGATTCACTTCCTATTTTAGATGTATCATGCATTATATGAATTTTAATTAACTTATAGTTCAACTATAATTCTAACCAAATGCAAAGTTGAAATTCATGCGAATGGAAGTCATAAAGATGCAAGTTTAGTTTGTTGTGTTGGCCACAGGCAATTTGTGATTTGGGTCTCTGTTTTATTCTGTTATTGACAAGCATTGTGTCACGCCATTGGTATAATTTGTGTATTAATGACCCATTTTTTCTTGTGCAGGAAAACTCTGATTCTAAAGTAAAGCCAGTCCTTGACATCAAAGCAATGATTTTAGAAAACAGGAAACTACGAGATCAGTAAGTGCATTTCATTCTTAGAAATGAAAATTTCATTACTTAACCAATCATCTTCATGGCTTGGGGCGTAAAACTTTTCTCTCTAAAATTGCCTCTATCTTTCAGGTGCTTGGAATATGAAGAAATGGAGAAACAGCTTTTACAAAAGGTCTTACCTTTTACTGTTCCATTCCATATTTACTTGAACATATAGCATTATAGCATTGTTTATATTAGACAATTGACATGAAAATATGTTTATTTCTGAGGTAGCACTTTTTGCCTTGTCCTTTTCCTTCTTGATACTTTTAAGCTACGATATTTCTGAGGTAGCACTCTTTGAAAATGGGCAGTTTAACTTTTTTTTTTAAAAAAAAGATTCTCTTATTTCATAAATTGCGGTTCTAAAAGGAAAATGCTACGATATTTCTTAAGACCAGGGTATTTCATAGATAAAGTTTTTGGACCCGAGTCACTTCCATATAACTTGCCCCTAATTTCTACGAAATTTTCTAATTTGTGTCTTTAGGCGCATTGTGCTTAGATTTGATACACTGTTTTCATCTAAATGTTTGTAACCACTTCTGGTAGGCAAAGAAACTCAGAACTGAGCTTATAGAGGTGCAAAAAACGTACAAGAAATTGCTGGCTGATATCCAATCAGTTGATGACGTCAAGATAGAGAAACAATAAATCGCTTGCTAAAAAGTTTGTTAGTTGAATACGTGTAGGCTGAGCCATGAGCCGATTGAGATTGTTCATAATCATGCATGCGGTCTTAATGATCGATAAAAGATCTCGGCAGTTCAATGTCCGGCATTTGTGGGTACTTGTAAGAAACTTAGATTAGTTGTAGAGAAGTTAACAAAATTGAATGGTTTGTGGGGTTTAAGATATTTCCATCTGGTACCTTCTCATCGAAAACGTCACTGCCTGCATTTGACTGGGCAGTCTATGATCTGGATGGTTAGCCACCAGTTGTTATATTAAAAACACATGTACAGTTGTTAGTTGATCACTCCATGTCTGTTCTTTGTAAATTGCTTCTGAGGCAACATACTCAGATCTGTTGTAATTATATAAGTTGAAGATTTAAATGTATCCGTGTTCTCATTATCCATTATCTTTGAAACTCAAGCTTGTTGAGCCTATGTTGGTCATATATCCCAATGTGTTCTACACTTACACTATGTTGAGCTTGATCCATCAATGTTCAGGCTTATTCCAAATGTTGGACATTGTTTAAATTGGACATAAATTGGTTAATGTTCTTTCTAAAAAAAATGAATAGAATGGCTTTCTTCATAGCATCGATACAAACAATTAAGATCATGCTTCTAAGTTCGACGACGAACTATTTTATAATTGCATCGGGTTCATTTACATTATGATTGAAATTGAATGACCTTGCACAAAATGCTTTATCGGTGTAATTAGCTTCAATAATTTCTTAGTTCTTACTGCTGTGTAACGGATAGGTATTACAAGTCATCTGGTTTATAGTACCATTCTTTTAAGGTCATTTACTCAAAATATAAAAAGATAATTATTTCAAGACATGAGTTTTGAGAAAGTTTGCCTAAAAAATTGGAACCTTCACGTCATATTTGTGGGTATAAAAGATTGATCATTGGGGAATTTAGGCCTTATTTAGCTCCTTATCGACGTTGTACTGTACTATACTTTGTAAGCTGTTTGATAAGGGTTAAAATTTAAAATAATAAATAAATATATTATTTAAAATAATAATAACAATTTTTATTATTAAAATTGAGTGAATTATTTTTTTCTTTCAGAAACATAAGAAAGAGAAATACCAAAAGCATTAAATTGTAGATTATTTAACTTTTACTTTTTATTACTAAATGCCTTTTAATTTATTTTCTGATTAAAAAGTAAAGCCACTAGAGCCTATCTATTAAACAAACGCAAGTAGTGCCAAATAGGTTGATTATATTGGGATTTGATTTTGTGTAGTACTGTTTTGGATTGAAGATCCAACCAAATCAAGCCTTCATTTGCTCTACTCGGACACTAATGTGACTGAAACAACGTCGTCACAGTGATTTGATATGATTTATCCAATTCAAACTACAAACTTGGTTTGATCTGATACGAATGCAGACTCGATGGTGCACCTAATTTCTCTTTAGTTACGTCTCGTCTCTCTCGCATCTCTTTTTCTCTCCTACTATTACATTTAGTTCTCTTATCCATTAAACTCAAGCTAGCAAAAACAAACTCCTTTATACAATTTGAAGCTAATGAATTCGCAAGTGTATATGATTTCCTTATAATTGGGTAAGTCATAGATGAGTTTACCAATGACATACAGGTTGTCTATTATACATATGTCATAGATGAATCTATATGCTATGCAAGTAAATCCATGTCTTAAATGTCATCTTTATTATATTTATTTATGTATTAAATAGGTTCTGCAGACCACATCGGCTTTATTCGTTTATGATGAGTTGGGTTTACATTGTGTTAACTCAATTTAATTGCTTCACCTTCTGTTTCTCTGTTCTCAGCTCACAATAGACATTTTTTTTCTCTTTCTGCATGACTCTTCTCCCCTTTTTCTCCCTTCATCCTCTCATACCTTACCACTTTCCTCATCTCTTCTTTCTTATTTCGCTACTAGTAAACATGTAACATCATCATTGTCAGTGCCCTCTTTCCTTCAATTATAGTTCTTTTGTTGCTTATTTTGTTAAATATTTATGCCTCCACTAGTTTTTAGTATTAATTAGTCAATTTGATCAAATAATATATCATAATAATAATGCAATTTTTATTTGTTGAAAATAGGCTATTATAAAAGGAATAATATTTTTTTAATATTTGATAAAGATCGGTTATATCATAAATCATGTTAATAACAATCAATTTCTTGTTCGACTAGATATTCTATTATTTATGTTATTAGTGTCAATATTGATAAAGTAGTGTTTTTATATTAATTATCTTAATTGCAAACGGTGATTCAGCAGTGAATAATGAATAATCAACCTATAAAATGATTTAAAAAAATATAAATTGATTTCATTGCAACAGCTTCGATAATGAGACAATATATTTATTTATATTGTGACTGAGTGTTACGAAATCATAGTAAACTAACAGATGAATAAAAGTAAAAGCATTAAAGTAATGAATTAATTTATACTATTAGTTAATCATTAGTTAATACTGCTAATTATCGTTAAACCCATTGGTTGGTAACTGAGTCCTCACATGCAAAAGATGATGATAGCAACGAGCCTAAAATCACAGAGAAGCAAATTATAATGAAGCAAAGTTATTATAAATTGCTAAATATGAATTGATAAGGAATTATTTTGAAATAAGTATACGCGACCAGGAAATGTGAGAAAATTTTCTCAGGGCCATGCCTAGTGTCAGGCCTGATTCAGTCCAGTCTAGCCCAACCCCAAGCCCGCGTGGTCCACATGGAAACAAAGCCTAAATCGACGGTCAACATAGGGGCGTTGACCCCAAATACGCGACGCGCTCTCCATCCGCGTCTTCACCATGAAGCTCGGACTCGTCGGTGGAAGTGGACGTTGGCGGGCGATGCGAACATACACGGCGCGGACGAGCGGCTAGGGAGAGACCGGATCCGGCGGCGAACAATGCGGAAGAAGCAAACGAGTGGTGGAGCATGACTTCGGCATCAAAATCGAGCGCGATAGACTCGGGCGACAAGGGAGCAAAGGCGGCGGCTCCTTCGTTAAAAGGGGAGGAGCGAGCGCTGAGGAGGATCATCAGGCATACATCGATCGACCACCTCTCCACCTCTCACTGAGTTGGGGAACTTGAGAGGAGGAGGGCTTTCCGTTGACGCCGACGGACGTGAGTGGTGAGGAAACTGAGCGATTGTAACCAACATCCAGGGGGACGACCGGCGAGGGAGGGTAAGAGGGCATTCGGTGACGGGCGTCACCGGCGATGAGGAAGGGAGAATCTGTAAGCTTTACACAGTAATAAACTTCCTCTTCTTCCACCTTCCTTGTTTCTATGTTCCACGTGTTTCGGCGACGGCGACAGCTTCTGGGTCGGACGATGACGAAGCTGAGGGTGAGGCGAAGGTCGGCGGCTCTTTCCCGGCCGGCACGTTATCAGGCAGACTTCTCCGGCGACGAGAGGTGTCGCGTACAGGTGCTCGGCGGAGACGACGTAGGCGGCGTCGCGAGTTGGGCGGAGAAGGCGAAGTCAATCGAACGCTTCCAGTGTTCTATTCGAGGCATCGTTGACCAAATCACGAACTTGGAGTCACGCGGCGAAGCAAATTCGGGCAGCTGACGCAAGCACAACGTTCACTCCAAAAATCAAATTCGCGCGGAGGAAAATCGGGCGGCTGACGTCAGCATAGGCGGTAAAAATCGAGTGGCAGGTCAAAATCAAGGTTGACTGAGAGGTATTTTTTATTAGGATTTTGATTTTCGAATTAGGGTTAGAGTTTTCCGTTCATTCTTCGAATTGGGGACAAAATTTGTGCGGGGAATTAGGGTTTCTTATTTGGGGGTGAATCTTGCCCGGAAACCCTAGGGTCTCACTCCCAGTTTGGTGTTCCGTCGGACCGCCGTTAGGCCGGGGCGTGACAATAGGTATTAGAGTCAGATTGTGAGCCCATACCCACAGGTCAGAGTGACCCGTTGGCGAGACAACGTAGTAAGACGACTACTTCACCGGGGAAGGTGAAGGTTGGGCAGAAGTTCCAGAAGACTGCTCACACAGCTAGAGGAGCGTCAGAGGATGTCTGGCCCAAGAAGGACAAAGGTAAAGTCAAGGAGATGGCTAAACCTGAGGAGATGGCAAATCATGATGACCGAATAGCATAGATCGAGAAAGTGTTCGGTTTGACAGCGATGGGGATGACGCGGTGGTTCCCCAGGTGGAGGTTCTTCAGAGGACAGTGGAGGATCAGAAATTGCAGATCGAGACTCAGAAGTTACAGATTGAATTCATGCAACAGACTATAGATGGTCTGATCCATCTAACAGAGCAGATAGCTCGCATGAGGGAGGAGATGCAGGCAGAGGTCACGGTATTGCGTTTGGCCCAAACGTAAGTATCGTGATCGACGGCAGCACTGGCGGAGCAGGAGGCTCCCAAGCCGAAGGTACGAGTACCTGAGCCAGTGACGTTCGGGTGGGGGGGGGGGCGAATCGTCCAGAGAAGTGGGGAACTTCATCTGGGACATAGCGCAGTTGTTCTCTACTAGCCGTGTTTCAGAAGAAGATCGGGTGCGGGTATGCATCACATACCTCACAGCTGATGCAAAGCTTTGGTGGAGGACGAAAGTCAGCTCGACATCGGGGGATACTAGCTGGCCTCGGAAAACTTTTCGTGAGGAACTGCTGCGGTAGTTTCTTCCCGGAAACTCGGCGGACCAAGCTCGTGGAAAGGTAGATCGGCTGAGGCACACTAGGTCGATCCAAGAGTACATTAGGGCGTTCTCCGCGTTGATGCTAGAGCTACCAGACATGGCGGAAGGTGACAAGAAGTATCTCTTCATTCGGAACCTTCAGTCATGGGCGGAAGCGGAGGTCCAACGGCACTCCCCCCTTGACTGGAGGGCGGCTGCGACGGTGGCCGAGTCTTTGGTAGATCATCCTCATTCCAGATCAGCACCACCAAGGAAGTCTAGGTCACCATCGAAGCGTGGCTCCATCCCGAGGGCTAGAGTTCCAGAAAGGGATAGGCCCTTTCCCCGGAAGGACATAGGGTTACCGGAACAATGAGAGCTAAATCATCCTGCGGGAAGGACGAACACTGAGCAGAAGCCAGGGTTGCTTCTTGTGTGGCGGTCCTCACTGGATGAGGGAATGCCCCACAAGACAGAAAATCATGGCCATTGTGACACAGGAGTCAGCTGAGGAAGCTAAAATCAACGCCAAGGAGGTGAGAGTGGGGGCGTTAAAGGTAATTCCAAACACTGCCATGGGAGCATAGTAGTGTCGGATCAGGGCGATGGTTGCACGAGATCCACCCGTTACGGACATCGAGGGCGATGTCCAAGTTGGGTGAGGGAGAATTGTCAAGCCTGGTTCAGCCCGGTCTAGCCCAGAGCCCACTGGGCCAAACCCAAGCTCAAGCCTGCGTGGTCTACATGGAAACAAAGCCCAAATCGGCGGTCAACATAGGGGCGTTGACCTCAAATATGTGACGCGCTCTCCATCCGTGTCTTCACCACAAAGCTCGGACTCGCCGGTGGAAGTGGACGTTGGCGGGCAACACAAACATACACGGCGCAGACGAGCGGCTGGGGAGAGACCAGACCCGACTGTGAACAATGCGGAAGAAGCAAACGAGTGGTGGAGCATGGCTTCAGCGTCAAAATCGGGCGCGATGGACTTGGGCGACAAGGGAGCAGAGGCGGCGGCTCCTACGTTAAAATGGGAGGAGCGAGCGCTGAGGAGGATCATCAGGCATCCATCGATCAACCACCTCTCCACCTCTCACTGAGTTGGGGAACTTGAGAGGAGGAGGGCTTTCCGGCGACGCCGACAGACGCGAGTGGTGAGGAAACTGAGCGATTGTAACCGACGTCCAGGGGGACGACCGGCGAGGGAGGGTAAGAGGGCATTCGGTGACAGGGGTCAGCGGCGACGAGGAAGGGAGAATCTATAAGCTTTACGCAGTAATAAACTTCCTCTTCTTCCACCTTCCTTATTTCTGTGTTCCATGTGTTCTGACGATGGCGACAGCTTCTGGGTCGAACGACGACGAAGCTGGGGGTGAGGCGAAGGTCGGCGGCTCTTTCTCGGCCGGCACGTTATCAGGCGGACTTCACCGGCGATGAGAAGTGTCATGCGCAGGTGCTCGGCTTGGCGGAGACGACGTAGGCGGTGTTGCGAGCTGAGCGGAGAAGGTGAAGTCGATCGAATGCTTCCAACGTTCGATTTGAGGCATCGTTGACCAGGTCAATGAACTCGGAGTCGCGCGGCGAAGCAAATTCGGGCGGCTGACGCAAGCACAACGTCAGCCCTGAAAATCAAATTGTCGCGGAGGAAAATTGTGCGGTTGACGTCACGGTGATGTCAGCACAGGTGGTAAAAATCGAGCGGTGTGTCAAAATCAGGGTTGACCGAGAGGTATTTTTTATTAGGGTTTTGATTTTCGAATTAGGGTTAGGGTTTTCCGTTCGTTCTTCGAATCGGGGATAAAATTTGTGCGGGGAATTAGGGTTTCTTATTTGGGGGTGAATCTTGTCCGGAAACCCTAGGGTCTCACGCCCGGTCTGGTGTTCCGTTAGGCCGGGGTGTGACACCTAGGCATCTTCAGCAAGATCGGCCCATCATCATTCCTGAATAATAAAGCAGTGGATCGAGCACAAATCACAAAGCATAGAAAAGAGAAAGATTGGAGTGTTGTTTTTCTAAAATCCCACCAATGAAACTAAAAAAATTATTTAAAAGTAAAAAAAATTAGCTGAGTAATTAAGATGTGATGCTAGAAGATTTCAAAAAAGAATTTAACATAAATTTACAGAAGTACTACAGTTATGTAATTATAGTATTTCTTCAAATTCATGTCAATTTTTTTTTCTTGAAATCTAGCTAAGCACTAGGACATTTTTTTTTCAGAATTTTTAGTAATTTTTCTATTTTTAAATGATTTTTTGTTTGATATTACTGTATATTATAATTTATTGTACTTTTTCTTTAGATTATAGTATTTCTTTAAATTCAAGTCAATTTTTTTACCAAATTGATCAACATGACATCGCAAGTAACTGAATGATTTTTTTTTTCAGTATTGTTTTCTAATTTTTCCTATTTTAAAATGATTTTTTAGATATTACAATATATTATAATATGTAGTATTTTTTCTTTAGAATTGTATATTCTTTAAATTTATATCATTTCTTTTAAAAATTTAGCATGGCATCTTAAATGAATCCAAATGATATATTTTTTTTTCTAATTTTTTTGCTTGGCAACCAATTTGACACACTAGCATAGCTCATTTAAAATTAATTTGTATTTAAATCATATTAAGTTCGTCTAGCTATTAATTATGAAATCTTTTAACAGTTGACATCTGTCCTTGTGAGAACGATATCTTATACTAATAAATTGTGTATTTATGGTTAATACCAAGTGGTATTCACATACGCAACAATAGACCCTGCGGAAAAAGACATTTTGTTATCAATAGTGCCGCGTAGATTTGACTCATTAAAAAGAATCTAAACTAATTAATGCCATCTTCATCCATTTGTTTTTTTAGAATGTATTCAATGTGATAATTTAATTTATAGTATTTTTTTAGAATTATATATTCTTTAAATTTATATCATTTCTTTTAAAAATTGAGCATGGCATCTTAAAAGAATCCAAATGATTTTTTCTTTAGAATTTTTTGCTTGGCAATGATACACTAGCATAACTCATTTTGTATTAATTTGTATTCAAATCATATTGAGTTCGTCTAGTTATTAGTCATGAGATTCTTTAGCAATTGACACTTGTCCTTATGGAACGATATTTTATACTATACTAATAAACCGTATATTTATAGTTGATACCGAGCGGTATTCACACACGTAACAGAGATCCTACCGAAAAAGACATTTTGTTATTGATAATACCACGTAGATTTGACTAATTAAAAATAATCTAAACTAATTAATACCATCCTCATCCATTTGTTCTTGTAGTAATCACCAAAGAGTAAGGGGGAATAATTAATTCACAAGTGAGTTGGATGTTAGATAGGGGCTTCTTCCAAACTAGCTAAGTTAGTTCAAAAGAGGATCAAGCGACAAATGGTAGCTTGTCGACTTCACAATTAGGAAAGATTCATGTTCCGGCCAAGCCAATAGTTTAATCATCCATCACTGTATTAATTAATTAATTAATTAATTAATTAATTAATTAATTACAATTTCTCAACAGCTATGCCATCGGATAAATTAACAAGACCTTTTTTTCTTTCATATTTGAGGACAAAGAAAAAGAGAAGTGTGAATTCAATATGATAATTTTTCTCAAAATTCTTCTTGTCTTTTTCACTAATATTCTCTATAATTTCTTCTTCGAATGTCAACTTTCCATTATTCAGAAGAGCAATCCTGTCTGTACCCACAAATGCCGTCAATGAATCCAGACACCAGCTTGAATATTCAGCATGGTGTTATTGCAGGCAGGTGAAGACTTAATTTATACATGCTGCTTCAAGTCAACGCCAAAATAACTTAAATGAGAGACATTTTGGATTCTACTGGATTCTATGTTCCCATTTAGCCGGATCCTTGCCGAATATCTGGACGATTTTCTTATGCTGGGAGATGGGAACACGTCATAAGAAGAGGAAAATATATACATATGTGGACTGCATTCGAGATCTAATATTTTAAGACACAATCTAGTTGTTTATAAGGTGAAGTTGAAGCATCTCCCCTCGACGCAAAGGGTTCCCTTTAATCGAAGTCAAATGGAGCATCTGCAACGGGATCTAATGGAATCCAGACACTTTCTGCTTTCCTCCATCCTTGGAACTGTTGAGATTTCCAAGGTTTGACGGAACCATCTGTCTCTGTCATTGAAAGTGGTACCCAGTACTCCCCGAATTTTCTTGCTTGCCTCTTCGGTTGAGTGGAACGACATTCCAGATTCAGAACGCAGAAAGTCAATGCCCAGCCCACCATTTGAGATTTTTCAAATCCCCCAGCTCGATTGCTTTATGCTTGGCTCAACCAACATCTCATGTGACATGTCAGGATCAGACACGAGATTTAATGTGATTCTTCTCCTTTTCTTTTGATGATTCCACTAGCCTTTCTTTGGCTGCTTAAATGGAGTTAATCAGAAGAATTTGAGGAGAGGTTAGGGGTAGCAGAACAGAGTGAGGAGATGGAGGAAGGGTCGGGCAAATCGGCGCTCCAAATCGAGGGAACGGGGAGCCGGATGGCGGCGGCGCAGTTCAAGATGCCGGTGGATTCGGATTCCAAGGCCACCGAGTTCTGGCTCTTCTCCCTCGCGGCGCCCCACATGCGCGCCTTCCATCTCTCCTGGTTTTCCTTCTTCTGCTGCTTCGTCTCCACCTTCGCCGCGCCGCCGCTGCTCCCTGTCATCCGGGACAACCTCAACCTCACCTCCACCGACATCGGCAACGCCGGCATCGCCTCCGTCTCGGGCGCCGTCTTCGCGCGTGTCGCCATGGGCACGGCCTGCGACCTGGTGGGCCCGCGGCTGGCCTCCGCGACGCTCATCCTGCTTACCACGCCCGCCGTCTACTTCACCTCCATCATCGGGTCGGCTTCCTCTTATCTCCTCGTGCGCTTCTTCACCGGGTTCTCGATCGCCTCCTTCGTGTCCACGCAGTTCTGGATGAGCTCCATGTTCTCGCCGCCCAAGGTGGGCCTCGCCAACGGGGTCGCCGGCGGATGGGGGAACCTCGGCGGCGGCGCCACTCAGCTCATCATGCCTCTCGTCTTCGACCTCATCCACCACATCGGCAGCACGCGCTTCACGGCCTGGCGCGTGGCTTTCTTCATCCCGGGCTTCATGCAGACGGTGTCCGCCATCGGCGTGCTCGCGCTGGGGCAGGACCTGCCCAACGGGAGCTTCCGGAAGCTAGAGAAGGCGGGCGAGAAGCACAAGGACAGCTTCCGCAAGTTGTTCTACAACGCGGTGACCAACTACAGGGCGTGGATCCTGGCGCTGACCTACGGCTACTGCTTCGGGGTGGAGCTGACCATCGACAACATCATTGCCGAGTACTTCTACGACAAGTTCAACGTCAACTTGAGGACGGCGGGAACGATCGCCGCCACCTTCGGGCTGGCCAACATCGTGTCGCGGCCGGGCGGCGGGCTGTTCTCCGACTGGATGTCGCACAGGTACGGCATGCGGGGCAGGCTGTGGAGCCTGTGGATAGTGCAGACCTTGGGGGGCATCTTCTGCATCATCCTCGGGAGGATGGACCGGCTCAGCGCCGCCATCGCCGTGATGCTCCTCTTCTCCTTCTTCTGCCAAGCCGCCTGCGGCCTCACCTTCGGCGTCGTCCCCTTCGTCTCGCGAAGGTAATTAATAACTATATTAAAGGATTTGAATCCCCAAATCACTGATACTAATTGCATATGCAGGTCTTTGGGATTGATATCAGGGATGACAGGCGGCGGAGGAAACGTCGGCGCCGTCCTGACTCAGCTCATCTTCTTCAAGGGCAGCAAGTACTCCAAGGAAACAGGGATTACTTACATGGGCATCATGATCCTCGCCTGCACGCTCCCGATCACGCTCATCTATTTCCCGCAGTGGGGAGGGATTCTCCGCGGCCCCAAACCCAAGGCGACCGCCGAAGATTACTACGCGGCGGAGTGGAGCGACGATGAGAAGGAGAAGGGGTACAACTCCGCCAGTGTCAAGTTCGCGGAGAACAGCGTGAGGGAAGGCGGCCGGAGAAGGGACGGCGTTTCGTCCGCCGTCGCGGTGCATGAAACATCACCCGCTCGAGTTTGAAGAATTCCATGCCTCTCCATCGATAATCTATCAATCCAATATCCATGAAACTTCATCCATCGAGCTGTTTGTTATACTCTTTCTTGTCTTGCTTATGCCGCGTGGTCGCGTGGATACTGCTCTGTTTTGTCGATTGTGCAAAGCCAGCAACCATTGGTTTAAAAATTTATATGATCAATTGCAAATCTGATGGAAACGAATCAAAACAATCTCCAGAATTGTGCAATCTCACCATTGATTTCATGTAATCGTGAATAGATAAATGATATTAAAAGTAATGTGTTTATAATAATATATTTAAATAAAAATTAAAATACTTATATAGACTCGAAATTTGCATGAGGGAATCTGAAAGTAATGCAGAGTCCAACTAGTGAACATATGAAGATGGCAAATACATCTGCAGTAACAGGAACACTGTTTATTTGACGCCTTCCACCTTGAAGAAATTATATTCTGCCTGTAAGTTTTATTCAATATAGAAAGTTTAGTAAAATTTATCTCTTTAAATTAAGTGGCTTCTGATCAGATTGCACCAATCAATGAATCATGACAAGGAGAAGCCTGCTGTTATTCTGCAGGTGGAGGAGGATTAAAGCGGGACTTGGGATAGTGAAATTCTACGATATGTCCAGCCGTCGTTGGGCTAGGCGGTGAAATTGGTTGCCTTTGCCCTAACTCTCGCTTCCTGTGCTTGCTCTTCATCCATTCCATCTTGCTCTCTGCAGTAATTCCAGAGTTTCTACTTCAAGTCATTCATAGATTGATAAACAACGATAGAGAGAGGAGATAAGGAGATGGATCGGTTCAGTAATGCCATGAGCCTGTGTCTCTGACAGGGAGAGCACAATTGGGAAGAGAAACAGAAGGACGAGCAGTAATGTCTTTGTTGCAGCCGTGACTATCTGAGAATTTGGATGCATCAGCACAACAATTAGGACATTAAATAAGCTTGACATGGATGGAGGAATAACACTGAGTCTTTTACGTTGGCGTGATTGACTTGCACAAGGTTGACTTGGACTCCAAGGTACAAGAAATTAATGTGGAGTTTTATCCGACTCCGCCGTCATTGCCACTACATTTAAGCTCGTGGGTCTTGTTAACCAAAAGCATCTCTCAAATAGGGGAAAAAAAATACTTATTTGATAAAATTAATTAACATAAAATGGTTTTCTTTGTATATAAATATGTGTATGGATCATTGCATATAGAAAGCAAAAACTAGAGAAATAAAAGGTTAGGAAAGAAAAAAAAAAGAAAAAATAAATCACGTGGATTTCATGTGCGCGGGATGGAAAGAGAGAGGAGGCCAGCGTGCAGCCGTGCACCGATGTTAGAGGTAGGAGGGGGGAAGTCACATAGATTGCACGTGATTGTATGAGAAAGCAAATACAGTGGGCTGGGAAAAGCGAGGAGGCGGGTGGGCACAGAAGTAGGAGTGGGAGGATAGCAAAGGAAAGCTCGGCGCAAGCAATGGAAAAAATATTTTATGCCTAAGAGTTTCATACCTAAAACTCTTAATTCATCGTTAAATAGCTTTGAGATACGTGTGTGCCATAGCTTTGAAATATACGCATGAACATTTAACGGTGGATTAGCTACAGTATCTGAAAATTTATTTGGAGCCTGACTTTTCTTTTGTCATAATCAAACAGAAAAAAAAGCCATCTTTTCTCTTTACATTTTGTTTTTCTAAAAAAATAAAATTTTTCTATCCTCTTTCTACTCAAAGAACATGATGTAAATCTGCATAGATATTGAGAAGGATTCAACTTCCAAGTAGAGTTGTCCGCGCATATTGTTCTTCAAACTGAAAGGCTGAAACCAGCAGATGAGACATATCTATTTTCTCCAGCACTAGCTCTTAAAAGCTAGTTCCTGACTGCACACATCAACGAGCGGCGGCGGGGGCAGAGGAGGAGGAGTTGCATGAAGCAGTGGGAGGAGGACTCCATGGCGAGCGTGTATTGAGATTTGGACTCCTCTTTTGGAGGAGGAGGTCTGAAATATTGTCTGGAGCCTAAAAGGCGCCTAGAGTTGGCGATCATCATCCGTTTGTTCTTCCCTCCAGCATGCATGAGTTCAAAATTGATCTGAAAAAAAAACATACACTGAGAGAACATTATAAAGAGTATTATCTATATACCAAAGGCAGAAAGCATGATTGAGTTATAATCTTTTTAGGATTTTAGATCTCCTCTCTCTGCTTGCTGCAGCCATGGGATTTTCTTGCATGAAGAAACAAGAATTCCTGTAGGTGATTTGAGCTTTCTGTTTATTTTTCTTGAATAAAATATAGGTTAGGCAAAGTTTCCTTGTCCTTCAAAGTTAATAATATATAACTTCAAAGGCATCAATGACATAAGCTTGTTCTTAACATTTTGTCCTTATCTGGTGTTGAAAGATTGTGAAAGATTATTGTTCCATCCAAGTCCCATGCTAATCGGACATGAGCTCCATCCACATTTGATTTCCAACACAATATTACTTAGATGATTTGACTTCCAATTGCTATCATCAACTACTTTTTAAGGTTAACAACAACAATAACATTATTATTATTATTATTATTATTATTATTATTATTATTATTATTATTATTATGGTGTATAATTGATATGTTTCAAAGATAAAGGTCAAATTTGGTAAAGACTATGGTTCCGTTTAGCTAGACCTGGCAAAAACTGACTCGACCCACCGACCTGACCTGACTCGACACGAAGTTAGGCGGGTTTGGGTTGGGTCTAATCGTGTTCGGGTCATAAACGGGTCAAACCCGAAATTAAACGGGTCGTGTTGGAGTATAATCGAGTTGACTTGACCCGCTTAACCCGATTGTATTATATAATTATATATATATATATATATATATATATATATATATATATATATATATATTTATATATCATTTCGGTTCGAGTCGTGTCGTGTCGAGTTAATCGGGTTAATATTTTTATATTTATATAATTATATATATATTTTTATAAATATTTATTTAAATTATTTAATATTAAACGGGTTAATCGGGTCGTGTCGGGTTGACCCGAATACATATGGGTCGTGTTTGGGTTAGATCATCTGACCCAATTAATCAAACGGGTCATGTTCAGGTTAAGCTAATTGGGTCATGGGTCATAAACGGGTTAACCCGAACACGACCCGCTGATCTGTTTTGCCAGGTCTACGTTTAGCATAGCTGATACTTTTAGGTTTTGCTAGCTGAAAAGGAGTTGGTTGGAAAAGTTTTAGGCCCTGTTTGACATAGCTAGTCAGCTGATTTTGCTAGTCAATAGCTGATTTTGAAAAGCTGGAGTGTTTGGCAAGCTGCTTCTAGATTCCAAACCTAGAAGCAGCACGAGTTTGAAAAAGCTAGAAGGAAGCTGCTTTTGGCTACTTTCTAACTATTTTTCTTTTTGCATCTCATGTCCGCACCTATATTCATATGTCTTTACGATAACAAAATTATTATTTTAATAAAAAATATTAAATTTAAAATTATTTTTAAAAAATTGACCAGCATAACAGTTTAGCCAAATACCTTTTAACTTTTCCAACCAACTACTTTTCAACCAGCACTTTTTTAACCAGCAAAAGCTAAAAGTTTCAACTATGCCAAACGCAGCCTTAAGATGTTTGGTAAAATCAATTTTTTAACCAACTAGCAACTTTGGCTAGCCATAAACAAGAGGGCAATAGCTTCTCAACGAAATAGCTACTTCTAGGTTCCAAACTCAAAAGTTGACAAACAAATACTCTAACATGAAAATCTACTTTTTTGACGAGTAAAAGCAGCTAAAAAGCTACGCCAAACACACCCTATATTGACACTATATTGAAACTACTACCTTATAGATGACCGCTAACCATTATAGGCAGATAAATAAGTATTTATTTATTAAAAGAAGTAAGAAAAACAAAAAGTTAAAAAAGCTAGAATTAGTAGCTTTTGTTACTTCTTAATAAAGGAAGCAGCTTTGACATAAAAATATTTTAAGAATATTCTATAGTTTTTAATATTTATAAAAATTATCATTATATAAACAAGTTGCTTTTGTAGCATGTATTATTGAATTAAAATAATATATATTTTAAAATTTAAATAAATAATTAAATATATTAATTTAAATATTATATATTATTTTTAAGAATCATCGTATTTACTTTTAGTATAGTAAGCTAATAATTGATAACTATGTAAAAATTAAAAAAAAAGAAAATATATTATTATTTTCAATAATTCAATATTTTTAATACAAACAAAAAGAATATATATATTATTATTATTAGTATAAAAATGAGGCAAGGAAGGTGGGCGAGCTCAGCGGGAGAGAGGCTAGCGATGGGAGGCGAGGCAAGCTTGGTGACTGGAGGCAAGGCTAAACGATGCGAGGCTGGCGATCTCAATGAGAGAGAGGCTGTCAAGCTCAGCAAGAGAGAGGCCAGTGATGAGAGGTGAGGTGAGCTCGGCGAGAAAGAGGCTGGCGACGGGAGGCGAGGCGAGCTTGGTGATGGGAGGCTGGCGAGCTCGGGCGACTGGAGGAGGGCAGAGGGAGAAGAAAGGAGGAGGGCGGCACCGATGTGGAGGGGGAAGGAGGAGGGCGGCGCCAGCAAAGAGGGAGAGGGAAGGAGGAGGGGCGGGGCAAGGAAGAAGGGAGAGTCACAACGTGAGTTTTGGTTTCTGCCTAATTCCGTGAGTTTTGGTTTCTGCCTAATTCGGGCATAAACGTTTTCGACTGAAAACTTAGTGATTCTTCTCTCTCTCTTTTTCTTTCTATCTAAGGAAACGACGAAAAATTTTACTTTCCATTCTTTCCATCGTGGATTCTTTCATATAAAAATGTGTTCTCTTTTTCTCATTATATAAATGTGTTTATGTAATCATATATTCATATAAAAATTAACATATTTATATAATATATACAAATTAGTATAAAAATACATATTTATATATTAATGTTATTGTTAAAATATAATTAATAGAAATATAGTAAATATTAATAATCTCATTATAAAAATTATTTTTTATGTTATAATTATGATTATGTTAATATTATTATTATAATATATCTATTATGTGTTGTCCGTTCCTTGCTAATTATTTTAATTATAATAATTTATTATGTATAAGGTGCATTTTTTAAGTGAACATCATATGATTTATTTTAATTATATTTTTTATTATTTATGAGAAAATTTATATCTTGATAATGAGTAGGCAGTAGTTATATATATATATATAGAATTAAAATAGAATATCACAAGACCCCTAATAACTTTTTCCTAAGAGGCATATTACAGAGTTTTTTCTTATAATGTAGCAGAAGTGCTCTAAACAGACTCGAAATTTGCATGAGCAAATCTGAAAGTAATGCGGAAGTCAACTAATGAACACTAAAAATGGCAAATACATTTGCAGTAACAGCCATACTGTTTATTTGACGCCTTACACTTTGGAGAAATTATATTATGGCTGTAATTTTTATTCAATATAGAGAATAAGTTTTGTTGGATCTAATCCTGGAATTAACAAAACAAAGAAATAATTAGAGTTAAAGAACCTGGAGGCGATCCGAAGATTTGTCTTTAGGCAAATATTCGGTCCCTCGCGCGGGATGTAATCCGATCTTTCACCTTGAAGATTCAACCAGGAATCCGCTTCTGCCGGCGTGTCGGTGGAGCGGTTGTCACAGGGATGCTTTCGGTGAGGACAGCAAAAACAGGGAGAGATGCACGAGAGAGAAAGAGCGTATGAGAATGTCGACCAATTGTGCACAACTCTATATATGTATATAGAGAAGTCACAATGGCTATTCTTAGTAGGTCATACGTGCGCTGCAGTCACACGACTTTAATTAAGACAACTAGGTCTTAATTAATTACCACTAAGAATAAAATTAAATAAATAAATGAGCAAATTTAATAATAAGTAAATTAATGCCCAAATAAAATTAATTTAAGAAAATGGGTTTGGGCTTTTGGGTTTTCCCCTAAAGCGCCAACAATCCTCCACAAAACGCAAAAGGTCCAAACAAAAGAATAAAATGCTGTCAAATACCTATATCATGCGGTCAGGGAAAAACCATGCTTGACACACTTAGTACACGGAACTTCATTGGAAGAAATATAGTGAACCAGGTCTTGAACTACATTCTTTTGACCCAATGTTGAACGGTGCACACATGATACAGTAGCCCTATGACGTGGGGTTGCGCATTTTTGGCCGTGCGCATAATCTTCTTTTCATGTAACTTTCACTTAGATAGAGAGGTCCAGTTCTCTATTCCGCGGCCGTATACGGAAAAGTTACATATAGGAGAAGCCCTCTGAAGAAGTGTGTAGAGGCACTTCTTAGGATATACCTTTGGGTTTCTTTAAGAGTAATATACTCAACCTTACATCTACATAGGAGTACAAAATCACCTTAGGAATGGGGCATTGAAGTTTTATAATAACTCCAACAAACACAATAGTGTTTTTAATAAATCTTTAATTGGTACTCCTTGGCCAACCAGTCAGCTTGTTGTTACCCATTGAACCTCTTTCCAGGGTCTACCTATCACGGAGGTTGGTTGCCACTGTAGGAGGGCCCATTATGGACAAACCCCCATTACCCTAGATGAGGCCACCACTTTGGTTTGAAACAAACCTTTAGTGAGACAATCAGCAAGGTTATCATCTGTTTTAACAAACGACAAAGAAATCACATTATGTGTGGTTAACCATCTAATTGATTTTTGTCTTATCTTGACATGTCTACTTAGTTTTGTATTAACCAGTTTCTTTTTACAAAATTCAATAGCAGCTTTATTATCACAGTTTATGGAAATTGGAGGATTTAAAGCTAAAGTCACTGGTAAGGAGGAACACAAGTTACTTAGCCATTCAGCTTCAGAACAAGCTAAGTCTATAGCAACTAATTCAGCTTCCATGGTACTTCTAGCAATTATGGTTTGTTTTGTGGATTGCCATGAAATAGCACCTCCACCTAATGAAAACACATATCCTGAGGTGGATTTGATGTCATTTGAATCAGAGATCCAATTGGCATCACAAAATCCTTCTAAAACAGAAGGATATCCACAATAGGTTAGGACATAGTTTTTAGTTCCTTTAAGATATCTAAAAACTCTATTCAAGGCATTCCAATGATCATCACTAGGGTTACTAGTGTACCTACTCAATCTAGACACAGAATAGGCAATATCGGGTCTAGTCCGATTTGCTAGAAAGAGAAGAGATCCTATAGCCTTAGAGTAAAGCTCTTGATTAACAGCATAGGCTTGATTTTTAAGCAAATGACAAGTAGGATCAAAAGGTATACTAAGAGTAGAAGCAGATGAAGGATTGAATTTTTCTAAAATCTTATCAACATAGTGGGAAAGAGATATTGAGTTTTGATTTCTTATGATTTTCATGCCAAGAATTACATTGGCTTCTCCGATGTCTTTCATTTGAAATTGTTTAGAGAGAAATTCCTTAGTGTCAGTTACCATGTCCATGTCATTAGATAAAATCAAAATATCATCTACATATAGACATAGTAACACAAAGGTAGAGATGGAGTTTTTAAAGTAAAAGCAATTATCAGAATCATTGATTTGGAAACCATATGACAACACAACTTTATCGAATTTTTCGTGCCACTGTTTAGGGGCTTGCTTGAGACAGTAGAGAGAACGGACCAGCTTGCAAACCTTTCCCTCACAGCCACGCACGACAAATCCTTCAGGCTGAGTCATATAAATTTCCTCCTCAAGGTCTCCGTGGAGAAAAGCAGTTTTTACATCCATTTGGTGAATTATTAATTTATGGATTGATGCAAGAGAAAGAAGGAACCTAATAGTAGTGATTCTAGCAACTGGCGCATATGTGTCAAAGTAGTCTATATCGGCTTTCTGACGAAAACCCTGAGCTACTAGACGCGCCTTAAACTTCTCAACACTACCATCAGTTCTTAATTTCTTCTTGAAAATCCATTTACAACCTAATGGTTTGTTGCCAGGAGGAAGGTCAGTTAAGATTCAAGTATTATTACTGACTATGGATTGAAATTCATTATTAATTGCTTCTTTCCAGAAAGGAGCATCAGGAGAACTGAGAGCTTCTTGATATGATTTTGGTGTATCTTCAATCATGTAAGTAACAAAATCATCATCAAAATCTTTAGCAACTCTAGTTCTCTTACCTCTTTTGGGTTCAGCAAAGTGATCAGAATGAGAAATGGAATCAGATTGATCAGAGAGAATTTCAGAGTTTTGATTTGTGATAGGAACAGGGTCAGGCTGAGGATTTGAGGGTTTAAAAGGAAAGACATTCTCAAAGAAAGTAATGTCTCTAGATTCAATTAAGGTATTATTAGAGATTTCAGGAATATCAGAATTGATTACTAGGCACCTATAGGTATTAGAGTCTAGGGAATATCCAATGAAGACAGCATCAATAGTCTTAGGTCCAATTTTCTTTCTTTTGGGTTCTGGTATATTGACCTTAGCCAAACACCCCCACATTCGAAAGAATTTAAGATTTGGTTTATGACCTTTCCAAGCTTCATAGGGAGTTACAGGAGTATTTTTATGAGGAACCCTATTTTGAATGAAACAAGCTGTAAGGATAGCTTCCCCCCCACAAGTTAGGGGGAGCTCCAGAACTTAGTAGCATGGCATTCACCATATCTAATAAGGTTCTGTTTTTCCTTTCAGCCACTCCATTAGACTGAGGAGAGTAGGGGGCAGTAACTTGATGAACTATCCCATGTTCTTGACAGAACTGGGGTAAATTCATTAGAGGTATATTCCCCACCTCTATCAGATCTAATGACTTTAATCTTTTTATTTAATTGGTTTTCTACTTCAGCTTTATAGATTTTGAATTTAGAGAGAACTTCATCTTTAGATTTCAAAAGATAGGTGAAGCAGAATTTAGAAGAATTATCTATAAAAGTGACAAAGTATTTGCTACCACCCCTAGTTGGAACTCTACAAGAGTCACAAACATCTGAGTGGATGAGTTCAAGAAGATCAGTATCTCTGTGGGGGTATAGATTTAAAAGGCTTCCTAGGTTGTTTGGCTTGAGAACAGATTTGACAGTTTTCATCTTTTGACATAGATTTAAGAATTAAATCTTGGTGTATCATCCTAGATAGGTATTTAAAGTTTAGATGTCCTAGTCTACTATGCCAATCAACACATGTTTCAACATTCAAAGAAGTAGAAGAAACTGATTCATTAAAGTTCAAAGGAACAATATTCAGTTTAAATAATCCATTGGAGGTAAATCCCTTTCCAATGAAAAGATCTCCCTTGGAGATTACAACTTTGTTGGCATCTAGGACAATTTTATAACCAGTTTGAACTAAGCAAGATCCACTAACAAGATTCATACGGATCTCTGGAACATGAAATACATCATTTAAAATAAGAGATTTCCCTGAAGTGAACTTCAAGGTAACTTTTCCATGTCCAAGAACAGTAGCTGTGGATCCATTCCCCATTGTTACACTTCCTCCACTTGTGACTTAGTAAGAAGTGAACCATGACCGGTTAGAACATGCATGTACGTTCGCACCGGTGTCTAGCCACCAATCAGAATCTTGATAGGCTAGATTAACAGTAGGGAAACAGGAAACTAACCTTAGATCTGAGGAGGAGGGAGCAGGAAGGTCTTCTACCATGTTAACTAGAGGCTTTACATGATGTTGATTAGTATCAGTTTTGTTTTTTAAGGAATCAGAGAAAGAAGATGATTTATGGTTCTGATTCTTGTCAAAGGGATGGTCTACCCTAATGACATTGAAAAATCCTAAAGTGACTAGCCAATCCTCCATTTGAGTTTTCCATCTATTAAATACAGTTCCAATGAATTTTCCTGGTTTTAAGGATAAGTATTTTTCATTGGCCATCATGATCAAAGAAATACTTAGATGTATTATGCTGCAATTAAAATATACAAGAGGATTTAAATATGCAATTCTAAGCATGTAAAATAGAATAATGACATATGCAAGATAATGAGCCGTCAATATATTTTCGCAATAAAATAATGGACTAAAACATGATTTAAAATAAGTAATTTTTGATTAAAAACAGCAGGCTGGAATTCTAATATAAGTAAAATATGCGATTATTTATGTTAAAGATTGAGTGCGTGACATGATGGTCGACAGAGGTGTGGGTTCGAACCCTCGCGACCGCGTTTATCGGCTGTTTTTACGACACGTGCGTGCGCACGTAGGCGTGACATCAGCGAGTGCGCTGATAGAGGTTAGGGTTTAATCAGCGAGCGGTAATCAATGCAGTTAATGAAATTAACAAATTAACAATATAGATTAAATGACTGATCAAAATGTTCGAATGCGATTACTGAAGCAATTAATAGATGTAACAGCAATGTGCAATGACAGCAGAATATTACAATTGACCGATCCAAAGTAACATATCTAAAATAGATTAAGCAATTAACATATAATAATCAGATCAGATTACAACCGATCAAATCTGATTAGGCAATTAACTCTGATACAGGCTATGTAACATTAATCAATGTATTGTAAGGTGCGAGAGAACAATTAGAAAATTATGATTTAGGGATTAGCAGATTAAGAACAAACAGTAAATGATAGATACGATTAACAATAGAAAATTAACTAAATTAATAGAACAAAGATGCGATCAGATCTGAAATATGACAAATAATAGATGCGACTACAGTAATAGTAATTAATTAACAAATCTGATTATGCAGACGAGAATTTGATTGAATCCAGAGGCGAAACAGTATTTAACAAGCGTATGCGAGAGATTAAGCGGAAGGATTAATTAATCAGAATTAAAGAAACTAATTAATTCAAAACAATGGTTAGAAGATGCGAGACAGAGATTGAAAAATTAATTAACATATCTAAGGTTAATTAACAGGATTAGATAAAAACTATTTGTCTAAAATTGTTGGATCTAATCCTGGAATTAACAAAACAAAGAAATAATTAGAGTTAAAGAACCTGGAGGCGATCCGAAGATTTGTCTTTAGGCAAATATTCGGTCCCTCGCGCGGGATGTAATCCGATCTTTTACCTTGAAGATTCAACCAGGAATCCGCTTCTGCCGGCGCGTCGGTGGAGCGGTTGTCACATGGATGCTTTCGGTGAGGACAACAAAAACAAGGAGAGATGCACGAGAGAGAAAGAGCGTATGAGAATGTTGACCAATTGTGCACAACTCTATATATGTATATAGAGAAGTCACAATGGCTATTCTTAGTAGGTCATACGTGCGCTGGAGTCGCACGACTTTAATTAAGACAACTAGGTCTTAATTAATTACCACTAAGAATAAAATTAAATAAATAAATGAGCGAATTTAATAATAAGTAAATTAATGCCCAAATAAAATTAATTTAAGAAAATGGGTTTGGGCTTTTGGGTTTTCCCCTAAAGCGCCAACAAGTTTAAGTAAAAATTCTCTCTTTAAATTTGACTTAGAGCCCAGAACTTGCTTCTGATCGGATTGCACCAATCAATTAATCATGAGGAGGACAAGACTGCTGTTTCTGCTCTTCTTCTGCAGGTGGAGGAGGAAGAGTGCGAGGATTTGAGCGGGGCTTGCGAGGGAATCTGAAGACCGGTGACTTATGTCCATCCGGCATTGGGCTTGGCGATGAAATTGGTTGCCTTTGCCCTAACTCTCGCTTCCTGGAAAAAAATTTGACAGTAGGGTACCCAACTGCCGTATCTGCAGTTGGGTACCCTAATCGGTCAAGCACGCATCTAAAAGCTGCAGTGGGAATATTAATGCAAAGTCAATTTCATACAGCGGCAGTCAACGTTCATGATTTCTTAACTCTTATGTTACTCTGGTTTAAGTCAACTTTCACGCTTCTGGTCAACTCACACGAAAATCAATCATAAGTTAGGGCAGTTGATGCCCTCTGGCACACTTATCGCCGGTCTCTTCTTCACTGTGTTTGCGAAACTTCTGGCGACACTTTCCTTATGGCGACTCTCTTCAACAATTCTCTACCGGTCGTCAACTCTCTTCAACGGTTCTCTACCAGGCATCCCCTCCACCGTCCTCGAGAAGTCCACCTGCGTCGCCTCACTGTGGCAGCACCGCACTCACTACCGCCTCCGCCTTCACCTCCCCAAGCACCTGTGTGAGCTGCCACTGATGGGCTTCCCGCAGGAGTTCCCAGAATACCCATCGAAGGAGCAGTTCATTTTGTACCTGGAGTCCTACGCCGCCGCGTTCGGCGTGCGGCCATGGTTCCAAGCCGAGGTCGTGGCAGCTGCGTTTGACCCCTGCGCCGGAGCGTGGCGCGTGCGCACGAGCGGCGGGGGAGGAGTTCGTGGGCTGGTGGCTGGTGGTGGCCACGGGTGAGAACACGGAGCCGGCAGCATCGGAACAAGCATGACTGCATGCGTCTTTCTTCGCATCTGTTTCCGACCAGCAATGCTCAGAAAGAGGCGGCCGCTTTTCAATTGATTCACAGGTGCACGTTTTGCCACGGGAGATGATGGGGTGGTCGACGTTTGGGGCCCGATCGAACTCAAGAACCTAGCCGGGAAGATGCTGGTGCTCGATGTCGGCACGCTCACCAAAATCAAATCGGGAGACATTAAGGTGATCACTGAGAATACCCCAAAATTAGCTTTCTCCACCTGCAGTGATCATCGTGTCAGCTTAATCAACTCTCTCCTCCGCCTCACAACTTAGGTGATGCAGGGGGTGAAGGAAATCACCAAGAACGGAGCGAGGTTCATGGACGGCACAGAGGAACAGTTCGACGCCATCGTCCTTGCCACTGGCGGTCAGCGGCGAAAAGAATCGCAAGAAATCTCCAACGGATTGATTTTCGTGTGAGTTGACCAGAAGCGTGAAGGTTGACTTAAACCAGGTGTGGGGTCAAAATTGTTACATTAGAAAATGTGTTATGACCATTTCAAATTCATCTTAAATTAATAAGGCTTTTTGTTTATGGGTTCTGGCTTCCAATGAGCGCAAGCGCTCATTGTTAATTACCCCTAAAATTAGGGAACTTTTAATTAAGAGATCTATAATACGCAACAAATTAAGAAAGACAGAGTCAAATGATATCATTCATTAATTAGATTTGACGTGATACATAATTTGACATGATAAAAAAAAGGAGCTTTCATCAACTTGGGCCATTTGTGTTCGTTGAGTGTTTGACAATGGATCACGTTATGGGGTAATATCCTGCCCAGACAATGTAATGTTATATTGAGGAGCTACGCCCCGATGGTAAACATCGACGTACGCACCTCCCAAACAATATTCCATCGTAATGCATTAGGCATGTTGGATATCGGATTTGGAAGATCATCCGGCCTTGGCGGCGTGTTGGATAATTTGGCATGGAAATTTATCCGGCCTCGCGGCGTATTGGATAATTTGACTTGAGAATTTATCCGGCCTCGCGGCGTGATGGATAATTTGACTTGGAGATTTATCCGGTCTTGCGGCATGTTGGGTATCGGAATTGGAAGATCATCCGGTCTTACGGCATGTTGGATAATTTGATTTTGAAATTTATCCGGCCTTGCGGCATGATGGATAATCTGGTTTAAGAATTTATTCGGCCTCGCGGCGTGTTAGATAATTTGACTTGGAGATTTATCCGGCCTCGCGGCGTATTGGATAATTTAGCATGGAGATTTATCCGGCCTCGCGGCGTATTGGATAATTTGACTTGAGAATTTATCCGGTCTCGCGGCGTGATAGATAATTTGACTTGGAGATTTATCCAGCCTCGCGGCGTATTGGATAATTTGATTTGGAATTTTGTTCGGCCTCACGGCGTGTTGGATAATTTGGTTTGGAAATTCATCCGGCCTTGCGGCATGTTAGATGATTTGATTTGAGAATTTATCCGGCCTTGCGGCGTATTGGATAATTTGACTTGAATTTTATCACCTTGTCTAGATGGATGTGGCATCATACCGAGGAGTTACGCCCCGACGTGAACGTCGATGTACGCACCTCCCAAACAGTATTTTGTCACGGTGTGTTCAGCTCTTAAATATTTTGATTTCTTTTGAACCCAGCATTTAAACATGACTTAAGTCGATGTCTGAGTCGTTAGCCGAGCAACTAAACCAAGAATAGGATCTCATTGTTGCTTTTCGTTTTGTCTGTTTTTTCTTTCTTCCTGTCAAATTCGATACTTAGTCGACTTTATTTCATTTTATTTGGCATCATAATCTATTTTTATTTATCCCCTTTTTTTGTCCGTTGTTTTGGTCGTGAGAGAGTGAAATTACTCTTCGTGACTCAACACTTTTCGGAAGAGTAAAGTCACTCCTCTTTTCGGGCGAAACTTGGCGGCGTGCTGTGAACAGATCTTCCCGTCTCCGGCGACGCTGGGCTTCCGTTGGCGGTGTGCTATAGACGGCTTCAACGGTTTCGGACGAGTTGGTGCTAGTGAAATTATTGGAGATGTCTTGACGGCGACAGAGAGGATGGCGTCGATGGTCCGACAAGGGAGTGAGGTGCTCGGCAGAACATGTTGCAAGACGCAGCCTCACGGCCGGATTCGAGTTTGGGCGCACGCGAAACTCCCGATGCGCGGTGGCGACGGTCTCTGACGAGAGGCGTTCATCCGAGCTGTGGGAGAGGGAGCAGCGAGAGTTGATCCTCTATGCTTGTGCTATGGGGCTTTGTCCGCATCGGGAAGCGGCGGCAGACTTCATCGGCAACGTCCGGGTTGGAGAAAGTCGAAGCAAAGGCGACTAATGAAGAAGCCTTGGGCGAGGCGGGCGATGCTGGGGCCAGCAGCAGCGAAGGCAGCACGAAGTGTCTGGACTCCGTAGAAGTACAATGGAAATTCTCAACCCTCTTTTTACGTTTCCTCTGGTGCATTTCAGCATAGAATTTCTTTTATAGTAGGGGTCTTTTCGGCAGCCCTAGGGCAACAGCCGGCCTTCTTGGGGAAGTTCGCTAGTGTGATGTGATTTTTTTGAAGACAGGGTCGAAGAGGGAATTTTAAGCAAGTATTTCCTTTCCACCCCTTTCTCTTCTCTGGATTTTGGGTCATGCATGCCGCATTCTTCTTGTTCTAATTCCGTCTCCCTTTTTCTCGTTTCAGTTGGGTTAGAAATCAGGCAACAGCAGCAGAAGATTTTCGAGCCTGTGAAAGGAGCAGAAGGCCCGAATCAGGTATTTCTTTGGTTCTTCTTCGCTTGCCTTGTCCTGCTTATGATTTCTTCCGGTTTTATTATTTCTTCTTCCTTCCCTTTCTTTGCTTTGCTTGTTTTTTTTTTAGTTCTCGAGGTTGGCTCTTCAGCTTCTTATCTCAGGCGTGACTCTCCTTTTGCTTTCTTTTGTTCCCTCGCCTTTTACATGAGCTCTCGAGGTTGGCTCTTTAGCCTCTTATCTCAGGCGTGACT
Organism: Costus lasius; assembly: GCA_027563935.2. Classification (NCBI taxonomy): domain Eukaryota; kingdom Viridiplantae; phylum Streptophyta; class Magnoliopsida; order Zingiberales; family Costaceae; genus Costus; species Costus lasius. The sequence continues at coordinate 25,980,901 of CM050447.1, read as the reverse complement.
CTCCTTTTGCTTTCTTTTGTTCCCTCGCCTTTTACATGAGCTCTCGAGGTTGGCTCTTTAGCCTCTAATCTACCTCTCAAAGATTTCTAATCTACCTCTCAAAGGCGCTCTTTTTGTTCTCTTATTTTCTCGCTTTGTTTTTTGCATGAGCTCTCGAAGTTGGCTTTCAGCCTCTAGTTTACCTCTCAAGGTCTTCCGGAGAGATGGATGCAACGCATGGAAGAGAAAAGGAAAACTCCTTTCATTTACCTTCTTCTTTGCAGCTCCTGTGCTCCTTCTCCTTTTTTTTTTTACGCGTCCTTTGGGCTTTTTTTCTTTTCTTCAGCCCGACATACTTCTTTTTTTTTGTTCTTCTCCCTTCTTCTTCTTCTTCATTTTGTCAACTTCCTCACATATTTTGGGCTTTTATTCTTTTCTTCTACCCGATGACTTCTTTTTTGTTCTTCCCCTTCTACTTCATTTTCTTTTCCTCACGTCAGCTCTCAGAATCAGCCCTTCGACTGCTGATCTACCTGTCAGACTCGCCGCATCCGTGAGGTCTCAGAAGGAGAAAGGGAAGAAGGGACTCCCCTTCTTTTTTTTACCTTTGCAGTCCTACTCTCCTTCGTGCTTCGCCTGCTTTCTGTGTGTCTTCGTGTTGTTTGTTTTTTTTTTTTTACGTTTTGGCTGCCCCCTCCTTATAAGCTCCCGCAGATCAACCCTCACAGCTTTTTTTTTCGTGCCTCTCCCCCTTTTTATATATTTTTCCGACTGCCACGAGCACTCTCTTCTCTGTTCTCTGCCACGAGCACTCCCTTTTTCAATCCTGATCACTTTCCATACTTGCCCCTTGTCTTGTCTTTTCTGATTTTTGAGACATGTCTTATCTATGACCATTTGGCAGGGAGATTTGGTGCTCTTTTCTTCTACTTTCTGCGCTCTTAATTGCACAAGCCAATTTTTTTCTTCAATCTCTCGCTTCCACCTGACGCATGATCTTATTTAATCAATTTCTCTTTCGTTTTTTAGCCGATGCCTAATCATCTTTATCACTAAAGCTTCTTTTTATTTCTGTACTGCTCGCTTCTTCATTGGTTTCATTAACAGCTATAGATAGTTTTACTCTCATGATTGTAAATCAAGAGCTAGGGAGGACAATATAGGGCTGAGCATTCGGTAAAAACCAAAAATCGATTTACCGAAAACCGATTTACCGATACCGAAAAACCTATTACCGAAATCGATACCGAATTTGGTATTTACCGATCGGTAAATTACCGAATTACCGGGATTTTACCGATTTACCGATTAAAAAATATTTAAAATATTATATAATTAATCTATTAAAAAAAGTATTAAAATATTAAAATATTATCTAACTAAAATATTACCGATCGGTAAATTGGTAAATTACCGATAAAAAATTAAAGATTAATAAATAAAAATTTACCAAACCGAAAACTGAAACCGAAATTACCGAACCGATTTACCGATTTACCGATCGGTAAATTCGGTAAAAACCGAATTATGCTCACCCCTAAGACAATGGGCTTGTCATTAAAAAAATGTGTTTTCCAATATATCAATGGCAGTTGTTGCAATTTCCATTTTTTAACTAATGTTGGGCTTGCTGTAATTGTTTGGCTGGGGCTACTGCATTGTTGATTTTTTTTGGTCTGCGTCCTTTCTTTTCCTTTTCAAGAGCGGGTCTTCTATTCCTCTCTTTTTTTTTTCTTTCACTAGCGCACGCTGCTTTTAAAGTGCTGGCCCTTTTCTCCCTTTTGTTTCTTGTGAAACTGGCCTTTCCTCTCTTTTGTGAAGCTGGCCTTTCAATCAGGATCCGCTGGTTGGATAACCAATACACTTTTGATTTGTTAGAGTTGATAATTTATTTCTTTAACCTGAATGTTTTAACATCCCACACCTTTTGGTAGTTCCTTTGTTGAGCTTAGCACAATTTGCGAGAATAATTTTTTTTGATGGGTTGATTTTTGCTGTTTGTTTGATTCTGAAGATTTGCTGCAGCTTACATGCACACATCATTATCTTTGCCCAGTGTCAAATTGTAAGCTAGGCATTCCATGCATACATCCTTCTTGTGCCATGTTTGATTGTATCAATTAATTGTGAAATTTCATATATGCAGCTATCTTATAGTCACATTCTTTCCTGATCAAGTTGAAGAGTTGCTTTAGCTGAGTCTTTCAAGCTAGCGGTAATGCTTTTTTGAGTCATTTGAATTGTGGTCCTTTTTTAAATGACTTAGTTAATAGATGTTCCATTTAGCTGAGTCAATTGCGAATTATAATTTTCTTCTTTAGTCTGTCCTTTATTTGCCCCGTGCTTGTAGTCGTCCCTTTTTAATGGTTCAACACCAAGGTTACATAAGAGTTAAGAAATCGTGAACGTTGACTGCCGCTGTGTGAATTGATTTCACATTAATATTCCCACTGCAGCTTTTAGATGCGTACTTGATTGATTAGGGTGCAGTTCTGCAGTTGGGTAAATTTTTTTCGCTTCCTGTGCTTGCTCTTCATCCGTTCCATCTTATTCTCTGTAGTAATACCAGAGTTTCTACTTCCAAGTCATTCATAGATTGATAAACAGCGATAAAGAGACAGGACGAGGAGGAGAAACAGAGATGGAGTAATCAGTAATACCATGAGCCTGTGTCTCTGAGCAGGAGAGGACAATTAAGAAGAGAAAGAGAAAGAGGAGCATGAATGCCTTGAAGCAGCCATGACTATCTGAGAATTTCGATGCATGCAGCTGCACTGCATCAGCGCAACAAGTAGCACATTATTTTAAAGAGCTTGGAATGAGTAGGTACTGTAACACTCAGACTTGTACGTTGACGTGCCTCATGTGGTTGACTGGCACTAGGTTGACTTTAGGAGGTGGTCAGGCACAAGTAAGTGAGTAACTAACGTGGAGTTTTATCTGACTCCGGCGTCAATGCCACTACAATTAAGCGCGTCGGTCTACTTAACCAAATGCATTTCTCAATTTGGAAAAAAAAATACTTATTCGATAAAATTATTTATTTTACAGAAAATAAATTTATGGGTAATAGATATGTGTATGGATCATTTGAATTTTAAAGATGAGATATTTTTAGTTGTTTGAAAGTCAATAGAGATCACGTATTCATTCCACTTCGAAATTATATCATGTATAATATTATTTTATATTATATTGTTTATAATATACTCCTTGTAATTTGAAAATGATGCTGTTGCAATTTCAATTTATTTGAGATTAAAATTTAATAGTGTATTTTTTAACAAAAAATTAAAAAAAATAGAAAATATATTGAATTTAGACATAAAATGCTATTAGATTTAATATATTTTCTATTTTTTAATTTTTTTTTTTAAAAAAAAAACCACAGCGTCCTGAAAGAAATCCATTCATGCGTATTTGGGTTGGGAGGCTGCCATCCTTTTTTCAACCTAATTTAACCTGCAATAGCAAACGTGTCTGGATGACTTAGAGTTGACTGAAAAACTAAAAGTTATCAGGCTTTCGTGTAACAGATCCAATAATATTATTTGGTTTTTTGGATCTAATAATGCAAAAAATTTCTTTAAGTAAGTAGGAAACCTATATTAGGTGTTTTATTTTTATAAAAAAATATTTTTTAAAAAAAATTATAAAAAAATAATCTACACACTTTAAGTGATTTAATGGTACCAATATTATTATAGAAAAATTTTTACACAATGAAAAATTGACAAAAATTATTATTATAAAAAAATATCTAAATAGTAAATAATTTTTTATAATATTTATACCATTTAAAAGTTTAGAATATATAAATTATTTTTTTATAATATTTTTTAAAAAATATTTTTTTATATAAAAATGAAACACCCAACATATGTTTTCTATGGTACCCAGTCTAATAAATTTTTTTCCCATGCACCAGTACAAGCGAAGAGAAGCCGTGTTTGTTTGACTGATGGCTGAGCAGTCAAAAAGTGTCAACTGAGTGAGCTAATTAATCATGATCTAGTGGGAGTCATGTTGCACATGGTGGATGAGTTAGTCAACTTTAGTAATTAGGTCGATTGGAGGGAATTGACCATCGTTATTCGTCTCCGTCAAACTTTGAGAGAGAGAGGCTGGTGCAACGCTTTGCGTAAATCAACGCAAGGGAGTGAATAAATGTAACGCAAGAGAGAGGCTGGCGCAGCGCTTTGTGTGATGTGTTCTTTACCATCTAATCGTACGTGCAACGATTTATCACCGTAGTACTTAAGAGTCAATCCTATAGAGATTAATTAAATACTAAGTAATAACAAATCAATAGGTAGACAATCGATTAACTATTTTAGGGTACAGAAAGTAATCAAATACAACTTAGTGCAAAAGTCGACTGATTGAATTAAGCAAAAGAAAATTCTGGGTAAATAAACAAGATTTAGAGATATTGGAACTTCGAATTCATCTCGTTGATAGATCTTAAATTCGAACAAGATAATATCATAACAATGCAACTTTAAACTATTCAAGGAAATATCTAATGGTACAAATTACCCTTTTTCGACGGTGTAATTCGGTATCAATCTAGATCAGCGTCCTACTTTCGTGACTAACCGGACCTAAATTGATTCAATGAGTTCAGAGATATTATAAAGTTCCTCACACAAATCCTGCCCTAATTCTTGACAGCTCAAAGCATATTTGATCCAACAAATCTAGCGTCACAATTCTCCTTTCGGTCCATCTTGCGGTGCCTATAAAAAGTAATTGTGTGATCAAGATAATACTAGCAGTAAAACAACACAGATCAAATAAACGCAAGATAAAATTATATTTATTATAAGGAAACAAGTTCGAATAAAAGATACACACAACTCAACTACACACTTATTCCGATAGAGAAATTACGCTATCATAGCATCGTTAATATACATATCTCCGAGAGAAGAAAGAAACTAAGAGAAGATTGAAGAGAGAAAGAAGCAAACTTTTCTAGGAAGAGCAGCAACTATCCTTCTTCAAGCCTTCTAGAGTGGGCGAACAAGATCATCTTCTCCCCTTTGCTTTCGACCAGAATTTCAACCTCTCACCAGAACTCATCCCTTTGCAACTCGATTTTCACCCTTTAAATAGAGTCGAAAGTGTCTTCTGAATGCACACATTGATAGCCCTTTAAATTCTTGACGTTTTGACACCAAGAACGTCCAAAACGGATTTAATACGAGAAAGTTATGACTCATTTAATGCAGGTGGCTCCATAATTTTGGGTGTAAATGATAATTACGACCATAACGGTAATGTATTCATTGAAGCTCTTTAATTTTTTAAATGCTCAAATAATTATTTCTTATTTAATTCTCATTGTTTTGACTCTAAGAACATCCAAATCAGAGTTAAAACGAAAGAGTTATGAGCATTTAAAGTTTGACAGCTAGTAATAAATGTGGCTACTATGAGATTATGGTGATGAGACAGATTATGGCCATGCCCCATAATCTTGGTGTAGAAGTCTAATTCGTTTGAAAATTTATAGGTGAGTAGTATGGCCTTGGCTAGATTAGATTCACGGCCATGGTTGTAGCGTAAAAAATCACTGATCAGAAGATTACAACAATGATGAATTATGGTCATGCTTGTAATTTTCTTGTAAAGGTTTTCTTCATCCGAAAGGTTGTTGTGAGGAAATTATGGGCATGACTTCAAATTATGACTATGCTTGATGTAGATTATGGCCTCGGTCGTAATTCTTAAAATTAATCCCATTTGAAGTCAATCTTTTAGTCAAGATTCCTGATTCACTCGGAGATATAAATATACTTTCATATAATTTCTGAAGAAAATCAATAAAATAAACTGAAAAGAGATGTAAAAAATATAATAATATGTCTCGAATTGTATATAAATACAAGATATCTATGCGAATTGATTACAAGGATTTTATCTAGTGATGATCTCTCTCTCTATCACTCCTCTATACATGGGTTTTTGGTTCGATGATTCTCGTGAATTTTCGTGTTGCCAGGTGTAAGATGGACTTTGCTTTTTTCTTCTGACATGGTCACGTACGGCTGCTGAGGCCGACCTCACGCTTTCGCTCGCTACCGGCGATGGCCGCACCAGACGATGCCCATCTTCTACGGGCAGACGAAAGCCGAACTACCCTATTCAGTGGATCTGCTGCCATTGATGAGCAAGGAAGAAGAAAGAAGCAGCTGGGTATTGGATCCAGATCCAAAACTAATCATAGTACGGATCTGGATCCTCTTCCGCGTCCCGTTCATCAGAAATGGGCCTAGCAAGAAGAGAGGCCAATAAAAGGGCCCAATCCAGGGTAAATTTGCACTCCAAGTGTCATACCCATGGACTATCGGGCCGCGCTCAAGGGAAGTGGGCCTGGCCCAAGCCCAAGTCCATGCCGAAAGCTCAAAACACAGTAGCCTAATTGGGGAAAGTCTCGGTCAACGGAGGATTTTGACTGGAAATTGCAAAGCGGTACGCGGTGTTCGTCTGCGTCAACATCGCGAGGCTCGGACGCGAGCTCGCTGGGAGAATCGGGCGCAGGCGATGATGTTGGCAGCTATAGGCGACTCAAGGACTTTGGCTCCGAACGATGCAGGCTTGGTGAAGACAAAGGGCGGCACACGCCCTAATCTGGGAGCGGAAGACACGGTCGCTGCAGGGCAGGGTAGCGGCGACTGTCCCTGTTAAAAGGAGCAACGATCGATCGAGAGGGGGAGATCAGAGAGCAATCCATAGACGCCAGCAGCAAGATTCGGGGTAGCGATTTGCAGAAACGAAGCTTAGGGAAGCTTCGGGGCGGCGACAGGGGAGATTGTGAGGTTTGAGAGATTGTAGTCAACGGCGAGTGCGCCATTAACGAGGGAGGGAAGAGGGACAACGACCAGGGGGTTGTCGGCGAGAGACTCTGTAAGTTTTCTATCAAATTGAATAAGCTTCCTCAGATTCCTTCCCTTTCCCCTGTTTCTGGTTTCCTCTTCTACGGCGGCAACATTGCTGAGTATTCCCAACGGCGGTCGGTTTCTGGGTGGCGCTAGGGAGTTGAGGGCGAAGGGTGGCTGTGTTCTCACCCCATCGGCATGCCCGACGGTACACCGGCGACAGCCGACAAACGAGCGCAGGCGGCACTCGTCCGACGTGAAGGAGACGAAGAACGCGAGCGTTGGTTTCGAACGCACGGGCGTTTGAAATGAGGCGGACATGAGGCAAGTCAACGAACGGTCAATGATTTTGGAGAAATCAATCCGGTGAAATCCTATTTTGCAGCTGACGTCAGCGAACGCGATTTCGATTTCGCGCGGCGTAAATCAGGCGGCTAGTGGGAGGTGACATCAGCGGGTAACGAAATTCGACTTCGAATTTCAGTGGAATTTGGGGCAGTGCGCAGAAGTGTTGACTCATGTTTGACTTTAATATTAGGGTTAGGGTTTTCCGATCCTTTTCAATTTTGGACGGCAATTAGGATTTCCAAGTTGGGGGTAATTCTACGCTCGAAAATCCTAGGGTTTCACGCTCAGTCTGGTGTTCCGTTGGACTACCCAAGGTCGGAGCGTGACACCAAGAATTATGAACCCCCTAACTTGCACTCCATCTATTGGAGAATTATGTTATAAGTAGAATTTTATAGTTAACTTATGATGGGAGTCTTGGTGCATGGTTGGCTTCATTGGAAGAGAAAAGGATATTAAAGAAGGTGGGGAGACCCACTTGTATCAATTTTTTCCCCATAAATCTGAATTTGATTAAAATTTGACCATCCTACTTAGCTAATTATATAGTTATAAACGGGAAGCAATGCATAGTCCAACTAGTCAAAATTAAGATGAGAAATACATTTGCAGTGACGTCTTCCACTTTGAACAAATTATATTATGCCTGTAACTTTTATTCAATATAGAGAGTTTTTGAGAATGTTTTAAGAAAAAAAATGCTCGTTAAACATAACAGCGATCCCAGAAGTGGCTGTTAGAATAATTTAACATATTCATAAATTCAAGATCTATTGCATAGATTTAGAACAACATGAACAACAAATACAACAAATATTAATCATACCCTATTTGCGTCATCAATCTGATATCCAAACGATGGCTAGAGATCTTCCACTACTATCTGATAGGCCCCGCAAGTGCACGGTTTCTATCGAAGTAGTAAATAAGATCGTTCCCACAGGGAGCAGGTGTCAAGTACCGACTTTATGCGTCATTGTTAGCTAGATAATTCGAACTCAAAATGAAAGAACTACACTAAACTAATTTTATCGATCCAAGAAGTTGACGACCGGGAAAATACAATTTAAAAGATGTTCGGAACTCTAGATTTCACCGCGTTGAATGTTTTTAATGTAAAACATTGAATCTAATTAGATTAAAACAAACGGATCTTCTTCTCTCGAAGCTCAATCCGACAGTAAGTAACTTAAGGCAATCTTTCCTATGGTACGGGTTATCTTCTCTCGAAGCGTAAACCGGTATCTCGCATATGCTAATTCCCTACTCTCGTAGCAAAATTAGCCCTGAGAGACCCATTAGGCTCTATAAAAGATCATGAGTCCTCGAGTGACATCGAACGACTCTCGTAATTCTAATCACAAGTTTAAATGAGCACGATCAAGTGTTACGATTCACCTCTCGGTACTTCTCGTAACACTTAACACATATAAATTGTCTGTACACAACAATCATACGCAATAAGTGCAACTCATTTAAATAAGCTAAATTACTTAACAATTTCACTGAGATTCATAATAATGTTTTACATGAGGAGAATTGTTCAACGGGCTACGCCCGAGTCCCGAACTAGGGTTTTACTCTAGAAAATACATCGTTACTCAATGAAAACCCAATAAAATATATTCGAAAAGAGGGGAATTACAGATTAAGAGTAGGAGACGATGAATCTTCAGTCTTCTCTCGAAAGCCCCAAAGAATTTCGTCGAATCGAGCCTTTAATCAAGCAAAAACGCCCTTTTTCGCCCTAGGTCGCCTCTCTCCAAAGTTCGACCCCAAAAACCACTCCAAAAATCCTATTTTATGGTTCTATCTCTTCCTTGGGAAGTTAGGAAGTTTCCCTCCAAATTTCAGCCAATTCCGAGTTCAGAATCACTCAAATCGGGCGAAAAACCGTCGAAAGGTCGATCAGCGCGGAAGCTGTCACGGTCGTGCTAATAAGCACGGCCAGGCCGTGCTTGGCTCTGGAACTTGCGACGAAGTAAGCACGGCTGTGCTTCTGAACACGGCCAGGCCGTGTCTGGCTCGTAGAATGCAGATTCTGACACCGCGATGAACACGGCCGTGCTCATAGGCACGGGCAGGCCGTGTTCTCCATAGAAAACTCCAAAAACTCTGAAATTGTGCCTGTAATTTCGCCGAACTATGATGAATCTTTTCATAACATAAAATCTTTAATATTCTTCACGAAAATATAGAGAAATGACCTACATTTCACAAATAAACAAAAAAGAGTGAAGATTCCATACTTTACGAGAACAGATATCAAAATTTGACATAAAATAGAACTTAAGCCTATAATGATGGTATAAATAAGATTCTAAATCCTATAAAAATAACAGCTATCAAAATATCACAGACTTAAAATCTTACTTGTCCTCAAGCAATTACACTATCTGAAATAATCAGAGAATCAGGAAGACTGCATATTCAAAAGCTAAAGTAGAAACCTCATATGACAACATTTATACTGAATCCTAGGTTGAATAAAATACACTGAGATATGATCTATACTGGAGCAGAGAATAATGTTCACAAGGTCAAACCACAAATCTGAAATAAGAAAAACACTCCACCATGTTAAGACTATTCATACTCATCATTTCCTTCTAAACTCAGCCAATCAAGTATAGTTGCATTAGATAACTTATTCTACACATTTAAACTTGGAAAAATGAATTTTCAATCGGTGGGTTCAAGCTACTTCCCTGAATTCATTTTCAACCTTGTCACGCGAAGGACAAACATTTGTGATGAATGCGCCCCCAGTACTTAGTTAGAGAACGAACTCAAGGTGAATGCATCATATAATGCATACAAACTCATTTCTTCACTATAAAGTAGAAGAAAGAGGAGTTGTTCACTTTTTCCTCACCCCTTCTTTTCTCTCATGTTCCTTTCTTTTTAACTTGTCGACAGTGCCAAGTTAGATGAAGCCTTTAGTTCATTGTTACTTAGGTACCACTGCCCCTTGTTTTCAATTTTTTTTTGTTTTTTCAAAATGTTTATAAGTGTAATGCAACTATATTGAAAAGCTCTTGTAATAAGGACTATGATAAGCATGAACAGTCAATAACATAATGTCGTGATAGAAGTAATTCAGAAAAAGAAGGATTAACCTCAGAAACATCATGCAAGCCACAGTAGCATACTCAAGTATAATCTAAAACCAAGGATTCCTAAGCATAAAAGTAGTCATATTTAGAATTTCATTCCCTTAACTCAAAAGACAGACATATCTTCATGGTTCTCATCATGAATCAGAATAACATAAAAACTGAGGACAAGAATGAGGAATACCATATCATCACAGACTTAATTCGTTGCAATCATCATAGGGAAAAATATAATAAGCATGCATTCTATGGAATCTCAGAAGAACAACACATGCAAGCACAATAGAAGTTTTAGAAATAACGAGTACATAACACAAACAACACGAACAACACAAACAAAGAGGGAAACCCTCTACCCACGGCAAAGAACTGCATAGTCTCCTATGCAGTCAAAAGTACATGATAGAAAGAAAAAGAAAGTAAGCAACTTACTAAGAGAATAAAACACGGAAAAGAATGTCGTGTTCATTCGGCAGAAGTACTCCAAACACTGACGAGACGATCACGGCCATGACCGCCGGCATGGCCAGGCCGTGTTTATCGCGGCAACTGGTAAAAATTCCTAGAAAAATTGCAGCAAATTCCCAATATTAGTAACATGCTTTTCAATATATAAAATCATAAAAATTTTGCCATGAGATAGCACAAGAATTATCAAAACAAATAACAGTACAACAAAACAAACAATCACAACTATAAACATCAAGTCTATTTAAACAACACAACATAATAAAAGATAAATACTTGGGGTGCCTCCCAAGCAACGCTGTTTTAAGGTCACAGTTCGACCAATGACTGTGCCTTCTTATGGCACGTCCAATGGATCAGAGGCAGAAGAAATGGCATATGCACGCCCCTTTCTTCGTCGCCTAAAATTCACACCTATAGAGATAAGCAATAAGAGCAATAGGTGTACATAGTAAAATGTCTTCAAATCATATGAAATAAGAACTTGTCCAAATTCAAAGTCTGTCTTCCTAGAAACTAATAAAGACTTCACATCATCACCACTACAGAACATCAGCGCGCAGCCAAAATCGGGGTCTGCAGCAAACAAGTCTTCAAGAGTAGTCCATGCATCCCTCTTCGTTATAGCACCTGCGCCCAATTCAGCACAGCGGTGGGACGCAAGAAAATCCCACTTTTGGCATGAACAATGTGCAAGCACAGGCACTGTCTCAACACTACAACACGAGCCTGCAAAAGGAAAATCTGGCATATCAACTATTAAATTAAAGTGTAAAGTAGTATCACAAAAGTTCAGAGATAACTTCCCTCTCTGGACATCTATAACTGCCCCGGTGGTAGCTAGGAAAGGGCGGCCCAAAATAAGTGGTAATCTTGAATTTCCGGACATATCCAAGACTACAAAGTCTACTGGAACAAAGAGTTTCCCGACTTTAATCGGCACGTCCTCTACTATTCCCACAAGGCGATGTATAGAGCCATTTGCGAGTTGCAGAGCTATAGGAAGCCTCCCAAGTCTAAACTTTGGAACAATGAGAGAGGAATGATACTTACACTAGCCCCCAAATCACAGAGAGCTCTCTCTATAGAAATATCACTGATACTACATGCAACAGAAAAACTGCCAGGATCAGGAAGCTTCGCAGGCATCAGCGAGCTGTACTGTCCTGTCAATGCCGTGGCCAATCTCTGAGGACTGGAGACAGGTGGTGTGAGAAATGGTGACGAAATGATGATCGGTTCTGGCTTGACCTGAGACTCTACGGGTAGTTCCTCTGAATACTAGGGAGCTGAGCTATCAACGTCTGCCTCGCCAACAGAACACTCTCTGAGGGACACATGTGGGGCTTCCAATTGAGTTCCACTACAAGTCAGAATCGCATTGCAGTGTTCTCTTGGATTTGCCTCAGTTTGAGAAGGAAGCTTCCCAGAAGGTCGCGCAGATGAACTTGCCTGTTGGGCAATCTGGTTCTCCAGCATCCTTGAGTGTGTGATCAATGAATCCACCTTTGAATTCAGTTGCCCCACCGTAGAACTCAATTGCCCCACCGTGGAACTCATTTGCCCCACTGTAGAACTCAGCTGCCTAATAGACTGGTCCACATCATCATTTTTCTTAGACTCCGTGGTGACAAAGTTCTCTAGTAGTAGTTCCAAATTGGACTTCTGTTGTTGATTGAATGGTCACGGTGGAAGTCCAGGTGGTGGCCTAAAGGATGACTGGGGAAACTAATTGCCAAAATTTTCCTCGGGAGCCTGATTGTTGAAATTCTAGGGAATGGCTTGGTTCTGGTTGTTCCGGTATGATAAGTTGAGATGATTTCTCCAACCGGGATTATAGGTGCCTGAGAAAGGATCATTCTGCTGCCGCTGATTGAAATTGCCTATAGCATTCACATGATCTACAGACACATCAGAAGAAGAAGAAGGTGTCATTATCTGGCAGTTAGTAGCACCATGTCCAGAATTCCCACAAATTTCACAAGTAATTGAATTAAGAGACGATGCATTAAAATTCATTGAAGTAAGTTGGTGGGACAAAGAGTCAACCTTTGCCGCCAACGAACTCAACATATCTAAGTCATGCTTACCTCCTCCTCTTACCGGGACGTTCCTGTCACTCGTCCACTGATAATGATTGAGGGCCATGTCCTCTATTAAATTCATGGCATCGTCTACATTCTTCTTCATTAGCGCACCCCCTGCGGCTGCATCCACAGACAAACGAGTTTGATACAAGAGACCATTATAAAAAAATATGCACAAGTACCCATTTTTCCAGTCCGTGATGCGGGCACATGCGTAGCAACTCCTTAAAACGGTCCCAGGCTTCATATAATGACTCGCCTTCCCTCTGGCTGAAATTCGTTATCTGGGTCCTCATTTGAGCGGTCTTGCTCGGCGGGAAATACTTGGAGAGGAACGCGTGGGAAAGCTGTTCCCACGTTGTGATTGAGCTTTGGGGAAGAGACTGTAGCCATGCTCGCGCGCGATCCCTAAGGGAAAAGGAAAAAAGACGTAAGCGTATTGCATCAGATGTTACCCCCGTTTATCTTCAGGGTATCACAGTATTCAAGAAAAATGGACAAATGAAGATTGGGATCTTCCTGTGGTGAACCGCTGAACTGGTTCTGTTGAACCATATGCACAAGGGCCGGCTTGATCTCAAAATTATTTGCTTCGACCGAGGGTCGAGCAATGCTAGAGTGCAAGCCCTGTACATTAGGTGCAGCAAAATCACGTAGTGCGCGGTTCTGGTCCATTGCAGTTGATAGGTTCGGATGGGCTTCCTTAAGCTGTTGATCCTGAATTTTCCTCTGAGCTCGGAGGGTTCTTTCAATCTCTGGATCTTCTGGCACTAGCTGACCTGTTCTAATTGTTCTTGGCATGCACAAGGTTAGCTAACCAGATAATACAAGCTTGAAGAAAGGAAGACAAGAAATATTAACAAAATGAACTAAAATAAATAAAATAAAAAGAAATTAACAAAAAGTATCTAGTCTATCAACTCAACAGTTAAATCAATATTGACAACGCCTTGCTCCCCGGTAACGGTGCCAAAAACTTGATAGGCCCCGCAAGTGCACGGTTTCTATCGAAGTAGTAAATAAGATCGTTCCCACAGGGAGCAAGTGTCAAGTACCAACTTTACGCGTCATTGTTAGCTAGATAATTTGAACTCAAAATGAAAGAACTACACTAAACTAATTTTATCGATCCAAGAAGTTGACGACCGGGAAAATACAATTTAAAAGATGTTCGGAACTCTAGATTTCACCGCGTTGAATGTTTTTAATGTAAAACATTGAATCTAATTAGATTAAAACAAACGGATCTTCTTCTCTCGAAGCTCAATCCAACAATAAGTAACTTAAGGCAATCTTTCCTATGGTACGGGTTACCTTCTCTCGAAGCGTAAACCGGTATCTCGCATATGCTAATTCCCTACTCTCGTAGCAAAATTAGCCCTGAGAGACCCATTAGGCTCTATGAAAGATCGTGAGTCCTCGAGTGACGTCGAACGACTCTCGTAATTCTAATCACGAGTTTAAATGAGCACGATCGAGTGTTACGATTCATCTCTCGGTACTTTTCGTAACACTTAACATATATAAATTGTCTGTACACAACAATCATATGCAATAAGTACAACTCATTTAAATAAGCTAAATTACTTAACAATTTTACTGAGATTCATAATAATATTTTACATGAGGAGAATTGTTCAACGGGCTACACCCGAGTCCCGAACTAGGATTTTACTCTAGAAAATACATCGTTACTCAATGAAAACCCAATAAAATATATTCGAAAAGAGGGGAATTACAAATTAAGGGTAGGAGACGATGAATCTTCAGTCTTCTCTCGAAAGCCCCAAAGAATTTCGTCGAATCGAGCCTTCAATCAAGCAAAAACGCCCTTTTTCGCCCTAGGTCGCCTATCTCCAAAGTTCGACCCCCAAAACCACTCCAAAAATTCTATTTTATGGTTCTATCTCTTCCTTGGGCAGTTAGGAAGTTTCCCTCCAAATTTCAGCCAATTCCGAGTTCAGAATCACTCAAATCGGGCGAAAAACCGTCGAAAGGTCGATCTGCGCGGAAGCTGTCACGGCCGTGCTTGGCTCTGGAACTTGTGAAGAAGTAAGCACGGCCGTGCTTCTGAACACGGCCAGGCCGTGTCTGGCTCGCAGAATGCAGATTTTGACGCCGCGATGAACACGGCCGTGCTCATAGGCACGAGCAGGCCGTGTTCTCCATAGAAAACTCCAAAAACTGTGAAATTGTGCCTGTAACTTCACCGAACTATGATGAATCTTTTCATAACTTAAAATCTTCAATATTCTTCACGAAAATATAGAGAAATGACCTGCATTTCACAAATAAACAAAAAAGAGTGAAGATTCCATACTTTACAAGAACAGATATCAAAATTTGACATAAAATAGAACTTAAGCCTATAATGTTGGTATAAATAAGATTCTAAATCCTATAAAAATAACAGCTATCACTATCCTTCCTTTAGACGGCTCTCAATGGGAAGAGACCAAACGATCGAAGGATGCAAGTGGGGACCTAGCCCATATTTATAATAGAAAAACCCTAGACTCCTCCCATAAAAGAGTTTTGGGTTTCGAGTGCGAAATCCATAATCGAATAAGGATTTCTCTCAAAACCAAACGGGCTACACATACCATCTTCACATTCAGTAATGAGATGTTATGGGCCCAATAATTAATTAACAAATGCTCTCACAAATCAATAATGTTAGACCAAAATTCTAACATTCTCCCCCTTGGTCAACATTAATTGATTTATAATCTAAAGATTTTATAAAATAATAATCATTTGTAATATATATTAAAAATGATTTTGAAAGAAGGATGTATTTGTTAATCCTGATAACACCTCATTCAATCCGGTCTAATGCAATTACCAATATTGAATCATGACGAAACATTGTATCAATATGCAAAATAACTCCTCCATGGTCACAAATATTAGTAGATTGCATCAACATGGATCGCAATGTGACTATGTAGTAAAATGATGAAAACTTAATATTATTTTCTTATCGGTCATCTTTATGATTTCTCGAACCAAATGAAAAATCTACTTTATGGTTTCTCTTAATCTGAATGAGAAACCCGACACCAATGTGTCCATATCTCATAAATCTCTCTAAACTGTATGAGAGAATATATAATGTCTCATAAATCTCTCTAAACTATATGAGAGAATCTCCTTATGATTTCTCTTAACCAAATGAGAAAATCATTAATTTTAAATTGAGACATACGTCAATCAGCAAACCGCCATGCTTAAGGTTATGAATCCTTAAGACTTTAAATAAATATAAGATAACATGTGCACAAAAGATCAGCATTTAATTAATATATCAAAATTGTATTCATGATTAAGATAACTGATACATGAATAAAAGATGCAAAATTAAAAATTACAAAGTAGAAAACTCCCACTAATCAAAGCATCAAAAGTTTCAAAGATACCCATGCTAATAACATGGTTCACAAAAACAGAGGGAGTTAAGCCTTTGGTCAAAGAATTTTCAATCATCTTGCTAGACTCAATATGCTTAATCTCAATGTCTCATTTCTCTACAATAAGATTTTTAACCTCAATAGGATTTGTCGCATTTGACCTTTTATTATTTTGATGAAGAAAACTGAGTTTAAACATACTCTAAAATATTTATCAATTGATATGCATTAACCAACAGTATGAGAATTAAGAATCAACTCAGCCATGCCAAGAGTAAAAAGAACATCTTCTTTGCACCTTTTAAAATTTGAATCAGTCAAGATTTCAATGGTAGCTTGGTTGCTATTAATAGAGAAGGAGACTAAAAGGATCAACAAAAATGAGTCAATATAAAGGAATTCAAAATCAATGTATGAACAATTATGAAAATTGAGCTCTAGCAAGAATGACATTAATATGGGAAAAATTTCACATTGTGCACATGACCTCTATTATCTCAGCTAACCACCCCCTTTGGGCAAGTAAATTAACTAATATAACATTAATAAATTTTATCATCACAAATTTTAAGCATATCATAATTAATTATAAATGAGCCACTTTGGTGACCAAATATTTATAATAATTATAATACAATGATAATGATAAAAAATGAACATTAATTATCTTTAAATTATATCAAATAATTACCCCCTTTCGGCAGGTAAATTAATCAATATAACAAAGAAAAAAAATGAAAACTTATCTCAATAAGAAAGAAGC
Source organism: Costus lasius (assembly GCA_027563935.2). NCBI lineage: Eukaryota > Viridiplantae > Streptophyta > Magnoliopsida > Zingiberales > Costaceae > Costus > Costus lasius. The sequence goes on along the minus strand of CM050447.1, from coordinate 25,963,846 downwards.
AATCATTATAAATATCATCTCATATTATATCAACTAATTACTCCCTTTGGGCAAGTAAGTTAATTAATATAACTGAGATAAAATTCATCATCATTATAAATACCGAAGTACATTATAATTAACTATAAATGAGCCACTTTGGCAGCCAAACATTTATAGTAATTATAATTTAATGTAATATATAATGAGCCTAACATGTGTACAAAATTATCCTATACATATCAATTAATTACCCCCTTTGGGCAGGTACATTAATTAATAGAACAAGGATAAAAAATGTAACTATATCATAAATATTGAACATATTATAATTAATCATAAATGAGCTACTTTGGTAGCCAAACATTTATAACAATTATAATATAATATATTTATGTAATAACAATGACATGTTTGTGAATTAAATGTATATATCAATATTCATAATATTCTCTCTTATGACATGACTATAACAAAATTATCCTATATATACTAATTAATTACCCCATTTGGGCAGGTAAATTAATTAATATAAATGGGATAAAAAATAATTTTCCTTTATAAACATTTAAAAATATGAAATTATGCTATGAATGAATCATTTTAGTAGCAAATGTTTATAATATAGCATGTCATCAATGTGAGAACCAAACATTAACATTGTCATAAATTAACAACCATTATGAAAAATGGCCAAAATTGCATTACCATAAATTTACATATCAACATAAATTTAAATAATTATGGTAAGACATACATTTATGACACACATGTAATTCAAAATAAATCTATGTTGTTGCAAAGTATTTTTCAAGAATTATGGATCAGGTTTCTTTTTCAATAGCAATACCCACACAATTAACTATCCATAAAAAAAAGTTCCAACATTGTAAAGGCATTTATATGCAACTATTGTGATGTTTAACATAAGACAAAATAAAGCAACTTATGTCAAATACCTTACATCAGTATTGCATCCAAGAAATATTATAAACAATTTCATAACCTTCAAATTTGAATCATAGACCCAAATTATATCATAATACAGATAGATCCAAATTATATCATATTATAGATGCAATATTAAAAGCAGCAAAGTATGACATAAAACATGTTGAAATTATAATCTACTTTAAAACAAAAGCCTTTCAGTAAAATCTGAATTAAGAGCAAAGCATCAAGTTAATTTTGCACACGATACATCAAGACTCTAATCAACCAAGCTAGTGTTTATAGCAATTTAGTGCAAATCAACATATTTGAATTTATATATACACAGCTGTTATTTGCATATACCCACATGAGTCTAACTCAGTACATTTTGCCCAAAAGATAGTTCACAAGTCTAGTTTGTTTTAACAAGACTCAAAACATTTGAACCATTGATTAAACATGTAAGCCCGACTTAGAAGAATTAAGAATATGATCTCATTATGTTAATTACTACATGTGTATATACAATTCGGCCCAATATTAATTTTCCTTTGGGCCGATTAATATCCACATGAATTACATACACAACCGTCTTAACATTATAAAATAAATTGATAAATTAACTTACACAATATGCTACATTGGTAGTCATATTGTTTTAATCAATTTATTTTATAAGCCTTTTTTGTTAGGGCCACCCCACCCGTAACAGGTCCAGGCCCAGCGGGCTAGGTCCCTCCGACCTCACGAATCCTGGTTTGGATCCCCGTTACCCCAAACAATTCACGTCTGCAGCAGGATTCGACCCCTGTCCATGACCCTCACGAGTCATGACCCTTTAACCATCTGAGCTGCAGCTCAGATGGTTAAAGGGTCATGACTCGTGAGGGTCATGGACAGGGGTCGAATCCTGCTGCAGACGTGAATTGTTTGGGGTAACGGGGATCCAAACCAGGATTCGTGAGGTCGGAGGGACCTAGCCCGCTGGGCCTGGACCTGTTACGGGTGGGGTGGCCCTAACAAAGATGGTTAAAGGGTCATGACTCGTGAGGGTCATGGACAGGGGTCGAATCCTGCTGCAGACGTGAATTGTTTGGGGTAACGGGGATCCAAACCAGGATTCGTGAGGTCGGAGGGACCTAGCCCGCTGGGCCTGGACCTGTTACGGGTGGGGTGGCCCTAACAAAAAAGGACCCTTTGTTCTATTATTATAAAAATTTATAGTAAGCAATAGCTACACAGCATAGCAGGCCAAGCAGCATACAGCAGAGAAAAAAAAAACAAACATAGCCCAAAAATTAATCCCAAATCAAACCCAAACAACAGAAATAGAACAATAACATGTTATTGGCTCCTGCGCACAAGGAATGACCAGCTATAGCCCAATAGCTAAACCCAAAACTCGGATCTTATTAAGATCAAATCCGCTAAAAATAAATCTGTATCCGATAAAAAAAAAAGATCAAAATCGAAAATAAACGGATCCGAAATCGAACCCACTCCAAAACACGCTCGCGAGCGTCGCTCGCGCACAGCCCACGATCCTGCCCTAACACGTCTAACGCAGCACAACTTCCCCGTTCGTCATCTTCCTCGTTCTCCTTTGCAGGCAAGACGCCTCTGCCCACGACGTCGGCGACAGCCGACGCGCTCGCAAACCCCGACGGCGTCGCCTGCTTGCACGTCGTCCCCCACAAACGAGCAGCATACCTGATTGAACACACCGCCCCGAAAACTCTGCCGCTCGCCGCTACATGCAGTTGTCGTCAGCGACGAAGATCGACAACCTTCATCAGCAATCGTCCAAGATCTAGATGCTGAATCGATGAGGAGGAAGAGGGATTGACGTCTCTTGGAGCCGATAAGGGCAGAAGCCCGAAAACAAAAGCGCCTGATTGCTGATTATCAAAGAAGGAAAATGGATCGACGCGATTAAGGTAGTCCGGACGCCGATCCAGCCGAGGACGACGCACCGCTTCACTCTGAAACAGGGCAAAGCCCTTGTCCTCTTCGTCGTTGACGTTGGCGGCGACGAGCACCAACAGTTCCACCAGCGAACGAGTTTTCAAAGCTGACGTTATCGACGACGTCGGCAGGAACAAATTTCGAAAATCAAAAAACGACGCGCATGCAGCTGCGCTGCCCTTTGTCGACAACGAGCGATTTCGCACGCAAGGATGCGTCGAAATCAAATCTGCTCTTGATCGAATGGAATCCATGACAGGAACCGCCGAAATCGCTGATGAAAACCTCCGTTCAACGGCCGAAAAAAAAAAATCAAAAATCATCGTCGATGACAGAACAGCAGCCGGAAGAAATTCGCAGGCGATAATTTAAAGGCGGCAGCGGCGCTTCTTGCAACTGGGACGAGCACCGGGACGAAGCCCTAATTTCGTACGTCGCCTCACCTATACGCCTGAAAACCCCGAATCCCACACAACCGAATCCCTTGCAACGGAAACAGATTCGCCGAACAACGAAATCGATTTGGAAAAACACTGGGATTTAGGGCAGAAGCCTTTGAATCCTTAAGATGACAACGACCACAGCTTGAAGTCAAGTGGCGAAAACAGCGATGGAGACAGCAATTTTTCCAGCAGAAATTTTATGCAATCGGCGATAAAAGAAAACGACGATGACAAAAAAGAAAGCACAGATTTTGTAACAACCTTTCTTTTCCAACAATGTCAACGAAAGCGTCACCAACAACAAGTGCTAACGCACAAATAAACAGCCGAAAAAAAACAATAAAACAATCCTATTTCATACTCGCCATCACGAGATATTTGAGATCGAAAAAAAGTAATATGCTTGTTTACTGGAGTGGTCAAATCCTTCATTTTTGGATCATCTTGTTTAAGTCAAACGCTCCTTTTGACTTGAAGCCTCTCCTCCTTAATTTGCATGATTTCAAAGTAAGTAATTTATTTTGGAAACATTAGATTGTAGTCAAAGAAGACTATATTACTTGTACAGAGAGTCAAAGAACACTAGCTGTGTCTGACGTGGTTGATTTGGACTTCGAGATTAGAATACGAGGGAGAAGAAATTAATTGATAGGCATTTAGTGGATTTTTTTTTTACTCCGTCGGAGTTTCATTTTTAATTCAGAGTAGAGAGGTTGTGTTCTTATGTATTGATTTCTTTTATACGAAGCATGATCAAGAACTGGAGTTTCATTTAAGTACAGTACTTGTTTCGTACCTTCAAATTAAAAAGGCTAAACCAGAAGATGAGATATGCTTATTATCTTCAGGCTTAACTCTTAAAATCTAGTTCCTGAGATTACACATCAATAAGGCGGCGGCGGCGGAGTTGCCTGGGATGTTGAAGCAGGTGGGGGAGGTTGTTCTGGTGTGGGAGAAGCAGGAGGAGGAAGATCTGGAGGATTCGCTGCTCGGCGTGCATTGAGAGTTGGACTTCTCACTGGAGAAGGAGGTCTGAACAGTTGTCTGAAGCCTAAATGGCGCCTGGAGTTGGTGATCATCATCCCTTTCTTCTTCCCACTTGCTGCATGCATGAGTTCAAAAATTGATCAATTTGCAGAGAAACATAGAGAGATCGACAAGACCACGGAGGAAGAAGATGACAACAATAATGCATGTACAGTACCAAGAGCCAGAAAGCTGGAGAGGAGGGCGATTGCAAAGAGCAGACTGCAGCACTTTGCTGAAACCATGGGATCTCGGAGGAAGAAACAAGAATTCTTCTACGCGGTTTGAGTGTTCACAAGGGAATATATGATGAGTAGTCTTGGCAAATTGCAATAGTTGGTCAACTTTTGGAACAAAAAGCTCGAGGATCGACGGAGAAAGTTAGGCAAAGGTTGACTGGACTTGCGACCTCTTTGGCATGTTGACCTTTGCGAATTCATTCATTTGTACTTGTGCGGCCGCATTCTTATCCTAATGTAGGCTGCAGTAGCAAACGTGTTTAGATCCAATAATGTAGTACTACTACAAGCAAAGAGGAGACGCGTTCGTCTGACTGATGGCTGAGGAGTCAACAAGTGTCACAGAGTGAGTGAATTAATTATGATCTAGTGTGAGACTGCTGGACATGGTGATAAGTCAAACTTTAGTAATTAGGTTAATTGACGGGAATTGACCATTTTATTCGTGTACGTCAAACTTACAGAGAGGTAGTCGTACTTTTCTGTGTAAGTCAACACAAAGGAGTGAATAAATGTATGAAAAAATATGGTCTCTTTCTCTGTCGCAGCTCTGACATTACGTAATTAACGAAGTTTTGAACAAAGTGATGAACAAAATAATGAAATGCTACTGGCGGATCCTCGACCTATATATATACAGATACTCGTATATTTTTAAAAAATTTCAGAAAGGCCAATTCAACACATTAGGAGCCAACAAAATACTGCTGATTGGAGCTGACTGACCCTTGAACTGACCTTAATGGAAAGAGAGGAGAGGAGGAAGAAGAAGTTGACTATTGCTCCCAACCTACAGGATAGAATGCTTTATATCCCAATATTATTCTAGGTTTTCCACATCAAATTCAACACTTTATTAGATAATATAAGTAAATCCTATCTTAATTACTCATATTCTTTGAAGTTCTGATCAAATCTGTTGGTAAATGATTGAGCAATAACTTGTAGCTTAAGAAAGAAAGAAAAAAAAAACCCATAAACTGAAGAACAACTTCACCTTTCGATTATTACTGCATGCGCTAAAGCTATATACGAGAATTTGACTTGACAGTGATGGATTCGATTCTATTTCATAATTAATTGAGTGAAACATAAAATCTTGTGCGAGTAGATCATAGTAACGAAGATGACGATGATGTGAACCAAGTGAAAGAGGATTTGACAAATATTGCGTCACAAAACCTTGATTATTTTATTAATTTCTTTTTTTTCCCTCTTACAATATTTTCCACTCAATAATTCATTTCATCATTTAAAGTGGACAAAAAAAGTTAATAAAAATCCTTTTGAAAGAAGGTAAATGCATGAAGATTGAAGAAATGATCGATATAATTACTATGGTTGAAGAACGTTAGCATGTAAGCTGTTAGATAGTCAATGTGAAGGAGGATATTAGTCCCACATTTGCAATCGTAAAAAGCATGTAATTTATTTAGATATTAACCACAGTTAGGTTGGGCTAGAAATGATTGCAGCTGGTATTGTTTAGATTTGTTATGGATGAAAAATCTACACCACACCATACGATATGATCCAGATCCTTTAAGATTTTAAGATACAGAATAATTTCATATATTAAAATAAAAGAGTCTAGATCACGTCGAGGGTGATTTGACTTTGAAGTGATTTAATGTTAAAAATAAAGATTCAAATCGTATCGACATGAGTTTAAATCTTTTTCCTTTGAAGAAATTGTTCGACAAATTGCTGAAAAAAATTCTTAAAAAATTGCTCGCGTCGAGGGCACTTAAAAGTTTTATTACTGAATCTTAAAAATTGCTCTTTAGAATTTAAGAAAGAGAAGCTGAAAACAGGCTGTAAATTTGCCCGAAATGAAAGCATAATTGCTACACCAAATTTATAGTTTCTATCACATAAAGCAGGGTTGAGTGCACTAAAGTAGAGCAGAGGTTCATCCCTCCCTGTCATAAACCTAAAGATTTTCTTATGGCTACATTGTTTAAAGAATCGCCAACAGTTCCAACATGACCTATTTGGTCTTCCAGTACAGAATCGGAGAAGTTTCATCTGCATAAGCCAATTGACAGGGGCCACAATGGACCATCAATAAGTGTAAATTAAAGCTTGATTTCTCATGATTGTGATTAGTGACGCATCATGTGCCCACTGATTCTACGCCTAATTACTGTCGGGTGTCGGGTGTAAGTAAAATCTTAATCGGATCCTCGTGAAAATCAGTGAAAGCCCAGAAAGAAACTCGGGAAAAAGTTGAGCACGGATGCTTGTTCTTTTTAATCTTCCAGAAACAGCAGCAAAAGGGGAATTTTGCATAATAAGCTCTCGGAGATCCAATAACCAAGTATGCTGAATTGTTACTGTTGTTATTATTTGCAGTAGGGATCGGGAAAGTACTCACTGAATTAGTCTGAGTGGTTAGCTAGTCATCTAGAACATAGAATAACTCCAGGATCAGGTCTAGTCTGAAGAGATCGAAATTCATCAGAGCAAGTTGACATTTTGATCATTGCAAAGGCCGTTTGTATCCATCACAAAATCTAAATGAAACAAACCATTCATTTCAGGAAGATGCTGTGAACTATGAACCCAGGAAACAAGTTCCTTCCTACCTCCTATTTAATGAGTGGCCAAGGGGATTGATATCACAGTTCTTTTGTGGTCAGCAATGAACAATGTAATCAATTTATAAAAAAAAAACTGAGAGAAGAAGTTACTGAATCTTTATTTTGCTGATGAGAAAGTATATTACAGCTTGATGAAGCTTCACAGTCATTACTGCTGCTGGTGAAAATGTCTTTTCCCAACTACCAAAAAGCTTTAATCTTTCTCCCTCCATCACCCCTGACTCAGGCCTCTCTGCAGTTGCTTGCCTCTTTTGAATCCAATTTTTTTTTGTTCACTGTGTTCCTACCACTTAGAAGGTATCTTAAATCTCAATCCATTGCAATGCAAGTACATGAGAGACTTGCTTAAAAACCACTTGATTGCTTCACCTTCCTCTACTTCTCTTTTCTCTTTCTGTTTCCCCTCTCTCTCTGACTTGAACCTTAAGCATATTATTGGATTCTTAAAGCTGCTAATTCCCTTGGATTTTACTCTCATAACGTCCATCTTTTTAAATAACACCTCTTGACATTCAAGAAGACATCCAAAGGCACACATTTGGTGGAATGGGACGGCATTCCTGCTGTCCCAAGCAGAAGATGAGGAAAGGCTTGTGGTCTCCTGAAGAGGACGAGAAGCTCTACAATCACATCATCGGCTATGGAGTTGGCTGCTGGAGCACCGTGCCAAAATTAGCAGGCATTTCTCAGCTCTTTCTTTTTCTTCTACTTCATCAATGAAATGGATTCCTCAGTTCATTGATTTCTTCTCACAGGACTGCAACGCTGTGGCAAGAGTTGTAGACTCAGGTGGATCAATTACCTTCGCCCGGACCTCAAACGAGGTAATTTTTCTCAGCAAGAGGAGGATTTGATCATAGCACTGCATGAAATTATGGGCAACAGGTAACACAAACCTTGAAAAGATTTTTCCGTCCTAGTGAGACACTTGGTTCATTTCTTTTATGTTTTTTTAACTTATTGCAGGTGGTCACAAATTGCATCTCAATTGCCGGGAAGAACAGACAATGAGATCAAGAACTTTTGGAACTCATGTCTCAAGAAGAAGCTTCGGCAGAGGGGAATTGACCCAAGCACACACAAGCCGTTGAGTGAGGTGGAAGCACAAGAAGAGGCAATTACCAGAAGGCAAAACTTCGACAATGGTGCTGCTTTTGAGCAGTTGCCATCAATGCCGACCTTTGATCCCTTCCCGCCACTGGAAATCCAAAATCGCATTGAGACAGCAGAGAATAATGTTCATACCTATAGCCAAATCCACCAAACCCTTAAGCCATTATGTGATTACAGCAGTGTCTTGGATGCTTCTGATAATTTGGGTTATGGAGACAGCTCAAGCAACAGCAGCAACTGGAACTGCAACGCTGAGATGAAGGTTGTGCTTGGAGTCGGAGATGAAAATCTGAATTGGGCAACTGAGGTTAAGGCCGAGAGGCTGCAGACGAATGGGGAAGAAACTCAAGAACTCAAGTTTAGTTCCTGGCAAGAAAGACAAATCAATGCACAGATCGGTTCACAAGATTACAGTGCTTATCCTATGATCCCGCTGTCTCATGATTTCTCAGAATCATGCTTTAATTCCTCCCGTGGGGCATTGACAAATGAATTCAATCTGGAATTCTTCTGAAATTTCCTCAGCTTCCTCTGTGTTCATTATATCTGCGTGAAAGATTTACAGAAATTTCAAATGTTGGGTTGGCCTTTTAGCCTGTTTTTTATTACAGTTTTCCCCCTTTTTTGGTTTTATTATGTTTTTTTGTCTTTATGAACGCTATAGAGGAATAATAAGTTTCTAAATTGTTCTATCCAATTCCTTCAGGATTGATAAAGAATCAGTTCACTGTTTTCGACCCTCATGTACCGATCCCATGTCCCTATTGTCAAAAAAGAATTGTCTGTCCCATACCATGTATGGTATGACCTTATGGGGAAAAACGACCAGTGATTTCGTAGACATGTTTGACCCACCATAAGTTCTTGCATGACATCAAGAAAGAATTTTCAGTAGGCATGGGGGTCTTAGTGGATAAATCTAGGAATGGTTCCAGTAGTCGGCAAAAGTCAAAGAATTATTCAGCATCAGTAGTAAGCTTTATCACTATCCTCAAATCAGCACTTCACTTGATTCCAATCTATCTGCGAATGGAATGTATGTTATATCTAAATACTTACATAAAACTTCAGGCATCAAAAAACTGATCCTTGTTGCTTCTTTTTCATGTCTAATCAGCTGCAGTTCTGCTAATTAATGCTCAGGTTGATGTTTTTTTGTCTTTAATTGTCAACATTCAGTAAATTCTACTGATTTATATATGTTGTTGGTGATACCACTGGAAAATGGATGATAAGGCCAGATCCTTTTTTTGATGTCATCCATCTCAGAGAGGAAGGTGAAGCATCAAGGTTCTGTTGTCATAATCACTTCATTGATGAATGTTGATCTTGTTTGAATAATTGAAATGTGTTCTTGCTATTACTTCAACAGCACTACTTTCTTGATCGCAAGTGTGCTGTGCAACTTGTTTCTCATTTGCTACTATTTAACACAGTATTTTCTATTTGCATATAGTGGTGCAGAAACTTCAGCATGCTCTAATTCATGTGGCTCATTTTTACCACTTAGCATCAATTGCAGTATCTGAATTCTGGTGTAGATATTATTCTACAGATGACATTTCAAAGTGCTGCTTATGAAAGAGCAATTTGAGTAGCATAACGTGTGTCTTTGTGATGATCCAGATGGATAATTTAAGACCAATCTTTTTCAACTGCTCCTCACAGATCATATAATAGAGGAATGACTTAGAACCATCACTTCTCTTATGGTCTGAACATCATGCATGTCTTGGAGGTGTAATTGTTTAAGCTCAATTAATTTGTTTCCTGTCAGAAACAGAAGAAGCAGACATCCTTGTTAACTTGTTCTTAAGTTAAACCATATTTATAATCTCTCTTCATAATGGATTCCAAGTCTCTTATTTTTAAGGTTAGGTGCATGATTTATTATCATGGAACAGGTAGCGTCCACACAAAGATGCAGCAAAAAGTGGCGATAACAATACAAAATGACTAGTATGTGGCACAATATACCACTGAACTAGGACCATTGCATATATGACATGGAATGGCTCCTTTATTTTTTGAAAAAAAAAAAGTATTATAGATTAAAAGTAACAAGTATCAAAATGCTTACATAGACGGATCTGAAGTACATGTTTTTCTGAACTTACCGTGCAAGGTCATGAACACCCCTTATTAGGTGAGACCATTCCATTTAACAGGAAAAAGTTAACAATGACTCAAGATGACAAGTCCATGTCTAGAATAGAAAAGGGACGGAGCTTTACATTGATAGAGTCACAGAATTAGCATGAAAATTTGCATTCTAAAAAAAAGAGGGAAGTAGGTAAATCAGCAAAAAACTGTTTTCCAGATAATAACAAGAGATCCCAAATGGAACAGCACTTGAGGAAAATTTCTTTTTAGTGCTGGTCCTCGATGGTACAGTGCTGGTCCTCGATGCTACCCCACTTTGATTATGAAGTTAGGCCAATACCATCTGGAAACTGTGAAGTAATGCTCTCTCTGAAAATGAAAGATTCACGAGTCAATTTGATAGAATCGGTCGACTCGAATGAGTTAACTAAGTTCACAAAGTTGGCAATTTGCATTACAAATCTATATAAAAGCATGTGATTATCTTCTAGTCTGATGCCTCTAACCTCATAGCTGGCCTACATAACAGGTTGTGACATCTCTCATATCTTGCCTACATAATGCATTGATGCCTCTCATTTCATACAAAGCTGCTTTCTTGCACAATGTGTCGATGCCTCTCACAGTTCCTTCGCACAACACCTCTCGCAGCACACTCGTAAGAAGGCTCTCAAATTCACAGCGATAATGACAATGGTAGTGGCAGCAGCAGTACGATGATAATGACAGTGATGTGGTAGCATAGTGACAATATAGCAATATTGCACCGACTTGCACAACACCTCTTTAGGCTTGCTTGGAAAGAAATCTCTCATCTTCATAACAGCAACGGCAATGGTAGTATAATGGAAACTCAATGAGAGCATAGTAGCAACACAACAATAAGAGATCCTTCTATTATCTAAAGCGTGAGGCGCTCAAACTGGTTAGCTAATTTTGCTGCTAAATCCTGGAATATGAACTAGCCCCAGGAAGTGTTGTTTTGTCTTTGCCTTAGGCACTTATATATAAGTTCTCCTTTAAAAAATTCCGTGATTTCATTTTATATATCTATTGTCATATAAGAACTATATGAATATATATGTAATAGAAAAAAAAAAAGAAAAAGTTCAACAAACGACAGTTGTTAACTTGATATGATTGAACACATGATAAAAAAAACTTTCATTTTTGGACCAATTAGGCTAATATTTGGATAGCAGCTGGAGGAATCATTAATTATGATTATAGACAACAGAAAACAGACCTTTGAATCTCCGGCAAGATCATTCTAATATATCAAATAGATTGCTAAAGACTGATCCCCAAATTCGAGGAGAGGCGACAAAGATCATACAAGATCATACAGACCATGCAAGTTAAACTTGAACGATGACAAAGATCATACAGCGACCTTATGAGCATGCATGCAACAAGTTCAAATCAAAAATCAAAAGGGAAGAAATAGCCATAACATTTTGGATCACAACAAGAGAAGGAACAACAAGATTAAGTTACTAGTAGTGGTTAATCTTCCTGCAGTTCTTCCTGATCTCCCCGTGGTTCCCGATCAGCGGCGTAATGTTGCCCATCTTCACCATGGACTTGGCGAAGTGGTCGAAGAAGATGCCGCTGTTGGCGGCGTAGAGCTCGACGAGCTGCCTAGTGACGGGGCTGTTGGTCAGGAGGATCTCGTCGGAGCTGAGCAGGCCCTTCCTGGCGAGGAGGTTCTTGAAGTAGTTGTTGTCGAACCTGGTGGGGCTGACCAAGTCGAGCGGGAAGAGGGTCTGGTCGCCGCCGGAGCGCGGGCAGCGGGCTCGCAGCTCGGCGGCGTAGGCCGCGTCCAGGCTGAAGTCAGGCAGCCCGTTGCCTGTCTGGTTGTACAGCCTCTGCCGGAAGCTCGTGCAACGCGCAAGCCCGATCGAGTGGCTACCTGCAGTCATCCATCCTTTCATTCATCAGCGATTTCAGGAATGAAATTGATCCGTTGATGCCTGCAACAAATTGTCATGCAGAGCTGTTCACCTGAGAGTGCAACGAGGTCTTGGACGTCGAGTCCCTTGAGCTTGAACTTGGTGATGATGGTTTGGAGAGTGTTGTTGGGCGCCGGAATGTTGTGGTTTGACCCTTGAATGCTAGCTCCTAGCGAGTCTCTCCTTCCCAGTGGGACCTCCCAGTAGGGGCCACCAACCTAGATAGATATTCTCGCACAAGGTCAAACAAAACAAAGCCATGCAAATTCTACTCCAGCATTGAACACAGCAAGCGTTCGCGTACCTGAAGAGTGGAGTCCCTCGCAGCGAGGGCCACAATGTCGGCGCAGGAGACAGTCTGCGGGCACACCTTCTCCACCGCCGACTTGATCTCGTCGATCACCTCGAATCCCCTTATCGAGTTGCGGTTCGGAATGGACCCCTTCTCGCTCACAATGCTGCCGCTGCTATCCAGCAAGATTGACGCATCGCAGCCCTGCAGAAGCAGGAAAACAGCGCGTTATGTAATTAGAGAAGAAGAGGTACTACAATGGCGGCGCAGAGGCAGCAGTTGCTTGCCTTGACAAAGCAGTCGTGGAAGTGAAGGCGGAGCAGAGAGGCAGCCATCCTCGCCTCCTTAGCGACGGCCTTGGCTACAATAGACTTCACAATCTGGTGAGCTTGGGGGCAGGAGTGGTCGTAGAACTGTGGATACAGGAATGCCGGACCGCCGCCGTGAGGAAAAGAGAAGCAGAGCAGGGGAGACAGAGCAAGAGCTGCGAGCAGCACAAGGGAGCTAAGTGAAGCAGCCATGGCTGGCTATTTCCTCGTTTCCTTCAGTAGATACTGACTTGGAGGATTGGTGTTTGATTGTTTGCTTTGCTTGGGGTATTTATAATGTCCCAAAGAGAAAAAACAAATGTATATAATTTATACTCGTGAAAGAATTCGATGGAGTTGGTGGTGTAGTACCGGAGGATCGATTAGGCATTTGGCAGAGCATGTGTAACAGAAACACATATTTAATTTAAGCAGATGAATGACATGATAGACTCCCTTTAGCTTTAGCTGTTCTTTGATTAAGCATGGGAGACATAAAATAGAGAGGCTTTGACTAGAACTTTGAACAAACTTTCAGCTACTTGAGATTATTATCAGTATGGATAAACATTCTTGAGTAGAGCATCCATATATAATAACAAGCATAAATTAAGATTAGGATATAGATTAATTAAGTTCAGACCAAAGAGGATAGTGGGAGCAGATGAACAGCAACTTCGTTGACCATAGACAGAGGCTTTTGGGTGTTGAGCTCTAGGTGTCGCATCTGCCTTGGCTCTTTCACCCTCTCCTTACTGTCTTTCTCAATTCTGTTAACAATTCTACTGTTGCTTCTTCTTGCTTCTATCTACTTGCCTGTTTTCCTTAAGGAGACTGAACAAACTCCCATTTGTTCCCTCTGTTTACTATCTGATCATTGATTTAAAAGAATGTAGATTGGGCGAAAAGGTTATAGACCATCAAGTAGATGCTTAAGTAAGCAAGATCGAGGCATAGACTGATATGGCTATAACGTGATCAGACAATAAATAGGTAACTCTTTGTTCCTTCAACAGATATGTTGGCCTCCTGCAATCAGCTAAATAGTTGCAAGCATTGCAAGAATGTAAGAAGAAAATAAAAACAATGTGAGATACCAAAATTCCGCACTGAATTACGCTGCTCATTGTGAATTACACTACCAAAATGAATTACGCATGAACAAGGTAAGGAGGAGTTGCTCTGCATTTGCGATCAAACAAAGTGCAATGACACCTGCTCCGGATCGCACTAGTAAAGTAATTGGTCATGTGCATTGAGTGGTTGAAAGCATTATTCAGTATTAAGATACTATTGGATCTCATGCCTGCAATGGTATGAGTTGGTGATAGGTCGTCAGTGAATATTAGGATGAGATTGTGGAGCAAAAGGATGATTGCTACAGGACAGGGAGAAGATGAACTGCTCCGCTCGATATGATGATGATGATGATGATATGCACCGCCTTGCTTTGTATGCGTTGTTGTTGAACCCAAATGCCCCGGCCAAAGTCTCATCTACTCTGTTCTGTCTTCACGTGTGCAATGCATGACCTTAACAGAGATTTTTTGTACTATTTATTTTTCTTGCTGTATGGATTAGTGGGCCTTCATTGCAGGCCCTTTTCTGAAGAAGGCTTATTTCTGATATGTATGTCAGTACACAGGCCCATATCAACAGTGAAAGACTTGCAAACATTCAAAGTCAATAGCATACTAGATGGTCAAAATCATCTTCGACCACTATTATGCACAATCCATCTTCGTTGCATCACCATATCACGTTTATCAAATAATTCAACTTAATCATAGCACCTTAAGATAAGAAAATTTGTAATCCAACCTAAACACCTTAGGCTATGTTCTGTAAAATGAAATTCATGATGAAAAGGATGAAAAGTACAATGAATCTAAATGAAAACAATGAATTTACAACAGAACATAGCTAAGGAAGGTGATATAAAAGTCATCCATCTTTATAAAAGTACAACGGTTAAAACTAAAGTCACACCAGAGTTGCTTTAAGATAGCAAGACATCAATATCTAACTTGGTGTCTAATGAAATGGCCTAGATCCTTTGCTTAGTCTAAAATGATTTTGCACCTAAGCTCAAATCATGTTAAGTTAAATAAACAACAACTCAAACTTAATCCAACTCGATTTGCAATGGGCATAGCTTAGACTACAAACTCAATCCAAGATGGCTAAGTGCAAATAACTACAACTAGATGCCCAAGTTGTTCCAATATGGCTATGTACCTAGATACAAGTTGGTTTATGTAAACTGACCTTAACTTTCAACTCAATCCAATGGGATATGGAGCTAGGTCAAAACTTATGATAGACTATAGTCTAGGCTATAGATTCAAATGGATTATTCACTTAGTCATTATTGTACTTCCAAGTATCATCAAGTTGTCCTATAAATAGGCTGTACCTAGCTCTATGACTATGTGCTTGGCCCTAGGCTGATTCCCAAGTCAGCATAAAAGTCAAAATTAGCATATCGATGAGTCTAACATTGATATGAAGAAACTATTATAGGCTGATGCTGAACATAAATATGATACGTACAACTCTATTGATAATTATTAGGCAATGGAGAAATTGAGATAAGAAGGCTAACATTCTAAAGCATCTGAGGTTTGCTTGATATGGAATAATATCAATTGAAAAAAAAAAAAAAAAAAAAGTAAACGAACTGCATCTTGCAGTGGCATTAATTTGGCTGATCATCAGCACCAGGCCACCAGCAGCACAGGGTACAGAATTTTCCTTACTGTCATGAATTCGACATCTTGTGTGGTTGTGGGGATTGTCACACTGCAATAAATTAAGCTAATATTTGAAGGTCTATAATCATGAAATTTAATCAACATTAATAAAATCAGTCTAATTTCACCACTTTAATTTGTCAATGGTTCTTGCTCTTGCAGGGACTAGTTACTGGTAAAAAAAAATATTGGATAGCTCGATCCAACAGGAAACTTCATGGATGCAGTGGCCAAAATAATGCACGACAAGCACCATTATTTTACTTGATCCTGGAACATGATCACGTGGTACAAAATGTTTTATATAATTTGTTTGTTCTACAATGACAATATTTCTTTTGTAAAAAAAAAAAATTGTTTCATGTACTTTACCATTACCTTCAAACTTCAATGTAGATTAGTGCTCCTGCAGCATTGCATGTGCTGGTGATTGCTCCAAATTTCCATTTTGGATGCACGAGAGCTCCATCAGGCATCATAATATATAATAAACCTGCCCTTAATCTGTTAGATATTTTATAATTGTAAATAAGAGGAAGCTTGGGGTATAATTACGGGTGGGGTATAAAATTAATTACACTCCGTAACCGCACTTCTTGGTGTAACCGCCTTGTGCCTCTTGGTGTAACCACCTTGTGTCCCTTGGTGTAACCACCTTGTGCCTTTTGATGTAACCACCTTGGTAACCGCTTCCTGGACAATTTTCTTTAAAAAGAGGAATAGTGTGTTGATTTTTCTCTCCTGCGTTTTCTCAGATTCTCTCCTGCCTTGTTGAATCCTGAAGGCTACTCCAAAATACTGAAAATTGCCTTTAGGACAGTGATCTTAATCACGCCTCAAGGCTTTCAAGTTTTCTGCTTCCAACATACTTCTACAGGTTGAAGAAGTGCTCTTAATTCCAACAATTCTAAAGGCAATCTTCTTCCATGGAGGCAGATCTAAACCCAAATGTGAAAGTGCAATTTCAAGAGGAAACTTTCAAACTTGATCATTTCGATAGGACGAACTACACTCGCTAGCAAGACAGGATGTCTTGGCTTCTCACTGCGTTGAATCTCTACTATCTTCTGGATTCGGACTTGCCATCAATTCCATAAGTTAGACCTACGGATTCAGATACTGTGAAGACCAAATTGGCTACAGACAAGGCGAAAAGGGAGACTGATGAAATGCTTTGTAGAGGATACATCCTCAACTCTCTCACCAGTAGACTGTATGATGTGTACCGCAACTACAAGTCGCCTAAAGAGGTATGGGATGCGCTTGAATCCAAATACAAGCACATGAAGCAAGGTACAGATAGATTTTTGGCACTAAAGTACTTCGAATTCAATTTTTCTGAAAATATACCAATTATGGACCAAGTAAGAGAACTAGAGATCCTTGTTTCCCGAATGAGTGAATTGCAAATTAAAATTCCTGATGCAATTCAAGTAGGAGCAATATTGTCTAAACTCCCAACTACTTGGAATGATTATAGAAGGAAGATTCTACATTTTACTGAGAACTATTCAATTGAACAGTTTGTTACTCATTTACAAATTGAATGTGAGAACAGGACCAGAGAAGAACTGATTTTGGGTTCAAGAGTGAACCAAATATCTGTTGCCCCAAATGTGGGGGTATCCTCTGGTGGTCCTCGAAATAATCCTAATGTGAAGAAAAAATTCTTCAAGAAGCCTGTGAACAATTACAATGTCAAAAAGAATCGCCCATGTTTTAATTGTGGAAAGAAGGGGCATTTACATAAAAGAGTGTAGGTACAAAAAGAACATGGTAAGAAATACTGGCACTTCAGGTATGGGCATCCATAAAACAAATGTGGTTGAAACTGATAATATGGAATTTGTTGCAATGATCACAGAACTCCATATGACTTCTGTAACTATATCCAAAGGTTGGTGGCTGGACTCAGGTGCCACCATTCATGTTTGCAATAACAAATCATTATTTAAAGTGTACAATGAGTTGAAAGATCCTGAAGAAGTGCTGATGGGTAACCATGTAGCTGCCAATGTTCTGGGCAAAGGGAGTGTGGAAATCAATTTCACCTCTGGAAAGAAACTTACATTAATTAATGTGTTTCATGTACCTGATCTAAGAAAGAATTTGGTTTCTGCAAGCCTGTTATGTAAGAATGGCTTTAAAATTGTTCTAGAGGCTGACAAAGTTATTGTAACTAAGAATGAGATATTTGTGGGTAAAGGATACTCTGTGGATGGCATGTTCAAATTATCAGTTAATGAAATGAATCATGTTGTTGTTTATACTGTTGACTCTTCTTTTTTATGACATGCTAGACTAGGACATTTAAACTATGGTTATTTGCATTACATGTCAAAGCATAACTATATATCTAGCATAGATGATTATATTGGAAAATGTGATATTTGTGTAGAATCAAAGATGACTAAGAAAACCTTTCCTAAAGTTGAAAGAAAATCTATCTTGCTTGAACTAGTACACTTTGATATATGTGAATGAATGGTCAATTAACTAGAGGTGGTAAAAGATATTTCATAACTTTTATAAATGACTTTTCTAGATTCACATATGTTTACTTAATGAGAACCAAAGATGAAGTCTTTGATAAATTCAAGGAATACAAATCATTAGTCGAAAATCAAAAGGGAACAAAAATCAAAATCCTTAGAACAAATAGAGGTGGTGAATACTTTGCTGATATATTTAACTCTTTCTGTGATAATTATGACATTGTTCATCAAAGGACTGCTCCCTATACACCTCAACAGAATGGGGTTGCTGAAAGGAAAAACATATCTTTGGTAGACATGGTTAATGCCATGCTATTAAATGCTAAGTTACCTTTCACTCTTTGGGGAGAAGCTTTGTTAACAGCTTGTCATATTTATAACAGGATCCCTTTTAAGAAGTTTAAGGCTTCACCATATGAACTTTGGAATAATGGGAGAAAACCTAACTTAAATTATTTTAAAGTGTGGGGGTGTGTTGCTTTCTACAAAACACCTGAGCCACATAAGTCAAAGTTAGGACCAAGGGGAATTAAAAGCATATTTGTTGAATATGCTCAAAATTCCAAAGCTTATAGATTATTAAACATTGATTCCAACATAATTGTTGAATCAATTCATGTTGAGTTCTTTGAAGATAAATTTATAAGTGATGCAAAAGAGACTCAACCTAGTTTGACATCAAGCTCCTATGATGTGAGGGTTGAGAAGAAAAGGAAAGAAATTAATGAACCAAGTGAACCAAGAAGAAGTCAAAGAATAAGAACTGAAAAACATTTAGATAAAGACTTTGTTTCACCTGATTCATTAATTTTCCTTGTTGAAGGAGATAGAACAAAAATTGTGAATAAAACATCCATGATATGCAATTTAGAGAATGAGCCCAAATCATATTGTGAAGTAATGGCTTCAAGAGATGAAGCTATTTGTGATGAAATGGACTCAATAATGTCAAATGGGACATGGGTTCTTGTGGATTTACCACCTGGATCCAAAGCAATTGGATGTAAGTTGGTCTTTAAAAAGAAATATAGACCTGATGGCTGTATACACACCTATAAAGCTAGATTGGTAGCTAAAGGATTCAAACAAAAGGAAGGTGTTGATTACTTTGATACATATGCTCCAGTAGCTAGAATAACATCCATTCGATTATTGTTTGCTTTAGCTTCAATTAATAAGCTATGTGTGCATCAAATGGATGTTAAGATGACCTTCTTAAATGGTGAACTTTCTAAAGAAGTTTATATGGAGCAACCTGAAGGTTTCGTGCTTCCAGGTAATGAAAATAAAGTATGTAAACTAGTTAAATCAATCTATGGATTGAAACAAGCTCCAAAGGAATGACACAAGAGATTTGATTCAGTAATTCTCTCAAATAACTTCAGATACAATGCAGTTGACAAGTGTATCTATCACAAGTCAACAAAAAGAGTATAGAGTATTCTTATGTTTATACGTTGATGACATGCTAATATTTAGCACAAATGAGAAAGGAATAAGAGAAACAAAATTGTATCTAAATTCAATCTTTCAAATGAAAGATCTGGGTGAAGTAGATACAATCTTGGGAATTAAAATAAAGAAACATACTAGTGGATATTCCTTATCTCAGTGTCATTACATTGATAAGATGCTTGATAAGTTCAAGTATCTGGGTATAAAGGATGCTAATACTCCATTTGACTCAAGTCTAAAATTATCAGAAAACAATGAGAGAGTTATTGATCAATTAAATTATGCAAGTGTCATTGGTAGCCTAATGTATGCTATGCATTGTACAAGGCCTGACATTGCTTATGTTGTGTGCATATTATCAAGGTTTACAAGTAAACCTAGCACAGATCATTGGAAAGCTATCAAAAGAATACTTGGATATTTAAAGAATACAAGAGAGCTAAGTCTTGTATACAGTGATTATCCATGTGTGCTAGAAGGGTATTGTGATGCAAGTTGGTTAACCAATAATCATGAAAGTAAAGCCACCTCATGGTGGATTTTCATGTTAGGTGGTGGGGCTATAAGTTGGGCTTCTAAGAAGCAAACTTGCACTACACATTCTACTATGGAATCAGAGTTTATAGCCCTTGCTGCAGCAGGCAAAGAAGTTGAATGGTTGCAGAATCTTTTAATGGATATTGAGTTGTGGCCACAACCGATGGTAGCCATTTCTTTGCACTGTGATAGCCAAGCTACAATGTCTAGTGCTTATAATGAAGTGTATAATGGAAAGTCTAGACATCTTGGCATGAGACATGCATATGTCAGAGAATTAATTACTAGTGGGGTGATCACCATAATATATGTGAGATCGGGAAATAATCTAGCCGATCCTCTCACTAAACCTCTTAACAGGGATTCAGTGAGGAATACTACTCATAGTATGAGACTTAAATTATTAAATTAAGCACCTATGATAGTAACCCAACTTTAAATTAGTACATTACTAATTATAAAGTACATTGGGTAATAACAAGTCATAGTTATGTGCTTGTGAGCACTAGAAAGTCCTATACTTAGTTGATTTACAATTCAAGTGCTAGTGCTGATAGTTGCGTGAAGTTGAGGATGAGCATTTGCTCTTAATGAAGTTTATAAATTATTGTGTCCATAGCAACTAGGACAAATGTGGAAACTCCACCTATATGAACATTGAAGTGGTGCCGCTTTAATAAGAGAATTGTGGTTCTCTTATAAATGTTCGTTACCTTGGGATTAACACATGACCATATATAATAGTGTTAAGATTTATTGAAGGAAAGTTTCTGAGAATACCATGGGAAGTATTATGTGTGTGATGTCTTCGGTTCTAACATAAGAAGTCGAGGTACAATCTTTGTGAGTCCAAATCGAAAGATACTCACTTGTATTCATAATATTACCTGGCAGGAAAATTATTGTTTACAATTAGTGGGGGATTGTGTAACCGTCTTGTGCCTCTTGGTGTAACCACCTTGTGTCCCTTGGTGTAACCACCTTGTGCCTTTTGGTGTAACCACCTTGGTAACCGCTTCCTGGACAATTTTCTTTAAAAAGAGGAATAGTGTGTTGATTTTTCTCTCTGCGTTTTCTCAGATTTTCTTCTGCCTTGTTGAATCCTGAAGGCTACTCCAAAATACTGGAAATTGTCTTTAAGACAATGATCTTAATCACACCTCAAGGCTCTCAAGTTTTCTGCTTCCAACATACTTCTGCATGTTGAAGAAGTGCTCTTAATTCCAACATAATCAATGTTTATACTAATTTGTTTTCAAGTTAAAACTTCAACAAATTAAGCTCGATCAAGAAGAATAAAGTAACAAATAGCATGATCATTTGCGTCATCTACCCTACATATGAAAATAGTGCAAAGGAAGACAACTCCTACGTAATACTACAAAAGCCTGACAATGGTAATTCCGGAACAGTGCAATTGTGACAAGAATAATCAATTATTGATGCATGCTCCACTGAAAACAAAGCGGCCCGCAATACTACACCAAAGCCGACAATACGGAAGAGCCAACCCAATTTATATGCATGCATGCACATGCGAGTAATTTATAGATGTTGGTCCGTGTGCTTACGCGGTGCTCTCTACAGCAGATTCCAGTTCACAAAACGCCGGCAATACAAACAATTTTAAAAGGGAAACCACCTCCTCAACTTGATCACCATCAGTTGTCAGATCTAGTGGCCAGCCAGCCATCAATCACAGTCCAAAGGGAAAAAGAAGGGAAAAAAAAGGGAAACGTATAGTACATCAGCAGCAACAATCATGCAATTCACATTACAATTTCTTTTAGCTCACTGATTGAGATGTATCATTGATCTCATGTAGTCTTTTGAGTTCAAACAGACAAACAGTTCTGGACCTAACTATATACTCAAATTATTATAGCTGGTGTCATCACTTCAAATAATATATATGATCATTCCATTGAAAATAGCTAAATAGACTCCTGTTCATAACTAAGCCCATTCACACAGCTCATGCATGCGATTTCTTCTTCTCCTTTCAAGCATACACAGAGCAAAACCCAATATTCAAATGAAGAACTAACGCGTGTCCACTAATGAATGAGTACTCCTTATAATCTATCAGTAATTAATAACGCAACATATTGTCTGCTGGAGCCATGATGGGCTGGCTCATCGTGCATATGAAGTTGCAATGCGAACTGGCAATTAATCCAATATGATCACTGTCTTGATATTCATGATGGTCGTCAAAGAAGAATCCATTGCGCGGGTTCCCATTCAAGCGGCGGAGGATCTCATTCAGAGACTGTAGCCTGCTGCTGAGCTCCATCATCTGAGTCCTCAGGACCGAGTTCTCAGCCTCCACACAAAAGTAGTTCTTGGTGGTGAGAGTTAAGTGGGTTAGGATCTGGCTGTTCTGGTTCCTCAGTTGATTCGCCTGCGCGCTCAGGTCATCCAATCGCTTCTGCTTGCGCATCCTCGATCGCCTTGCAGATTCGCGGTTCGAGATCATTCTCTTCTGCTTCTTCTGGTTCATCAGAGCGGTCTGCAAATTCTCTTCAGACCCTGAGTAGTTCTGCAGAAGTAGGCTGCACCCAGAAGAAGTCCCACACGGAGAAGATGCCATGGAAGATTTGGTCTTTAATTTAATTAATTGCAGTAGAACGTTTTATTTAGCTCTTATTTGTACCTTTTTTACGCTACTTTTTTTGCTTCTAGAAAAAGCTAGATCTTCAGTTAAGATGTAGCTGAACTATGTACGTATAATAATATTTGATAAGGGATTAATTATAGGTGCTCAGATCTCAGAAGAAGCTCATGAAAACACGTAGAACCAGTAGAGAAAGACGACAGAGAAGGATTGAACCAGATGAGTCCTGCGCCTGAGAGTGGAATTTATCATAAAACCGGAGAGCAGGATCTCACTTATAATAGCCGACATAGAAAATATTTATGAAGATCAGGAGACACAGATGCTTGCTGCATGTGAAAAAAAACAAGATCAGGCTTTAGAACACGAAGATAAGATCCTGGATCTGAGCAGATAGATCTTCCAGACCTCAGCATGCAACAAGGTGGTGGTTTTAAACTGCAGATCAAGCAAACGGCAGATTTTGACAAAGTCTTGAGCCAGAAAAGAAACTTTTCAAGAGAGAATTTCGGCAGAGTTTCCCCTGCAATTACTTACTCAGCAACTAAGGATCTGAGAACCGCAGATGGAAAGGGAAGGACCTTAATTTTCTCACCCAGACGATAGGAACAGGAGCAAGGACTGTGTCCACTGTTCAACTGTTGAGTTCTGGATCTTGGATTCAGAACCCAAGCAAATTTCCCCGAGGAAGAAATTATACTAGAACTTGGAGAATCCTAGCAGCAGAGCCTCAAGAAACTAGAATGCTAAGCGAGGAAGAAGGGAAGAGGGGGGGAAGGGAATTGGGGCATTGGACAGGGGCCAAATTTATAGAACAAGATGGAATCAGCAGAACATTAAATTAACAAAAAAAAATTAATACAGGTGGAGAGAGCGAGAGAGAGAGGTAAAGCAAAAAGCCGTGGAATCTTTTGGGTGCAGTAGATGAGGAGAGTGATTCAAGGACAGAGATGTCAATTCAAACAACCGACCACTCAACAAGAACAAAAAAAACAAAAACTGCAGAATGCCTTGCAGCTAATCAATGAACTATTAGGTTATTTAATTATATGAACACCACGTATGGAAAATTATTCTAGAGGCTAGCAGAGGCAGAAAATTGTAAATATGAGTCAAACACAGTTTGTGTGTGCTTCACTACTTTGGAATACTGATAGTGAAGTGCAGCTTGAATAGTTGACTAGTGCTCTCTTTTGTCAATGAAACAGTTGTTGAAACTAATGAGATGTGATGCTGAGTACACGTGGTTCTTTCAGGTCAATTCGTGGTGCATTTTTCTTCATTTGATTATTCTTTTGTAGAAAATGAATGTGGCATTTAGTTTTCAAATTAACATGGATGTTAGGTCAAGTCAAGATTAGGTCAAAAGCACATGCGAAATAATTGAATTCATCAAGGAAAAAAAATAGAAAAGATTAAGTCAAGTTTCTTATGAATGAAGGAAGTAGGAACCAGAAATTACATATATTTTCAACAAGTTAAATATGCAGAGGTGTTTTGTCTTTCTATTTCTTGATCGTTAATTTACAATAACACCCCTCTTGTGTTTTGCATGTAAAAAGGTGAACTTGGTGTGCGCCGGTGTGAGTTATTATAGGATTTACAGAGAACGCTCTTGGATCATAGAAAGCCTGTTGCATCACCCAAAAAGGGGCACTCTTAAAGTTTCAGATACACTACATGGTATATTCTCCTCTCTAAAATAATATTCAGAGCACCACATTCAGATAGGGCTTTGGTTGTGGGCCACTTCATAATAATAAATATTGGGTAAATTTACAAATGAATCCTTCTTTTTCTCTGTATTTGCAAAAGTAAACTCCTCTTTCAATAATTGATAAAAACAGAGCCACATACAGAATTGTATGGTAAAAAAAAGAAAAACTAAGAAAGTTCCCATAGATGTGTTACCCTGAACTTTCACTACCAAAAGTTTACATTGGCAGTCAATTCTCCCAATCTTATTCACCCTAAACTTTGACCGCCAGACTTTCTATTCTTCCCCACCACTTTTATCAATTAAAAATGTAGTTGACAAAACAAACACTAATCAAAAGTATAAACCAATTGGTATTATAAAATACACACAACTGATGATGACATAGAGAAAGATGAGAAAATTTATTCACCGGGGAGACATAAGAGTCGATATGACTCTTCACCGATGGAAGAATTGCTCAGTGATATATGCCTAACAATTGAACCTTCAATAACTGAAATTGCAGTCACTGGAAATTTCACCTATTTTTTATTTCTCATTCCCTTTATCTCTTATCCCTTCTTCTCATTCTCTTTGCTCTTCCGATGCTGATCCCCTTTCTCGCTCACTCAATGCTCGATCCCTTCAGCTCCGACACTAAATTACCTCACTCTTCTCTGTCAGTAGCCTCATTTTTTGTGCGTAGTGCCCACTTTGACATCTTTGACATAAGGCACTACTTCAAACTGTTTATCCACAAAGGGCCAAGGAAAATGGGAAAAATAATCACTATATAATTGATTTTATCTATTAAATGTTGCCATCCAATTTATGAATTTAATATCACTTTATAATTTTTATGTTCATTATAGATTAGTTATTTTATTAAAATAAACCCCACTCATTTGTCAAATAACTTATTTTTAAGAAGTATGATAGTGTCACAAAAACATTTTACGTGTATGACAAATAGTATATTATTTAACTATATGAAACCTCAATTTAATTTGGTTGAAAAAAAATGATATATTAATTTTAATGTGAAAATATATAGCAGTGATAAAATAAAACGCTATGGTCTTAAAAAACCAGTAACACCTTCAAAATTCTTGTAATGTCTCTACTTGCACGATGCTTTAAAAGTGAAATAAAATAAGAAAGTCATTTATGAACACTTTAATATATTTGAAAAATACATGTTAGTAAAACACCATATACCTTGCAAAGTGAATATTCCACTATAACAAAATGCAAGAATAGCTTAGAGTGAATTAAAATATGTAACTCATTTGTTAAAAATATTTTATAATAAAGTCTAAAATTACCTCTATTATTACTGAAACACTTTGCACCGTAAAAATCACTCTTGTAACTCTAAGCACCACTTAGCAAACTTCACCAACACATTCTAACAGCCTCTGAGTGAATTAACATGTGAACAAATGATTTATTTCTCATAACATATTATGGTGTGTGAAAAATATATACCATTCAATATTATTAAAAACCTATTGCAAAATCACTTACTAATTTTAGAGAGTCCTCAGAAAATCATATTATGTACATTCTAGGATGTTGTAAAGTGAATTAATTGAAATGTAAAATCTTATAATTTCTTAAAAAAATCTTAACAGTGTTGGAGGTCACAAGCGAGAGAGCCGCTATTGTGTTTGCTGCATTGAAGTTCCATCGAGTTTGAATATTTTATTAACTTCACTATCATGTTACTATATATTAAATAGACCAAAATCTTGTAGCAATAATTCAACATGTTAATAATCAATTCTCAGTAACGTAAGACAAAAGGGGCCAATAATTGAAACCATCGATTGCAACGACCTAATTAAAATAAAAATTCAACCATATAAAACGGTGGCCCATATCATTACAGCTAGCCTTGTTCTTTCTTTGTCAAACGCATTAATCATCTCCACCGAACAAGATACACGCAGGATATAATGAGACCAAAAAGAAGTTTGACGACGCACAGCAAATCTTCCTAATTAATTATCGATATATAGCAATCAGTGGCAGGAAAATTAAGATAACAAGCGAAGTATTTAATATTTAAAGGGGTCAGTTGCTGCAGGGATTAATTGATCTGTGTATAGTATGATGAAAATGCACCCTAGCTACCTCATAATTATGAAAAAGCATGAATGCACCCTCCTCCAGTTACGCCCCAAAATCCACCCGAAACCCACGCCGAAAATCCCGGACCTCGGGACGCACAACACTGTACCTGTCAAATCAATCCTGACAACCGAGAGGTACAGACTGAATAAAATAACATAACCAGAGGCTTTAAATATCCAGAAGCAATAATACTGACACAAGACCAGCGCAGCGGTCAATAGAAATAACAACAACAGGACCGGCGCAGCGGTCGACAAACCAACAGATAACATGACCGGCACAGCGGTCAAAAGAACCAACAGATACACGACCGGCGCAGCGGTCAACAGAGTCCAACATAACATAAACATAATAAACCACAGACCGACAGATGCAAAACCAAACCAGACTAGTAGTCACCAAGCTATCTATCTAATCTGCCCCCGAAGGAGCCACGCTTGAACTTAGAGGCAAAACAAAGGGGGTTAGCCGGAGGCTAAGTAGGGATATAACAAATCACATGGTGCATGATCAAAGTGTAAGGGTTTACCAGATTGCCACAGTAACTCTACATGTTCCGTATATCGTATAGTCAAACTCAAATACGTATCAATATACGTGTCCTCAGACACAGATAAAACTGAGAGCTGGTACAGTAGTGGTCCACGACCCGCAACTCTATAAAATAGAGTGGTCCCTACTAATAGCTCCCCGAACAGTAGAGACGACTATCCGTCGACAGCCCGCTAGTGTAGCGTCCTACACTCAGTACAACCCCTCACTGGGCTGATAACAGACCTCAAGCCCATAACATCGGACTCTCTCGGTCAATCTATCACAGAGACGATCACACAGCGTCTCAACAGAAATCTCACAGGCAATACATCGAGGTATACTGAAGTATCTATCGCTAGACATTCAGCCCTCATGCATACGTATAACATAACTCATACCAGCTATCTCTACAGACTAGCATGCAATTCCGATATTCATACCATGTGTCATATAGACAATTTATGTCAACGGATAAAGACTAGAGCAGAACAGGAATAGAAACGTAATCAACAGGATTAATCAGCAAGAAGAAGGTGCCGCTAACTAACATGCGGTTGGCACCGTAACAACGGAAGGAGGTAGAATCCCTACCTCAGATGCAGACGTACAGTAAAACAGAACCAACCAGATATCACGCGATCAGTCAACAGGTCCTAACAGGTAAATCAGGTGTAAGTTCTCATATTGTGCTACTCTACTTATAAGAGTCAGTATTAGGTAATCATGTTCAGGTATAATCATTTAATCATGTTTGTCAGATATACAGGTCCAAGTTTATGTTTACGCATGCGTTTGTATACGTATAAAGGCGGGTACAGGTATTAACCGAGTTCACAGCCTTGTGTGAACGAACAATCACCACAGGGAGTCGGAATACGCGAGAACCAGCCAAATACGCTTCAGCACGGAAAACGAAGTTCACCGGAAAACCTCGCCGGAGCTCGGAACTCGCCGGAAATAGAGGGGAAAGATCCGCCGGAAAGTCTAGTAACCATCGAAGCCACTAATGCCGCCGGAAAGCACCATTCAGCGAGCTAAAATCTCAGCCCTAGTTCGCTGGACGAAAACAAAGAGCAAGGCGGCGGATCGAAACTGGAAAGTGTCACCGACGCTGGAGAAGGAGTAAGAGTCAACGGAGCCAAAAGGGTGCAAGCGCACGGTGTGTTCGTTGCCTCACCGGAGCTGTGGGAGGCGGCGCGCGTCGCTTTCGTCGTCGATTCAAGTCACACGCAGAGCCGCAGAGGGCGTCGCCAACCAGTCCACCAGGTTGGAGTTTCGACGTCGCCGGCAGGGAAGCTCGCTGCGGCAGTCGCTGGACGTAGGTGAAGAACGAGAGAGGGAAGCCGAAGCCGAAGGTGAGGAGCTGCTTTCGTTGTTCAGTGATGGGGAGAAGGACGCGAAGCAGGGAGAAATAAGGGAGGAAGGGCACGCGACAGAACGAGATTGGCTCGGTCACGCGTGCACAGTGCTGAGTCCCATCAAATTTTATTACTTTTATTATTTTAATCTATTTACTGTTCTTGTTTTGTCTGCATTCATCACGGCCGTAACACTCCCTGTCATCATGCACCTCAGTCAACCAAAATGACTTTGTTTTATATGGTAATTATGCTATTCTGTGACTAATCGCCTTAAGATCTCCCGAAGCATTTTGGCAAGCTTTAGATCTCAACATGATCCATTGCAATCCCGAGCTAGCTAGCTGGACTAATCAGAAGAAGTACTGAAAAAAATTAGGATGGTGGCAACTCAGATCAACTCTGTATATTGTTCATCATCTTTCTTTCTAAAGAAAACTTAACCTACTTAACCTAGCTTATATTTATATATATGATTCTCCAAAACTAGTTAGCTCTCTTGCCAAATATCGATCAGAGTGGACATCAGTTAACCCAGCTCTAAAGATTGCACTAACACGGACTTCCAACTCACCTTCCACTGCAAAGTAATAGTAGTGACCACCACGTGCCCAACAGTTTTAACAAGGGTCATGGAGCTATGGCAACGGGTGGCCTTTACACTTTGCTCGTCGACCCAATTGTTGTCATAGGACATGCAGTTTAAAGTTTCTAAATTTGCTTTGCCATTTGGTTGTGCACTAGAAGTGACATGTGCCCTACTTAATTCTTTTGATGGATGACTCTAAAGCTACAATTGTACTCTGTTGGTTTCCTTTTCTTAAGATAAGAAGGAGAAAGAGTAGAAAATAACTTCGTGGTAAAGGGTTTGCCTTGTATGCATGCTAAAACTTGATTTTGTTAGAACTCTTATCTAATATTAATTGGGTTAAAGTATTACGACTATGTTAGCGGACTCATAACAACCATTAATCAGATGCGATGAATGACTTTTGAAATTGAGTTGGAGTTGAATTTGCTATGGGGATGTCAGCAAGTTGAATCATACATCTACTTGATAGGTAAATTCTTCCAAAATACCCACATTCGCTATATCACTTAACTTAAATCATACACAAATTCTCACCCAATGATAGCTACCAACGCATGTGTTAGGATCACTTGGGTACAATCCAAGTGATAAATCCCTTCACTAATCATCATTCCACTCTATTCAAACCATTTAGACTCTACCTAAGTGATCAAAGCCCAAACCTTTAACTTTAGTGCTCGTATCACTCGACATTACCCAAGTGATGTCATTTCCCTCAGATCGCTTGGGCAATAGCTAAGAAATAAAATGTTACACTCTCAAAAAAATGTGTTGTGCCATCCTACATCAGTTCGACAATGTGAGCTTTATCAAATTTTATAGAAAATATTAGAACAAGAAATAATTTGTACTGGTCTATTAGCAATTTCTATAGAGGTTACTGTAACTCACACTAGGATTATATGACTTTCTTTAATACTTCAACAAAAGGGGGAAATGTTGATATTTCACTTTTGATATTTTAGAGAATGTCAAAATTTTTTCTTCATATAATTTCAATTTTGCCCTACTATTCTCCTTACCCAAGCGCATGCCCTATTTCCTTCCAAGAAGCTCTTTAATCCCCTATCCATTTCATTCACCTATCGGCAGCAATCTCCTCTTTAAGAAGCAAAGTCCACAATGGTGATTTGCTTTCCTAGGTAGAAAATGGATTCCTCAGACAAAGATCTGCTCTCCACTTTTGAACCTCAGCCTGGTCGAGCTTCATCCTTATCAGTATCCCAATTTGTCAATGATCCACAATCCCAGTACTGCATCCAGATAAGGAAACCTTCAGTCTGCGCTTGGGAGTAGGATTGCAACACTACAGCAGCTGGTACTTCATCTCTTTCATTCACCATATGTTTGAGGTAATGTGTTTTCTGATCCTACAACATTATTGGGTCCTATGTGTTTTTCTTGCAATTTTGATCCAATGGCAGTTGACATCAGTTTCATGAATAGGAATTATTTTGGCCCAATTTCTTTCACTGCAACTAAGATGAAAGAAAATTTTATTTTCGCACTCTTGTGCTTGCTTTCTTGGCCATTTAATAACCATTGGAGTACCAAGAACGACTCTGTTCATCAGACCTAGAATATTGAACTATAAAAAGTGATAATAGATCTCTCAGGTGTAAATGTGTGACATCTTGAAAACTCCTATACGTGCCTCTTTAGCACATACCCACCTTTTTTAGAAGGCATATTATTAGTGGTGGAACTCCATGTGGTATACCACTCCGACCTAATAACAATGGGTAAAGACATAAGCAAGTCATATAAAATATTAACAATAAAATACTCTACAACACACTGCACAAAGATAGACTCAATGAATGAGCAATATGTATGAATAGAAAAGGCAAATTACAAAGGAACTACATAAATAAGTAGGGCTAAGGCAGAGGGTGAGGAATCTTCGATTTTAAATTTGCAAGATGTTACAAGATCCGATTTTCTACATTCCACTCATCACATGAGGTGATCCGACAAAATTCATGCTTGTGTTAGTGATTCTTGTCCTCCCAACTAGTTTGCACTTACAACATTCATGCTAAATCCGGCATCAATCCCAAACCTCATACCCGACCCACCCCTGCCAGGTTTGAGAAAATCCATCTCGACCCCGTCCCCGTCCCCATGGCGAAATGGGTACCCACGAGGAAACTCGACCCATCAATACTTGTAGAAAACCCAACCCCACCGGGCAAAAAATGCATGGAAGACCCATAAGACAATCTTATCACAATTAAAATCATAATATAATCACTTACAAATTCTACATAATATCCACAAAATCACATTCACATTGCAAAATTAGGATATCAAAAATTCAAATAGAAAAGTTATCAAATAACCATATTCACATCACAAAAGAATCATCAAAGACAACAAAATTCAAAATCAATTGAAAAGTTTGCACAATATCGACAACAAAAATTTAAAATTAAATAAAAAAGTTTACAACACATCAACTTAAGTTAGTTTAATACACAAACTCCACTAGTCCATACACCAAGAAACCAACATAGTATAATTTGCATCACAAAATTATCCAAAACATTAACAAAGTTTGCATCACACATAATTGTCCAAGAACCAGCACATCAATATGAAAACATCAAATAGAAATAGTTTTATCATCTTTGCCTATAACATTCTATCAATCATCTTCCAACCCATTAGTAATACTTGTCAATAATTCATCTATATTAAAAATAAAATAAATTATTATTAAATAACTAAATATAAGTAAATGATTAGAACTAATTTATATTAAAAATATAACTTCATCATTAGAATCTATCTCCTCAAGCAATATTGCAAAGTGATCCATTGCTTTAGAATTAATTTCTATTATTAAAATTATATGAAAAATAATGAGTTAATGATTAAACAATTAAACAATTAAACAATTAAACAATTAAACAAGCAAGATATACAAATTAATCTATAAATTCATCAAATATAAAACATAAGTTTACCTTTACCCTCTTCTTTCCATAACCAACTTCTAGCACACATTAAAGCCTATAAAGTATACCAATGAAATAGTTTTGATATGAGCTTACTATTCGGCCACTAATACTAAATACAAATTCAAATGCTACTGTAGAAATTGAAATTGTCAAAATATCTTTTGCTATTACTTGCAACATTGGATACTTAACTCCATTTAACTTCCACCACAACAAAATATCAAAGTTTGATGTTCTTGGTAATACATCTTCCTCCAAATAAAGATCAAGCACTATTTTGACATGAGAGTTTTTGCTTTTTTTTTTTTTACTTTTCACAAATGCATCAAACTCATTTAATGAATCATCAAGTTGGGAAACATTAGACTCTCTATTCATTTGCTTATAATATGAAACTAGATCATAACAAAGCTAATGAATTCTATTAATTTCAACCATTGCATCAACTTCATATAACTTGTCATAATAATATTTAAGCAAAATCATCTTGTATCTTGGATCTAGCATTGTAGCAACACCCATAATATCATGAATGACATACCAGTAGCACCTAAATTTGTTTATTATTCTTATTGTCATATGTTGAATCACCACATTAGAAGAAGTCATCCAGCTTGATATTGTGAGATGAATCTCACAAATTTTTAAATAAAGATTAGTTATGGGATAATTAGTACCAAAAAATAATTTTGCAATACTATTAAAAACTTTTAATTTTCTAGACTTCACCTGCAAATTCCCATTAAGTAGCTATTGGCAAATAATTATATTTTTCATCATATTGTTTCAACCTATAAAATACCTCCTTACATGAGATGGCAAAATCAAGTATTATAAGTTGAATTCCATCTAGTTGGACAATCTAGACATAAATTTTTAGTGTAATTCAAGCAAATATATCGAGCTATCTCTTTAAATTTTTTCATTCTTTTAGGAGTTATTATCCAATAAACAACACTATCATAAATCTTTTTAATTCCATCCTTCACAGCATCCTATCCATCTTTCACAATTAAGTTCAATATGTGTGCACAATAACGCATGTGAAGCAAAGAACCATCTTTCAAAAAAGAACTTAAATTCAATTTAGCTTTGATCTTTTCAACCATTGAATCATTGGTACTCCAATTATCTAAAGTGATAGTAGATAATTTAGTATCAATGTTCCAATTTAACAAACAGTTTACCAACACTATACTCAATCTATCACTAGTGTGACGAGCATTAGTGTGGTGATTCAACACATGGCGACAAGAATGATGGATAAGTTTATGTGCTACTGGTATGTCATTCATGATATTATTAGTGTTGCCACAATGTTAGATCTAAGATACAAGATGAATTTGCTTGAATATTATTATGACAAGTTACATGAAGTTGATACAATAGTTGAAATTAATAGAATTCATCAGCTTTGTTATGATATAATTTCATATTATAAGCAAATGAATACAGAGTCTAATGTTTCTCAACTTGATGAGGTTGACAATTCTACATTTGATGATTTATTAAATGAGTTTGATGTATTTGTGAAAAGTAGAAAAAAAAACAAAAACCTCTCATGTCAAAATAATGCTTTGATCATTATTTGGAGGAAGATGTATTACCAAGAACATCAAACTTTGATATTTCGTTGTGGTGGAAGTTGCATGAAGTTAATTATCCAACTTTACAAGCAATTGCAAAAGATATTTTGGCAATTCCAATTTCTACAGTATCATCTAAATTTGCATCTAAATTTGCATTTAGTACTAGTGGCCGAATAGTAAGCCTACATCGAAATTGATTTCATTGGCATACTTTAGAGGTTTTAATGTGGGCTAGAAATTGGTTATGGAAAGAAGAGGATAAAGGTAAACTTATGTTTTATATTTGATGAATTTATAGTTTAATTTATATATCTTACTTGTTTAATTGTTTAATCATTAACCCATTAATTTCATATGATTTTAATAGAAATTGATTCTATAGCAATAAATCATTTTGCAATATTGCTTGAGGAGATAGATTCTAATGATGAAATACATTTTTAATATAAATTAGTTCTAATAATTTATTTATATTTAGTTGTTTAATAATAATTTATTTTATTTTTGATGTAGATGAATTATTAGCAAGTATTACTAATGGGTTGGAAAATGATTGATAGAAGGTCATAGGCAAAGATGATAAAACTATTTCTATTTGATGTTTTTATGTTGATGTGTTGGTTCTTGGACAATTATGTGTGATGCAAACTTTGTTGATGTTTTGGATAATTCTGTGATGTAAATTGTACTATGTTAGTGACTTGGTGTATGGACCTGTGGAGTTTATGTATTAAACTAACTTATGTTGCGTAATGTGAACTTTTTTATTTAATTTTAAATTTTTGTTGTCTTGGATATTATGCAAATTTTTTATTGATTTTGAATTTTGCTATTTTGATAGTTTGATGTGAATATAGTTATTTGATAATTTTTCGATTTGATATTTGAATTTTTGATGTCTTGGATAGTATTTTTGTAATGTGAATGTGATTATATGGATATTATGCAAAATTTGTAAGTAATTATATTATGATTTTAATTGTAATAAGATTGTCTTATGGGTTTTCCATAGGTTTTTTTTCTCAGTGGGCAGGTTTTATACGGGTATTGATGGGTCGGGTTTCCCTGTTGGTATTCGATTCTCCGACAGGGATGGGTTGGGATGGATTTTCTCAAACCCGGTGAGGGTGTGGTCAAGGTCGAGTATGAGGTTTGGGGTTCGAGGTGGCGATCGGGTTTGGTACTATTCGGCTCCACCCCGCCCCAATGCCATCACTACTCCCATTTGAATTAATGCAGAAAAAGGTGGTTCATCACCTTAAGATTCCAAGTTATAATCCCCTTCCTAATAGCGGTACAAATTACAAATATTCATTGTTTTATATCTGTGGCTATTGATGCATGAGTACTTAATTTATATTCCACTAGAATTCATGTTTCTATGAAATAATGTTACAAATCCTCATGAGAAATTCTTGTAAAAGTCATGTTAACAAATCCTAATTATATGGTTAACGTAGTATTGGTGCATTATTTTCTACATATTTAAGTGTTTCATTGCATATTTTGATTTTATGAATCATAGAGTTAATTATTTGATTCCTACTTATATATATTGATCATTTTTGTGTCTGATCTGGACATACTATGCCCTAAAATATTAGTAAATATCTTGGAATTAATAATTATAATTTTTTAGATTTTTGGGGAATTTTTATGAATTTTTATTATTTTTCCTAAATAGTAAATTAGTCTCGGTCTAGCTAGACCTGGTTTAGTGTAATTTGGCTGGTTTAGTACAATTCTGGCCAATTCAGAAGGATTTATGTCCGGTTTAGTTTTACCTAAACCAATTCCCTAAGTTTTTGGACTATTTTCTGTCCAATGATAGTGTTAGTTTGATTGTTTTATGCCTATTTGTTTGTGTTTATATACAAACTACTATGCAGATCAATTGGTTTAGCTTACTTGATCTGTCTATTAATCTTTAAATTAAATCCATTTTGTTAGCAATGTTAAGGCAAGTCCTTAAATCAGTTTCAAGTAATTTCTAGGTTTTAGAAATATTTTATCCTTAATATTTCATTGCACTGTTTTACTAGTTTATAATTCAAGTAATGATAGGTGTACATCTTCAATTAGTTTGTTACAATTTCTAACATACATATAGAATGTGATGATTCATGATATTAGTAGAACATTTTGTACATTATGTCATTTTGTACTTCATGTTATAACATACCAGTATTCAGGATCCAACTAGTGCATGCCTTGGACTCATGACACACTATGTGTGTTCATCACCTTGTGCGATTTTGGGTGATGAGTGATGACCCATAGGCTAAATCAGTTAACTCTTAATCATCACTGTAAAAAAATATTTGCTTTAAAACAATTACAATTACTATATTATCATTATGTTATCTAATTTTTATATAATAATACGCCCGTGGTGTTTATAACATATACAGTTATCTTGATTGTCCCAAAAAATACCTCTCTTATGTCGTTGGAAAAAAACTGCATCGTAACGACGCTTTAGAGTGTACAAGCATACTATGGTCAGAAATTGCCACAACCAAACACAATCTTCTAAATCGGACATTAAAGAAAATGCAAGCGAATGCAATGCAAACAAAATCCGTTCATGAATTATACATGTTTTCGGAACTAGAAAAAAAAATGAATTTACGCACAAAATCTAGAGTATAAGACTCGGCCATCGAACTAATAAAACTCAAAACCCACCGGAACTCGGAGAATCATGGAAGAAATCCGGTACCATAAAAAAGGAACCGAAATCATGTTCTGTAACTATCCAGGGATCCCAACATGCCACAAGAACAAGCATAAATTCTCATCGAACAAATCACACGGAAAACCAAATAGATTGAGAATCTATAAGAGATTCGATGCCAAATGCAAACTAAAAGGAGACGAAATGAAGCGTACAGATCAGTGGAGGGGCAACTGCTGCAGCAGAGGCGGACGGAGATGGAGGCGACATCTCCGGCCGCCGAGAAGACGACGGCCGTCTTCCAGAAACTCATCGCGGAAAGCGTTCTTGTTATCTTGTATGCTTCGATCCCTGTCTTGGCGTTCGTACCTACGCTGTCACGCCCCGGTCGGAACGGTCTAAAAACAACGCTTATCCGTTGTCTCAGAGCCATCCGGCGGAACACCGGAACGTGATCGCGCTAGGGTTTCCGGACCGAAGTTTGTCCCCAAATTCGAAACCCTAGTTCCCGCTCAATTTTTCTTCCCAAATTACAGAGTCACTCAGAAACCCTAACCCTAATTTAGGAAAATCCGGAATCGACCCCTAATTTAGAAATACCTCTCCTGATTTTGACCGAAGTCAAAATTACCCTTGCTTACGTCAGCCACTCGTTTGCTGACGTCAGCCCTCAAATCGTCCGCCGATTTCACTTTTGCCGCGCCGATTGTGCACGCTGACGTCCGCCTGACGTCAGCGTCCGAATTCGATTTCGCATTCGAATTCATCCGTTGACTGCTGCTACGTTGACTCGCCTCGAAACGCGAGTCGTCTTCTTCGCGCGGACGAACGCCACTGCGTTCGTTGCTCGAAGCCGCCGCTTGCGTCGCCTGCTCGACGCCGCGCCCTGGAGTTGGCCGAGCAGAGGAAAGCCGCTCGCCTCCCTCCGACCTCATAGTCGGCAGCCGCCTGGTACGAGCGCCACCGCGCTCTTTCGTCGCCGCCGAACTCAAAGACGAACAGGGGAAGATGATTGAAGAAGCTAAAGCTTTATTCCACTCAGAAAGCTTACAACGCCTCTCCAAGCCGCCGACCATCGTCGCCGGTGCCCCTCTCCCTCCCTCGCCGACCATCGTCGGCTACAGTCTCTCGCTCTACTTTCTCTCGCCTCGACGTTCGTCGTCGCCGGCTCCCTCAATCTCGCCGCTGGTAATGGGCTCTCGCCCTGGAGGGGCGTCCTCCCCGACCCGCCGGGAGGAGCCGCTGTCACGTCGCGCGCTCCTCTCTGTGGTGTCGCCTCTGCGCACACCCCGAGCTCCGTCCTCTGTTGCACGTTTTATAGGCGAAGGCTGCCGCTGCCTTCCTCTCTTCCGGAACGCGTCTTCCGCTGATGAAGCCGCCCGCTTCTCACGCCTCGAGTCGTCCGCGTCTCTCGCGACCTTTGCCGCCGTCTGCGACTCCGCCTGATCCGCTCGAGCTCCGATTCCTCCGCCTTGGACGAGATCGTCGTCCGCGTCTGCATCCTCGTCGAGCCGCTTGGCGTTTGTCCGGGTCTTGCGAGAGGATGGCTTCGCCGCTGCCGACCTCGTCGCCCCTTCCTTTCGTACGCGTCCGCCAGAGCTCGCCCGTTTTCCTCGTCCACGCCGAGGATCTCGCCGAAGGGAGCTCCCATGTGGGCTGCTTCAACCACCTCCGAAGAAGACGGACGCTGCTTGCGTCCGAATCGGACTCTGTTCGATGCCGCGTGCCTGCTCTGGTCAACGTCCTCCGTTGACCGAGTTTTCCATCTCTACACATGTGGGCTTTTTCCTCCGTTGTAGGCATGGGCTTGGGTTGGGCCGAACCGGCCTGACCCAGGCCTAACATACGCGATGATGGATCGGAGTTTGGGTTTTAGAAAATAAATCCCACCCGATAAAAAAGTTACGGAAGTCGTGAGCTACGTCATAGCAGAAGTCGCTACGCGGCAACCGCGATTCAAAACTTTTTGAAATGAATAAACATGTTGCCGCTCGAAGCTTCGTTTGGGCCCACCTGTCTTCCGGCCCTTACTCCTTTCCGAGCCCTAGCCGTCCGCCTCCCTCGTCGAGTCACTCTCTCGGTCCTCAGGCGACCGTTGGTGGTGCGAGATCGGAAAGGGCAAAAGCAGAAGCGGAGCAGCAGTAAGCAATAGAGGTAAGGGATTTGCCCTTTTTTCCCTTGTCAATGTACTCGCTCTTTTCTCTTCTAATCTTTTTTTTTACCATGTTTTTCACCGTACTGAAGTTTTTGTGGTGATTTATCTTGTTCAGTTTAATTTTTTTTCCCATTTTCACATGGATTTGATTCATCACTTTCATCTTTTTTTTTTGTTGGGGGGGGGGGGGGGGGGGGGGGGGGGGGCTGTTGATGCAGCATTTGGTTTGCATACTCCCGTCTTGGTTGCTGTGATTCTGAAATTATTCCGAGACGGCGGGCCTGATCTTGATGCTGAATTTATCATCTGGAATATTGCATGCTCATCTACTACCACATCAATGCCTGTTGTGGTTGGTTTCTTAGAGCATTTCAGTTTATAATATGTTATCCAATCATGTTGGTTAGAACTTCAGGTTCAAACGTATGTTTGTGTATTTGCTTGGAGCGTGAAAACTTGGAATGCCATCAACGTTGCGTGTAGTTGGAGCTTTATAGCTCATTTAGTAAACCTCCTAGTTGAATTTTTTGAAGGTTTTTTTTTTTTCTTTTTTGGATGTGTAGATGAACTGAACCTTGTTTTCCGTTACACTATTTTATAAGTTCTTAATGCCTTTGGCCAATGTACATGTAGGTAATTTGGTAGAACCGTGTGTCAGCTTCAGTAAATGGCACAAGCTGCCAGGTTGAATCTGAGAATGCAGAAGGAACTTAAACTGCTCATGGCCGACCCACCTCCTGGAGTCTCCTTTCCTTCACTGTCTGATAATCCAAACCAATCATCTCTATCTCTAAGTAGCATTGATGCTCGTATGTTTTTTTTCCCATCTAATTTGGTTTTAGGTAAATCATTTGATCTAATTTGTTGGTTGGCTTCACTTGTTTCTTCTGAGATGCAGGTATTGAAGGTCCCGAGGAAACCGTATACTCAAAAGGCATTTTTACTGTCAAAATACAAATACCTGAAAGGTCACTGCAATTTTGTTTATCTTTGATGTCCATCTGAGTAGATTTCTTCTAATATATTTTCAGATTTCAAATGCAGATATCCTTTCCAACCACCCAATGTAACCTTTACTACCCCAATTTATCATCCCAATATTGACAATGGAGGCCGCATTTGTCTTGATATTCTTAACTTACCACCAAAGGTGCATACTTTAAGTTAGAATCTAGATTATTATCTACCACGAAATAATAGTTTTCCCTAGTGGAAAGTTTCATGTCCAACTTCACAATTAATTGCAGTGACATGGATAAGCCTCTAAACTCCGAAGTTCTCAATATTTTATGGATGCTTGTAATATCAATATACTTTCATAATAGTCATAATCTGATTACTAAGTTTCTTTTCCTTGCACCGTTGGATTTTCCTTATTTTGTACTGCTTATAGTTTCCTTTGTTACTCTCCACTGTATTTTGCACTCGCCTTATCTCACTTTTGCTGTCTATTGGTCTGACTTGCTGCTGATTAGGCCTTCAATTGGTCCCATGAGAACGAAAACCAATTCATAGAAAAGATGATGTTAGTGGTAGTTTAATAAAGCAAAGTTTAAAATACCGTTTTGTGCTGGTGTACTTGTCCGCCACTAGACTGGTACATACTGGGCTTACATTACCTGTCAATACTGTCTGAATATATATCACCAAAATTAAGCAGGTTATCATTAGTTGATAATGCAAGCTGCAGGATATACATAAGCAACTTTGTGGATATGTATTTAGTTGGGAACTTCAAAGAGATACGAAATCTTTTTTTCTGGCTTTAAACAAGTAATTGCTCTTTTATATGCACGATCTATTGACCTAGCAATTGCTCTTTTTATATGCTTGATCTATTGACATTGCAATTTCATTGATTTTGCTTATGCCTGATACCTTTCCATTTATAAGGAATGACAAGAGTTGTGATATCTCAGGGTGCGTGGCAACCATCCATGAACATTTCAACAGTTCTAACTAGCATTCGTCTGCTACTCAGTGAGCCAAATCCTGATGATGCCTTAATGGCTGAAATTGTGAGTAGCACTGATTCTACATAAGAAAAATATTATACTGGCTCCTTAATTTTTCTCCTTTTTTCTCAGAGCAGGGAGTACAAGTACAATGCGCATGCCTTTGAACAGAAGGCCAAAGAGTGGACTGAGAGATACGCTAATCCTGGCTTCACTACAAGTGTTGATCGAGTAATTTTAACCAGTCTGAATGTGGTAGTGAACTAGTTATATCCTATTGGTTAATATTTAACCGAGGCAAAAAAAGTGTCTTAAGAATTAATTGTCTTTTTTTTGGCATTCAGGCACCAGTAGAAGCTGATAGAGCAGGAACTTCAGAAAATCCTGTCAAAGAAAATGATAGGACTCGGAAGAAGCTTCGCCTGACATGCGAAAACCTGTCAGCAAAACCACTGGTGCCTACTGGAATCAACAATGATGAAAAGGAGAACAAAATTCCTACTCAAGAAATTTGTCTAAGATTAACTACTGAAGAAATAGTAGATAAACAGATGAATCCTTCTTGTTCCAAGTTGTTGCAGAATTCCACTGCCGAATTTGACCAAAATTCCTTTGGAGAACACGTACAGAATGTTTCGACCGATACTCCTAAGCAAGCGGAAACGAGTTCTGAGTTTCTAGAGACTATAATTGTATCCGACAGTGAAGAAAGCGATGATGAATATAGTCGGCCTTCAAGATCAATACTCTCTCTTCTACGAAATCGAATATAACAATATTGAAAGTGTATGACATAAGAGAACTGAAAGTTATTTTGTTTGGAGTAATTGGAAATTCTCTGCTGTGCATGTTCAACTGGAGCTTAGGTGAGGGTAATCTGTAGAAAATGTAAAAGGAACATTGAAGCAATCATCACCCTGATAAAAATTTGTGGGAAAACAGACGCGATGTTATGTATTGGAAATTGCTTGTGCATGGTGTCGATCGTCAAATAGCATCATCATATATTGGAAATTGCTTTTCTACAATGCAATGTCTAGGTTTATATGATAAAGGAACCTCAATATTGAATTGTAAATTAAACGAAATTGATCTTGTTTTTGTTTTTTTTTATGGTTATGCAATGAAGTATAGAAACGATAAATAATTTATATTTGTAATTTTATTTTATTTTAACTTAGCACATTAATTATAGTAAAGATTCAATTATGTAGATATATCATAGATTTGACAGAATTTCGGTTCCAAGAGAGATTGGCTTCGATATGATACAATGTATTAGTTCATATAGTGATTATTTTATTCTCTTTGATAATTATGCAAATTATGTGTAACAAAATCTTACAAGTATTTGATTTAACTCTCCTAAATATTTGATTAAACGCTCACAATTGCTCAAAACATTACATTAAACACCTTTTTATTCACTCGCCTAAATATTTTTTAAGTTAAGAGATTGTATTTCCTTGGATGAAAATTTGAATTTGCTATTAGATTTAATGAGTTTTTATTTTTTTTTTCTTAATTTTTTGTAAAAAAATACAGTGTTAATCATTGTATTATAATTTATAAGCCCTTCTTATTTAGAGTGCGTCTTGAGGTCGAAGCCCAAATCAACCAAGTCAACCCCCCTCTTTTGCTTCCATAGCCTTTTCCGTCCTCGTCCAACGGTCCAAGTGCTGGATTGGTTTCCTTCCGGCAAACACAAAACGAGATCGACATGCTACAAGAGCTGTCGACAGCCGCCGAAGCACTGGGTGCGGCGGAATCCGTAGTTATCCATAACTCTGACTCCGACCCATCGCCGGCGATGCCTCTGCTTCCTTCGGACTGGATGTCAACCGCCCCCGTCGTGCGCCTCCCTATCATGCCCCTTATCCGCCTGATGGCCGCCTTCGCCGCCTCCCTAGTCATCACTTGGGCCACCTACTTCCGCGGCGGGCTTTCCCTGATCTCCGACAACAAAGATCTCATCTTTAACGTAATCTTTTCTTCTCTCATTTGGTTGCATTAAGATATGTATGTGTTCATCTTTTTGTTTTTTGCCAAACTGAGATGAAAGTGCAAGAACTGCTTCAAGTAAATCAGCGTGAACGATAGCTCCAACATATACCATATTTTTTGTACCGGACTATCAATGCCCATTAATTGGTTTCGCTGTTCAGCAATAATACTTCATTTAGAGGGATAATTAGCTAAAACTTTCTTATTTGGGGGATATTGATGCAGTTGTTTTTCCTAAGGTATTATTGGGACCATAACGCCCAACATTATTAAGACCTAGGACAACTTTGCTTAAATGCGACTAATTGTCCAAGCAAAGGGGCGTGTATATTGCAGTTGATTTTCAGTTGCTAGACTTACGCTGTGTTTCCTTGGATGGAATCCACAGCGAAAAGAATAAAAAACACATTAAATCTAGATGCAAACGGAAAAATGTGTTTTCCATTCTTTTCGTTGAGGATTCCGTCCAAAAAAACACAACTTTAGTAAAGATGAAGAACAAGGGAAATTTTTTTCCTTTTGGGGTTAGTAAATGATATTGATCTAATTTGAATGTTAGTTTGTTGCAAGTGAATAGTGTTTCATTGGAATATCAGCTTTGGTTTAAACGTATACCAATCTTTAGCACTGCTTTCGGGATTATTTGTTGGATATTCAGTTGGTAGTAAAATTGTTAATGTTGGTTGCATGCTCTCACTAAAGAAATGGAGGCATGAAATCTAAAATCGGATGGCTAATAGTGACACAATAGGTTGTTCTTGTGAACACGTGGGAGTCCATCATAGATGTTCCACTAGCTTAAGTTGATCCATCTGAAAAATGGGTTAACTTCTGATTGATCAACTATTTGTGTTTGGAAAGAGGTAGAAAGATGCATGAACAGAGCAAGGATATGAGTTTATGTACGATTCTACATTTAACACATAGATCTACTCAATATTTTAAGTGAGCACAAGTCGCACATAAGATTGTGAGCTTATGATTATCTAAATTGGTGGAGCAATTAGTAGAGTGCGATTTTTTCCTTTGCAAGTCTTACACTTAAAGCTCTTGCCAAACCTCCAACTTTGAATTACCTGAATAGAATCTATCATTCATCTCACCATCATAAAAACCATGAGATTGAAATAGCTCATGCCTAGCTACTCTTAACCTAACTTTTGTTTATATTATTAATTTTATTTACTCATATGAAATCAATATAAGATAATTAGCTAAGGTTTATAGTAAAAATTGAAATATTATATGAATATATTCCTAGACTACTCTAAACCTAACCATTGATTTCAAACTTTTTATAGCCAATGTTGCATAATATATGTATAAAAAAATTATAGAAACATTATGCATATGAATGCTTTAAAAAAATTTTGTCAATATAAAGATAATCATATGCAAACTTTTCAATTTTGTTGACTTGTGATATTTGATCTACTAATTAATTTGTCCTTTTAATATTTATGGTAATGCATATTGGATAGCATGACTTTTATAAAGAATAGTTTATGTTATTTTAAATACCTTCATACTTTTAACTCAATTCAAAGTTGATAGTAGTAAGTCCACTAAGTCTTATATATTATGCTGTATTTTCTTCTACTTTTAATATGGGATTAAATCGGGGTATTATAATCTCTCCCACTTAAGACTTGATGTCCTCATCAAGCCCAAGCCCTTACACATGTCCTAGAACCATCCTTTAGTCGGTAGCATGTGAGCTCAGCTCAATGACGACTTCACCATCCTTGGTAGCCCTTTCTTATTGGTCTATGACCATGCTTAAGACTAATTTTTGCACTAATATCATTTGTTACAACTCGATTAATAAGCAAACTATCCATTAACTTATTGAATAACAACATAGCCTAATTTTAAATACTTAAACCCAAGCTGATGATAGTAAGCACACTAAGCTCTATATACTATGCAATTTAGTATATGATTTTCTGTTTTTAAATTAATAACATCATTCAATTATATCAATAAGAATGTAGGATAAAATGAGTATGTAATACCCTTGTTTAGTCTCACATGTACATTACATGTGAGACTAAACAAGGGTATTACATACTCATTTTATCCTACATTTCCAGTGTGAAACTAAATCGGGGTATTACACACTCATTTTATCCTATATTATTATTGATATAATTGAATTAATATAATTGAATGATGTTATTAATTTAAAAACAGAAAATCATATACTAAATAGCCATATTTTTCATATTTGTTGCTCATGTATTGTACTTATTTATATGTTATGGTGAAGTAAGAAAATAGCATAACATATA
This sequence comes from Costus lasius, assembly GCA_027563935.2. Taxonomy (NCBI): domain Eukaryota; kingdom Viridiplantae; phylum Streptophyta; class Magnoliopsida; order Zingiberales; family Costaceae; genus Costus; species Costus lasius. The sequence goes on along the minus strand of CM050447.1, from coordinate 25,919,080 downwards.
GATAAATTGAGGCGTCTAATTAAAGTCATTGTTCATTTTAATTGTGAAGAGGATGAATTTAAAACTTAGTTTCAAAATTATGATAAAAGAATTTTAAATTTGATATCAAAATTAGATGACTCTCAATTTATGTTAAGTGTTTGCATACCTTATAATAAAATTCCCTTAATTTTGTTTTGTAACAAAAAGCACCATATGCATTAGAGAAAAAGATTGGGAAACAAGATAAAAATATCCACAGTTTTTTGGTTGTTTCTTCCAATGCTATCACTTAATTCTCTAGTGTTTTTAACTTATTATCAGACTTCATATTTAAATTTAGATCCTTTAGTTTTAGTTGTTAAAATGTTTTTTGCATATAGAGATAATGCAGGAATGTATTAAATAATTTAAATAAAAATAATTTTCAAAATATTGTCAATAATTATCTCTTTTATTTTATTTAGTAGCTTTATTGATTTAAGACTAGATTAGAATGTGTGCATATGTTTTACTATAAAGTGCAAATATTATTAAAAATATGCAACTTGGAGGAAGTGATGAGAATAAAATTAGATTTCTATTATCAGCAGAAATATAAATATTTATGACAAGAATATGGAATAAGCTTCCTAAAATCTCATCAATTTCCTTAATAACAATTTCATATAATAGAATTACTATTAAGATGCATTATATTTTGAAAAAGAAACAAGTACAATAAGTGACCTGCTAAGTTTAATGAATTGACATCTTATTTAGAAAAATAAATATATTGTTGTGCTTATTGATGATTAAATGTATCTTTTTGATATATTGTTATAGTGACTATCATAAAAAATAATTTATCGTTTGATCTCCATTATAACACATGCTCTACTAACACTATTGATAATTGATATCTGTAGTTGCATTGGAATCTTAGTTCAGAACACAGGTGTTGGATGATAACTGAAGCTAGTTGATTGAAAAAATATATGTTTATATGTTTAAAAGATTGGTTTGACATTAAGGATCATTTACAAGACAGAGGAGACCATGATTGCTCATCAAATATAATAGATTAAGCACTCGCAGAGGAGCAAGCAACAACGTAGACATTCATACTAATGAGAAGTGGAGAGCAATCTTAAAACAAGGCCAATTAAGCATTAGCTGTAAAACTAAAACTATATAGGTATCTGCAATCCTTCCGTAAAATATTTAAGGTACATAGACAACTCTTGTAGGTATGGTCTAAAATGAATAAATTATTGCATTCCTGTTATAACATGAATAATCTTTTTAAAACTTTTAGTTTAAAACTTTTTATGTCATCTGAGTTTATTATTTTTTAAAAAAAATTGTTAGCTCATAGACCAAATATATAGTATGTGGTCTAGACTAAACACCCATCCTCTAGGTATGACTTGAGCCATTCTAGATTGTGACATGTACATGTCAGGACCTATCTGGCCCAACTAGTTGGATACGTTTGATATTATAGCTCAATAAGGAGGCTTGAATTAAAATGGCCATATTGACAGAAAATAAGTATCTCAATTTATTAATTCATCATCTTAAATATACTGTTTGAAACTCTTCAACCTCATGTTTGCCTCACCCTTTTTGAGTTGGAAGCTGCTACTTCACATGATTTATATCTATTGTAATCTTAGTTGGGTTGTGTGGTAGCATTTAAAATTTGAATTTTGTATCAAATAATGTCCCTCATTGAAAATTGCATACTTGATGTCAGCTAAGTAACATATTGCATAATTATGAGATTTTTAAGACCAAACATAAGCAGAGTTCGGATTGTCTCAGCAAAAATAAGCATGATTGGTGAAGAAACAGAGGGAGTTTGGAATTTTTCAGGTATATCTGATAAAATGATAGAGAATAAAAAGAAAATTTGAACAATTCTTCCTGTTCAAATTTTATTTCAACTTGATTGAAGTTGAGCATCCACATTTGATTGTCATGGATCTCATTTGTTGGTAAGTTGTCTTCGCCCATATAGACTAAGCCAAAATACAAAAGTTTACTATGCAGTTGTTATAGGCGCTTTTATCTTTAGAGGGTTTGTGGGAAAAGGGTGCGAGGGGAAAGGGTGTGAGGGTGAAAGGGTGCAAGGGAAAATGGTGTGAGGAAGGAGAGGATTATAAATAAGGGTCTAAGGTGGTAGCTAGGAAAATGTCAAGTATTATGTCAAGTATTTTGTATTCTCTCTTCTTGGGCGTGCTTAGCACGATAGTTTCTATCAATTGGTACGGGCCTATTTATCATTAGTTGTTATAGGCCCTTTATCTTTAGAGGGTTTGTGGGAAAGGGGTGTGATGGTGAAAGGGTGTGAGGGTGAAAGGGTGCGAGGGGAAAGGGTGTGAGGGTGAAAGGGTGTGAAGGGAAAGGGTGCGAGAGGAAAGTATAAATAAGGGCCTAGGGTTGAATTTAGGGATATGTCAAGTATTTTGTATTCTCTACTTTGGGCGTGCTTTGCATGATTCTCGCCGGTGACGGCTGAGGGGTTCTCTCCCAAGTGTTTGCATCACTTCTATCTATTGCACCTTCTGAAGAAACTGGGGAGCTGGAGGCTAAAATTGTCAAACTCGAGCAAGCAGAAGAATTAATACTGTCAGCACAAGTAGATGAACAAACAAAAGAAGCTATCGCGCTTGAGGTGGCCATCTTTGGTGTTCCTGCTTCAGCAACTTATCGAGCAATTTGGGACCCCGGTAACATGCTTGAGGCAGTGTTCGGTGTTCCTGATTCGACAACTGCTCGAGCAATTTGGGATCCTGGCAAAAGCACAAAATGAACTTTTCCAGCCTTGAGGACAAGGCTACTTTGAGGAGAGGGGGGGGGGGGGGGGCAATTGTTACGGGCCCAATATCTTTAGTATGTTATGAGCCTATTTATCATTAGTTGTTATAGGCCCTTTATCTTTAGAAGGTTTGTGGGAAAGGGGTGTGAGGGTGAAAGGGTGCGAGGGGAAAGAGTGTGAGGGTGAAAGGGTGTGAAGGGAAAGGGTGCGAGAGGAAAGTATACATAAGGGCCTAGGGTTGAATTTAGGGGTATGTCAATGTATTCTCTACTTTGGGCGTGCTTTGCACGATTCTCGCCGGTGACGGCTGAGGGGTTCTATCAGCAGTTTTCCTGTTTTGCACATACCACCTTGCACTCATATAATCATCTACAAAAACCCCTCCCCTCTAGTGCCAAATAGGAAATTATTTGCCTAAGACATGACTCTTATATTGTCATTTGGGGACTACTACCCCTTTCAAATGTTACTTAAACTCAGTATAGCTTTGACATGCAAATTTTGTTGTCAGAACTCATTGTTGGTACTGTCTTTGTTACCATATAAACTTATACCATGACTTGTATCATTTAATAGGACTGTTATAACTGAATGAGCAGCTCCTTTGGATGCCACATGGGGCTCACTGTTAATCAAACTCAAGGAAAGCTTGAATTTGAATTCTTACTTGAAACGACACATCTTAATCTTGTCTTATTTAAATAAGATACAAGTTTCTCTTGGCAATCTTTTTATGCTAGAGACTGCCTTCAAACTGGTGGTCAAACTGCAATGTGGCTCTCACCATAATGCAATTTGTTAATCCAATTTAGTTTTAAATATTTCCCTCATTTTAGGGTTGAAAAAAAATATCTTGATCTAGAGTAGTTGATAAAAGGATGATAAATTAGCATTGCTCTTATGAGAGGACAGATATTGAGGTTTGTCATGAAAATACATGATGCATATTTCTTTCATGAACACAAAAGAAAAAAGATATAGCAAAGTGCAAGTTTTATGTGCCAGTCATTTAAAAATCTTCGATGACTGAATGCCCTTAAAGATAAAATAAAATGAAGAAAATTATTATTCAATTGGTCTGACTAGCTTATCTACATGCCATCTCACAATTATTTGGCTTGTATTTATAAATGCAAAAGGCTTTTGCTTGCGGATTATATAACAACAAGGGGCCTTTTAGCTACTCCAATGTCAATTAATTAATGTATGTTTCTGTTGTTTACTAAATTACATAAACAGAAAGATCTGGTTATTATCAACTGAAACATTTTCTTCTCACTGGTAGGTGCATCCTGTGCTGATGGTGATTGGATTCGTACTTTTAAAGGGTGAAGGTATGCCCTAGTATATCCTTTTTTATTATTTGTTATACCTTACAAGCACGTCTTCTTGCACACAATAATTTCATAGAATTCATATTCATAGAAAGTTGGTGGCGTTTCTCTTGCTATTGTATGCCTGATACATGTGCATGAAATTCCAAGTTGATACGGACTTGCATAATATGAAGACAACATAGGTTAATCAGGCGCATAAAGAACTCTCTGCTCTAGTTGTTAATCATTTGAGGTCTGTCTATTGGTGATGCGAGATGATAACTTGGCACATTAATTATGCATATATTGTTTTACATCTTATTAGAATTATGAATATATATGTATATAATGTATGTATGTGCGTACGTATAATGAATTCTAGAGTATTTACCATTTGGTAGGTGAACGATAACAAAAAAAAACTTCTACCATGCAGTAGATAATTGATGCAATGTAAACTAGCCATATCATTCTGCACAAATTTAGTATTTTGTATGATAAGCTGCATTCCTTTAGGAAGTATCTGAAGGATCTAGAGATTTACAGTAAACGCCGTAGAAATATACTAGTTTTCATTTTTAAGTAATCGTGGATTACAGTCGTCCTAGAAAAATCGTTGCATATTCTGTTTTTGTTGTGAACTTTTCTGTGGTGCTACTTGTTGAGATATTCTAGATGTTTTTGATGCAATAAATGGATCTTATGTTGGTAAACGCAGCTATATTAGCATACAGGACACTGTCAGGAACCAAGAATTTCAAAAAGGCAGTGCATCTTACCATTCAGTTTCTTGCCCTGTGTTTGGGACTAATCGGCATTTGGGCGGCTTTCAAGTTCCATAAGGACAAGGGTATTGATAACTTGTACAGTTTGCATTCTTGGTTGGGTCTGGCGTGTATTCTATTATTTGGTATTCAGGTACTGCAATAGTTTAACTAGTTCTGTTCATCCATTTTTTTTGTTCTCCCAAGTGATTTTATCTTGTCCTTTTGCAGTGGGGCGTTGGATTTGCAACCTTTTGGTATCCTGGAGGTTCAAGAAATGGGAGGGCTCTCTTGCTTCCCTGGCACGTATTTTTCGGGTTGTTCATATATAGTCTAGCCATTGTTGCTGTTGCCACTGGACTGTTAGAGAAGGCAACTTTTCTTCAAAGTAGCAGTATATTGTCACGCTACTCAAATGAGGCTTTCCTAATAAACTTGTTAGGTGTTTTGATTGTTACCTTAGGTGGTTTTGTTGTTCTTGCAATCGTAACTCCTGCATCCATAAAGCCTGATGCGTACAAAGGAACGCCAGAGTAAGAGAAGATTCGGTACTCTTTGATAGGTCTGGAATTTGTTTCTTGAGTGTTGTTTTTGAACATCCAAGCATGAACAAACTTTACCAGAATAGATATGTTTGTGTAGCAGATAATGTCTAGAAATATGTGAGCCCTCTTTTACATTGATTAACAATTTGACTCGTTGAGCTTCTTGTTCAATAGTTAGAATGTGGCCTTTTTTGCTTGAATTTGTAGAATGAACCTATCAAAAAATGTTGAAAGCCAACTAGTTTAGCAAACGAAGTGAGCTAATGGCTAGAAGCTGTCGCTGCAATGACCCTAACATCCAACACATAAATTTATTTGATAGGCAATGCCAGCCCTGAGCCCGTCTGGGAAACGGGTCCTCTGTTCATGCTTGTCCCCAAAAGCTGGCCTTGAAGTTGAGTTATCTTTCTATCTTTGCATCTATAATGAGCTGATGCTGACTCCACATGCCCTATGCAGCTATCAGAGCTGGAAGCCTAACAAGCATTAATGTCGGTTCTTCACCCATCATCAAATGAAAGAGAAAGCTGCAATGTCGATGATTAATGAAGGAGAAATTGATTTATGAATTGTTGTTTTTCGGCTGTTTTGAACTAGAACCAGCAGTAATCAATGTTTTGCTGACCTTGCCCACGCCATGGTGCTAATTTCTAGTCTGGAAAAGAGTAGCAGAATTGGTATGAATTTTCAATACCTGACCTTGTCTCCTGAAAATAATTAGCTTCATTGAATGTTTGACTCTTGTAATCATTAAGCTTGCTTTGATATGATGGCACATGAAACGGATGGAAACTAAGAAAGAAATCTAGGACCCTGCAAGCAGTATATTGTATATAGCAGCAGTCAACAAGACCATCAAATACTTGATTGCCCACACTCTTTGTAATCATTTACACAAGGTTGATATATAATAATTAGGAGATGATCTGATCCTTATTTCTGCCTGTAAATGGTAATGGAAAAAGGTTTAAGCTTCATCATTTCTATGCTGAAATGATTCTTCCACTGTTTGTGATTAATTATACCTCACTAATAAATAGTCTTACTGGCTATGCTACTTTATCGGCGTAAAGTACATTTTGTTCTTCTCAGAAATCAAGAGTTGGGGATGCATGATTATAGGCCATGATTTTTTTTTATCACCATGGCCTGTTACAGCCATTCTATCTGCTAACCAATGCCTAATCAAGGCGAGGTTAACTCTTTACAGTTGCTTACGTAATTATTCGCTCAAATACCTTTTTTTATATTTTTTTATTAAACATTTAATCCCTGTTTTTCTTATAACAATGTCTGTTGCTACTTGCTCACTTCTATGTTTGCATAATTACAAAAATTTTTGGCAAATTAATTATAAACCGACCAAGACTCAAATTAACATCACGGATCCATTTAATTGAAAGAAAATAAAAGGAAAAATAAGTTTAAAAATCATAGTTTAGTTAATGATGGACTGTTGATATCAACGGTCTGAATTAAAAAAAACATTTTATCTGATTAGCAAAATAATTTAGCTTTACGATCATATAATGAAATTAAGACTCATGCATGTAATCACATCTGAGCACAAACTTCCATTCATGTACAAAATCTCAAAGCTTTTCTTCAACCACCACCAACATCCTTCTTTTTGAAACTTGTTTAAGCACTCATCTCCGATAGGTATACTAGCTAGCAAGCGGTCGGACGCTGGAGCGGCGAGACCGCCACCGCCCTGCCGACGGCTCCACGAGGCGCGGCGGCGGCCGCGGTCACGCGCTCGCAGCGGGGGCACATGGTCAACGATGACGCCGGCAGCGGCTGGCGTGTGTGGGGCGACAGCACGGTGGGCGGCGCCACCCGCAGCGCCCGCAGCTCCTCCACCTCCCGCTGCAGGCGGCGGTTCTCCTCCGTCAGCGAGCCGAAGCACCGCTTCAGGTACTCGCACTCCATCTCCGTCTGCTTCAGCTTCGTCCTGCATCACAATAGTAAAGAAAATTAACATGCAGAAACGTGAGACCATTAACGCGCGTGTCAGCTGACTACTTTGCTCAATTTAAGCTGTTCTTATCACTTAATCCCTGACTTGTTCATGAAGTCAACTTCGGAAACAACAAATTTAGGGAAGGCCTTGGATTCTATTTGTGGATGCACGCTCACATCTCAGCTCGGAAGTGACTGCCAGTACTATACGTACGTATATACACACGCTGTCCTGTTCATTTTGCATTGCACCGCCGATGTCACATTTATTTCCCACAAAGGCAAACTCTTCCGGTACACTTTCGTTTCATCTATTTGCACAAAAACTGCGTTTCCTCCTTAACATCAAACACTAGCCATCTACCTCTATTTGCGCTGTATGAAATTAAACCACCAGCTAGCGCCACTTGAAAATAAAGGCGATCAATGAGCCATAAATGCTTTCATCGACCCAAGTCAAACACAATAACCACAACTGCATTAATGCGCTCAGAGGAAGAAGTAAAATTACAAAAGAGAGCAAATTGGTCGATTAGTAGTTCACAGCCACTCTCACCTGGCCCTGCGGTTCTGAAACCACACCTCCACCTGGCGCGGCCGCAGCTTCAGCTTCATCGCCAACGCTTCCTTCTGCTTCTGTCGTTTCATTCATAATTACAATCACTTATTAAAGAAAACAATGGAGCAGAAGGAACGTCTTACGGGATTCAAGGTGTGGTGCTGCCTAAAGCTCTCTTCCAGTAACCTTGACTGCTCCTTGGAGAGGCGGAGCTTCTTGGGCCTGGGGGTGTCGCCTCCCTCTTCTTCCTCTTCCTCTATGCTTCCTATGGGGTAATCCTCTTCCCCTCCATAAGCCGGCAGGTTAATGTCCAAGTCTCTCGTGTTCCCTCCGCACCCCTCTGCATGCAGTCCAAAAAGAAGAACCACAAGAGATCACTAAACATGCTCGATTGGAGCACAAAGGAACAAGAAGAGCTTACCGGAGCTAAAGCCAGGCACACCAATGGTGAGCTCCAGCCGAGAAGGGCTTCTCCGAAGGTCACTCATCAGAAAGGAAGGATGGAGCTAGGAGGAAGAGGCAAAAGGGAGAAGCCTTTATAAATAAGCGGGCGCAGAGTGGAGGACAGAAACGTAACTTCACCTTGCGGAAGTGGGGATGGGAGTTTGACTCGAGTCGTCACGTCAAAGGAGTCAGGAATGGGAGCGTGACGACCGACACGTGTCAGTAGCGTCCAGGATAATAGCCGGCAGGTCTCCTTGTCTGGTGTCGCCGAGTCGGCCTGTCGGGTTCGAGGTCGGCTGCCGTAATCATTGGATGTAGAGATTTTATTATATTTCTATATACTTTTAAAAAATCAAATTCCTTTTTTTTTAATTTTCCACTTTTATGAACAGTACACTTGTTTTAAATTATTTTAATTTAATATTTCTTTTCTCTCTCAAAATCCACCGGTCAACCACAATCTTTATTTCTCTTCATTGCCTCTGCACTTGTACAACAAGCTTTTAAGTTTTAATTTTAAAAAAAAAGGAATATATAGTACAAAGAATAGCCCGAGGAGTTCAATGTTCTGCGAGAAATTTATTAAAACTTTACACTTTTAGTTTTAGGGGAAAATGAGGAAAAAAAACTAATTTTTTTTTCATTTTCTTTAATATTATACATAAGTCCACTCACATTTTCAAATACACCCTTGTTTTAGGAGAGAGGTGCGTAGGGCCGCGAGGTTACGCGCATTGGGCCTCGCGACTGTTTTGTCCCATCAACCACGCATCAAATCATATCACTTGTCATCTGTCGGCAAATTATTTGGAAAATTAAATTTGTCCCAATAAAATCACTTATCCCCACAATCCAAAAAAAAAATATATATATATATACCTTGAGTTGAGGGTGAGCAGGCAGTGGGTTGCAATCGATCACCATGATGCTTAATGATTAGCGCCTGATAACTTGGCTACCAAGATTGCTTCCACATTCCATCCTTTGTGGGACACAAATCATGACCCCACCACATCACGGGGGACCGCCGAACCTTCCATATCCGATTCTCAATCCATTCTCCCCATTATTACTTTTTTATTTTAATAATTATTACTTTTTTTTGCTCCAGCAAGTATATTGCTAGGTTCTGTTTATGAAAGCAAAATGATTTTTTTTTTCACTTAACTATTTTACTTTTTATTTATTCTTATATATATATATTTAATTGAGTCTTTTCACATAATTTATTCTAGTATTGGGTTGGATGATCTCGCCCGTTTTTCATCTGTCGCCCTTTCCGTATTCGATTTTTCTTCTTCTTCTTCTTCTACAATCGACGACTGCGACCCCCCGCATCTTTGCTCCACTGCGCATGATCATTCACTGGAAATCGGTTGAGGCTTCCTCCTTCCTCGCAGCTACAGAATGGGCTCCTATAGAATGACCTCCAGATCCAAGAGGTTAGGTTTTATCCCTTTGTCTTCAATTCTTTGTGCAAGCTTTAGTTTCTAGATCTTCTTTTACTTAATATTTTTGTTCATCTTATTACGAATCGCTGTCTCTCGTTTCATCCTTTTTTGTTGCTACAGCATTCGGTTTCCTACTCTTCATTGTGTGGGAGCCTTTTTTGATATTAGATGCAGCGGAAATAGTAAGAGATCCGACCCTATTTAATTCGCCTTTCATCTCTGCAACTTCATTCTGATTTTGCTGTTCTAGTCAAGTGTTTGTATATGCTTAGCAAACCGTGACTGCTTACTAATTCATGGATCAAGCACATTATTATGCAAGGATAAGAGGACAAGAAAATTTCAACTATCACGTATTACCCTGCCATTGTCAGAGGTAAATACCAACTTTTGTACTCTCATAAGATCACAGTTCATGTGAAATAACTATCCAACAATTAGTACAGAATTTCCATGCAAAGCAAGATGTTAAATTAACTCATTTTTCCTTTTTCTGAATGATTCAGAGTTAGATGCTAATCCAATTGATTATACTGGTCATCTAGTGGAAAATATATGCTTAACTTTGGTATAATGAAGTATTGTAGGCCCCTTCCATCCTGCTTAATTCGAGGATAATGACAAGTCAAGGTTGGCAGAGTTTTAATCATGATTATGTGAAGTTAGAAGCATATATGTGATTTCTGGCAAGCATAAGCGGTAGAGCAATTGGTACGAACAAGTGTAGAAATCTGAAATTTTAGTTTACTATTAATTCTGAAGTAAGATCTTCAGATGCATGAGTGTCATTCTTCTAGGATACTTGTAAAAACTTGAATGAAATATTTGTGCTCAACTGTTCATTGATCTATGCTAATGTGCAGGCCCAAAGATCAGCATAGTGGCAGCATGTGAATGTGATGGATCAATATTGTGGCCAAGAGTAGTTAATCTTTGGTGAGACGGCAAAGTGTGAACATAGAAACTCAAATAATTATTGACATATTTGCATCGTTATACTTGTTCAGCTTTTTCCAAATTTTTTCGTTCGGCATTTAATTTCCTCACTTTTAACTGGTTCTTTGTTTTTTGTTCTCTTCCGGAATTACCTCATGCACTTATCAAATTGTATTAATTCATTTTGAACTTTGTTGATTGCTTGTTTCAGCTCCTGTCAACCTCATGCATGAATTTGCAAACATGTATGCCTTTCACATTATTCTTGAATCTTGATCCTTTTATCAATCCATGGCTACTAGTGCAAAGAAAGACATTCATGTATAGTAGAGTTTAAAGCATGTCTAATATTGATTATTAATGCTCTTTCTTTTCTCATTGTATACGTATCTCTTTATGTATTTTAGAGATCCAGTACTACAGAGGCGCGCACTAAAGCTCGGATTGTATGAAAATATTTCCTTGTTAAGCTGCTCAGGAGAGGTAAACCAGCGCACCCACCGGCCACTCCACCGCCGCCGCCGCGGCGAAAGCCAGGAACCCCACTGTCGGACCCACCACCTTGCAGCGGCATGGGTTGCTCGTCGTTCCGCACTGAACGCACACCGGCACCACCATCTCCCTTGTTGATGTTTGGTGTTGGACTTATGCCGCACTTGCGCTTGTTGCGGAGTCGCCAATTTATTCCCGGACGACGTTCCACACGTGTCGTCGGAATGGACACGTGTGTCTCCTACGAGGCGAGCTCTGGCCACACGCAAATGCCTTTGCACCACGTGTACAGTTAATTCAGGGGACACCGTCACAACCGTCATTACCCTGCCTAAAAGCCCTGAAAAAATGATTTCCATCTTCACCATTCATTAGAATTAAAAATAAAATAAAATAATTAGACAAGATGTGAGTATGTATATTCAGTTTTAGGTGGGAGTAGTTGCAAATAATAGCTTGTAAAAACAAGAGATTTGTTGCATCATTGAGAAACTATTCGATAGCTGGCTGTAGTATGCTTGACTAATTCTCTTGTCTCTACTCATCATTCATGCCTCTTAATTATATAATATGTTCAAATTAACTAATGTGCATTTCAAAACAAGGGCTAATATAACCTCCATATCTAATTAAATCATGATTAGTTGGAATTTTCAGTTCAGCATTACGATCAAATTTAAAATAATTGAACTATATTTTTTTAGAAATTAATAATCTTACTTAAGCCCACTTAGTGAGGTGCATCCACATGGTGGTCACTTTAATTCTGGGACATTAACAAATTAAACCGACGGAACAAACGTCAACTCTGCTTGATTTATAAAACAGCGTTATTAATGCGGAAAATGCAACAGGAAGAGAAAAATAAATAAATAAATAGGTAATTAATAATTGATACCTAACGCTAAACCTAACCCCTGAATCTCTGTATATATTGATATCAAGTTTCCCGTTCATCGTCAAATCCCCAAGTATTTCTTGTATTTATCAGAGAAATCATACCGGAGAATGCAGCTTTCCAAATTGGTGCTTCTTATGATGCTGGCGGTGGCTTCCATAGCGACCGGAGCTCCTGCTGCTGCTGCTGCCAGAGACGAGCATGATGCTGCTGTCGGTACTCCGCCGGCGGATGGCACGCAGCTCAAGTGCGAGTGCGATACCTGCGGCTGTGTCCAAAAGCCGCCGCCACCTCCGCTGCCGCCGCCTCCGAAGTGGCCCGTACCGTACTGTCCACCTCCGCCGCCCGCACCGTATCTTTACATAGTGGGGACGCCTAGCAACCTGTACCCTTTTGATTCCTCATACTTCTCGAGCGCTCGTCGGAGTCACGCCGGCCCAGTGCCGATCCTTGTCCTCGCCGGGATGTTTGCACTGTTGAAGCTCTGGTAGCGAGCAACTGCCTACTTGTGCCCGCCATCGATCTCATCATAATTCGGGAAAAGAAAAATTGTACAGCCTCCTCCACGGCAATCCTATTCGGCGGTCTACGATTCATTGATTTGAACAAATCAGAGCCATTGAAGCAATTTAACATGCGATGTGATCAGTATGATGAAGTCCAGAAAGTCCTCTCCTTAGGATTGTTGTGCAAGAGCCCGCATAAAAAAGATTTCCCTTAGCTTCTCTGCAGTACTTTAAATTTCTCCTGTCTCGCTACTAGATTTGTTCGTCATTAAAGGGATGTTAAATAAATTTGCATGTCTAAACGATTAAATTTCTGCTGTCTCATTAAGTTTTTATTTTTTTTTACTTTAAATTTAGTCATATAATATAATTTTATATATTTTTATAATAATTGTTTTATAATTAAAAGATAAAAGAATTTTAGACAAAATTATAATTTATTTATTATTATACCTTTAAACTCGAACTCTGTAATAATTACAATCCCTACTTGTGCTTATCTGCATGATATAGGATTTGTCTTAATTTATAACTATAATCTTGAAACTTGGATGTATTCTTCGCTGGAATCGGCTTGTTTGATATTGAAATCACTTAATACACCACAGTATTCAGATCACAAAAAGGAAAGAACTTGCACAAGTAACTAATATCCTCAAATACTTGTTAAGATTTAATCCAGCTTACATTCTCAGAAAACATTTAAATCCCATCTTTTAATTCAGATGTAATTAAACCGGAACAGGTGCAGTAATAGAAACTAGATTCAAACAGCCACATCATTTTCCATTGAAAGGTCCTCCCGGCGGGCTGGTATTAGCTGATGGAGAAGGAGGTGTCAGCGTTGACTCCCTCTTCAACCTCGCAGCTAATGCTTTGCTCACCTCACCATCTCCGCCCAAACCTTCAAATACAAATTGGAATAGTTAGCTGATTAATGTAGAGAAAAAGGACGAAAGAGTAAAGTGAAATCAGTAAACAGATCATACCTGCACTGCTTGGATTACTGTGAACAAGGAAATCTCTGGATCGAGATGGAGTGAATGCGAAAGCTGAAAAGAGGAGAGCGACGATCAAGAAACAGATGATCTTGGAACCCGTAGACTCCATCGATCGACCGACTGCTCGAGCGTCCAGCGGAGGCAGGTTTTTTAACTTTTTATCTTAATTGTGAAAGGGTGGGGGGAGAGATGGAGACAGGCGAATTAATTCAGTTGACCAATTTTGTACATGTGTTTATGTTGGGTAGGTCAACTTTATTTTCCTTGACTTGTTTATCTTGTTTGGTCGGAGAAAAACATGTGGTAGGTCTTGATCCATACATTTAATTAAAGAAAGTTGACCATGACTTGCACAGTTAGTCAACAGCCGGCTGTACAATAGTAGTTCTTATCGCTATCTCCCCTCCGCCCCTTTTGATCAGTACAAATGTAGAGAACAAGCACTACGAGACTTCCAAGTATGTGATATTTATAAGGAATAATTTTATTATAATTCTCAACGTATTAGTGACATAATTTGGTGTCGGAATATTAATTTTAATGCAAAATTTTAATTATTTATTTTCATGCAATTACCAATTTGACAACTGTTGGTAATTTTTCGTTGCTTCTCGAACAAAAAATATGACTAGATTTTTTTTGTGTTCATGGTTGCTTGGTCCATCTCCCCAATCCAATTTGACCCAAAATGGTTGGTCCGGCCCATCTCCTCAGCCAGTCTTTGTGTTATTATAATCTCACTTTTTAGTACTTAACTTTTGAGATTTGAAGATAATTAAGCTATTTTTAGGAAAAGTAACTTGTGTTTAATACATAATCTTTATGTTGAAGAGGGTTACTAGCACTTTGTTTACTACGAGGGAAAACAAGGCGAAAAGGATGAAAAATATGTTTTCCTATCGTTTACTAAGAAAAATGGAAAAGAAAAGATGAAAAAGATTAAGAAAAATTACCTTATTTTCTTTCGTTTTTCAATTCGCCAAAATCGGGCGAAAACAGATCCTTCAACACTGGCAAAAACACATCCTTCAACACTCTGCGCTTGCCTCGCCTCGCGGACCTCGCCGACTCGTCTTGCTCACCTCGTTGCACCTCACTAACCTTGCTAGCTCGCCTTGCCAACCTTGCCAGCTCACCTCGCGGACGTCGACCTCGCTCGCATCTACGAGCTAGCGAGAACTTGTGGACTAACGCCAACCTCGCCTTGCCCAGCTTGCATCCGCAAGCTGGTGAGCAAGCTCGAGGATGCCGAACTCGCTAGCTCACGGATGGATGCTGTCCTCACTGTTGGAACAGAGAAGGAAAGAGATTGCAAAAAGAAAAAAAACAAATGGAAACACATATTTCTTCTCGTTGTTGATTACAATATGGTGCACTCGATTTATAATACAGATCTCTCTACAAACTATGGTAAGGAATTGATACATGGCCAGGTACAAATTGGGAATGAATCAATCTTTGCTGTTTGATTGATTCATATCATGAATGTCACTAACAGCCCCTCACAAACTTAGCGTAGAAGGATGAACGTTAAGTTTGGCTAGCAAATGCTTGAACTTGACACGTGTGAGAAGCTTCGTGAATATATCAGCAATTTGATCAAGAGTGAAAATATAAGAGACAAGAAGTTGCCACATAGCTACACGTTCTCGAACAAAATGAAAATCGATTTCCACATGTTTAGTGCGAGTGTGGAAGATAGGATTGACAGCCAAATAGGTAGCACCAATATTATCATACCAAAGAGTTGGAACTTGAGTAGAAGAGAGATGAAGATCGGTTAGGAGTGATTGGATCCAGGTGACTTCTATAGTAGCATTGGCAATAGCTTTATATTCTGCTTTCATGCTTGACCGAGAGATGGTTTGTTGCTTTTTAGAATTCCAAGATATAAGATTTTTACTAAGAAATATAGCAAATCCACTGGTTGATCTCCGGTCTTTAGGTGATCCTGCCCAATCAGCATCACTATAGACATTTAGTGCACGTGATGAACTACGATATAGAAGGAGGCCATGAAGTATGGTGCCTTTGAGAAATTTTTCTTTTAAAGAGAAGAGTAATATTAATCAAAATGTGTCTCTTAAGTCAGAGACCAAAATACATTGGAGTTGGTGTGGCCAAAAGCTGGTCCAGCAGTTGGTGGTAGAAGTATTGGAGGCATACCGGGCAAGCCAGTCGGCTGCCTGATTGGCCTCACGGTTTACATAAGTGAAAGAACAATTAAGTCTAGACTGAAGAAAAAAGATTTCTTCCAATAAGTGCTGCATATGCGGCTCCGGCAGTATTTTCCTTTCAATGAGTGCAATGACCATCGGACAGTCTGTTTCCATCTGTATCCTGATGCTTGACATGTCATCAGAGATATACAAGAAGCGCATAGCAGTCCCCATCGCATACAGCTCCGAGAACAAAGCCGATGGAGCAACAAGATGAGCAGCAGTAGCCATCAAACACCTCCCTTCCAAATCTCTGATAATATATCCAATTCCTGCAATACCCGAAATAACATCAGAATCACCTAACCAAGAACCATCAATATTTACCTTCAGGCAGTTCACAGGCAGTTTAGTCCAATTGTAAGAGGAAGGGCTGGAGCTACTCCCCACTCCCTCCGATGTAAGTATGGAATACATAATCTTAAACTCGATCAGAGCCAATCTACATGTTGCAATCAGATCAGGAACTCTATTTTCAAAAAAATATTCATTCCGAGATTTCCAGAGAAACCAACAAGTATGTAGGATTAAAGCAGCAGCAAATTTATCCTCAAAAATCCAATCCCTGAGAGTCCATCGATCACGAAATTTAAAATGTGCTGACTATGCTTCTGTATAATGTAGCATCTTGAAGTGGTTGATCATAGGATGAAGTACTGGTTGTAATAGCAATAGGTGTAGAGATCGGACAAGCACCATCCATTTTAGCACGTTAAAGCAATCCAGTAATGTACTTGCTTTGTGATAGAAAACAACTATCAGCATGAGAACATATCTCAATACCCAAGAAAAATATGGTAAGGCCTAGGTCTCGTATGGAAAATTCTTTACCAAGAGATGAAATTAAATCATCTATAAAGTGAGCATCAGTACTAGTAATAAGAATGTCATCGATATAAATCATTATGGATGACTTGCATAGATAGAATAAAAATGTCTTAGTCTTAGAGCCAGAGAAGCCTTGAATTTGTAGCCAACTACTCAAACGTTGAAAACAAGCTCTTGGTGCTTGGCGAAGACCATATAATGAGCGTTGAAGATGACAAACATGATCCGGAAAATTGTGAATATTGAAAACCAGGTAGTCGCTCCATAAACATTGTTTCTTCAAAGTTGCCATGTAAAAAAGGCATTAGAAACATCCAATTGACGAATAGGCCATTTTGAGCTAATTGCTATTGTAATACTCTAGAACAAAAAAATGTCTTACATGTTTTTGACAAAAACAAGATATGAGATTGTAGCATGCAAACTTGTAGTACTGTTACT
The DNA here is from genome assembly GCA_027563935.2 of Costus lasius. NCBI lineage: Eukaryota > Viridiplantae > Streptophyta > Magnoliopsida > Zingiberales > Costaceae > Costus > Costus lasius. The sequence goes on along the minus strand of CM050447.1, from coordinate 25,901,936 downwards.
CTAATGGTACTTGTGAATTTGTGGGACTTGAATACTAAAGGATGAAAACCTAAAGGAAATGAGTAATCTTATGGAATAAATAAGATGAAAATGAGAAAAAAGAAAACAAGAAAATAATGGGTAAAGTTCACCTACAATTGTTGACCATGCTTATGCCACCTCATGCCATTTGATTCACCTTAAGCCTACACCTCATGCTATAGGATTAACTAGAGAGAAATGTAGAAAAAAAAAAGTAAAAGGTAGCCTGATTCTTCGTGCATGACTTGAAGGGAAGAATAGATAAGGAAAGGGAAGAAGAAGAAAGAGAGAAAACTCAAGTGAAGAGTGAATTGTGGTTTCTTAGGCAAGTTCTTCTTCTTTCTTTGTATTATTTTGCCTATTGATTCCAATGGATGAGAACTTATCTTTTTATTTTCTTTATGAATTCAATTTGTTTCTGATATTTACGATTTTGGTAAATTCGGCCCTTGGAAGAATGAGCTATGCTATGTTACACAACAAGGAATCCTAATGTGCAGTAAACCTGACCTTTACCCATTCAACTTATCATAACTTTTGATTCCCGGGCCCAAATTGCGTGAAATCAGATTCTTTGTAAAGAAGACTCAAACATCTTTCATTTGAGTCAGATATTGAGTACTTTGGAATAGATTATCGAGTGTGTAACATCAGTTTAAGCCGATCCAGTAAATCTATTTTTACAGTTTGGACCTTTATCTAGTGAGTTCTATATGTCCAAGTTATGTGATGGTAACGATACCAAATTTTTAGTTTTATATCAAGTACGCTTCATAACCTACTCCTGGAGCCCTTATTTGCATGATTTGGATACGAAATGAAACTATGCTCGAATTTATACTTAACCCTAAAAATCTGAAAATCTCATTATCCTGATTTTGACCTATTGCTATTTCATAGGTCATAACTTATTGTGTTGAGCTCCATTTTAAGTAAAACTTGTTTTCTCAGAAACTAGATTCAAAATCCTTTGTTTTCACATAAATATCATATCAAATGGTATCATATGAAGAACTTGATGTCCACGGTAAACAAGCTCCAAATTTTGGATTTTGGGTTACTTGACCCTACACTATGTACCAAATGGTCTTTTATTTGCACTCTATGGATAGATATGTCTCTTCCATTTGGCTTCCATTTGGAATTGAATATATCAGCACTTGTCACTTGTATGAACTTTATGATTCACCTCTTTGAGGGCTGATACATATCAAGAAGCCCATTTCACCATGAATGAAAGTATGTTCTATTTTGTCATGTATCTCATGTATGAACTTTAAGGTTCACATGTTTGAGGGTTTGATACATATATCAATAAACCCATTTTTGGTATGTTTCCATTTATTAATGTATGAATGCTAGTGGGAATAACATTATGAGCCCGAAAGGGAAAAGACTATGAGCCCAGAAATGGGAAGAGATTGATAGTTGTGGAACAAAGTGCTACATGAAACAAAGTGTCACATTAGCAATAATGGGGGCCACCTCTTGAATCCATGGGAGCCACCTCTTGAATCTCACTATCTCTTAGTTTCACCTTGATGAGGGTGGAATATACTTCCAGACGTAGAAGATCTATGTTATTTATGATTTCCCACTATGTTGTGTATGATATGTCTCTTTGGATTGATTTCTTCTTTATGTTCATTATGCTTACCATGTCACTATCATGTCTCTATTTGATGTTACCCATGGAACCATGTGGAGATCTATTCTACATAACTTGGTATGACTTACCTTATGTTTGACATCTTCTTTACTTGCTGGGCTTTCATGCTCAACCTTTGTATTTCTATCCCTTTTTCAGGTTAACTTATGGGCTACATGTTTTGTGGAAGATAATGGATAATTGATGGGAAAAACTTTTGAGTATTTTGGAAATGCATTATGTAAAGGCTATTGTACAAAGTGTGATTTATGTACAAAGTATGTTTTATATCATAGTTTGTATATGAATGTTCAAAAGATGTTCTGGTCTTGAACGATGAACTTGAGTTTTATGATATGAGAAAGATTTTCTTCTGTAAATGAAAGTTTGGATTGTTAGTTGTTACTCCTAAGTGACTATGCTATATAAATCAAGTTTTGATATTCATGTAGAGCAGGTTTTTATGAGGTGATTTTGGGTACATATAGCAAAAAAAAATTTATATTATAATTATTTCATAAATCGAATTCTCATCTAGGGATGTGACAGCTATAGATAGCAATAGGCGAACACTAGTTATCTTTACTACAGGACTGAAAGTATTATGAAAATCAATACCATGTTGTTGACAAAAACCCTTTGCAACGAGGTGAGCTTTATGTCTTTTAATGGTGCCATCGGCTTTATACTTCAAATGAAAAACCCATTTATAGCCAATGATGTTCATAGATGGCTGTCGTGGAACAAGAGTCCATGTATTATTATGTAGAAGAGCATCAAACTCAGTAGCCATGACCATTCTCCATGCAAGATCTTTGTTTGCTTGAGAGAAACATGTCAAGGAGGCTACCAATGCTTGTGGTAGATTATACTTTGTTGTTTGCATAGGAATTGTGCTTTTGTAAATGTCTTGAATTGATCTGGTGCGACGTGGAGGTGTATACATAATGAAGCACCAGGAGAAGAATGTGCCTTTTCCAAAAAAAGTGCATCATTGGATGTTTGTTGCCTCTTTTGATAAACTGTGGTTGGAAGAAGGCGCATCAGTAGAAGAGGATGCATATGGAGAGTGTGCTTCTTCTAAGAAATTTGGGTTGGAATAATTGTTGTCGCTCTCAGAAGATGATGTAACATTCGTGTTGTTGTTGTGCATAGGAGTTGGAGCTGCTCCAAGAATTCCTTGATAAAAAGTAGTTTTAGATATTGGTGATCTTGTATAAGAAAATTCATTATACTTTGCTGCAAAGGGAAAGATAGATTCATCAAAAGCAACATGCTGGGAAACATATATCTGCCCAGTCGGTATATGTAAACAACAGTAACCATGATGCAAATTACTATAACCAAGGAAAACACATAATAAGGAGTGAGGTTGTAGTTTGTGTTTGGAGTATGGACGTAGCCAAGGGTAGCATGCGCAACTAAATGTACGTAGGAACTGATAATTTTGAGAATGATTATAAAGATTTCCGAGCGGACTTTTGTTGTGAAGTATAGGTGTAGGAAGGCAGTTGATGAGGTAGATAGCAGTAGAGGCTGCATCATCCCAATATTGTGTAGGAATAGAAGCATGGTGTATTAGAGCAAGAGCAATTTTAATAATGTGTCTATGTTTTTGTTTAACTGAGTCATTTTGTTCCGGAGTATGAGGGCATGACACAACAATGAGTAATTCTGTTGAGATTAGGATGACGATGAAGATCCTAAAATTTGCCTCCCCAGTCAGAGTGAAGAGATAAAATCTTTCTACCAAAGTTACATTCTACATGTTTTTGAAAATGACAAAAGATATCTATAAGATCGGATTTACGTCGCATAGGAAAAAGCCAAGTAAATTTACTAAAATGATCAACAAATGAAACATAGTAAAAATATCCATTAGATGATAAAATAGGCGCAGGACCCAAACGTCTGAATGTATTATTTCAAGAGGAAATAAAGATGTACAAGTAAAGGAAATAAAAGGAAGCTTATGACTCTTTGCTTCCATACATGTATGACAATGTGATGCTATAGACTTAAAAGTAATTGGAAGTCCATGCTCATTGATGACTTGATGTACAATACGTAAAGACGGGTGGCCAAGACAAGGCATGCCATGAAGATGCACTAGTAAGTTCTCCAAGATGGATAGCTGGAGATGGTGATGATATGTGATAGAGATTATTTTTGATTCCTCCTTTGAGAAGAGTCAACCCCGTGATGCGATCCTTTACCCAAACATTCATGTGAATAAAATTCAAAATAAACATTATTATCAAAAGAAAATTGGCGACCAAAGAAGATTTTTAGTAATGGTAGGAACATGTAGGACATTGCGCATGTGAAAATGACGAGTATGATAAGATAAATATGTGTTTCTAAAGTTAGTAATTTGCAAACCTTGTCCATTGCAGATATTTACGGTGTCAGGTCCTTGATATGACATAATTTCAGATAAAGCATTCTGGTCGGGTGTGACATGGTGAGTAGCGTCGGAATCTGGATACCAAGATTGAGAGGAATATGCATCATTAGTATTTGGAGCAATTGACAAGATGTTGTGAGCTTGAGCTTGTTGATTGTGAAATGGGGCAATTGACATTATGTTGTGAACTTGCACATTGTGATGGTGAAATGAGTGTCATGTTGTATTGTTTTGAGAAAAGTCACATGTAAAGTTAGTATCATAGCGTTTGTAGCATTGATGAGCATAGTGGTCTATAGTAAAGGCAGATTTGGCATCTTCCTGGATTGCATCCACAGCCTCGCCCTAGGCCCCCACGATTATAATTGCACCTTCGATTGGATGAAATTGATGAGTTGACGGTAGGAAAAATAGTATCAGTTGGTACCGTAGAATAAATGTTGCTCTGAGTTGATTTCAAACATTGCCGCTGCTGTAAGAGACGGTGTAGGAGACGACAGTAGAAGAGATCTCAGCACTAAGAGAAGATCCGGAAGCGAGGCTGCAGCAACAGAAAAAGAAGATACCAAATGGAAGCCTCGCTGGTTGTTGTCGCCGAGAAAGTCACCGTCACCAAGAAAGAAGCCTCGTCGCTGAGAAATTGAGGAACCCGGAAGTGCAGTTGCTTGTGCACACAGAAGTGAGAGGCGGAAATCAGAAGTCGCCGGAGCACACGTACAGAATCGAAAATCGAAGACGCATAGGCTGAGAGGAAACTTCGCAATTGCACAACAAGCCTCTGATACCGGAACAAAGAAGGGAAGAGATTACAAAAAGAAGAAGAACAAATGGAAACGTATATTTCTTCTCGTTGTTGATTACATTATGTGCACTCGATTTATAATACAAATCTCTTTACAAACTATTGTAAGGAGCTTGTGGACACATGATAAGGTACAAATTGAAAAACAATCAATCTTTACTGTTTAATTGATTCGTATCACTAATGTCGCTAACACTTGCCTTGCCCAGCTTGTAGACAGACGCTGATCTTGCCTCGCTCAGCTCGTGTCACATGAAAATCACGTGAGTTATCCCTCTACTTTCCCGTTCCCTTTTCTTTTCCCGTCCTTCGACTTTCCCGCTAGGCGACAAGAGGAGTGCTTCTTTGGGTCAAAATTCTTATCTCCCTCCATTCCCACGTCACCATCGAAAGATTCGTGGTGAATGTAATGACAGAGAATCCTGATGAGTATGAGACCCCAAAAACGGAAAGTAAGATACTGCGTGCCCACCACATTAGTATCCATAATCCGACAATTCAAGACTGCTTGGATAAGCATTCTTCGATCCATCTTTTCTCGGTTTATTTTCCATAAAAATATTGACTGCTCAAGTCCGAATCATCCAACTTCCCCGCCTCCCTGGATTAATCACAAACTGCAATTATACTTAATCTCATAAATCACCTAATTATATCTGTTGACCTGGAATCCACAGTAACGCGGTGGGTACAGAGTCAGCGCAAAGCTTTGGTCGAAGAACCTAAAATATTTGTTCTAATTGATTTATATAACAAGAAGTCAACAACATATATGCTGCATGCATGCATTCCAGCTGATCCAAATCCACTGCAGGGACAAGAGGAATCAAATTATGGAGGAGAATCGATACGCAGCCGCAAGCAAATCATCATGGATCATGGGCTCGGCATTCTTTCTCTGCTATGGATTGGCATGCACATAATGGAGCCGATGGAGAGTGGGTCACAGGCGGAGGGGATAAGCTCGATCAAGCTAATCATAACCTAAAGCTAGCTTTAGGTAGCTGATCTGTTAATGGCCTCGTCCTGCTTGAATGCCTTACGTGAATAGCTCAAATTAACCCGAGCCGCTGATAGTGCCTGCCACTGTTCTTGAGTTTCGGTGCCTAACTCGTTTTCTCAAATCGTCGTAGAGGCCATGCTGATCCAAAGCTTTTCGTCTGGCTGCTTATGATTGGCTAATCAAAAGGAAGAATGTTCTCATTTAAAGCATATACCTTGACTGGGAGTCAGAGTGCCAAGTGCATGCATGTGATTTTGTTTTTGTCTGCTAACTCCAACGGGGCTCCTATAAATGAGGAGAACTTGCTGCCCTTCATTGATGAGGAAGATCATGGATTCAGGTAAGTAATTCAAGTCCTTTCTTCATGCTGTATTATTGTCGCTTAATCTAGCAAGGTAAGATTAAATGGTGAATGGTGCTGCTGTTGACAGAAGATAGAGAGCACAGAGGATGACTTGCAAGGTGCTTTGCATCTCACTCCTTCGTGCTCTCTATGCTTCTGTCATCACCTTCCCTTGTTTACTCTTTGTTACTTATGTTTTGCTGCAGATTTACTCATAACAAGGTTTTAGGGTTAAGTCCTACCTTCGATACTTTTTGCCTCTGTATAGAAAGTCTTAGGATTAGAGTTTTTTTTTGTCTATGGTTCTACAAATTACGGAAACAGTGCAATAAATATCAAAGTCTATCTGTACGTTAATTTTTTTTTGTTTCATTAGAGAGAGAGAGAGAGCAGTTCTAAGTTTATTACACAGAAAATCCAGCTTGCGATTTTTTAATCAAATCAAAATAATACAAAAAGGAATACAATTCAGTAGTTATGATCGAAACAAGGTCAACCACACTGATAAACCTTCCCAAGTGAAGCCCTCACCAATTATAATCTTTGCACGGCCACGTCGCACGTAACGTATGCGCGCACGAATTAATTATCAAACAAATTGGCCTGTAGTCAAAAGAGTAATTTGCACGTAGAGAAATCTAATGAATCCAATCACTCGGTGTTGCTTGATCCCGTCAAATTATGAGCCAATTGCACGTCGTCGACTTTCTTCAGGACGGCACGGCGGTGAAGCGCCCGGGTGACGTCGGTTGTCGTGTCCAAGAAGAACAAGAGGCAGCACATGGCGGCGCTGCTGACCACCATGGGGATCGGACCGAACAGCCAGAGGAACAGCGTGAAGGCGACATAGAAGGCCCGCAGCCCGAGCGACCAGAAGTGGCTCCCCCGGCTGAAGCTCCGCACGATGTACTCCACCGAGCCGGCGCCGCCCTCCGGGGCGGCGGGCCGGGTGATGAGTAAGCTGACGTGTGTGTAGTAGCGGATGGCCTGGACGTTGCAGACGAAGGCGAGGAGGAAGCAGAGCGAGATGGCGAAGAACTTGACGGAGTAGACGGATGAGGACTTGTTGCCGTAGACGAAGGCTGAGGTGTTGGGGGCGGTGGTGGGGTTGACGAAGACGGTGATGAGGGAGGCGAGGGTGATGGAGGTCGTGCCGAGAACGGTGGAGGCCATAATGTCATTCCGCACCGTCTGCACTGCCAGCACGCCATTCTTGATCGGGTCCTGTGCAAGTTGTATTTAAATTATATATTCAACTAATCCATGCAGCTAGCATCAAGAAGAAGAAGAAGAAGAAGACTCACAGCGATCATAGCTTCAATCCATTGCCTTCTGATCTGGGCGTTGAGGCCGATGACAGTGCGATCAGGATGCTTGAGAATGGTGAAGAGAAGCCAGAAATGGTAAACTCCCAGCAGCAGCAGACCTAATGGAACCAGCACCAAGTCCAAATACTTCTCCTCCATATCTCTCTTTCTCTCCCCCCTTCTCTCTCTCTCTTGCAGAACCTAAAATCTTCCAACTTTAGCTGAAGGAAGAAGGAAGTAACAGGCATGACGTGTCACAACGGATGACAGCTGAGAATCCAGGCTGCCTGGGAGCCTGGGCCAATAGCAAATAGATTCAGAGTCAGACTATTTTTTTTTGAATTTTTAAAATAAAATTAGTAAATTAGAGATTGATGACTTTGATCTTTTCTTATATTAATTTGATTAGTCCAATAATTTTGTGAAAGTTTTGTCTTGGGATCTGAGTTAGAGCCCAGTGGATCACTATCTTACGTTAACTTGGAAAGAAAGGAACTTAATTTAATGGGAAGAAAAAATGAGAAAGAAAGGGAGATATAAGTTATAAAATTACAGGGTAGCAAGCAGACAACATTAGGACTTAGACATAAGATCTTAGATTAGAAATCAAATTACGAACATTCTAAAATTAGAATTTTTTTGGGCTCCGTCAGAGATCGGCCGGATTTGTAGTTTTTGCAAGTCCAGAGATTGGGGCGTATTTGTAGTTGGGCCTTTGTATTGGGCTTTCAAAGTATCACTTGAAGGCTCAGAAACCCCACTACCTATTTAATGTCCGCTCACTCCCCTGCGCTCGTCTCGTTCGAGCTTCGCTTCTCTCATGTCCTAAAGGAATAAAACAGCCGATCCAAGAGAGTATACCTCGTGCTTGCTCTCCCCTGCCGTGGCCCGCGATGGCCTCCCGCCGCCTGCTCTCCTCCCTCCTGCGGTCGTCAGTACGCAGGTCTCCCGCTCCCAGATCCGCATCCGCTGCCTGCGCTCCTCCTAGGACTGCCTCTCGCCCCTCCCCCGCTGGCTTCCTCCTCTCCCGCGCCGTCGAGTACGCTACAACTGCAGCTCCGGCCTCCACGCAGCCCAAGCCGCCGCAGGCCAAAGCCCCCTCTGCACCCACCGGAAAGATCACGGACGAATTTACCGGCGCAGGCTCGGTCGGGAAGGTCTGCCAGGTGATCGGTGCCGTCGTTGATGTCAGGTTTGATGAGGGGCTACCGCCGATTCTGACGGCGCTGGAGGTGCTCGATCACCAGATCCGGCTGGTCCTCGAGGTCGCGCAGCACCTGGGAGAGAACATGGTGCGGACCATTGCCATGGACGGGACGGAGGGGCTTGTTCGCGGCCAGAGGGTGCTCAACACCGGATCCCCCATCACTGTATGCTTTATCCCATCTAGACCATTTTCTGATTAAAATTTTCTTTTAATCAGTATAAAATAATAAAGATGAAGAGTAATCTCTTCGAGTAGCGAAGGAACCAATGCGATGGTAAGGTTTGGATACAAAAAGAATTATGCTTTAGTTGTTAGTGGTTCATGGTTGCAGCTACAAGTTTACAGGACAAAAAGATTGTTGCGCCGAAAGATTACCACGATTTTTGTCTTATGCAATTTCTCCTTTGGATGTTCAACCTAGATTTTGTTTGCTCTTTCGTACTTGGTTTCTTTCATTATAAATGAAATGTGTACTTCTACTACGTGCATTTGCGCGAACTTTTGCCATGGCGGACTCTTGATTCTACACTTGATTGAACATTTATGTTATTTGTTCCAAGACATTTCTGTTAACTATTCTAAGATATTGACAATACAAATTTGATTCCAATGGGACAATGTGTGCTGTTGAAAAATGTATACAACTTTGTTGAGTCTGATACTTGTTAAGCTTGACCTCTTCTGCCAATTTTTTTAGGTTCCTGTTGGTAGGGCCACTCTTGGGCGCATTATTAACGTTATTGGGGAACCTATTGATGAGAAGGGTGACATAAGTAAGGTTTCTCAGTTTTTGACGTTTCTCTTAAGTCTGAATTTGCAAATGTTTTGAACTGCAATTCATCCAAACTTCTATGAACAGAGACCAGCCACTTCCTTCCCATTCACCGTGAAGCGCCTGCTTTTGTTGAACAGGCAACTGAACAGCAAATTCTTGTTACCGGAATTAAGGTACTTTTTAAAGGCTCTTCTCCTATATCTGATTTTATTTCCCATTGCTATGCGTAGTTCCCAAATAAATCAATAACAAACTTCGAGGACAATAGTGTATAATAATTGAAGATTAACAGGTCGTGGATCTTCTGGCTCCTTATCAGAGAGGTGGTAAGATCGGGCTTTTTGGTGGAGCTGGTGTTGGGAAGACTGTACTTATCATGGAACTGATCAACAATGTTGCAAAGGCTCATGGTTAGTCATAAATTATTCGTGACTTGCTACTGCTTTTTCTATTATATTCATTAAATGTTGTTTTTAGGTGGGTTTTCTGTCTTTGCTGGTGTGGGTGAGCGTACTCGAGAGGGTAATGATTTGTACAGGGAAATGATCGAGAGCGGTGTCATCAAACTTGGAGACAAGCAGGTATTCTCCTTATGCCCGGCTTGCTACTTGTTTGCAATTCCTCTGCTCCATCCCCGTATAATACATTGACTTCAGGCGGAGAGCAAATGCGCTCTTGTTTACGGACAAATGAATGAGCCCCCTGGTGCTCGTGCACGTGTTGGTTTGACCGGGCTTACAGTTGCTGAGCACTTCAGGGATGCTGAAGGTCAAGATGTGCTTCTCTTTATTGACAATATTTTCAGGTTCACCCAAGTAAGTTTATGGGAATATGAAGTCCAGCATTTCAACTCTAGGGAACTGCTCATAGCAAGAAAAGTGTCTTACACATCTCCAATCATTTAGGCCAACTCTGAGGTATCTGCCTTACTTGGTCGAATTCCATCTGCTGTGGGTTATCAGCCGACACTTGCAACTGATCTTGGAGGATTGCAAGAGCGTATTACAACAACAAAGAAGGGTTCCATCACCTCAGTTCAGGCTATTTATGTGCCTGCTGATGATTTGACAGATCCTGCTCCAGCAACTACTTTTGCCCATCTTGATGCTACAACTGTGTTGTCTCGGCAGGTTTGCACATTGTTTTCTGTTATTTCTTCCTCGTAGTTTTTTGGATTTTGCTCTCACAATTATGTTAACTGGAAGCTAACGTGACTCCTCAAACATTGTCTTGTCGGTGCTTAGATTTCCGAGCTTGGTATCTATCCTGCTGTTGATCCACTTGACTCTACATCAAGAATGCTTTCTCCTCATGTGTTAGGAGAAGAGCACTACAACACTGCTCGAGGTGTTCAAAAGGTTCTTCAGAATTACAAGAATCTCCAAGATATCATTGCAATTCTTGGAATGGATGAGCTCAGTGAAGATGATAAGCTGACTGTTGCTCGTGCTCGAAAGATCCAGCGATTTCTGAGCCAGCCATTCCATGTCGCTGAAGTTTTCACTGGTGCACCTGGAAAATACGTCGAATTGAAGGAGAGCGTGAACAGTTTCCAGGTCAGGAACCATCTCTTCTCCATATTATTGATTCAAGTGGTAATCTTGTTTTAGTATATTATAAGTGAATGTCTTTTGCTTTACGATTATAAATGAACAAATTTGAAGACCTAGTGACTTTATCTGGCAAGGGGGTTGGTTAAATAAGGAAAAATCAAGTAGTGCAACAAGAAATTATAGAGATCCTATCAAAGGGTCAAATCAAATGTCAATTTGTTTTGGGTCATGGATAGTTTATTACCAGTTTGTGTAAGTTACGCAATCGTCACAATATTTTGGTGATATACTCTCTTTTAGTGCTCAAGTATTGGTTGTTGCTTACGGTCTCAGAACTGTTTCTGCAGATATCTCACCCGTTAATTCCAAATTTTACTTTGTTTTCTTGTTGCAATTGTCCATCGACTCGGATCTCCTTACTGCCCTGACATGGACGCTTGGTATTATCTAAATAATGTAATATTTAAGCCAGTAGTGTTCATATTTTATCGTGATTTGCAGGGAGTTTTGGATGGAAAGTATGATGACCTACCTGAGCAGTCATTTTACATGGTTGGAGGCATTGAGGAAGTCATCGCCAAGGCTGAGAAGATTGCAAAGGAATCAGCTGCTTAATTGAAAATTCTCTGCATATTTATAATTTGAGGGATGCTGCAGATGGTGCCTGCATTCAAGAAAAAGTTCCATTCTTGAAGTGGGCAAGCTTTTTTGTTTATGCTTTCTTATTGCTGCCCGGATCTGCGTTTTTGTTACAGTAGCTGGAATGTTTCGAGGATCTTTAGCCTAATTATTAAAATGCAGAGTTACTTTCCTTCTCGCTTCTAGATACTTCAAAATCAAAGCGTATGCTATTGTGTATTTTTCGTTAGTTTTTATTAGAACACAAAACCTTGTAGTAAATCTGTTTCGTATCTTGCTGGCTTAATTTTAGCCATTCGCCCGTAGGTCTTTTTTTGTTTTTTATTGCTGGTGGCGAATGGTAGCTGCTCGATTTCGGTATCCCTCAAAATCACTCACCTTCTTGTCCGAATATAATCCTGCTCTGAAGGCCCTGTTGTTTTTAACCCTGTTTATTCCTTTTTATTCGTCAACCTGAATCCAAATATAAGTACAAATAGGTTACTTTATGTACCAATGTGAAATTTGAGATACATGTTGTCTTTTGCACTTAACGAGGTATGAGACAAGAGTGTCATATTAGCAAAGATGAGATTTCGTGACTGTTATAATTGAATGGTTATGTTTCAATAAGCAAGAGTAGATTTGATTATTGAGATGTGTTAATGATAAAGTCGACTTATGACGGTGTTTTTACCTCGAACTCTTCAATTGCATTTGTGTTTTGCCCTCTCATCCAAGCTTAAAAAAGGTTTTCCTTGGTCAAGCCTCTAAACTTTATTAAAGGGTTGATATTGAAGCTTGCAATAATATCTGCACTTGAAAAAATTCAAAGCAGTGGATTCCAGAACGGTGCTCTATCTTCAAATTCACTTGCAAATTGCAATACCAAATGATTATTTCTAACTAGCTTTTATGATTAATTTGACAACCGACGGAACAATAAGTACATGCGAGTGGTGGGTTGCAAAATGAATGATTAATTTATTTAGTGAGTTAAACAGGGAATAATTTTAGTTATTGATAAGAAGTCCCCTATTAAGTTCTACCTTACTACTTTAATCGCCTTAAGAAAAACGATAAATTCTTTTTTGCAAAAGGAAGTCCTTAATTTGACCTCTCTGAATTAAGGTGGCGTTGGAACTAAGCACTTGCGTATAAATTTAATTATAATGTTTGAAACAGTTATACCTATAATTGGGGGAATCAATCATAAAGAGAGAAACATTATGGGTGGGGAATCAATGATAAAGAGAGAAACATCAGCTATTTCCTGCATTTGCGAATCAGCTCTACATCTCAGCGATAAATCAACCCCGCATCCAATTCTGCATCTCGGCCAATTTTCCTCTCCGGTGACTAGCTTCGCATCCAACCCTCCCTTCGCATCAGGCGACTTTACAGTTAAGCAAACAATAAACTTAAAGCAAATATCTGTTTACTTAAATAAGCAAATATTTAATATATTTACTATATATTTAACTTAACAGTTGTTTGAACCGAACAGCTAAAAACAGAATCAGTCCTAAACTACTGGGCTATGTATCTACTAGAATAGTCGACTAAGAAGCTCATTGTTTAAGGATTCTAAATGTCACAATTTGCACATTCAAATACAACTTGGATGAGAAACACAAAACGACTTCATTTTCCAACAACATCCCTATCTTCTTAAAATTTTGCCAAGAGTTATCACATTAAGAATTTGCTGAAATATTTATTCCGTAGTAAATAGTTCAAAATTGCACATACACTCGACAAATCAAACCATATTCTCAGCCTCATTCACAATTACACTTCAAACACCAAACTAGCTATCAATTACAACATTGAATCGCTCCGTATATTATTTACAAGCAACCAATCACTTGAGAGGTGTAACCCAACACACCGTACATTGATTCACAATGCCACTAAATCTTCGTTGACTTGAAGAGTGTGGCAGCACCACGAGTGTATAACTAAGAACTAAAATATATATATACTGTATAAGTGTATAGCTCTTGGAACTTTCACCTATATGAAGCTCCAATCATAAATTTCCCAGCTCTAGGGCTTGGGTTGCTCCTATCCCTTCCTTCCGGTGTTCTTGATTCTCCACTGAATTTTGTAGTGCATAAAATCATTTTTTTAAAAAAAAACAGAAGAGACATCACCTATATTTCAGAGCTAACTTGAACTACAAAAAGTCAACTGTTAGCTAATAGATGCGGAAGAGATGCGATTGAGGCTGCATCAGTTGCAACGGGTGCAGTTGACCGTTGTCCATTTCTGAGACTGAAATAGAAGACAATTCATGCATTTCCTGCATTCATAAACAAATTGCACGAAACTTCAACATGGGGAGCGGGAGCACAAATAAAGGATTGCTCAATCGCCTAGAAAGTGGCAAATTACCTGCAGTCGCCGCCGCCGTCGGCAAAATGTGGTAACTGCTCTCAAAATGATGTAGAAGGGCAAGGCAATTCCAGCAACCCTCAACAGCAACAGCTAATTTTAACGAACAAATATATGTCAACAATCAGATGAACCAAAGGCAAGCTATGATTTGCATATATCTCAAAATGATGTAGAAGGGCAAGGCAATTCCAGCAACCCTCAACAGCAACAGCTAATTTTTACGAACAAATATATGTCAACAATCAGATGAACCAAAGGCAAGCTATGATTTGCATATAACAAGTAGAGAGAGCCTTACCGTGAAAAGAGGAACTGAGTACTGATAAGCTCCACTCTTAATCAAAGGAAGGGAATGGCGAAGAACCAGAATAACCATGAACTGGAAACAGAAGAAGAACTGCATTCATAGCTTACCATGCCTAAAGCGAGAGTTGAAATTTCACAGAAGCAAAGATAAGCAACTCACAGTGGCAGCCGCAATGCGACAATACAGAGTACTTGTAGCATTCGAAGCTGCATAGTCGTAATAGTTGGGTCTCACGATAGCTCGATCAGTTGGAGTCATCGTTATGTATTGATGACTGTCGATATCTCGCCTTGAAATCTCCCAATTTCCCCTAAGCATGAATCAAATGACCATTGCGGGCACTGGAAATGCGCCTGACGGAAAAGAGGAGAGAAGGAAGTACCTAAAGCTCATAGGAGTGGTGCCATAAAGGAACAACTTAGGAGGGGCAGTGTATCCCGGCTTAAAGTGCTGAAATGAGATGTGCCATAAGTAATGAGAGATAGTGTGTCAGTATGCTCAGCATTTAAACTTGGAACAAGATGCAAAAACTTGAAATCCGGCAACTTTTAATCAGAAAGTAATTAACAGATACCTGTAGGCAGATCTCGCATGTGGTGTCGCCCTTTTCGTTGCACCATTTCTGAACACACTTACGGTGAGCAAACTGCAGGAGAAAGTAGAAGATCCAATGAGAAGAAAGATTAGATCAAAATTAAGGAAAAAAAAATGAAGAAGCACCAGAGAGAAAAGCATTCCTTGACCTGTAAGCTCCCGCTGCAGGAACAGGGGATCTCCATGTTGGAATCCTCATCCTCATCCTGGCAGATTCGGCATTCAACCAACTTACCAGAGAACGTACCTTTGTCCCCAGCAAATTTCTTTTGGGGAGAAAAGTCGGTTTCTTTGTCAACGATTGACATTGTGGTAATGGTTGTTTTTGACCTTTGATTTATACTTTCAATGGCAGCTTCAAGGGTTGACTCCGTGAGCAAGCGGTCCACCAGCAGTACAAAATGGTCCCCCATGACTTCAGTCAAACAGCATGGAAAACCAAATTATAAACAAGTCCACATCCATGAAATATATGCTAGCAAATCAATTTCCTATCAATTAGAGGTTTGGTCAAACGTTTTTGAAGAAAGGAGAACTCGAAGAGAAAGGCGATCATATTTTGAAGCAAACGTACAAGCATGAACAGTAAACATTATATAAGCTTCGAAAGACGGGGCAAAAAACAAATATGGAAGACAATCAAATTGATCATCTTTGTGACGACAAGAGGAAGGTGATGCAATCACACTTTATCAAGAAACAAAACAACTTTCCCAGTGAACAAAAGTAACGGAGAAATTGGTAGAGGTTTTACTTTATCTGAATTTAAGAGCTCAAGCACCTGAGACTTTCTTGGAAGCTTCAACAACCCTAACTAACATTCCAGCCATGGAGAAATCAAGAAAAAAACTGAAGAAAATTTTCAGAAAGGAGGCGCCTTTCCTTTAAAAACAAGCAAATAGAGATCATTCAATAAGAATCGCAGTCTCTGCTGAGCGAACCAGAAGAACGACAGATATATCCATGGCTGGAGAGCACGAAAGTGAAGCACCAATAGAAAAGATGGCAGCTTTTGTCAAAGGTCTTACCTTTCGCCTGGGCACAACAGCGCAACCAGAGAGACGAAGATGATGAAGAGAAAGTGAGGATCCCGAACTAATCTCGATTGGAGAAGAGGAGGGAGGCAAATGGGCAACCACAGCAAGTGAAAACTCCTCGCAAAGAAATTAACGAGGCAGCTGCATATCGGTTAACCCACTCGTGGACTAGATCACAATAATTTGTGGAGATTACCAGCGCAGCAACCATTTGTCATCTCACCTTTCTTCACACCAATAAACAAACATCACGCTAGCTTGATGATCACTGCACATCTCGCCTGTGCAGTCACTTTCCAAACCCCCAAAATTCAAACCACCCAAGAGATATGGCCATGGAGGATGACCCAACAACAGTGAGGGCTGGAAATTGAGTACGGCTGAGGCAAGGCTTCCCCCCAATCAACCGGTGGCTCTTGGCAACTCTTTGTAAGATTATGAAATCCCTAATTCAACAAGTGGGTAAGGTGAGAAGGGCTTTGATGGCGTTGTTCAACCGAGATGTATAGATGATTGTGTCATGATATCATGTCAGGAATTGTGGTTCACCAAACATCCACCTCAATCCGTTGTTCATATTTATCTAGATAATTAGCAAATCTTAAGAGTCACCAGGAAGGTTTAGAGGATTTATCAAGGTCAAGTTTTGATACTTGTCTGTATGTCATTGTCTAATAAAGATATGGTTAGAAGCAAAAAACACAAGGCTAGGCTAGTTTGGGTTATCCAACATCATCAACCAACAATAATTAGGGTGGTGGACTAGTACCCATAGTTATGGAACTAGTATAAAGGATAATATATCAAATCTAACTAAGATCTAAGATCTAACATCTAAGATCTACGATCTAAGTGGTAGTTGTGAAACTTAAACTAATTATTATCATATCATAAGAATTGCAATCACTTATACAACCAAAAGAACGACAAGATATCATATAAATTGTCTTATAAGTCATCCGAAAGGTTCTAAACAAATACTATGTAAATGAAAAGCTTAGCATGTTCAATAAGTAAGAGGCATGATATTAAAACTAAACCAAGTAATCTTAAACAGGGAGGTAAAGAAGCAGAAGCCTCTTATATAATAATAGAATAGTTAAATAAATAAATAAATAAATAATTATGCAGTGTCCGTGCTGATCCAGCCCAGGCCTGTGTAAAGCAGTTCGGGCCGAGCCTGCTAGATTGAGCCAGCTGAGCCTGAATCAGGATTGGTGTTGTAGTTATTTGAGGTGGGGACCATTGGATCAGGCCAGAGTAAATTGGGCTTCGGCTGGAGCCCAAGTCTAGATTAGGCCGTCTTTGTTGCCTAGTATTAATAATAATTTTCGGTAATAGGCTATAATTAAATTAATACAAAAAATACATGTATACTTTTTTTAAGTTGTGACTTATTGTAAAATTTTAAATTAGAAATTAGATACTAATTATATACATAATTAGATTTAGACTTAAATGGATAAGACTTAAGCAAAAAGTAGAACAAAAAATGATTGTATAATATTTTGTATCAGCCAAGTTAAAATGTTGGATTCAAATAGGTTGATTTGATAAAGATGAAAGAAAATTAATGAAATGATAAAGGAACACAATATTTTTCAATAGTACGGCTATTCTTAAACCGGACCGAACCGGCTTGGCTACGGAGAGAGAGAGAGAGAGAGGGGTCGCGCGCTGTGCTGGTGGTCTGCGCCCAGAATCTAACCCTAGATTCGTTCCCGGAAACAAACAAAAGACAAAGTGGACGACACGATCTCCGCTAGATCGACAGTTCTGCTCTGCCGATAAATATCGGGCCGCGCAATCCTCGTCGTTCAACTCCACGGTAAAAAAGAAAAAAAAAAAGTAATCAAAGTAGTCCATGCCACAGTGCCTGCTTTTATTGCCTACTCTCTCTCTCTCCTCCTCCTCTTTCAGAGTGCTGTCTCCGTCGGCAGTCTCTACTTTCAATTTCTCTTTCTGCAGCTCGCACTCATGACACGCTCCTCCGTCTGCCCCCAACTTCCGGCCCAATTCCCAAAATGCTGTACGCTCTGCTACTGTATAACATTTTCCAGTGTATTTTATCCACTGATCTCTATGCGTACTGAGTATAATAGCGATGCAATCAAAGCAAAGGCGTGGCTTTTGGCTTTCTGAAAGAATTTCCACTCGTATTTCACAGAAAAGAAAACGATTTGATGGTGTAGAATAAATACTACCTTCACCAATAATTAAGCCAGACTCGACCTACACATCTCGATCCATTTGTAGCCCGTTGTGTCTTATCGTTCACTTTGTTTGTTTATGTGGTAAATGGATGGAAGAACAAATAATAAAGGACAGGAGAAAGCGTGCCAGCACGGCATGTGAAGGGGTCAGACGCATCTATGAATCAGTCCGCATCCCGAGGCCTTTCAAGATTTGAGCCTGCTACCATTCATTATTAAACAGCGGGGGCAACAGTTTATTCAAGGAGAAAGGAACGGAGGGGAGCTGGAAAGAGTCCCTAATCTTCTCCCCCAGCTCTTATTTTAAATCTCCTCCGGTCCTTGCCTTCATCTTTTGCTTATAAATTTGTTCACTCTGGTGTTATCTTGGTGCTTGATTCAGTATTTTAGCTTTCTCTTTTCTTTTTGTTTCGGATTGGAGTGCTTGTAATTTCGGGTTGGAGGTGGAGCTCCTTGATGTCCAAAAGAGGGTTATGGGTGGGTGGATTGAGCTGCTGGTTTATGGATTCCGCTGTCCTATTCCATGTTTTGCTTTGCTTCAGATCGATTTGAAGGTGGACTCAATGTTTTGGGATAGGCTTGCGGTTTGCATAACTCAGGAGCTGCATCTGCTCACCCTGACCTTTATTTGGATTGAAGGGAGCTCTACTTCCCTCCTCGCTTTCTCCTGTTAGCCTCATCGATCTATGTGATACGGTTTTCGTTTTGTTTCTTGATCTTCTGTTCTTAGTTAGGTTTTCTGGTTTGGCTAGCTTACACTGTTTCCTTTCATGTCATGAGGCTTTGCATCATATAAGGGCATGCTCAATCTCCTCGACTTGTATGCTTCCTCTCTGGCGTTTTTCTAGTGCAACTTCGTCTCTTTTGTTATTCTGAATTTACTCTTTACTGTTGTTCTTGATCTTGAGATGGATCATAACTTAAAAGAGTTGTATGAACTACTAGTGCAATCTGTAATCTTCAGATCAGAATGATATCCAGAAAGCATATATGCTGCTGCTCTTTTTTTACTTTTTCAAGGTTCGATTGCCTGATTTGCAGCTTAACTTGCTGCAAAAATATACTCAGAATATCTTTTTAAAGAAACCCTAGCTGCGAACCACTTCCCTTCTTTCTACAACTACCATATTATTAATCAAAGCAGCTTTAGATGATCGAGCGCCTCGAATGCTTTAGTTGGTGGCTGGATTCTTATCTGCTAATATTCCATTCCCATTAATCTTTTGCTGCTTTTTTTTTCTTCAGCAAAGCTGAATATCCACCTTAAATCTCGGGAGGAAGACTTGCAGGTGTCTACTTGGAAATTCACACAATGAGCTTCGGGGACGCGGTGCCATCGGTTTCCGTATGAAGTGAGAACTATAAGATATTTTGTTAGGCTATAGGGCTTTTAGGGTTTGTGTGTTCTTGATGCAGCTTGAATGTTTTCTTGTGCAACTTGTACTCAGAT
Organism: Costus lasius; assembly: GCA_027563935.2. NCBI lineage: Eukaryota > Viridiplantae > Streptophyta > Magnoliopsida > Zingiberales > Costaceae > Costus > Costus lasius. Next base: position 25,882,251 of record CM050447.1, on the reverse strand, counting down.
TTTAGCACTTGTATAGCCGAGCACAATAAATTTGAAATGGACACTTCGAGGCGGAGGTTTATTTTTTATTTAACCACATTGTGTATTTATTTTTGTAAGAGAAGTCCTTGCATGCTTCAATTTAAACTAATGGAGGCATATTAAGGATTTCTAAGATTTATGATGTAAATCGATTCAATTTTATTTTTCAAAAATGCCAAATAAATTGTGTATTTATATATTACAAAAAAAAATGTGGGCAGTTTGGTATGGTTTATGACCATGTAGCATAATCATTTTCTACAATTCACAAATGAATTTAAATTTTAAATATGCACATATTCTGAAGTCAACCTCTAAATTTACTAGTGCAAATCTATTATATGTTGATTTTTGAATTATTGTGAATTGACCGAAATTTCGCTTTGTAAAAGATAGATTGGAAATTATTAGTTTATATAGTGGGGTAATATCATCTCGTGTGCTATTTTTAATACAATATTATATGGTTGTGGTAATTTCTCACCCATAATACGAATGAAGAACGCCAAAAATCATCATGTTATATAAAAGATTTAAGCATATGGCTCCTAAACAACCAAGACCAACATTGCACCAGTAAATTTAGAGTGAGACTCTAAAGTATATGTTTAAAATTTAGAATCGCTTTTTGAAATCTAGAGAAATGGTTTAGGTATCATATCTCAAACAATATGAAATGAGTCTTACATCTTTATTAAATTTGATCCAATATTTTATCAAAGAGATGAAATTTCTTTTTTTTTTCTTCTGGAAACTCATAAGTTTATATACGTAGTAAGTTTATGGTTAGTAAATAAGTTGTACAGGATAATTTACATAAATAGTTTAGTCATCATGATTGTGAGCTAGTAACCCGTCATGAAATTAGATGATTTTTTTTATGATAATTGTCATGACAATAAAAAACTTTTCATTACGCAATTTTAAATTGGACTCGAAGAATAATAAGAAAAATCAAAACTCTAATGGTTTATTATTATCTATCCCGTTTGAATTCGTGACATAGCAGATGAGTAAAAAAATAATTGTAGTTCACAATTTCACATTGAGTGATGAATCCTCTATACATTTGCACTTATGCCAAGTATATACCCAATGAGTACCCTTTCCTAGAATTAAGAACATTATCTATATTTATATGCTAGAATAAGACTATTATACCATATAACTAATTTATATAATCATCATTAGGAGAATTTTTATTTAATAAAAATAAATTTAAAAAAAACACTAACTTAATTTAGTAAATTTAATATGATAATAAGCATCCACACATTCATAATGGCATCACTCTTGAAATGAAGTATCCTTTCAATTAAGTATACAATACTAATTTGTTTGATTCATTAATGTTCATTCACAATAAATTTATGACTACAAAGTTTTTAAAGTCTTTTCCTTATAAATTCATGACTAATTAGTTTGATTCCTTATTGTGGCCTCTTTTTTCGGAAGTTCCTTAGAGAAGATTATATAGAAAATTATACAGACACAAATGTGCACATTCTTTGAACTCAGAACTTGTGCCTGCACAACGGGGTCGGTGAACAGTGTTCAAGCGCATGGGCATGACTAAATTAAGTTTAACATATCCACGTATGAATCCTTGTAAAATTATACAATTTTTGGATCCAAATAAATTTACTTTTTTCAAAAAAAGAATCATGAATGTGGTGTGCAGCACTTGCACGAAAGCATAATATTTGGTGCAGCAAGCTTTTCGCACGACAGTAGAAAAAGTAACTGAGATTAACTACATTTTTTTATTATAGATAAATACAGAATATAGACACCAGCGAAATCAGTCATCATATGAGCAGTGCGGAGCAGCAGTGCAACCAGCGTCAAATGGATCTTCAGAGCCACAGCAATGCCAATATTGGAACACTTTGCCAGAGTCGGGAGTGTCCATGGTGCCTCCTGTGTGTACACTTTCAAACTTTCTCTTTGTTTCTCCTAACATTTGAGAATAACTTTAGTGACGAGCTGAGTTCATAGTAAGAAAGAGGAAGCCACACTCAGTATCCGAAAAAAAAATGTGTTAAATGCATGTTAAGTAATTCAAGATGGGTAAAATGGAGAAAAGGAATAATTCATATGTTATGTCATCATACATCGCAGAAACGGTCCTCTTTTCTTTGTTGCCACATCTTAATCTTAATTTAATTGTACCACCTGAAGGAGGTTAATTGAGAGCTAAAGTTATTAAGTACATTTTCCTTAAAAAAGGCCTTGGTCCAAATGCAGCAAGAGCAGCATCCAGCACAACCACTTTCTTAGCTGATCCTCCAAGATATGCTGCGTGTCAGAATGCAGGGCAGGGAATGAATTTGTAAGTTGTCCGCACTCAATGAATTACTTGGCATCTCGCCAGTTTGCTAAAGAAAGACACAAAGGCAGCATGAAAGCACGGACGATAGATTTGACTACACTTTTTGGACTCAATTCACGGTTAGACAACCATTCAGTTTGACGATAACCCGGGTTTGGAAATAGGACAAGGGAGGAACTAACAGGCTCAATGAACAAGAATTATCTAGAGTTGTAAACTGAATAACAAGGATCCAAATACTTATATAAATGCTACAGAATTGGGGAGACAAAATACAAAAGCCAACTTAATTGCAAACGTAAAAAAGCGGAAATCCAAATACTTATATAAATGCTACAGAATTGGGGAGACAAAATACAAAAGCAACTGAAACTTTTTGGTAAATAATGCTGAGGTGCATTCAATACGTGTGCTACAACGAAAGTCTTAGACTAAATATGAATCCATCCATTATAGCATCCCAACAAATAATTACTCTATGAGGGTCATGAGATGGATTATGCTAACGTATCTGTTTAGGGAGAAGATAATGTCTGTCATTTTCTATAAAATGTAATAATGGCAATATAAATGAACACGTATTCTTGATATCCATATGAATTATTGTTGAAAAATGAACAAAATAGGAATCAAGTTTGTCCAGAGTCCAGACACTAGGTGTTAAGGCAAGCATTCAACAAATGGCCGAGTAAAATATTAGAGTAATAAGTACACTAATAAGCCTCTAGCATTTACTGTTTGTTAGTTAGGGAAATTTTCTCTAGCGGGGAGCTTCATTCTAACAAACCTCAAATTTTTCATGTGTATCTGAAAACCAAATGACCAAATTTTAATAGATTGGCAGCACATCCAAAGTGTCATCAGAAATTATCTTCAGTAATGAAACATGCATAAATTAGCTGCCTCTAGTCCAAACTAACAAAAATAAAGAAAAAAAAAGGAAAAAGAAAAGGTTATGATGATGGGAATTAATTCAAACAACCACGAGTTCTAAATTAGGAAGAATTTCTAAAGAAAATTCAAGCTTCTTAAAAATTTAAGCTGTGCCAACACAATAAAAATAACGACTAACGTATTTATAACTACCAGCTATCCTTCTAAATAAGGATTAAGTACGACCTAGCTTTACAGGCTGCGGTAAGATTACAACTTATGAGGGTAAGTATGCTGATGAAAATAAAGACTTTCTAAGAGAGAACTAACCATTATAAGAGAAAGTTCATTGACTATCTAGTATGGCGAGTGATAGTTCCAACATGCAAAACCCAGTCAAAGTATCAACTTCAATTGCCTTTCTTGACTTAGATGAAGGCCACCTCTTGTGGATCTCAGCTTTTAGAAACATAGGTGCAATCAAAGTGATTGGCAAAGAGACTTATAGTTAGAGGGGAGGTTTGAGCAACTATAAGGTGACAACAACAATATCTACTCACCTATGCCCCTGACTCTAGTCCACACTTAGTACGTAGTTACTCTCGTCAAACCTCAATTTTGTTTCTAGGAAGCTAACATGTGACCCTTATGAATAGAAAGAATGGCCGCTATAGTGGACATGCCCACTCTCTCACGAATGGTGGATGCTAGTATAATGCTTCAGAAAGGGACAAATCTTATACAAATGCACTAATCTAAGCCCCCTTCTATCCTCAACTCACCCCAAATCAATCAGATAGGACAACTGTTATACTTAAATTGATTTTCTTTTGACCTTCTCAAAAGCTAAAATATTAAGGAATTATCTTCTAATGATGTTGAACGCCCTTTCCTACTTTGGAAGAAAAGATAATTCATTGACTTGGCTTGTATGATTAGAAAATAGGATCACAACATCCTACAACTTCGACAAAAATAATATTTTATAGAAATGTTATATAGTAACTTAAAAGTATAAACATCAAAGCTATCATATTGCTAAAATCACTCTCTAAACTTGTCCACATATATTCATAAAAATTAGTATACCAATATTTGCACAAACATACAGTTGGTTTAACATTGTGATTTATGATATATAGTTAAAATGTTTGTATCATAGTCTCAACTATGATCCTAGGGCATTATGTAATTACTATACTCCAAGAGGCATTACTTCAGCAATTGGGAAAAGCTATTAGTATAGGTTAAGATAAACAATGTTGGTGCAAACACTGAGTGCTATAATTTATGTCATTCGAGCTAGTGAAGTAGATGTAAATAGTGTATATGAGATTCACGAGTAGGGAAGGAGATGAGCAAGTAGGTGTGGATTGATGATAGTAAAGAGAGATGAATGCAACTTGCTTTATCAAATAGCACTTGTTTAGTAAGTCCGAGTAGGTGACATTGTAGATTGTACTAGCCACAATCAAACAATAAGAACTAATAAGACATAGGGGATGATTGAGAGATAAAAGAGTGGGAGAATAGGTTGCAATTGAACAATATTTGTTTTGACAAGTCCAACAAATGAGCGTGAGTGTATCGTGTAACAACTCCAGGCAAGCAAATGTTGATGGTGAGACAACGGGAACATAAAAGGTCATGCTAATGAGACATTGTGAACACAAAATATTTGACTCAATTTTTATTACATTTTTGTCAACTACATAAACTTGACATAGTGAACACAAAGCTTAACTTGTTTGAGTCAAGGATTTAGCCAAGTTAACTCCCAATTTAAAACAACCATATCCCAAGAATAATCTAGACATTGACCCAACTTGGTTGGTTGTAATTATTAAGACCACTAGATCAAGAGTCCACACATAATTCTAATAGCAACATGCTTTGATAGAAATCATCTATCCATGTAAAATACTAACTATATATGCACACAATTGGGACATGTTGGACAACATATTGATGGTGGTGGTAGATCGACCTCCAAATCCTTAATCAAAGACAAGCCTTGCCCCCTCATATAAGATAAAAATTATGTTTTCCCCTCCTCATCTAAGATACTTATCCCATTAATGTTCATAAACTATATTGTACCAAGATCTAAGAGATCGTGCTCTACCGATGATGCAGGGCCACTAACTATTACTTTCAAGACATCATTTATCTAAACCATGGATTGAGGAACCGACCGATTGTACCGGTCCGGCAAAAGACTAGCACCAGAGCACACGGCGAGCGGCGGAAGCGGAGGAAGCTTCGAACATTCGGCGGAAGTGGCATCCGGTACAACCACCGGAATCGGCCAGTATAAACCGATCTGACAATTCACCGGACTGAGCCGCCAGACCGAAACTTTAAACCCTAATCTAAACTTGATTATTTCATATCCTAGAATGGTTTTTACAATGCAACATTGACCCTAAATCAACCACAATTGAAGTTAGTTTTTCAAGCAATCTACCCCTTCTCCCTCCAAGAGGGCTACATTTTCCTAATTTTGGCCAATAGGTCATATCAATTCAAGCATGACACAAACCCACCCAAATATTAACAATTGTTCATTGTATCTTATCTTAAGTAAATTAACCAAAGAACACTTTTACATTGTTTGCTGCAAATGAAGCATAAGATGGGAGGACACTTTCAATGTAAGAAGAATATATATGAGAAAGAAAATGCATGTGAATCATATGTATTGACAGGATCAAAAAATAAAAGTGCAAGACAAAGAAATACTACAAACAAACTACATGTTACGAACCACAAAACATAGGGGAATTCCATATGTTAAAGATTTCACTTTCTCAAATAACTCTAATGATAATTTAGTCATTGTATATTATGATTAACTCAAGTTGACCTTACAGATTTAACGTGTAGGGGCAGTTTCATGGGCATTAAGAATTGAATGATATATATAACCTACCTTAGTTCTTGTCGCAATAAATTTGCTACTTAAATTTTTGAAGGACAAATATGTGAAAACCCCTAAGAAGAAACAAGGTCACTAAATTTGGCCTCACCCCTAAACCCCATCCCTAGCCCTTTTATGCTGCATGTGTCCGATCAATCAAACATCCCAGTTACCCTCCCATGCAAAGTGCCCCTAAGCTTTACCACCTAGACCACATAGAGGTTCCAGCAATGGAAGTTGCCCACATCTTGTTAGGCCAACCTTGGCTCTATGATCTCAACATGACCGACTTTATGCTTGATAATCTCTATGTTTTTTAGTAGGGTGGAAACAAAATTGGGTTAAATTCCTCTCACAAAAGAATTAGAGCGTGGTAGCAAGGTTGTCAGGATCGAGATCCTACCTAAGAACGATAAAGGCTTTATATGATCAGATCGTAAGATCCTACTAAATCACTTAAAATATATAATTTTTTAAAATATATTTATCTAATTAGACTTAAGAGTATAAAAAATATTTTAATAAGTAATAAATAATAAATATATATATATATATCTAGTATTATATATATATATATATATATATATACTATTATTCATATGTATTAATTGTATAGTATAAAACAATGAAATTGAATATTTGTGAGGTGATGATGATGGAGACAAGTTAATAGAAGATGAATATAATAAAAGTGTACAATAAAACTAAAAACAACAAAGACATGCAGTGAAATAAAGGCAACAAATAAAAGCATGAAAAATGATGAAGATAAAGATATACATTATAATGACAATAAAAATGATAATGACAATACAAATATAGTTGTAGATGATAACAAGCTTAAGTTGATGAATATTGGTCTAAGAAAGAGCAAATAATGACAATTAAGGACGAAAAATTACATAACATCAATTAAAAGCTTTTGACATAATAGATTATTGATTTTTAGTATAACATGAACTTATTTTACCTATTAACTTATGATCGAATAGGATCGATGGGATCGTAAGATCCTACATTAGTTCTGGAACAGTTTGCCTAATTTGGGTTGTAAGATCGGAAGATCCTAAGATCCAAAATGCATTTTTGACAACCTTGCGTGGTAGTGTCTAGAGACTAGAGGTGTGGCTAAAGCTAATTTCCCAAGTAGCCAACCATTAGATATCCTTGGGTGGATCTTTCCTTTTGGTTGCTTGTGGGTCCAATATCATATTCACCCTTTAGGTCAAAGAGGTACCACTAGAGACTTATCTTGAATTAGATATAGAATTTATATTTTATTTGATCAATTTACTAATATTACATCCAACGATCTCCCTTATGAGCTACCTCCAAATCAAGACATTCAACAAGCTAATGGCTTGGTCCTTGGGTCATCATTACCAAACCTACACAAGATTAGATGAATCAAGCATGATTCAATTTTTATCAAGGTAGATCAATTTTCAGAGGTACCTCGTCATAAAACTGCTAATACATCCAACACTGCAACCATTTTTTTTTCAAAAAAGTAGTTAGACTACCTGGTGTAGCCTAAACCATTGGTGTAGCCTAAACCATCACTTTAGATACTGATGTGCTGTTTGTGAATTATTTTTGGAAAACCTTGTGGGTTCTTCTGAGTACAAAGCTGAAGTTTTGATCTATTTATCGCCCACAAACCTTGTGGGCATACCTCATATTCGCACTAATATAAAATAAGTCTTGTAACCTAATTTACAAATTAGTAAATAAAAAATCAATATTGTTGTGGCTATTACTGTTTTGTTCCATGTGAAATGGCATTGGTTTCAACGTGAGTGATCATGATCAACCTTGCACCATGAGGGTCAAGTTCTCCTTCAACAGTCCCTCAATAACCTTGCCTCTCCTCATTCACCATCATACTTTCGCTACTTTTATGTTCTACCTTAGCATTAGCAAGGTTTGCTTGTTCTTTTTTTTTTATATAACTTCACAACATTGCATTTATTCCCAAATCAACATAGTCACCATCAACTAATGTAGGCATCCCTCCTTTTCCCATATAATGTCCTACGATTTCTATTTCCATGATGGATTCCAAATCCTTATGAGTGAATCTTAGGTTTTTTCCATACTAATATGCAAGCAAGCCTCAATTAGTGTAGTTTTCAATGTGTGTTTCACTATTATTGTTGCAAGAGATCTATTTACAAATTACCGAATTGAAGGAATAGATTCTCACATGTGATTTTATGCAAATGATTTACTTTTATAACCATCCTGTTCAACCAAACAATTACTTTGTTGTTTGCTCCTAACACATACACCTGCTTTATTTCTAAATTTGATGACAATTAATAAAAGGAATTCCTGTTGACATCTGAGACATCAGTTTATTAGTTTGAAGACCAATTTGTCTTTGGAAGCTGATTGAAAAAGAAAAGAAATCGTGCAGTATATAAAGAAAATGGATTGCGCCCAATTTGTACACAACTAGCTTTCCTCCTCTCATCATCCTCCATCAAATTGATATCAAAGTATAGAAGCCCATGAGGGGTCCACCAACGAGCCTATGAAAGGCTAAGCCATGGGTCGAGAAGACTACAATGAGAGTATCATAGAGCTTTGAGAGCGGGAGAATGTCCCTAGGGGTGGGCATCGGTTTCGGTATATTAGGTTTTTACCGATTTACTGAAAATTTCGGTAAATTCGGTTCGGTAAAATCAGTATCGGTAAATATATTTTGTATAATCGGTAATCGGTATCGGTAAAAAAATTTTGGTTCGGTAAAATACCGATTATACCGATATATATTACTTGGTTGATATAATTTCTATATTAAGTAATAAGGCAAAACGGAATACATGAAACCAATTAAGAATTTAAGAATAACCGAAGACCTGTCACGGCGTCACCCCACATTTTCACTATTCCGATTTCGGAACTCCGAAGTCCGAAGAGGCAAAGACCCGTCACCCGTCACCCCACCCGTATTCCCCGAGACCACGAGCACTAGTCCACTACTCCACTATGTTATTCGTAACTTAAGCCGTAAGGAGTAAGGACTAAGGACCGTAAGTCGTAACCCTAAACCTAAACTCGTAACTCTTTACTCGACTACAAGGCGACTGGCGTCGGCGATTCTAACCGGTGTTTGGCGTCCACGATCATCTATTCTTCATCATCTTAATCTTCGACCTTCCTGGCTTCCTCCAATCCTCTATGGTCTGTGGTCCGCGATCAAGCTCATCACTCTTTCGTAGCACTCAAGCTAAAAGAAAGATTTTATTTAGGATTTTTTGAATGAAGTCTGAGTTACGTAAGATGAGATTTCATCAGTTAGATACTTAGATTATATGTTCTAATGTTTGCAAGGGGAGCTCTTCTAACTTCTAAGTTTATAGAAGCTCTTCTAAGATTATATATTTATATGTTGATATGTTCTAATGTTCTAATGTTAGTTACGTAAGATGAGTGAAGGCTGGTAGCATTTTGCAGGGATATGCTGTGGCCATCTTAATATAGAGGATTAGATTTACTAGAACCTAGAATTTGGTGAAGTCTTTAAATTTCTTTTATGAAATTTATATTTTATACTTAACATTGATCTGCTAACATGTATTCGTGAAGAGGATGATATCTGAATGTTGTAAGTCATGTTACTTCCTCCAAGATGCCCCTTCCCAGTAGGACCCTCATCATCTCATCATCTCATCATCTGGAGACACGGCTTTAAAGGGTATCCTCGATTCAGGATATGGGCAAAGCAACCATCGTCGCACTTCATCGGAATGTTTTTTTATTGAGGAACAACCTGCCTGCCTAAATGATTTGCTTAATGAACCAGAGACTCCTGTGAAGTGGGGATCTCACCGTCGATCATCAAGTGATTCTTTTGCATTTCTGAGTATGGCTAACCTCTCTTCTAGCATCACTAATCTGCATTTGGAGGAAGGCAACCAGAGAAGTGTTACTTCTTTGTCTCCTTGGGGATTCAATGAACATGGTAATATGGTATCCTCAGAGACATAAATCTGTATAGGTTCGGTATAGGTTCAGAGACATAAATATGTAATATGGTATCCAATATCATGAGTAAAAAAAAATTATTTTTAATATTCGGTAATTTACTGAATTTACCGAAAACCAATCGGCAAATGCGGTTCGGTAAATTATTTAATCGGTTCGGTATCGATTTTTAAAAAATCGGTAAATTTGGTTTTGGTAAAAACCGATTGCCCACCCCTAAATGTCCCCAAGGTGAATCATGCTAAGTGTCCGAGGGAAATAGATAATTTTCTTCTCTAATAATCTCACATTGGTAATAGTAAAAATGATCCAAGGGTTTATGTGGTGACAGACAAAACCACCTAAGTGACTAGTCATTTTGGATTAATGAAACTTTCTCTTTGAGAGAGAACTCCAGAACTTAATCAACAGTTTCTGGAATGACGAAATCTAAATCTATCTTCTATACATTATCTTTAACATCCCAGAACAGGTTTACTTGTATGAATAATAGGTAAGCGATGGAACATTTCAATTGTCAAGTATGGATATCAAATCGGATCTTCAACCTACCACATTATTGCTGTTGTTCATATCAGAAGCATAAAACATCAAACCTAAAAGAGGCCTTCCGCAACTAAAACATCAAATAAACATCCATAAAAAGAGAATAAATCTTTATGGCAGAAGGGAAATTTGAGAATGAGGAAACTGACCACCGAAATGAGCAGTGTGGAAGCGGCAGGCCGACGGATGATTGAGGGAAGGGTCGAACTGTCGCTTGCAGTTCTTGCACGTCCTGAGGGCGCGCTTCTCCGCAGCGGCGCCGCCTTCGCACCGAACGACTGAGCCGCGCTGCCTGCGGTCTTGCGACCAGGGACAGGTCGCCGCCAGGCCGACGAGCTGGACCCGGTTACAACGGAGCCCAAAAACGCAAGTGGGACCTGTCCGCGGTAGAGCGTGAGGGAGCCATGGCACCGCCGGTGATGCCCTCATAATTTCCATCCCACCCGTCGCCCCTTTTCCCTCCCAAGTCGCTGCAGCGAACCAATGGATCAAAGATTTGGAGATACACCATCTGTACCCATTTTATCATTCTTCTGTTAACTATAATTGTCATGTGGCGAACCTTAATTTATTATTAATAGAACAAATTAAGGTATGTGAGTTAACAATAATTATCATTAACATACTATAATTTATGATAAATTAAGATACAAATCTTTATTTGACAGACCTTAATTTATTATTGACAGATTTTAAATTAAAATTATCAACAATAATTATAATTAACGAAAGATTAATTCAACATATATATAAATCTCAAGATTCGTGGTGATTTTAAAATTCATTAAATACATGTTAAAGTACCCAAGCTAAAACTTTTGATACCCAGCTTTAGCCTTTTTTATTTTCTATAAAACGCGACTAATTCAAAAATAATATGTTTATATAATAAATAAAAATTTGGTAGAGCAATATATAAATTTTCTCATTAATATAATATGTATTCATTAATTTAATCAACGATCACATTATAATTACTTAATTGAATTATAAAAAGTATTTGTTAATATTTTATTTTATTAATATTATTTATTTAGAAAATTAATTAATGTGTAGTAATGATAAAATCAATAATGAAGAACTCATTCGTTGCTCATCTTCGATGTGTCCTCTCGACGAATCAAAGAATCTCTATATTAGTTTTCTCCTCTTGAAATTAATAACTTTTTGCTTAAAAAACAATATTTTTTAGTAACATTTTTTTCCCATAATACAGTAATAACTTGTTGAAGACCATGTACATTTTAGTATCAATTGGGCAAATGTTGTAAGGCTTACATTAGCCCAAGTGGAGTTCACCCCATTTAGTCTATTATTATTATTTTTTCTCATGCACAATTTTTTTTTTCTTCTTTTTCTTATTTTTCTTATGTTAACTCACAGCTCATGTTTTCTTAGGTTTTTGCTTTGATGGTTGTGATGCTACCACCTAATCAAATCATGTGGCTTGGACGCTTTGTGGTTAGGGTGATTTAATATGGTTCTCTCCCTTTTGCTTTGAAGAGAGAGTTGGTGCTGTGGCTGCTATGTGTGGGATGCGAGAGTAGCAAAGTCACTGTTCATTCTAACCTTTGTGAAGAAGCCGAGAGCTGCTCCAAGGTGCTGTCCAAGCTTGCTGCAAAGGAGGAAAAAGCTAGCCCACAATATAAGAAATAACAAGGAAGAAGAGATAAGCTATTATTATCTCATTTTCAACTTGTGTCTTATTTATCATTTTGGAGAACAAGCTGTGTTTTGATATTAGATTGTATCTTAAGCTTAGGGCAATAAGCTTAAGTTGAGAATACATTGTGATACTCTATCCCTTGCTAGTGATTACATTTTGGATTGATTTACCCTGTAGTTTTTCCCTTCATATTTGAGGGTTTTCCATGTAAATATTATCTTAGCGATTGTTAATATTGCTTGTGCTATAATTATCTTTGCAGCAGGTTATTAGTTAGGCTATCATTTATTTGCAATAGAATTATTGTCTCATATATTATGCTCAAAGTAATTCAGCCCAACAAGTGGTATGAGAGGTTGGTTGTATTCTTTCACTCATGGAAGGAGACATAGGATCAATGATGAAATTAACAGCATCAAACTATTCTATTTGGAAGCATATGATGGAAGATCACATATACTATAATAATCTATTTGATCCTGTATTAGGTGACTCGACTAAACCAAAATACATGTTAGAAGATGAGTGGAGAAGATTGGATAGAAAGGCTTTATGCACAATCAGAAAATGGGTTGATCTTAGTATCTTTCATTATGTAGCACAAGAGACAAGTTCATCTGTTGCATGGAAAACATTAGCAGCACTATATGGAAAAAAATTACTATGAACAAAGCATTTGTAATTAGAAAACTCTCAAATCTAAAGTACAAGGATGGAAGGTCTATTGCTGAGCACTTGAGTGACTATCAAGACTTGTTGAATTAACTGACCACTATGGAAATTAACCTTAGTGATGAAGTTACTGCTTTATTTCTTTTAGGATCTTTGCCGGACACTTGGCTTACCCTAGTTGTCACTGTGATTAATTCAGCACCAGATGGCAATGTAACAATGCAAATGGTAAAAGATAGCTTGCTAAATGAAGAAATAAGGAGAGGAAGTATGGAATCAGGATCAAATCATGCTTTTGTTACAGAAAATAGAGGCAAATTCAAGAATATAGGTTAGGATTTTAGAGGCCTAAGTAAATCCAAGAATTAGTCTAAGTCAAGGGAACCAATGAAATACTATCATTGTGGAAAAATTGGTCACATCAAGAAATATTGCAAGATCTTGAAGCAAGAGATAAAAGACAACAAAAACAAAAAAGACTCTATGGAGAGCAATACTACTGTAGTTATATCTGAGGAAGAGACAGTGTTATTAATCTGTGGGCATGGAGATTGTAACCATGTAGAAGACCCATCAGCAGAGTAGATTGTTGATACAGGTGCAACATATCATTGTGTTCTAAAGAGAGAACTATTTACCACTTATAAAGCAGGTGACTATGGGGATACTAAGATGGGAAACCAAAGTGTGTCACAGATTATAGACATTGGTGATATTGTTGTTCAAACCAACACAGGGTGTACATTGACTCTAAGGGATGTGAGACACATTCCTGACTTAAGAATGAACTAGCTTGCAGTTAATGTCCTTGACAAGGAAGGATATGATAGCAGACATAAGGATCGACAATGGAAGCTCCTTCAAGGGTCTGTATTAGTTGCAAAAGGAAAGCTGTATTGCACAATGTACAAGATTTGGCTAAAGTATTCTAGAAGTCACATCAATGCAGTGCAAGATGAAGTATCACAGAATCTATGGCATAACAGGCTAGCACACATGAGTGAGAAGGGGATGCAACTATTGGCAAGATAATCCCTCATTCCTATCCCTTCGGTGGCAAGCAAAGGTATGACAATCAATTCATGTGATTATTGTTTACTTGGTAAGCATAAAAGAGTTTCTTTTTCTATACTGCTAAAAGAAAAGAAACTAGATTAGAATTAATACATTCTGATGTATATGGTCCCATGGAGGTAGAGTCATTAGGTGGCAATAGGTATATTGTTACTTTTATTGATGATGCTTCACGAAAGACTTGGATATTTTGTTTGCAATTCAAAAGCTAGGTACTATAGGTGTTTCAAAAATTTCATACCATGGTGGAGAGTGAAACTCAGTTATTATTGAAGTGTATCCGATCAGATAATGGTGGCGAATATATATCCCGTGAATTTAAGGCATATTGTGCTAAGCATGAGTTAACAGAACCTGGTACACCCTAGCACAATGGTGTAGCTGAAAGGATGAACCACACCCTTGTGGAAAGAGTCACATGTATGCTAAGGATGGCAAAATTGCCTAAAGCATTCTGGGGTGAAGCACTCAAAACAACCTGTTACTTAATTAACATATCTCCCTCTGTTCTATTAGGTTTTAATATGCCTGAAAAAGTATGGACAGGAAAGGAATCCTTATACTCACATTTGAAAGTATTTGGGTGCAAGACTTTCATTCATGTGCCTAAGAAATAGAGGTCAAAACTTGACAGCAAAGTCACTCCTTGCATCTTTATTGGATATGGTGGTGAGGAGTTTGGTTACAGATCATGGGATCCAAAAAAGAAAAAGGTTGTTAGAAGCAGAGATATTATTTTTCATGAGCATGAGACCATAGCTGACTTTGAAAAACTAGAAAAATCATCTTGAGTTCCTATTGTCTATGATGAATTGGAATAAACAACCAACTTACCAAAGAGAGTTATAGATGATGAAATTACACAAGAGATGGAACATGATACAGTTGAGCCAACAACAAACAGGTGACGAGTCAGACATTGCTCATGATAGTGCATAGGGATGGCAATATGGGTTTTGCTTAACGGGTACCCGTCATACCCGAATCCGTTTACAGCTAATCGGGTAGTTGATTATCGGGTTCGGTTCGGATATGGGTAATATATATATACTACCCGACCCGGGTTCAGGTAGGGTTCGGATAGTATACATCAGATACCTACTACCCGAATCCGGTTATATATATATATATATATATATATATATATATATATATATATATACTTATAAATAAAAATATAATTATTATTTAGTAATTCTATAACTCTCACTAACCCTAAATTATTTAACTTACCTTGGAGATGAGAAAACCTTAAATCATTACCGCATCACCCCTTCGCTGCCGCATCGCACCTTCGCTGCTGCTTCATGCCTTCGCCACCGCTTCGCCGTCACCAGTTTGTCGCTAGTTCGGACATCCCGCATGTTCTCAACCAATTTGTCGCTAGTTCTGACATTGCTGCCTCGATTGTGCGTGAGCTCCTTGGGAGTTCCTAGGGCGGTAACGCCCCTTATTCCTACTGCTTGCAGGTTCCCCATTAGAGCTGGATCTTGGTTTCTAATCCTTGCCTGGATCCTTATTTGAAAGCATGAAGACCTGGCGCAACCCTCAAGTTCCTCTTGAGTAGGATGGCGTGCGTAAGGTCCTTGATATTCCCTTGTTCGTGGCTGATTGCATGAGCTTGCATTGCTAATTAAGCACTTTTAGAGCTTGGAGGTTCTGTAGATCTCTTTGGCGTGGTTATTCAGCCCACTTACTAGGCTAGGTAAATCCTTCAGCTCCTCCTTGTTGTGTGTTTGAAGATGCATGCCGAGTTATAGTTTTGATCTCCTAGTTTTCGTGTTGCCATGAGCTGCTCAACTGCATCTTGGTTTTCTATTGGTTTCTCTTCTTGGGTTTCTGTCGGACCTGCTATTGGATTTCTTTATTATATACAACTGTTAGATACTAGCTCTTATTTTCATTTTCTTATGTTGATTCATTTATCATGTATTGATTCAATATCATGTTGAGCATATAAATTTTATCTGTTACAGTATGCAATGAAGTCGTTTCCCATTTAATCTTCATTTGTGCTTCTCTAAAGGATGGTTCTTAGTTCTATTTTGTCATCAGCTAATAATATAGTTATATATTTTTCATGGTTGTTTAATTCTTTTATAGGAGAATAGGTTATTATAAAATGTCATTAGATGATAATATCAAGAATGTGGATGATAACAGCATATAATAATTTCACCTCCAGTAATCATAGAGGCAATTACAGGACAAACACCTATGTCTACAATTAGCCAATCAACTACACCAGAATCTCCAGCACCAGCTGCTCCATCTCCAAGTCCATCCAATGATATTGTTTCAAGTCAAAATGTGTCATCTTCAAGTAAACCTCCCTTAGGCGATTCAACTCGCACATGCTGAAAATTAACTTCATATGTTTGGGATGATTTCGAAAAGAAAATTATCGATGGTTTAGATGTTGCAATTTACAATTATTGTAAATCTTCTCTAAAGGCTAGTTGCAAAAATAGAACAATGGCCTTGAAAAATCATATGAATACATGTTCAAGTAAAAAATAATTCTAAGATTGATGTATGCTTGGATAATCAAAAACTACTTAGTTTTGAAAGAAAAAATGATGGAAAATTTTGATTTGGAAATTTTACATTTGATCAGGATGTTTCAAGGCATGAATTGGCATCTGCTATTGTTTTACATGAATACCCTCTTTCTATAGTTGATCATGTTGGCTTTAGAAAATTTGTTGTTAGCCTTCAACCACTTTTCAAAATGGTCTCTCGAAACACAATCAAAGATGATATTTTCAAGATCTATAATTTAGAGAAATTGAAGTTATTAAATGTGTTTGAGAAATTAAAAAGCCGAATAGCTATTACAATAGATATGTGAACTTCAAATCAGAGAAAAGGTTATATGTCCATCACTGCCCATTTTCTTGATGACTCTTGGACTTTGCAAAGTCATATTTTGAGGTAATTTTTTTATTTATATAATATGTGTATTCAATTATTTTATGAGTTTATGAACTAATATTGATCTTAATGTCTACATATGTAGGTTTGTTTATGTCCCAGCACCTCACACAATGCATCTTCTTGCACAAGAATTGATAAATGGATTAACTCAGTGGAATATAGAAACCAAGATTTCAACCATCACTGTTGATAATTGCAGTTCTAATGATGGTATGGTTTCTATTATCAAAGACAAGCTATTTTCTGAACTTTTGCTTGATGGGAAATTTCTTCATATGCGATGTTGTGCTTACATTTTAAATCTTGTGGTAAAAGATGGATTAACTATAATTGAAGATGCAATTGAAAGAATTCGTGATACTGTTGTATTTTGGTCAGCAAGTCCATCTAGAGTAGAAAAATTTGAAGATGTGGTTCGTCAAGCAAAAGTTGTTTGTTGAAAAAAATTGAGTCTTGATTGTCGAACCAGATGAAATTCAACTTACTTGATGCTTGAGACTGCGATAGGCTATAAAGACCTTTTCCCTAGGTTGAAACTTAGAGATAAATATCATACTTGCTTACCTAGTGAAAAGGATTAGGAGATAGCTGCAAGCATACGAATATTTTTAAAGCCATTGCATTATTTTCTAGAACTACATATTCTACTGCGAATTTATATTTTGTCCAAGTGTGTCGACTTCGAAATGCAATAGTAAGTTGGATGTCTTCTGATGATATCTTAATTAGTGCAATGGCAAAGAAAATGTTTGAGAAATCTGAGAAATATTGGAAAGTTATCAATATAGTATTATCTGTGGCTATTGTCTTGGATCCACGATACAAGTTGAAGGTGGTGGAATTTTATTTTCCTCAAATTTATGGTGAGGATACAACTTATGAGATTGATCGACTTAAGCAAACTTGTTATGATTTGCTTAATGAGTATCAATCTAAATCTTCTGCAATAAATTGTCATTCTTCTAATAATTCACCAATACCATCTACTCCAGTTGGCAATAGTTCAGATGATATTTCACAATTAGTTGCATTTCTAAATTCTTCTTCCACTAGTGTGCTTGTGAAATATGAATTAGATTATTATTTAGATGAGCTAGTATTGCCATGGACTCATGTATTTGACATTCTTAATTGGTGGAAGATAAATGAAATCAAATACCCCACCTTGCAATTGATTGCTAGAGATTTTCTTTCTATTCCTATTTCCATAGTTGCATCTGAGTTAGCATTTAGCACTAGTGGAAGTATAATACCCTCAAAACAAAAGCAAATCTACAATGGTCATTATGCTTTTTGGTAGCAAATATCATATAAGATGATCTTCTTGTTGTAGTGCTTTCTAAATTGTTGATTAACATGGAAGAGTTTTAAGAAGTTAAGTGAAGAATAGGACTTAAGGGAATTCTACTTGTGATGGTAGGAAAATATGAAAATAGAACAAAAGGGCATAAAGGAAAATAAAGGAGACTATGAGGGCATAAAGGAAATCACCTTGCCACCTCATTAACCTTGACTTTGCCTTACGCCTCCACCTCATCTCCTCATGCATGAGGAGATAAAGACGGAAAATTTTGTCATTCCTTCCTTTTGCTTCGTTCCAAGTTTGGGAGAAAAAAAAAGTATACGCAAGGGAAGAGGAAGAAAAGGGGATAATTCAAAGAGAAAGTGAAGTTTGGGCATATAAGGCAAGTTCTTATTCTTCCTTTGTACTTGTTTTCCTTTGACTTCAATTTTATGTGACATGATCTTGCTCTTCATGAATGACTTCAGTTTGGTTCTGATTTCTATGAATTATGGTAAAGTCGGTTTTTGGAAAAGGAATAAATTCTATGTTCCTTGACTATGGATCCATATGTGAAGTCACTCCGACCTTTCTGCATTCAAATTAGCAGAACTTTCGACTCACTGAACCAAACCGCCTGAAATCAGATCCATTGTAAAGAAGACTTAATTATCTTTCTATTGGGTCAGATATTGAGTAGTGTAGATGAGTTTATCGACATTGTTCCCTCAGCCTAATCTGATCCAGTAAATCTGGGTTTATAGTTTGGACCTTTATCTAGTGAGTGAGCTATATGTCCAGATTTTGTGATAGTAGTGCTACCAAATTTTTATTTGTATATCAAGTAGACTGATTAACCTACACCTGGAGCCTTTAATTTCATGAGTTGGATCCGAAATAAAATTATACTGGATTTTTGAACTTAACCCTATAAATCTGGAAATATCATTGTCCTGATTCTGACCTCTTGCTACTTCAAAGCTCATAACTTCATGTATTGAGCTCCATTTCAAGTCAAATTTATTTTCTTGAAAACTAGACTCGAAAACCTTTGTTTTGACACAAATATCATACCAAATGGTATCTTAGGAAGAATGTAATGTTCATGGTAAACAAGCTCCAACTTTTTGATTTTGGGTTACATGACCCTTCCTATGTGTATCTTCCATATATGGTCTTCTATGTGGAGCTTATTGATACTTATGTCTCTTCCATTTGGAAATGAGTATATCAGCAACATGTATCTCATGTATGAACTTTAAGGTTCACATCTTTGAGGGATTGATACATATATCAATAAACCCATTTTGGTATGTTTCCATTTGTTAATGTATGAATGCTAGTGGGAATAACATTATGAGCCCAGAAATGGGAAGAGATTGATAGTTGTGGAACAAAGTGCTACATGGAACAAAGTGCCACATTAGCAATAATGGGGGGTCACCTCTTGAATCTATGGGAGCCACCTCTTGAATCCCACTATCTCTGATTATGAGCCTGAAAGAGAAAAGACTATGAGCCCAGAAATGGGAAGAGATTGATAGTTGTGGAACAAAGTGCTATATGGAACAACGTGCCATATTAGCAATAATGGGGGCCACCTCTTGAATCCCACTATCTTTGATATGGGGAGCCATGATCGCTCCAGTCGGCCTATGTTTGGGTTTCACCCTAACGGGGGTGGAATATGCTTCCAGACGTGGAAGATTATGTTATATGTGATTTTTCACTATGCTATGTGCCATGTACCTCTATGTTTCTTTGGATTAATTCATGTGACCACTACGCTGTGCTATGTATGTCATTTATCTTTTGGGATTATTCTGCTTTGAAATCTTTTGCTTACCTTACCATGTAATTCTTGTTACTTTTGTTTATGTTTACCATGTAACTATGTTTCTTTGGGTTGCTACTTCATGATGTGCATACAATGGCATTAATGCATACCATGCCATTATCACTATTGCTTACCATATCATTATACTTTGATTACCATAACATGCTTACCATATCATTATACTTCCATTTGGAGCGTTGTGGAAACCTAGTATGCACTTACTTTATTTGGCATCTTATTTACTTGCTGAGCATTCTTGCTCAATTCTTGTATTTCTAACCTCTTGACAGGTTAGCTTGGGCTACAAGCTATGTAAAAGGTTTCACTGAAACAAATGAGTTATCGTTTTGTGTTTTGCACTAGTACACCTGTGTGATCCATATAGTTGAAGTGTTTGTAAGCTGAGTATGAGAAGATCTATGACTTGTATAGGACAAAGATACTTTGCGTTTTAAAGACTCATATATGATATTGTGTTTAGTGCTTGTAATGGAATCACATGTATGGAATAAAATTATAGTTTTGGATAAATGATGCATGGCTTTTATGATCTAAGATGTATGGTTTCTTGATCTCTAAGTATTGTGCTTATTAGAATGGAATTTGAAGTTTGAATTGTGATTTAAGTTGTATGAGTTGTTGTTACCTCCTATATAAATGATGGTTGAACAGGTTATCACTTATGGATCCTGGATACATCATGCCAAATTTTTTTTTTATATGATATCAATTTTGAATAATTGATTACCATCTAGGGGTGTGACAATTATGGTATCAGAGCAAAAGTTTGTTTGGATTTTCTAGGGATCTATCATTTGATCATGGTGACACTTAGTGTTTAACAATGTGTCCTTTGATGATTGTTTAGGTAATCAAGATGACAATGTCATCCCAATCTCCTAGTGAGTCTCCAAATCAAATGACTAGTGTTATAAAAGCATTAGAGACAATGTCAAGTTTGATGCAACAACAAATGGCGAGAAGTGAGAATCAAACAAATTTTGCTGCATCAAGTCAACAAAATAATGATCATATGGGGCTAGAGAAGTTTAAGAAGTTGAATCCTCCTACATTTTGTGGTGACCCAAATCCACATTTGGCAGAAAGGTGGATGATGCAAATGGAGAAATTATTTTCAGTTACCAACTACTCAGATAGTCAAAAGGTAT
Source organism: Costus lasius (assembly GCA_027563935.2). Classification (NCBI taxonomy): domain Eukaryota; kingdom Viridiplantae; phylum Streptophyta; class Magnoliopsida; order Zingiberales; family Costaceae; genus Costus; species Costus lasius. Next base: position 25,860,929 of record CM050447.1, on the reverse strand, counting down.
TACTAGCATCATTTATGTTGGAAGGAGAAGCAGAACATTGGTGGAGAATGGTCAAAAGAGTAGCTGAGTCAAGAGAGGAAACTATCACTTGGAATTCCTTTATAGAAAAATTTTATGAAAAGCATTTTCCAGAAAGCCTTCGAGATCAAAAAGAAATGGAATTCTTACAGCTAAGTCAAGGAAACCAGTCCGTGGCACAGTATGATGCTAAGTTCATAGAATTATCCAGATTTGCCCCACACATGGTGGACACTGAGATAAAGAAATCCAAGAGATTTGAAAGAGGATTGAGACCAAGTATAAGAACAAGGCTTTCAGCTTTAAAACTGAGAAATTATTGTGATTTAGTGGACAGAGCATCAATTGTTGAAAGAGATGTTGAAGAGATGCAAGATATGAGAAACAAAAAGGGCAAAGCAAGAGAAATGATCAATAAGAGAAAGAGAGTAAATGAAGCTTGTGCCAATTATAAGAAAATGAGACCAATTACAAGTAATATGACAAGGCCACCACAAAGACTTCTTTCATGTGCTAATTGTGGAGAGAAACATGAGACCAAACAATGTTATAGACTTACTAGTGCATGTTTTGCTTGTGGTAAGCATGGTCATTTAGCAAGAGATTGTCCACATAATAGAATGAGAGAGGTACCATCTACAAAGCCAGTAGCCCATGCTAAAGTGTATGCTATTGCTGAACCAGATGCTAAGGCTTCAAAATCAGTAGTTGAAGGTATGATTCATTTTCCAAATAAAGTTGCAAAGGTCTTATTTGATCCTGGCTCAAACTTATCATTTGTTTCCCCTCATTTTGCATCTCATTTGGGAAAGGAACCTAAACAACTTGATTGTGTGTTGCATGTCTCTACACCGGTTGGTGAATCTTTGACTACGAATGAACAGGTTATCACTTATGGATCCTGGATACAACATGCCAAATTTTTTTTATATGATATCAATTTTGAATAATTGATTACCATCTAGGGGTGTGACAGGAAGAGTGGTGGACAACCACCAAAGTAAGCTTCATCCACTTACCTTGGAGGCCTTGATGTGTACACAAAATTGGTTAAAGAATGAGGCAAAAGGTAATATACATTCTTTAATGTTGGCTGTTGTATTATTGATGTATTATTAAATGTTATATTATTAAAGTATTATTAAATATTGGCTGTTGTATTATTGATGTATTATTAAATGTTGGCTATTGTAATGCAAGATTATCTTCAGCTGCAGAATTAAGTTACACATTTGATTACGAGGAGGAAGACTAGAAGAATCATGATATTTATGCACTTAAAGTGCATCACTTTTGATATTATGGCATTGTGCCATGACAATTTAAGTGTTGGCTATTGTATTATTGTTACTTGTGCTATAGTGCACTTAAAACTTGTTGGATGAGATATTGGTTACTTATTATCTTTACATAGTATTTCTTTTTTCTTTCTAGCAGTTGGTAATTATTATGTTTCATCTATAACTTCAACTCTTGATGCTTTCCAGTTTCCCAATGTCCATTGTTATCCACACCCAGTTTTTTCTTACATGAAGTGATTATCGTAAGAGAAGTTCCTGATTCTTCATTATTTTATTTTATACTTATGGATTCTCAGTGAATATAGCAAAGAGATCATCTAATCAATGATCATTATTTTCATAATATTTGTTTATATGTAGTTCCTTGACCGGTGACCTTCCAAAATAATTTTTTGCAAATTATATCTCAAGCATATAGCTTGGATGCTAACCTTTGCCTTCTTTGTCTATATCAGGTAATATTTTTCAAGTTTCAGGAGTCATCACTTCCTTTATAGAGACTAAAAACATTTAGCACTATAATGTTTTGTTTTCTACTGACTTTGTATGCCTTTGTTACAGTTTGAATAATTGACTGAAGTCTGCCAATAATGATATTACATATCAAGATCTGACACCTTAGTGTTAGAGAAGCTATTTTCTCATTTTAGAAGTTCAGCTGCCTCTTTTGGTGCACTAAATATTTGGAATTTTTGCTATTCATTGTCAGCAAAAGAAAGAGCAAATCAAGACAATGATTGTTCTGTCTCACTACCTAGAAGTACATATTTTGTTTCCTAACCTTTTCCTAATTATGTGCTCCAAATTAGCTATTTATCATTTGCAATCAATATGACGATTTAGACTGCAAGATTTCGGCAATTTTGGAATGAAGCAGCGAAGAACAGAAGCATACTTGAAGTTGTTGCTGGTAAGAAGTATATTCCAACTTCTGATTTAGTCACAGGATCTGAACAATAATATCGCATATGTATCGTGCATATTATTGTGGTCCCAGTGCAAAAATCCTTAGGTATCGATGTTTGACAAATACAATCATGCTTTGGAGATATTGTTTACTCGGTGTAAATGTATTTATTCTTCTGTATTGACCTTGCCTTCCTGCTCTTTGTACTGTTTAGTTGTCCCCATGATTGATCAATGTGTATGGAAGGGACATGGTAGTATAGAAATAACTGATATATATATATATATATATATATATATATATATATATATATATATATATATATATATATATATATACAGAAAAGTTTCTCTTTAATAGAATATTGATACTTCAAATATTTCTCAAAAAAATTATTTGATTCATGTTAAGTTCTTATCTTTGTTATGCTAGAGATTAATAATTTATTTTGAGTTTTTTAACAGTATTTTTTCTTGTTGTTTAAGATCATTAATTAGTAATTTATTCAATATAAATGGTTAGAGCTATTTAATCGGGTCAGGTTTAGCGGGTACCTGTTACAATATAACCCATTTGCTATATACTAAAATTCGGGTACCCATATTTGTAATACCCAAATTTTATTTTAAATTACTCAAATCGGGTATTTATAAGGTTCGGGTAGTTAAACTTTTATTCGGGGTCAGGTTCGGGTAGTGGTTTAGGAAAAAAAACCAGGAAGATAATCGGGTATGGGTAGTAAGATAGTTATTCGGGTTCGGTTATGGGTAGTGTAGAAAATGCGGGTACCCGCCCCATTGCCATCCCTAATAGTGCACAACCAGATGTAGTAGGTTTTGAGCAGGGGGAGCATTCTCCCTTACTTGATCACACGGAGGCTTAGGTTTGAAGATCTACTAGAGTGCACAAACCCTCCACCCGGTATCCTAGTTCTAAGTATCTACTGCTTACTGAAGATGGAAAACCAGAAAGTTACTATGATGTGTAGTCTACTTCAGATAAGCAATGTTTGGTGGAGGTAATGAAGGAAGAAATGAAATCTCTAAAGAAGAATGATATATATGAACTTGCTGAGCTACCAACAAGGAAAGTGGCACTTAAGAATAAATGGATATTCAAGTTAAAAAAGGATGGTGACAAGCTAGTGAAGTACAAAGCTCGTTTAGTGGTAAAGGGATTTGCCCAAGAAAAAGAAGTTGACTTTGATGACATCTTATTTCTAGTTGTTAAGATGACCTCCATTAGTGTTGTACTTGGATTAGTTACTAGCTTAAATTGATGATATGTTGATTGTGGGACATGATACCAAACAGATTTAAGGGCTAAAAGGTGAGTTGTCTAAATCCTTTGATATGAAGGATTTAGGGCTAGCCAGCCAGATTCTAGGGATGGACATCATTTGAGATAGAAAATCTAAGAGGCTGTGGATATCACAAGAGAAATATGTTGAAAGAATACTTAAGAAATTCAACATGCAAAATACTAAGTCAGTCAGCACATCCTTAGCCAGCCACTTCAAGTTAAGTAAGAAATCCAGTCCAAGTACATAGCACGAGAAACATGATATGTCTTTTATACCCTACTCCTCAGCTGTAGGGTTATTAATGTATTTGATGGTTTGCACCAGATCTGATATTGCTCATGTTGTTGGACTTGTTAGTAGATTTATTTCATGTTCAGCGAAAGCTCATTGGGAAGCTATCAAATAGATTTTTAGATATTTGAGAGGTACTTTAAAGATGTGTTTAGGTTTTGGGAAGTCACAGGCTGTCCTAGTAGGATTTACTAATTCAGATATGGCAGGAGACCTTGATAATAGAAAATCTACTTCAGAGTATTTATTTACTTTTGTAGGGGAGTTGTATTATGGCAATCTAAATTACAAAAGTATGTTGTTTTATCTACTATAAAAGCAGAATACATTGCTGCCACTAAAGCCTGTAAGAAAATGTTATGGATGAAAAGATTCCTAAATGAACTAGGACTAAAGCAACGAGAGTATGTGGTATTTTGTGATAGTCAAAATGCATTAGATTTGAGCAAGAATACTATGTACCATGCAAGAACCAAACACATTGATATATGGTATCATTGGTTGTGCACAACAATTGAAGATGGTGAAATGCAGTTGATGAAAATTCATACATATCAGAACCCTTCTGATATGCTAACAAAAGTTGTTAATAAGGAAAAACTTGAGTTGTGTTGTAGCTTGGCCGGAATGGATATCTCAGCCAAGATGAGCTTCAAGTGAAGATGTCTACATGGTAAATCTCCTTCTAATGGGTGTGAAGGGGGATATTGTAGGGCTTGCATTAGCCCAGGTGGGGGTCTACCCCATTTAGATTATTATCATTACTTTTCCTTATGCGCAGCTTCTTTTTCTTATGTTAATTCACAGCTCACATTTTCTTTGGTTTTTTGCTTTGATGGTTGTGATGCTACCACTTAATCACTGTGGTTAGGGTGATTTAATATGGTTCTCTCCCTTTTGCTTTGAAGAGAGAGCTTGTGCGGTGCCTGCTATGTGTGGGATACGAGAGCAGCAAAGTCATTGTTTATTCCAATCTTTGTGAAGAAGCCAAGAGCTACTCCAAGGTACTATCCAAGCTTGCTGCAAAGGAGGAAGAAGCTAGCCCACAATATAAGGAATAGCAAGGAAGAAGAGATAAGCTATTATTATCTCATTTTTAGCTTGTCTTATTTATCATTTTGGAGAACAAGTTGTGTTTTGATATTGGATTGTATCTTAAGCTTAGGGCAATAAGCTTAAGTTGAGAATAAATTGTGATACTCTATCCCTTGCTAGTGATTACATTTTGGATTGATTTATCCCGTGGTTTTTCCCTTCATGTTGGAGAGTTTTTCACGTAAATATTGTCTTAGTTATTGTTGATATTGCTTGTGCTAATTATCTTTGCAGTAGATTATTGGTTAGGCGATTATTTATTTTCAATAGAATTATTGTCCCATATATTATGCTCAAATGTAATAATTCAACCCAATAATTGTAACTAAGGTAAATTGTACACGGTCTCCATGTTGTCTAAACACTACTTACGTACACGAGCTCTATAATCGGAGCACGTTTTCTAGGAATCCGTGAATTCCTAGAATTGTAAGAAACCCTCAACCACACCATTCGATTGATGACAATGGAAATCTCTATATCTCGTTTTGTGTGCAAATTTAATTTCGTAACCACAACATATCTTGTGTGCACATCAATGCATATTGGATGACGTTGATTTGGGGATACATAAAATTTTAAAAATATGTGAATTCTTAAAAAAATTCTCCTTGCATGCATGCATGGCGGGTCCTACGTACATACTTCTGCTGCATTGATCATGAGAGAAGGAAACCTCCTGCCACCTTCCACCTCGATCAACAAGAACTGACAGACGCATTTTGTTAGATACAATTGCTTTCATATATAAATAATAAACCATATATCTTCGTTGATTAATCTATTTCCCATGCTAAATCTTTTTCGATCCATTTCTTTTCTCGAGTAATTAATATATAAAATTGACTTTTCGTTTGTTTTCGGCGGAAGGTTCAGGGAAGGTTCTCTTTGAAAAAAATTTCGCCGAAGGGACCCTTCGGCGCGTGATCGCAGAAGGGTCCCTTGATATTCCAGGCATGCATCTTAAAGCATTGTCTAGTACACGAAAAAATGTCAATGCATACGATGGTAAGTTGCCGGATCCTACGTAACTGTGTTGACGGAAAGAATAAAAAACAGTAACGTTTAGTCAACGTTACCGCTCGATTAGGGTAAATATTTGAGCCCGCTCTTTCCAGGCAAAAAATTTCTCCCGCCCGCTCTCGTTCGCGCAGCATCGAGGCGATCTCCGGTGATCAAAATGCCCTCGCCCTCTCCCTCTCCGTCTCCGGCGATCAAAACGGCCTCGCCCTCGCACTCTCCCTCTCCGGTGATCAAAATGCCCTGCTCCGTCTCCGGTGATCAAAACGCCCTCTCCCTTTCCATCCCTGTTTCTGTCGTCAGCTGATCAAAACGCCCTCTCCCCGTCGTCAGCTGATCAAAACACCCTCTCCGTTGTCCACTCCGGCAAGATCGAGAGGAAAATAGTAGAAACCTAGAGCTTCTACACCATGGAGGTGGCTGGCGGTTGCTAGAGGAGTTCCCCTCTCTTCTCGCCTTCGATCACATCATCTTTCATGGCAAGCTTGATTTCTTTGGTTTCCTCTCCAAAGAGTTCACGCTCTTCTTGAACTCTTTGAGTTTGGTTTCTTTGGTTAATTTCTTCGTTGATTCTACTTCCCCTCTTTTGGTTCTTTAAATTGTTTACTACCCCTTTTTGTTTAGTTGTTACTATTTGTGTTCACCGTGGGATGATAATGCTTTAGTGGCTCAAGCAAGGTCATCTTCAATTCTTTACTATGTTCCCGTGCCTTATCAAGGCTTTCCAAAAGGCCCAGCCGCAACACTTAATCAGATGGGTGGCGTATGTATTTACCTGCGGCTTCTTGTTTGGATGGCATGTTCATGACAAAGCATCCGTTCATTTTACAATCCCACTAGCTATATTTTCAATGGATAGCCTAGATGATGCTGGACATTATTTCTTGCTGTCAATAGGTAGGCAAAACTGCTCTTGAAGACCCTTTTTCTATGTTTAGTGCTTCTCCGCTTGCATATGCTTCTAGCAAACCTTATGGATTGAACTTTAAGCTGTGGATTGAACTATTATTGTAATGAGTAATTGCAACCTTATGGATTGAACTTTTTGTTGTAATGACTATTTTTTATGTTTCTTTATGTTTTCATATAGCTCTTCTTTGAAAAAATGTATTCTGTTTTCTTGATTGTCCGAATTGATGAATATTATTGGATTTATTATGTGTTTGTTGCTGCAGAATTGATACCAATAGACCCCTCGTTGAGTACAAAGATGAAAAACCTAGGGAAAAGATGCATTCAAGTTGTGTATTTGCAGCTTATCAATTTGAGATAGTGTTGTAAGTGATGGTTTTGATTGTGATGTTTTGTAAGTGTTAGTGTTTTGTAAGAGATGTTGTTTCATGTATATCAGTTACAACAGACACTAGTGTATAGCAATCATCTTTGTAAACTGATCTTGTAAGTGATGTTTTTATAAGTGATAGTGTTGATTGTGGCAGATTAATATTTTGTAAGTGTTGATTGTGGTAGATTAATATTTTTGTAAGTGTTGATTGTGGCAGATTAATATTTTATAAACTGGTCTTGTAAGTGATGTTTTATAATTACACAATATTACAATATTATTACACGATATTACAGTATCATCACACAATATTACAATGTCATTACACAATATTACAATTTCATTTCATGATATTACAGTATCATTACACAATATTACAATGTCATTACACAACGTTACAATATCATTACACGATATATTACAGTCCATGATGTTACAATATCATTACACGATGTTACAGTATCATTACACTGCTGTCATTACACGGAACACTACTATCAAAGTATGAAAATTCAGGTTCAATACATAGAGTTATAATACCAGAAACACTACTATCAATCCATTATATAAACTATAATCAGTTGCATAAACTGCAATCAGTCATTACAACAAGAGTTCAATCATGTGGTTCGTCCACTAGCATAAAGTGAGAATACAGCTTGGATAGCTAGATACAGAGCTTGGACATCAAAAGATTCAAACATAATTTGTGTCATCTTCTTCTTGTTAGCTTTAGAATTGAGAGGGGCTTCTGTGAGAAGAACATGGCATTTTTCTGGCGTTACACGAAGCTCATTATAGAAGGTATGATGCCAAATCTTCATATCGTCCCAGTTACTAACAATTCCATGTTCATGAATTTTGGAAGAAAAAAGAGGCATAATAGAAAGTGAACAATAGAAGATAAATAGAAGCTAAATAAAAATTCTGAGATTGAAAAATTTTACTTAAAAAACTGTAACCATCATTTACAAAAAAAAGATTCTATTTTTAAGAATTAAATTGCAGTTGGAAGGCAAAATTGTAGATCCTTCCCAAATAGAACAACATGAATCCTCTACTATTAGTTTCAAAAAAAGGAAGATGATTATCTTTATTAGCTCATTTCACCTAGAATGAGTTGAAGATCCATTAAACAGGCTCAAAGAAAATTAAAACTCCTACATACGTGCTCAAATGACACAAAAGGATCTTGCGCAATCAATTTATAAATAATACCACAAAGAAATGTTTAGTCAGTCTATTTTTACCACAACACAAAATAAATAATACCCTACGTGCTCAAATGACACTTAATCAAATGACACAGGTCTTCACATTACTCATTACAACAATAATTCATTCTATTAATTACAATATTGTTTCACTCAAACACAATGGTCTTCACATTGCAAAATACATCTTCTTTACATTGCTTGTCAGAGAAAATTATTTTTCATTACTAGGTTGAGAATAATTGAAACCCTCTTGAGATGAAATTTGTGCAGCTTAAACGTATGAACTTTCATCTAATAACTACATTACATATGAAGAAAAATATATCAATAAGAAAATCGCTGAATAGAAAAAGGATCTTCAAGAGCAGTTTTGCCTATCTATTGACAGCAAGAAATAATGTCTAGCATCATCTAAGCTATCCATTGAAATTATAGCTAGTGGGATTGTAAAATGAACGGATGCTTTGTCATGAACATGCCATCCAAACAAGAAGCCGCAGGTAAATACATACGCCACCCATCTGATTAAGTGTTGCGGCTGGGCCTTTTGGAAAGCCTTGATAAGGCACGGGAACATAGTAAAGAATTGAAGATGGTCTTGCTTGAGCCACTGAAGCATTATCATCCCACGGTGAACACAAATAGTAACAACTAAACAAAAAGGGGTAGTAAACAATTTAAAGAACCAAAAGAGGGGAAGTAGAATCAACGAAGAAATTAACCAAAGAAACCAAACTCAAAGAGTTCAAGAAGAGCGTGAACTCTTTGGAGAGGAAACCAAAACAATCAAGCTTGCCATGAAAGATGATGTGATCGAAGGCGAGAAGAGAGGGGAACTCCTCTAGCAACCGCCAGCCACCTCCACGGTGCAGAAGCTCTAGGTTTCTACTATTTTCCTCTCGATCTTGCCGGAGTGGACAACGGAGAGGGTGTTTTGATCAGCTGACGACGGGGAGAGGGCGTTTTGATCAGCTGACGACGGAGACAGGGATGGAAAGGGAGAGGGCGTTTTGATCACCGGAGACGGAGCAGGGCATTTTGATCATCGGAGAGGGAGAGTGCAAGGGCGAGGGCGTTTTGATCGCCGGAGACGGAGAGGGAGAGGGCGAGGGCGTTTTGATCACCGGAGATCGCCTCGATGCTGCGCGAACGAGAGCGGGCAGGAGAAATTTTTCGCCTGGAAAGAGCGGGCTCAAATATTTACCCTAATCGAGCGGTAACGTTGACTAAACGTTACTTTTTTTATTCTTTCCGTCAACACAGTTACGCAGGATCCGGCAACTTACCATTGTATACATTGACATTTTTTTCGTGTACTAGATAATGTTTTAAGATGCGTGCCTGGAATATCAAGGGACCCTTCTGCGATCACGCGCCGAAGGGTCCCTTCGGCGAAAATTTGACTTGCTACGTGGCGTACACGCGTGCTGTCCAGCTTGTCCACTTCCGCTCATCCCTATCTTCTCTTCTCACATACGTAAAATGTTGCACTGACATTGACAGAGTATCGTGGACAGCGTGCGTGCGAGAGAGATCACGAGTTTTCTCTGAATTATTCATACAAATTTTCTTCCAAAATACAGTTGTTTCTCTGAGAATCTGGGGGCACAATAACCGGTAGCATCTCTCTGCCTGTGCTGCTTCTCCTATAGATAAGATATCAGGTGGCAATGGCAGCAAGATATCAACTTGCAGAGAAAGGAATGTTTCACTCCCACAGCAAGCCATCTTTCTGTCTTGATCAATCGTGCCCTCACCAAATTTCTGCGTCACAACAATGAGCGAAGTTTCCCGGAACCTCAAATTCTTGTCTGATTACTTCCTGGCAATAATTCATTTTTAATACCTCACGTTCATATATTTTGATAGGATTACCCGAGGATCACTCGCACCGCAGCTGATCTTGTTTCATCAATTGTTAGCCATGGCTTCCAGTGGATTCGCGAGGGATCTCGAAGCAGGAAAGCCTAAGCCAGGAGGCGGCCTGGGCAAGGAGGTGCACCACGGCCACGGCCATGGCCAGACGGCGCACAACATGTCATCCTCGTCGTTGCGGAAGAAGTCAGACCTGTCTCTGGTGGCCAAGGTCCCGTGCAGGCTCCTGAGAGACCTCCTCGCCAACCTGCAGGAGATCTGCCTCGGCACGAAGCTCTTGGTCCTCTTCCCCGCCACCCCCCTCACCGTCGCCGCCAACTGCTTCAATTTTGGACGCGTAATTTATAACCTTCTCCCATCTTCATTTCTTCCATTGGATTATCCGTTGATTACTTAGCTTTTTTCTGAAATTCATTTTACTTCTTTCTTCTCAGCCATGGCTGTTTGCCCTGAGCTTGCTCGGTCTGATCCCTCTTGCTGAGCGCGTCAGCTTCCTCACGGAGTAAGCTTACATCCCTCATCTCTTTCATGATTAATCCATAATATGTCTGTTGTATCTTTCTGATCGATTGGATGACTTTGTCCATCACATGCAGACAAATCACATTCTACACTGGCCCTACTAGTGAGTGCAAATCTCTTATATTTCGTCTATACTTGCAACTTTAAGAACACACTCATTACAGCTTGTATTGTTGCCATTCTAGTCGGTGGACTGCTGAATGCAACCTGTGGGAACGTGATAGAGCTAATCATAGCTCTGTTTGCATTGCATCAGGGCAAGATCGAGGTGGTGAAGTGCTCCTTAGTTGGATCCATCCTGTCCAATCTTTTACTTGTCCTCGGCAGCTCCCTCTTCTTCAGTGGCCTGGCCAACTTGAACGAAAAAATTTGTACCCCGCTGCCGCATCTGCAGTTGGGTACCCCCATCTATCAAACGTGAATCATAAAGCATTTTTATCAAATCTCAAAGTTAAGTCAATTTCACGATCTGCAGTCAACGTTCACAATGTTTAAACTCAGATCTAACCCTGATTAAAGTCAACATTCACGAAAACTATGTTGACTCGTACACGAATTGGCGGGATTTCACGAAACAAGGTAGGATTTCACAAAAAATAGGCGGGATTTCACGAAACAGGGCAGGATTTCACGAAACAGGGTGGGATTTCACAAAAAAATTAGGCGGGATTTCACGAAAAATATATGAGATTTCACGAAATGAGTTCAGCTTTATTTCACGAAAACTGTTATTATTTCACAAAAATTAAACTCATTTCACGAAAAATTATTATTATTTCACAAAAACTAAACTAATTTCACGAAAAACTATTACGAAAACTAAACTCATTTCGTGAAATCTCGCATATTTTTCGTGAAATCCTACCCTATTTCGTGAAATCCCACCTATTTTTCGTGAAATCCTGCCCTGTTTCGTGAAATCCTGCCCTGTTTCGTGAAATCCTATCTTGTTTCGTAAAATCCCACCAATTCGTGTACGAGTCAACATAGTTTTCGTGAATGTTGACTTTAACTAGGGTTAGATCTGAGTTTAAACATTGTGAACGTTGACTGTAGATCGTGAAATTGACTTAACTTTGAGATTTAGTAAAAATGTTTTATGATTCATATTTGCCCGATAGGGTACTCAACTGCAGATGCAGATGCAGGTACGCCAAAATTTTTTCAATTACATTTTTTTGCATAAGCAAGCCGATGTGGACACTGGGCTTCTGCTTCTGGGTGCGCTCTGCCACATTCTGCTGCTGTTGTTCAGACATGAAGCGAACTCCAGCGAGCAATCCGTTTACTCAGCTCCCATGACGTTGACTTTGTCGAGGGCTTGCAGCATCATAATGCTCCTCGCCTACGTGGCTTACCTCCTTTTCCAGCTCAAGACCCACCGCCAACTCTTCGAGGCCGAGGAGGATGACGACCTGGTCTCTGAAGACAAGCCGGTCATTGGATTTCCGAGCGCCCTGGCTTGGTTAATGGGGATGACGGCCGTAGTTGCCTTGCTATCAGAGTATGTCGTTGGATCAATCGAGGTACGTAAATGAAGTGGAAATCTACTGGCGGCCAAACTGAATCTTCTTTTTCCTCAATGCAAATTGGTAATGATCAAAGCTTTTCGACTGTTCAGGATGCCTCAGATTCTTGGGGCATGTCAATGAGTTTTATCAGCATCATCTTGCTGCCAATAGTTGGCAATGCCGCAGAGCACGCTGGAGCCATCATTTTTGCTTTCAAGATCAAACTGGTTGGTATAATCACTGGAATGGTTTCTCTTCAATAATCAATTAAGTAATCTAAATGATTGGAGTTTCACAGGACATCACACTTGGAGTTTCTCTTGGTTCAGCAACCCAGATCTCCATGTTTGTGGTAAGCAGCCAATAGTCATCAACAGTCTGGTATGTTCTCTAAATTAAGAAGGCGTTGACGAATATTTGGCATGTTTTAGATTCCACGGAGTATCATTGTGGCATGGATAATGGGAAAAGAGATGGATCTTGATCTAAACATGCTAGAAACTGGCTCACTGATCATGGCAATACTAGTAACAGCCTTCACTTTACAGGTAAGTTTGAATGTGCCGGAATGAGCGATCAATTTGTTTGAGAATGACTAAAGATTGCACCTTGTTGTACAGGATGGAACCTCACACTACTTGAAGGGACTCGTCCCTCTGCTTTGTTACTTGGCCATTGGCGCATGCTTCTTCGTTCTCAAATCTCCAAGTCCGTGAACTTATCACATATTTGCTTTCCTCAACTATCGTTGCATGCATTGTTGTTCTTCGTTTGACTTAATGAACTCCTTGATGGAACACAGATCATGTCGACGGCATCAACGGAAGAACTGGTCTGAACAACGTAGCTGGAGCCGCCGTGGCCTGATTTTAAGGAAGCTCAGTTTGTATGTTGATGCAATCAAAGCACACACTTGAACCAGAACTCCGCCATTCTTTCAAATCTTTCATTCATTCAATTCAAGGAGGAGTCCGTTCGAGAAGTAGAAAGTATTGAGACATGGAATGACAGGCTGACAGCGACATCGATCTCTCTATGATTTAGTTCTTCATGCATGTGTATAGTATATATATAAATGACATGTTTTTAATAATCTCTCAGCCAATGTTTTTTTTTTGTTTCTTTTAGTATTATTATACATTCATAATATGTCGATGTGACCAATTCTCTTGATGCCGTTAATAATAAAATATAGAATTCATTTTTTTATATAATTTAATTAGAACTGTGCATCGAATGGGTGTAAGCCTAATACAATTATATTTCAAAGAGTGGCGGAGCAATTTTCGTGCACGTTTTCCATGACTAAACATTTATTTTGGGTAGGGTAATTAATATTCTAGATTCAATATTTCACTTACCCCAAATGGATAAGTTAGACCGAGTATACAAAAGAGCTCGGCAGAAGCGAGTTAAATCGAAGGCGTCCGCCGCTTCAACATTCGTGGCTCGGTACGGCCCCCTCCGCCGCCGTGCAAACCGCTGCTAGGGTTTCTGGCTGTTTCCCCAATCCTTGGTTCCTCTCTTTCTGTCGGATATCTTCCTTCTTCCGCTGCCTCCTCCCGCTGGTAGCCGATCGCCATGGAAGGGCGTCACAAGAGACGGTGTCCGGCCGTTGCCAAGGAAGAAGGCGATTGTTCTCAGCAGACCAAAGGTGACTACTACTCTCTCTGCCTTTCGCGATCTTCGTTTCCTCAATCCGGTGAACGGTTGCGATCGTTACAAAGAGTAGAAATCAGGGTTTCATTTTTTTTTTCTTTCTTCTTCTTTTTTCTTTTTTTTAAAAGAAAATGTCGCCCATCTTACTCCCCAAATCCCCATGATCTCTATTTTGAGGGATGCGCTCTTAATTGCAGTAGTCGCAGACCTTTTGTTCTGTGTTTTTGATAGGCACATCGGCTTGTTGCTAATGCATTTCTTGTTTTGCATGAACTCCATCAAGAATCAAGAGGACGCTTAGAAAGGAATCTGAGGAGTGTAGCCAGGCGACTAAACGCATCCATGAGTTGCAATTATCCTAACCTCACTCAAAAACCGAAACGTGATAAGCAATCTTCTTGTACAGCACTAGGGAAGTCCCACGTTACGTTAGCAAATACAGTGGATGACGACAATAACTCAGCTCTATGCAGCAAAAAACAACCAGTCTTGCCTCACTCTAACATGAAATACGCTGCAGAACTCCAGCTTCAACAAGTGATCTTGCCCCCCCGCATTGGTCCTACTTCGCCTCAGACTAGATCACCGCCTCCTAGGACCATCAAAGAGAAAGGTGACTGTTCAAAATCCGCTTCAACCTCCCGTCGGCTATTTTGCAAGATCTGTTTGGACAAGGCTCCAGCCGCTAATATGTTCCGCAATAACAACTGTACCCATTCCTTCTGCCGTGATTGTCTGAGTCGGTACATCGGCGCGAAGGTGGAGGAGAACATACCCAGCGTGGAATGTCCTGAGATCGAGTGCAAGGGTGTGTTTGAACCTGAATATTGTAGGGAGATAATCTCAAGGGAGGTGTTAGAGCGCTGGGAGGCTGCTCTATGCGAGGCCATGATTCTGGGTTCGCAAAAGTTCTACTGCCCATTTAAGGATTGCTCGGCCCTTCTGGTGGACGATGGGAACGAGCCGGTAATGCAGGCGGAGTGCCCGAACTGCCATCGGTTATTTTGCGCACAGTGCAAGGTGGCGTGGCATGCTGGGTTGAGCTGCACAGAGCACAAGAAGTTGGGATTCGATATGAGGGGAAAGGAGGATTTGTTGCTGATGGATATTGTTGAGAAGAAGAAATGGAAGAGGTGCCCCAAGTGCAAATTTTTTGTGGGCAAGAATGGGGGTTGCATGCATATAACGTGCAGGTTTGTGTTTTATTGATGATACTTTCGATTCATCATCGACATCCATGCATTCATGTAAGAGGGGCATAGCTTGAAGTGAAAATGAAAAACCAAGCACTTAAAATAGATGCAAAAGTTCATAGAAAAGTTTGACATACATTAATTGGTGATATTGAAAAGGACGTTAACAGATTTCCCTGTAAGCAACTTTTTACTGTAGTCGGCATATGCAGTTAAATTTCTTATTAAATCAGCGTACTTTCAAGTTAAATTCGTTTTTGTGGTGTATATTTCCAGGTGCGGCTATCAATTCTGCTATAGATGTGGATTACAATGGGAAATAACTCATGAGGGCACGTGCAGCACCTAGGGTATGTGTTTCTTTTCATCTATTCCAGTTCTGGAATTTGCAGCCTTATTATGACTATTGAATTCTATTTGCTTCTTATAATTTTTTGCAGGCACATTTTGCGGTTTGAAGTCGATTTGGGAGGAGAGTTCATTCATGGAATAATTAACTTAATGTGAGAAGGTTGGCGTGCATATTTGACCCAGAAGCTAACAAATATTTTCTTTCAAGTACCGCAGTGTGAAAAGGAAAAAAAAAAAAGAAAAAAAATCAAATGTAGACTCAGTCAAGTACTGCATCCCATTTTTTCACAGATATATGAACTGTTTGGTTATAACGGCAACATTTAGCCCACAGTTATATAATATTTTTGCCAACAACTGACTTATAATTTCTTTAGCGAGAATCAGATGTAGACTCGGATGTCAAACTAGTAAATCAACTCGTGTGGTTCTATTATTCTACTTTTTTATGTGGTTTTACTATTCTACATTGTAAAAGAGGAATGGGTTTTTAGTATACTCGCTAAACTCTTGGGGTTTACTTATGTGAATTTACTTGAGCATACAAGTTTACGAAGTTTATTATATTCATTAAGTCAATAACAAATATACAATAT
Source organism: Costus lasius (assembly GCA_027563935.2). Taxonomy (NCBI): domain Eukaryota; kingdom Viridiplantae; phylum Streptophyta; class Magnoliopsida; order Zingiberales; family Costaceae; genus Costus; species Costus lasius. The sequence goes on along the minus strand of CM050447.1, from coordinate 25,844,785 downwards.
TCTTAACATCTCTTGTGAACAATTCACTCTCTACTCCATTTAAATACTTATTTTTGTTTAATCTTTATGTATTAGTATGTTATATTTTTCCCTTAAGAATAATTATATTTCTTCTGAATTAATGTGTGGATCTTATTTTATATACTTCAATAATTGCTATTTGTTAATATTTAGTTACATTAGAGTTTTTAATTTTAATTTTAATTTATATTAGTGGATCTTATTTCATAAGCTGATTTGATTGAAAACTTATAGTATTTATTTGTATTAGTCATACTATGCCATAGATCTCAGAGTTAGCTCAGGATTAGTCTCACTTTTTTTTAAAGCTAAATTTTCAACCAACTAGAACAATACTTTTGATTTAAACCAAGGATCATGTCTTATTCCTATTGACTCCCCATTTGCTACACTATATTATATGAACTTATGATTTTCCTTCCTTTCTTGTTGCAAACTATGATGCACAAAGAACATGGGCTTGGAGTAGGAATTGTCCACAAAGAGTTCTCTCATAAATAATGAGTATTAATCCATTTCACCCAAGTGCAGGTTCTCCTACATCATGTAATGGGCCTTGAGCCGATGAAAGATAGTGGGCCTTGATGAAATGAACACAAACGGGCCTGGGGCCATTTTTCGAAGCTTTAGTTGCTTTTGACTATGGTTTAGTCCGCCATCTGCGCCGTGATGAGCGTGCGAGCACAAATTAGTACAAAGGTAGCGTTAGTGGGTAGTTGGCGGGGCCCGGGGAAATGCAGCAACTTACTAAGCGGGCCTATGTTGGGTGCGCGAATGGCGGTGCGGTTGGTATCTTTCTAATAAAGTAATTCCAAATTTCCTTTTACATTTTTATTAATTGTTTTTAGAGACATTATTAGAAAATATGTTCTTACTGGTAATAATACATACGTCTTGTGCCAGAAGAGATAAAGTTCCGCATGATTATTCTTCTCCAATTAATTTATCTACGTGGGACCCTCGACAATATTAGTGGCGCCATCGCGCGTCGGTGGAGTCGGGCCTGTCGGTTTTAGTTATTAAAATCTTTGCATTTTATGACGTATGCATGACGCTGCTTCACTGTATATAATTTGTACATACATTAATATTTTAGTCTTTTATTAATACTACAATAACAGAACAGCAAAAATTCGTGTGTTAAATTAGAGTAAAATTATGCAATAGTAACAAGTGTATTGATCGTTAATTTTGGTAATATGTCATGGAAAGTCAACACTAAATATCAATCGAGTCTCTCTCTTCCTTTCTTTACTCATTAAAATTTTCATGCTATTTTCCAAAATTTCTCAAAATTTTCCAAGAGGACAAGGAATAAAATATGTAGTCTAACAAAGGTCCTTCATCCAATTCATCCTACAAAAGACAGCAACATATTGGCCTTCCCAAAGAGCCCCACTTAGTCAAATCCTTAACGACCTGTCTGTCCTCCACACTAGCGCAGGGTCAGCCATTAATTACTAGAGAATTTTACAGGGCAGACAAAAAGTCAAAGTCCCTGGTAACTAATTCACCGATTACCACAACAATTCTGGAGACTGCAGTCATTTAAGAATGTCGGTCAGCGGCCACAAGATCTATAATGCAAGCACAACAAATTTGGCAAACCCAAACCTAACCATGGATGGAGGGGCAGGAAGGGCAATCCAAACAAGATATGGTAGAAAAAGTTTGGCGTGATGACGAGCTGAGCTGCAACTTTTTTTATTTTTTGAATCTTTTGCTTGTGGCAATGCACCACAGTTTGTCCATTTTTGTCTGATGGAGGAGGAGATTGAGAGATGCACACACGTGAACCTGTTCTTTTCCATTGTAATACAACTTAGCTCACTCAGGTCAGTGCTTTGTGCATCCCAAGCACAGCATCAGGGTTCCTCACTTCCTTGGCAGGGGTGAAGACCACACACCACTGGCATTCACCCCTCCCACCCCTTTTTCTATAGCCCTTGAGGAAGTTGGGCTCACTCTCTTCCTAGTGGGAAAAAAGTTGGGAGTGGGAGAGCTGGAGGGGAGGGAGAAGCGTGTGAGATCTGAGAGAGAATGCGTTTCCTTTCCTCACTCCTCCTCCTGCTTCTCTCCCTCCTTCCTTTGGGACAATGTGGTGTGACCTATGACAAAAAAGCCATCATCATCAATGGCCAGAGGAGGATCCTCATCTCTGGCTCCATTCACTACCCCAGGAGCACTCCTGAGGTGACCTCTCTACCATAAAACTCATGCCTTCGCAATTTTACATGCTGTTTTGGTGAATTTTGCATGGGCATTGTTGCTTTCCTGTGCTAGATGTGGGAAGGACTCGTTCAGAAGGCTAAAGACGGAGGCTTGGATGTAATACAGACCTATGTGTTTTGGAATGGGCATGAACCTTCCCCTGGCACTGTATTTTACTGACTTTGATGTGCATTTTTCTTTAATTTACTCTTCTTCGTTGATCGCTTTGAGCAAGAGCTTTCCCCCTTTGTTGGCAGTACAATTTTGAGGGGAGGTATGATTTGGTGAGGTTTATTAAGACAGTGCAGAAGGTGGGGCTGTATGTCCACCTCCGTGTTGGACCTTATGTCTGTGCAGAATGGAACTTTGGGTACTTCACTGACACTGCTAAGATCCACCTTCAGATGTTTCTTGTAGATAACTTACATTTTTTTGGTTAACTTCTTTCTCATCTTTTTTCTTGCTGTGTTTGTTTAGAGGATTTCCAGTTTGGTTGAAGTATGTGCCAGGAATCAGCTTCAGAACAGACAATGAGCCTTTCAAGGTCTTGTCCAATCAATTCATTCCAACTCTAACCTATTACTTATCTTCCTTGCGCGTTGATGCAAGGAACTTCGTAGCTAACCCTAATTTGATGATGACTGCATATTTCTGAAGTATGTTGTTTTCATTCTGTCTGCAGATGGCAATGCAAGGCTTCACCCAAAAGATCGTCCAATTGATGAAAAGCGAATCACTTTTTGCATCACAGGGTGGTCCTATCATTTTTTCACAGGCAAGTTTCTTGTCATGAAGCAAAGGATGTCTGTTCATGCTATTGTAATTTAGCGTCAAACTCTGCCCCTGCAGAATTTTTTAAGATTAGGTTCAGAGAACATGGAAGTAATATTTTGTCTCTGCTGTCTTATATAAAATTTCATGGGTGCAGATTGAGAACGAGTATGGACCAGTTAGTAAGGCAATTGGATCTGCTGGCCATTCATATGCAAACTGGGCTGCTGAAATGGCAGTAGGTTTGGGAACCGGTGTGCCGTGGGTTATGTGCAAGGAGGATGATGCCCCTGATCCAGTGGTAAGGGAACCATATTCCATCATGCAAATCAAATCATTTCTCCCTTTCTTTTTTTTTATCCTTATGTGTGTGGTGCTGATATGGTGCTGTAAGGTAAAATGGGACTCTCTGAAGAGAATTGATGCTCTATAATGCACTTTAACACTAATATCTTTTAAAAAGTAGACATTCATCCAATCCAGCTTTGAAAGCAAAGTAGTTATTAACTGTATTTTTTTATACAATTTATACCATAAGGCAATGAGTTCAGCAATATCATTTTTCGCCTTTTTGTGAGTTCAGCAATGCTGCATTTTCAAGAAAATTTCTATAGCTATTAATCAGTGCAAAATGTGAAAACAAAGGTATCCTGAAACTATTACAAATTAACATGAATGATTTTGTTTGCATGGTCATTTATGTTAAAAAAAGTGTTTTTCCTTCTTGATGAATGATGTTTTCAACAATTTCTTGAGAATATATATAATTTTTTTTTTACTTTTCTGAAACAGATTAATACATGCAACGGATTCTACTGTGATAGTTTTACTCCTAACAAAGCTTATAAGCCTAAAATGTGGACTGAAGCTTGGAGTGGCTGGTAAGTTTCTATGCATTTAGATTTTTAAGGTTGAATTTTAGACATTTTCATGTTATATAAGGACTCTTCATGATTATGTCTTGCAAAACCTTTATATTTCTGTATTTTTTGCAGGATATTCTTAAATGCATCCTTGTGCTTAACGTTGTTGTTAAACATATCTATGATTGTGATCATTTCAAAATTTGCTGATGTTGCTACAGGTTTACAGAATTTGGGGGCACTGTTCGTCAAAGACCAGTTCAAGACCTTGCATTTGCTGTGGCACGATTCATACAAAAAGGTGGCTCATTTATTAATTATTACATGGTAAGATCTTTTATTCATGGATAAAAATTCTATTTGCATCTTGATGATTCTAAGCACAACATAGAGATACTTAATTTTAAGTCTTTTTTTTTTGTTGCTTTGCTCTTAAAGTATCATGGAGGAACTAATTTTGGGCGCACAGCTGGAGGCCCCTTCATCACAACCAGCTATGATTATGATGCTCCAATTGACGAATATGGTATGAAGAGAAACGAACTTTCTCTTTTATGTTTCAAGAAGAGTCAAATATGGAAACCAACTTTGATTTTCCCTTTATTCATGCACCACTATTATGCTAGAACAAAAATGGCCTCATATCACTGTAGGTGTTCTGAATTAGAAATATTGAGTAAAGCAGTTTTTTCTTAAATTTGTTCATTTTAATTATCATTTGATGGGGAGAGGCAATAAGTTGAACTCATTTACAGAAATGTGATACCAAAACAGCTGTTTCTGTGATACTACAATAATTTTGGTTTTAAAAGTGAATCAAATCATGCCACCTCACTTGAATTACAGCCCGACGATTGTGTTTATTCATTTCATTTTTGTTTTCCATGAACTGGCAGGATTAATCAGAGAACCAAAATATGGACATCTGAAAGAGCTCCACCAGGCCATCAAGTTGTGTGAAAAAGCACTTGTTTCTGCTGATCCAACAGTTACATCTTTAGGAAGTCTCCAAGAGGTGTATTGGCTTCTCTCTAATGACTACTTTATTTTGCTCACAGCTACCATTCTTTGTGGGTAGAATAAAACGTCAAGTCTAATATATCACTTTCTTCAACTTAGGCTCATGTGTTCAGCCCCCAGTCCGGAGGATGTGCATCTTTCCTTGCAAATTATAACCCGGATTCCTTTGCTAGAGTAATGTTCAACAACATGCACTACAACCTACCACCTTGGTCAATCAGCATCCTACCTGATTGCCGAAATGTAGTGTTCAACACTGCAAAGGTAAGTTCAATTACTTGAATAACCAGCTCTATGGTGTACATTTGCATGCCAATGTTTTTCTTCATTAAAGTTAAACTCGAGTTATCAAAGGTTAGTTACCAGTCTTAGCATATGTTACTGCGTTTAGGAATCATCCTTTTGGTTTTTGTTTGACTACAGGTTGGTGTTCAAACATCTCAAATGCAAATGTACCAAACCAATACTCAGTCACTCATGTGGGAGAGGTATGATGAGGAGGTTGCCTCACTGGAAGAAAGTTCATTGATCACAACAACTGGCTTGTTAGAGCAGATAAACGTTACCAGGGATGCAAGTGACTACTTGTGGTACATCACTAGGTGTGACTTTGACCGCCTTCTCTGTAAAATTAAGCGTAAATTATTTTATATTACCTAATATCTTGGGCCTTCTCCAATGTATTTTAACATTAGTGTGTGATTACTAGTATAATGCTTCATGTTGTAAGTGAAAATTCCTATATATTTCCCTGCAGTGTTGATGTTAGCCCAGCTGAAGGATTTTTACAAGGTGGTCGGGTTCCTGTTCTCACTGTCCGATCTGCTGGCCATGCTTTTCATATCTTTGTTAATGGAGAACTTTTGGGTATATTAGAATGTTAAATTGTCCTTTTAATTAGTTAAAGCTTATATCGCCAAAAGACTAACTCTTGAAGTATGCAATGGAAGGTTCTGCTTATGGGACCAGGGAGAATAGGCGAATCAAATTTTCTGGTAATATCAATAATCTCCGTGCTGGAACTAATAAAATTGCGCTGTTGAGTGTGGCAGTTGGACTACCAGTAAGTTGCCCTTGTCATCTATCTGATCAACATGGTGAACTAAGTATTCTCCTGAAGAATTTCAATACTTAAATTTCTGAATTTCTCCTTGCCATTATCATGGTGAAGAATTCTGGGGTGCACTATGAGTTGTTGAACACAGGAGTCCTTGGTCCTGTTGTGATACATGGGCTTGACGAGGGAAGTAGAGACTTAACGTGGCAGCGATGGTCATATCAGGTCATTTACTCTTCTCACCATAGTTTTTATTACAATGTAGAATTTTGCTGTTCAGCAGAAGTTGAAGTACAATGTTCTCTCCTTTTGTAGGTTGGTCTTAAAGGAGAGTCTATGAATCTACACTCTTTGGAGGGTGCTTCTACTGTTGAGTGGATGCAAGGTTCATTGGTGGCTCAAACTCAGCAACCTTTAACATGGTACAGGGTATGTACAGGGACTTGACTCTTGTCTAAATACAAAAATTTAGCATCTGAGCGTTTGCCGTTGCTCCTTTTTTGCAGGCATATTTTGATGCTCCTGATGGGGATGAACCACTGGCTTTGGATATGGGCAGTATGGGAAAGGGTACTGTGTGGATAAATGGACAAAGTCTTGGAAGATATTGGACTGCGTCTGCTCCAAACAATTGTAAGCCGTGCAGTTACACTGGGACATATCGATCACCCAAGTGTCAAAGTGGCTGCGGCCAACCAACGCAGAGATGGTAATTTTTATGGTATTTTTGTTTAATTTTTTGACAGCGAGTCAGCAGTATGGTAATGTTGCTTCATTGTGACTTATGAGACTAGGGTTTAAGTAAATAGGAGCCTCTTGCACTAAATTTGCCCTCCTATACTAGTAAGAACAATTTCCTTTAAACTAGTATCAATCTAATCCAAAATAATATTGATCCTATGAAATGCTGTAAGAGAAGGTATCATACTGTTAAATTTATCTAACACAGCAACCAGAGTATGGAAGGCTTACAATGTGATTTGGCTGTATAGATAAACTATTCTGTGCTTCCAAGTTGAGTCCTAAATTCCTAATCAAGTAGTCTTAGATGAAAATGTAAAGGCATATTTTGCCAAAAACTATTGCTCCTCATTAAAATGTGTGAGCTAATTATTGGATGTGCAGGTACCACATGCCTCGATCTTGGTTGCAGCCGACGAGAAATCTACTAATAGTATTTGAAGAACTTGGAGGTGATGCAAGTAGGATTTCATTGGTGAAGAGATCTATTTCAAGCATCTGCGCCGATGTATCTGAATGGCACCCCACAATAAAGAATTGGCATACTGAGAGCTATGGCCAGCCCGAAGAGTACCACAAGCCAAAGGTCCACCTTAGATGTGCATCAGGACAACATATATCAGCCATCAAATTTGCTAGCTTTGGGACACCTCTTGGAACCTGTGGAAGTTTCCAACAGGGACCATGCCATTCATCGAATTCCTACAGCATCCTGGAAAAGGTTTCCATACACCTCTTCTATCTTTCTTCATACATTAGGATAGTTGTTTACCTGAACGTTTATTCTTAAGGCATTCTTGTATGCATTCAGACTTTTTGTTTCACGAGTGTATCTTATATACAGATCTCTAATTCCTTGTTTGATTTGAACAGAGATGCATTGGACAAGAGAAATGTGCAGTTGCCATTTCCGCCACCAACTTTGGTGGAGATCCTTGCCCAAACATCATGAAAAGAGTTGCAGTTGAAGCTATATGTTCTGCAGGAGCTTAGCCACTATCTTGAGTTTGATCAAGCACAATTTTAGGAACCTTTTAAATATAAGAAGAGAAGATCTCGGCGTAATTGTAAAGTCTGTGTCGATTGAAAAAAAAAAAATGCGTTTCTAGTGTGCCAGTTGCATGTAGAGGGAAAGGATAATTTATGTGTCTGATTTCATCTTCTAAGTTCTCTCTTTGGATTCTCCAAAAGTATCTGCAAACCGACGCGTAATGAGAAGTCGGTAGTAGAGAGAAGTGAGCGCAAGAGGCAAGCCGAGAAAGCTATTGCTTTTGTTTTACTTTCTTGGAAGTCTTGTTCTCTATATTGTGTTAATGAAGGAAGGTATTCCTTTTCATATAATTAAGCTTGATGCATGTTTAGTGCTTTGTAGAGCTATCCTATTTTCTGCCATTAATTTTATGTACTTTTCTTTGGATGCTTTAGTTCAGGAATTCAATCTAATTAACATGTTTGATCTTTAGAAGACACATCATAGCAGAAATTGTGGTCAAGAACACTGCGCACACTCTGTATATTGTGGTAAAAGTTCAGAGAACGCAATAAATGCGGTGATAATTTTGCTCCAAACATGAATCATTTGGGTGGATGGAAAGATCATTCGCCTTTATTGGTGTCAGGAACAGCAAACTGCACAAAAAGTGGCCACCTTGAATCTTAAGCTTGATAACGGGGACAGTAAAAACAGGAGATGGACTGATTTCAATTAGTCAATATTCTTCAACTCCTTGAAGCATATCCACATAATTTACAATCACATGAACACAATTGGTAGTAATCTTTACATATTTTCATCTTAGATCACTCAATAATATAATTCTATCTTTACAATATGCTACATAAAATCCAACAAATAGACCTTATGTTACACCGTATACCATGCTAAACTCTTGTCTCCTATAAAAATTGCAAGACATGCCTCGTAGGCATCTCAGAACAAATTATTCAGGTATACAGATTCACATAGCGATTAAAGTCAAACTTCAGTCAATCAAAATCACAAAATCATGCAACAAAAGCGTTGACCTGAATCGATGTTGCTGATCATTCACATTTTCATAGTCATAACCCGCTGCATCAGGTCTAGCTGGAGCAGCTGTGCAATAAAAATCAGTCCATCTCACTGTGAGGAGGCTCTGTTGATCGTCTGAAACATGAAGGGAACATCACTCTGCTGCAGGCCCAGCGTCAGAGATACCCCACCATTTGCATACTGACCTAACTCAGCCATCTGATAAGCTAAAAGGTGCCCACTTCGATCGGGATGGGCAAAAGCATCTTGTAAGAAGCTGGAATCTTCTCCAATTGGTCTATGGTCACTGATCTTTAGATTCATGTAGGAATCTTGTGTAGAGGATTCATTCAAATAGGCAACAGCAGATTCAGCTCCATCCATGTTTGGCATGAGACTGGGTTTTGAGGACTCAGTTATCTGGCTTGTTTGGCATCTCGCATGTGCAGGGTTTTGCAGTTCTTCATGATCCTCAGAGGATTGAACGTCTTCCTTCGGTTTTGGTGGATTGTCTGATGAAGAGTTTGAGTCAATCTCAATATCACCAAACTCTTCCTTGTACATGTCTTCGATCATTGGCTTCCACAGCCGCACTCGTGCATTTATGAACCAGTTTGAAACCTGAAGGAAAGGAGATGACATGAGAAGTGCGTACAGACAAACACTTCTACAATCATGTAAGAACTGCCTCTTCCTAAGATGAATCCTAAGGCTAGCTACATCTACCTACTACATGATTTTGTTGGCCTATAAATAACACATTGTGAATGGAAAACCAAGTGGTAATCGGGGAAAACTTGGTGTCTATAAGTCCCCAAAGAAAAACAGAATATGTGGCATAACAACGATACATAAGAAGCAAGAGAAGTTAGGTAATCCGGAAGCAAGTAGAAATCTGATTCTACCAATCTAACACCATTTTTTGTTGAAGACATCAAGGATCAACGGTAGTAACAAGAGTAGTAGAAAATTTGGAGAATTGAGAAAAAGCACAGTATAGGGAATCAAAATAGAAACATTTTAAGGGTAGAATAAGTGTGTATTAGAAAAATGTGTTCCTCATGTCATCAGCGTTCAAAGGGAACAACATCCGGAACAATCATGATTCAGAGCAATTCTCAGAAGTTAAAATGAATTAATATACCTGGCTTCTTGACAAGCCTGTCTGTCTTGCAAGCACTAGCTTCTCAGAATCCTTCGGGTAGCTGGAAAACATTTTATACAACACAACTATTAGTATTTGTGCTGCCATTATAACAGAACTGTAAGTTAAGTTGTTGAGATTACGGATGAAGGAAGTTCTCAAACAGCCAAGCACGAAGAATTGAGACAGACGACTCAGGCAAACCCCTCTGTGGCCTCCAAGCGTGCTGCTGTATCATACCAAATTGTTGCATGGCTCTCTGTTGCCTCAATTGCTGATCTATGACTCGAAGACGAGATAGCCCGCTACTCATACTAGAGTTATCTGGATCTCCAAGGCTTTTCTTTGCTGCTTGAATTTGGCCAGTAATTGCATCTCTCAAGCAGCGAAAATGCCTAGAAATAGTTTGAAGGGCAAGTGAAGTGTATGGTTTAGCAGCCCCACAGCCAGCTACTGCATCGTAACAAGACACTACAATCTGCATTTGATGGAAATACTGCTTATACCTTTTATCAACCTGCAACGACAGTAAATGAAAAAGTCAAAAAAGAGAATGACATTGTTACCAGATCACACTCCAAAAAGTAACGGTGAACTAATTAGTACAATTGTCAATTTTTATTTCTATATCTGTTGGAATATTTGACTCTTGCAAAATCAGGCCCTCTTAAGGAGTATAATATCTCGGATGCAGAGGAGAAAAGAAGATGACACTAGAAGTCACTTGAACTTGGTGTAACTTCTAATTTTCTAATATACCTAAAAACATGTCTATATGTGTACACGAGTTTTTGAATCTTTTCTGCAATGAAGCAACTTTTACGTTCCCCTATTGCTTTATCTAATTTTTTTATTGAATAACTTTATTACATGTTCAAAGGTTTTAAATCTTGGTCAATATCGATGTAATAGTCCAATCTCAAATTGGAACCAACAGGAGCTACTAACACTAAGGTGTACCCGTACCAGTTCAAGATGTAATAGCGACACATCCTCCCCCATTTATCCATCTGTCTATCCATCTTCATCCATGTATTTGTCTATTGTGCATAATTTAGTTTGCCATATAATTTCTCTTTGTGGGCTGTAGATTTTCTTTGTTCTATGACAGAACTAAGAGCAACTAATAAACAATCTACAAAACCGAAATAAACTCAAACCACAAATCATTTTGATAAGACAACCAAGGTTTTTAAAACCGTCCGAACCGCCCGGTACCGGTCCGCCGGCCAACCGGTCTCGGAACCATGGTCGGACCACAGTTCCGGCGGCGAACGGTCAAGGGAGGCAGCGGGCGAGTGGCGGCGGCAGCAGCGAGCATTGGAAGCTTCGAACGAAGCTTCCGCCCGCCGCCCGCCAGCCCCGCCTCCGCTCGCCCGCCGCCCGCTGCGCCTTGCTAGGGTTTCACCACGTATCGGACGGTACGCCGGTACTATACCGGTCCGGCGAGCCGCCGTACCGGTTTTTTAATCCTTGAAGACAACAATTCAACCTATTGAGGTAATTGAATCCATTTGACTCAATGACCTGAATTGATTATCGATTGCATCAAATAATAGAACCCTAGAAGTCTTCTTAAACCATCATTATTTGAGAATGTGAAACAATTGACTGGTCTAGAGTCTAGACAAGCGAATCAGCTTCATCAATTTGATTCTGCTTTTTGTTAATCAACTTTAACAATGTTTATTATTCAGGCACAAGCTTTAAGAAAGGGACAAATACATATATTCTAGCCATTTTTTAATGACGAACTTATGTCTTCTCCAATCGTTGAGATGGAGTCAGCGCCTCAAAGAGGTCTTTCTTCATTGTTCTCTAACTTCACTCACATAACCAAATAATTCTTTTATTAATTTCATTTATCATTTTGGGTCAGTATCAAGAAGACAGATGCATTTTGAAGGCTTAGTTAGAGGCGCACATTCACTAACATCTAATGAATAATTATTGACACCTCCTTTTGTTGAAAGCACCGAACATAGTGAATATTTCTCACTTAGTATTCATCAATACTAGAACTAAAGAGCAGAGAAAACTAAGAAAACTTGATCAAAATCAGTCAGATGTTTAACCAAGGTACATGGATTCATTAGCATGAAACAAGATTGGAGCACAAAATTACTGTAGAGGCCACATTACCAGAGTATGTTGATCATCTCGTGGTTCAAATGTATCCAACAGTGACAAATTAGAGCATTAAACATGCATGAAATTCGTAGCTTCTTGTCTGAATTAAACTTACTTTTAGACGAATGCTTGTGGCTTTGTAGCCTCAGGAGAGGCACTAAAAGGAAGTATTTGTGGTGCCATTAACAAAAGTTCATTAAAGGTGGACAAAGAAGAAATACATTTAGTATGACATGATTGTATCCATCGATCGATTTTGGTGACTTCACATTTGCCAAGGATTGATGACCCGAAATAACAACCAAGTCACAACCAAAATAAAGTTTTCTAACGCTCATACATCATAAAAAATGTAGTTTGCAATAACATCTACTAATTAAAAACGAATATGATGTAAGAAATTACATACCTCATCCAACATCCCCAATAGCTTTGTGACCTTGTTCTGAAGTTCCTGTCTTTCAGATGGTGAAAGCTCACCAGAAGAATTATCAGTTTTATCTAGAGGATTTGACTTCATTCCTTCAGTCTTCAATCCTCCGCTACCATCCCTTTCTGTCATGGAACTAGAAGCAAGCGGACCTTGGCTCCTGTCTGTTTTCTGCTTCAAAGCCTTATCAACGTTAACAACTTCATCAAGTAATTCTTGTGTAGCCCTGAGATACTTAGAATTTGGAATCAAGCTTGTAACAGTTGAATGTCCAAAAGAGGAGGCATTCCCATGCATAGATTTGTTTTGAAAGCTTTCATCCCTTGAAGAACCAATATTTCCAGAAGTTGACTGATGTGGACCAAAAAAAGAGATATTTGAGCTAGCAGGCCGGTACTGAACTGAAGGAACTTGCATCTGTGTGCTGAGGCTGAGTGATAATCCTTGATTTTGCATGTTTGAAACATTTGACTGCTGCAAAGACAAGCTTTGTCCATTTATGATCCCCAACTGTGTTTGCAAAGTCATTTGTAGATCATCTGTTCCATTCATAGAACTATCAACTGTCTGCATAAATAACATCTCATTTCTTCCATCCTTCCAAGCATTATATGCATGGTTGCTGAGACGTGAAGTGAGCATATCAGAACTCCCACCAGTAATGCCCTGTGAAATGATGGGCGTGGCAGCAGGAATATCAAGGTGGTTCTGCTGGGTTTGAGTACTGCCAGCTAATGCATCTGGGAATGAACCAGAATTAGAAAAGCTAAGGTACATCATGTTGCCAGGAAATTGCGTTTCAGAATATGGATCATTCCCTGGTATCCTTGGGCAAATATTTGCGGTGGTTCCACTTTGGTCCATCGAATAGAAAGTAGACATCTTTATCTTACAGGATTTTAAGTAGTAAAGGATCTTCAGAAATGGCTGTACTATGAATCACTGCAATGTTTCGGCAACATCTTTCATCATGGGGATCATGGTGAAATTGGACACAATTTCAAGCTCCTTATGAAGAAACGAGCTGAGCTGCAAAGTTGCTAAGACAGTAAGTAGCAGTAGACGAACATTTTGAAGAATTGAATAGAAATCAACTGCAAGCACAAAATAACTAAACAATCACGCACGCTTGCAGCATAGTGTTCATAGAACAAATAAGATTAAGAGGTTGGTTGCGTTCTGAATTGAAATCTGTCTTAGTTCTGATAAAAACACGCATGGGGTCACAAAAAGATAAGTCTTAGTCAATTTATGCTATTCATGAGGCTTAAACTACAGTTCTGTGGAGATTTCATTGTACGCAATTGGAAAGGTGACACAAGTAATTGAAAAAAGAAAGATCTAAGTGAACAAACAAAAAGGCCGAATGGTTGTGCTCCGAGCTTGCATTACTTCATTTATATATGTACACAACGATGCCTTGATTAAATTTCCTGCGCTTCAATTAGTACTTTAAGGGCAAATTCTAACCGCCTTCTCCTTGAAAGCATTTGCCTTTGATCAACAAACACATGTTATTTTCGTTTGAAGGTTACCTAGTCGACCAACCAATTCTATTTTTTAACTCTTTGAACCAAAGGAACAATCAGCTAAAGCTAACCGACAGCGCAATAGAGAATAAGTATCAAAATAATAAGAAAGAATCCAAACAGTGTCCTCTGTTAATCCGCTTAGATGTTGCAAAGGAAAGTTCTTCGGTTACTAATATCTGAAAAAAAAATTCTACAAGCCCATATAAGCCAAAATCCACCACCAAAAACTCAGTCCACAACCCTCACCTTAGCCAACACGCTAGAAATTTTAAATTTACATAGTTAAACAAAATAAAGAGAATCATAAAAGAAGCAGAAACTTTAACAAAGGGGAAAAGAAAGATTTCAGCCAATACTCGAATTTTGATATAGTAATGGAAAACAGCATTAGAAAACTCATCAAAATTTACTTTCTTCTGTCCACTTTCGGTTTGTTTTCCTCCAAGTTACTTTTATCCCAATTTCCTGTGAGATGATATTGTAAACCTCAACAAAATCGTCCGACGCAGGAAAGTTAACAGGTGTAATACAGAGAACAAACAAAACGACACATAATAGTCTGCAAAAAAGGGATTGGAGTGTTCAAATAATTTTCTTTTGATAAACAACGAATCATGCAAAAGAGCTTCTTGAACCCCTTTTCAAGCTATAATATTAAACTTAGATTAGCGACATGGAGATAGAAAGAGCTCAGAAGAATTCAGATGGTTTTTAAAGCTGATTTGAAGAACTATGAATCGTGTAAATGGAAATTAGTCAAATCCAAATAGACGAGCAGAAAGTCACGGAAAGAAAGTTTAAAAGAGTAGAAATGCAACAAAAAAAACTAATGTTCACCACCTGAGAGAGAGAAAGAGGGCAACAGAAGACGAGGGGTGGCGGCAGCAGCGGCGGCCACTGCTGTGCTGCGCGCCTCGTGGGGAGCAAGAACGCACTAATTAACAGCGATCGGCCGAGGAGAATCCCCCAAATCCGGAGACAAACCGATCCCAAGGCCTCAATTTGCAGGACACAAAGCTCCCCCCTTCCCTTTCCTCCCCTTATAATATTATTACCTATTTAATAGTTTCTCTGCCTCTCTCTGCCCCACCCTCATCAGCTTCCCCAATTGCTACTATTATATTTGAAACCCTTTTCCTCTCTCCACATCCCTTTCTCATCGGATTACCACCATCATCAGCCCCCAAAATTCCATCTTGCACGTGAGACTACTTCCAACTCCTTATGCTCATGGTAAATCCCAAATCTTTCTTTCTCCCTCTCCCTTCTCTCTTGCTTTCTCTCTCCTTCTTTCTGTACCTCACAGGGCTCCAAGTCTTCAGAGGTGGTTCCTTGCTGTGGTTTCTTGGGAGTTGGTGACGAGGGATGTTAAGGTGTTCTATCTCCTAACCACCAGTTGGTAGACCTAAAACCTGCTCTTAAATCTCTCAAAAAGCAATTTTTTTTGGGTTCACCTCCCTGGGTTTCTAAGCATTGGCAAGGATTCTGACAACTCACATCCCACACCACACAAACTCTTGAGGCTGCTTTGCTTTTTTTTTTTTTTTTTTATAAAAACAACTCACCATCCCTTATCGAGAATAATGACACAATTAGCACCACTGCTAGCTAGTCTTGTCCTTGTCCTTGTTTTGCTTCCATCGGCGGTTACATGTGCTTGATTTCGCTTCAACCTTCGTCCCAAACTTACATCTAGTTGAACAAGTACGTTCTGATTGGTTGTTTATAATATTATCTCTTTCCCTGCCTCATTAATATTCTAATGCAGCCCTGGCTGCAATCCCTGGCAGCATAATTGGCATTAGGTAATCAAAATCACCACTTGTTGGTGTGTGATTTGCTGGATCACTATTGATTGTCTCATTTGATTTTAACAAGTGCAAAGCGTCAGAGCGTAGTGTACGGTAAGCAGAAATGGGTGGTGAAAGGGACAAATGGATACTAGCAGCCTCATTAGTAACAGGCAATTTATCGAAGAAATACTTAATCAAACAACTGCTCCCCCCAGCACGCCGTACAGCATGTATGGCAAATGATGGAGAACTATAATGTTCTTGGGAAGGCTATAAAATGAACGAGCATAAATGACTGACAGAATCTACTTGGCGAATCGATGTACAGATGTTGTCCTCTTTAATCTTTGTCAGAGTGCACCAGTTGAATGAAAAGCATGCATCCAATCGCACACCATGAAAGAACCAAAAGGATAAATATTGCTGCTGTACTCTGCAGCATACTTAGCTATATTTTAATTGATCAATTCATGCTGTATTCCAATCATGCAAGATTCATGAAAAGAACATCCTTTGGCCTCAAGTGCATTTTATTACCGCACGATTTTCATTGTTCTTAACAAATCGGTCCAA
Organism: Costus lasius; assembly: GCA_027563935.2. Classification (NCBI taxonomy): domain Eukaryota; kingdom Viridiplantae; phylum Streptophyta; class Magnoliopsida; order Zingiberales; family Costaceae; genus Costus; species Costus lasius. The sequence goes on along the minus strand of CM050447.1, from coordinate 25,828,488 downwards.
GAACAATGAATGCCTGCTTATGCAAGTAACCAATCATTTCCTGCATTGAATCTTCCAAAAAGGTAATCTACTTTACTTTTCAAACCATCTTTCCGGGAGACTACTGTACAATAAAAATGGAGCACCTGTCTTGGGCCGTTGGGGATAACCCTTTAAATAAAGGAAAAGGGTGATAGAAAGGAACATTAGTAGGGGTAGTGTGCTTATCTTCATCTCTGTGCACACCTTTAAATAATTCACTAGAACTAATTAAATGATGTATTGCATCACTGGATGAATAAGATATAGGCCTCCCTATTCACTAAAAAAAAATTGTTTAACATTTTTTTTAAAAAATCAGACTAAATCGGTTGATTTGACTAAAAAAACCATCCTGAATCCAGTCTTTTAGAAAAAAAAATCACAAAGATGAAGCTTGATCAAGTTACATGAGGAAGTAAATATCATTGGCCTTCAGGAACGTTGATAATTATATCTGCCACAGGATCCATCAGAAACTGTTTGTGTTCATAAAATGCACATGGATGAAGTAATCATGAACCTGGAACATGCTTCTTTTTCAGATGACCTTTGAGAGTTTCTCATCATGGAATGGAGGAATCAGAAACCACAAACTGCATACACTTCAAGAGAGTAAATTGTTAGACTTGTGAACTTATTCATAGGAACCAAATTAAGTATCTGAGGACCAATAATATGATTAAAAAAAGGTAAGAAGGTTACCAAATCCAAAGGATCAAGAAGCAGGACCACAAGTGTTGCATCAGAGATCAATAAGAACAGTAGACAGCTCATAAGCAATAGCTTAAAGAAGTTCTTAAAGATTACTGATAATGTTCAGTCAAATAGCTACAATTCCAGAAAGAAAGATGAAACCAACGAGTGCGGCCATATAGTTCACATGTATTACTAAACAAAGTCCATGAGTACAACTGCCTGTAGTATCTAACAACTATGGCAAATGATTGGCTATAGATGTAAAGAAGTAGACAACAGATTTCAGAAAGTTGTTCAGCATTTAATGCCTTAATTCTAAACTGCTTTTTAGTTTAATCTTATAAATTCTAAGTTGTGTAGTTCAATTACTTTTGGCATAGATTTGGATTTTTCACATTAAAAATTATTTTGTAAATAAAGAACTGCTTAAGAAATAATTAAGGTCTACACTCTCTAAGGCTATTTCTAGAATATATAATGTAAACATAATAATTTTATTTTTTATAAAGCAAAAAAAGGTGAGAGGAATTTTAGATCCTAAATCTATTTTTAAAATTATTTAAAATTATTTTAATTCTATAAAAATAAAAAATATTTTTATTTTGTATTATTTCCCTTTTATTTACACTTGAGTGTTAAACGAATTGTCTCACATGATTCTATGATATAAATAGGTGAAATCTTGTTTTATCAAATACCAAGACACATTTTTCTAAAACTACATGGTTGATTATAGATATTTGAATCTCCTTCACATCAACAATCCAAAATTATTCAAACTCATTCAGAGGATAGCACAAAATATTCAAACCCTTAACTTCAAATGCCTGATCTTGTGTTGCACCACTCTCTTATCTTATATCTTAACTTGGAACTTCATAATTCCACCTCATTTTTGTTTGAACTTGTTAGCATTGGTTTGCCTCTGTGTGTGTATATATATATATATATATAATCTTTTTATAGATAACTGAAACAATAGATGATCCAATTATTTTGGATGGACATAGGCGTTGGAGTAAGCGGACAAGCACTTTCACTTAGTTTATTTAAAGCAATCACTCAAATTATATAATATCATACTGTTGTATTGTGATTGTTATGCCTTTGTCCGTGTGCACCTCTCATCCTTTTTCCTCTCAGTTGTAGCATTGTGTTCCATTTTCTTATCAATTATTATTTCAATCGGTGGTTTATAAAGACAGAAGGCGACAAGAAAAATCAGAGAAGCTTTAAATTTCTCCTCTCAATCAATAATCATTCCACTCAGTTCATGCTGAAATTTGCCCTTATTATAGCTTACCTCTACCAAATGAAAATTCAGTACATTGTGAAAATGGTGAAATAAAAAAAATAACATGAAAAATTAAAACATAAAGCATTGATTTTTGCCTAAACCCCGAATGCCAACCTCCATGTAGCTGATCATTCAATCTCAGCATTGTCCATGTGTTCAGGGAAATGATGGAGATTGTCTGCCTAAGCTTTGCCCGTATAAATAAAATATTGCTAATCTATGCTTCATAAAGAGGAAAGGAAAGAAAACATAAAGAAAATTAAGGAAAAGGAAGAGGAAGACATCCGAAACGACGATCTTTGGAAATTCCAAATGATGTAATAACCCCTTTCTACTAGAACGGCATGAAAAATATATTTTTTTTTATTCTTCCCAAGACAAAAGATCCTCGAAGAGAAAAATGATCCTGCTCTTAAAAAGTCCATTTTGATTCATAATTTACCATTTTATTAAAATTAGAAAGCCTGCAAACAGACATTAAAATATACAAAAATGAAGACACGTTCATTGGGCACAGTACGGCCATAATTCGTTGCAGAGAAGATGGCGTGATTATTGACATTCGCCACGTAGCTACGTATTATGGTTCCTGAGCTGAATCCACCGCTTCTTGTTGCTTCCCAAACAACCTCAGTGCCAACGCATACACATGCTTTCTCTTTACAGACGCTCCTTCGGCAACTAATTTCACTGCCTATAGCACGTTATAATTAGAGAGAAAATTTGACAAATGACCTGAATTAGTTGAAGAATGAAACGACAAAGCACAAATTTCTTTATCAATCAATTCATAGCTGTGCGAAAGTGCCAGGTTACTAACTAAAAGCAATGGCCGAAAGTCGTGTCTCATGTAAATGATTGAAAATGTATTGTAAGAGAAAGGCAAGTATGACCAGTAAGAGAATATATATATATATATATATATATATATATATGCAAATTATTGGAATAAAGGTGGATGGTGATGAAACACTGAAGAGGAAATGCTGGAGTCAAACAACTGGAAAACAATACTCACCATGGAAAGACTATGGCCCTTTGAAACAAATTCTTTCAATTCAAGCTCCAGTTGATCGACTGATGGGACATTGTCAACAAAAACGGTATTTCCTTCAATTAAAACGGTCATTTCTCCCTTTGGCTGTTGAGTTGAATATTTCTTATTTGCTTCACCCAAAGTACCGCGCCAGAACTAAATCACAATACCAGTGCGTGAAGTAACAAAACATATAATGAAACTCCAATCTACAAAGCATCATCAATAATTGTGAACTATTAATCTAAATAATTTCGTCACATAATTTGTCCCATGACATGATGAGAATAGTATGCATAAACAATGATGGTCGATCTACTATAAACAAATATATATTGTTTTATAATTAGTAAATTTAAATTTTCTTTAAGTGGTTGAAAATTCGTTATCTGCATATTAAATGTTAAACAAATATTAAATTATTGACTCTTATGCTTGAACTCAATCCATATTCCAAAATGTATGAACTCAATCCATATTCCAAAAATGTATCTTATGGTTGAGAAAGAGTTGGTTGATTATAGTCAATTCCGTTGAAGTACGCTTGCTATTAGGACCCCAGTAAAAAATAGTTAAAGAGATGTATTCAAGTTGACATATTTATGAGTCTAAGTAATTTTAACCAGTCTATATAATTGAACCTCTGCAAACTTTGACACATTTAGCTAAACAATCAATGTGCCACTTTGGTATCTAAATGTGACCAGCAATCAGTATGAATATTTGCCTCCTTCCGGTGGATCTAATAAACCGAAATAATCAAATTCAAAGAACTGAGATTCTCTGAGCAGAAGCAGGACAAAATTAAACTAAAGTATCACAGGATAAATCCAGTAAGTGCATTCAAAATTTGTTACATAACTGAATCCATATTACAAATCACAGAGAATATTATTTGATTAGTAGTTTATTCAATCTTGTAAAAATATCTATTCAAGACTTCTTGCGAGAATCTGTTCGTATAACAAGGAATAAAGATGTGACAAGAAATTTAATACCAATAATCAACTCCAAATTGATAATAATTGGTTACCAAAATACCTCTTCATGAATTTTTGTCATTTCCCGCGCAATAACACATGACCTGATTGTAATCCACCGGAGGTCCATGTAAGTTATTTGTTAAACAATGTTCACATAGCCAAGAAACCTTAACATGCACAATGATAAGCAAAAATATATTTAAAGAACTAACTTGTTTATTCACATTGAATGGTTCAACATAAGTAATACTTTTGTACTTCACAAGTATCATTTATTATATAATGTTAGTTGCTTGAACATTGAAACATAGCAAAAAAATACCACAAATAATTCCAAATTTTACTACAAAATAACTTCCCAGCCAAAAAATTATAGCTTGTAAGTATATGCATCTGACAAATAGTCAATCAGGATTAAGGATATGAGAATATGCAGATGAAGATCTAAGAAAATCCATTAGGAACTAAATGTAAGAATGCATTTAAAAGCTCCTACTTTTACTTTGAACATTGCACTTAATAAAGTGCCGAGGAATGATCTGAAAATCTAGATCTAAATAGTATGTTCTTAATTGGATATGATTTATGATGATAATAGGCAATGAATTAATGGAAGGGAATGGCATAAAAAGTTACGTTTCTGAAGTTAATGAATAAATCATCTCAAATTTGCACAAATTGCAATATCATTATAAAGTACAAGAAGTTATTTTAAAGAAAATATAAGTTAAATTTTAGGTCAAAGTGACAAAATGACAAATAGGCCCTAGTCATTGAATTAGAATGTTCCTGGCATGATTAAACACACAGGTGATATGGGTAAAGGTCACAGGTATTCCCAATGAAGAAGAAGGTTTTTGAATCTTAGTCAGCTACAACTCAAGCTCCTAATAAGATAATATCAGAAAGAAACGGTTAAATTGTATCATATCGTCAGTCTATAAAACCAACATTTGACATACTAAGAAATAGCAAAATATAAGATAAATTAAAAATCCTCCTATCTTATAACAAGGTTCGAGGAACCGGTTCAGTGACTCTGTCAAGTGAGCCACCGGACCGGTACGGTACCAGTATGGTACCAGCAAACCGGCGGCAGCAGTAGCTTTTGCTGATGCCGTTGCACCGCCATCCGCTGCTCCAACCCATGTTCCGGTGCCGGTCTCTCACCGGACTAGTACCAACCGGAGGAACAGGCCGGTACCGGACCAGTTCCTCAAACCCTGTCTTATAATAATATATCATTGCAGATAATTATTAAATGTGTTAACTACCTTGAATTCCCAAAGATTAAAGATGCTTCATCAAGAAATTGATGAAGCTTATGAGGAGGGACGAAGAATATTTGTGTCACGGTTTCACTTGCAGAAACCTTTAGTTTTTCTCTTCTTGATCCTGCATGCTTGGGTAGAAATCCAACTGCACCTCAAAATAACCAAGTACTATTAGAAAAATCACAAAAAAGAAGAAAAGACAGCAACGAGTATCAGTTCTAAATCATGTAGTGGCATACAAGTTGTTACCAAACTTGAATTCATCAGTGGACAATCCAGAAGCTGAAAGAGCACAAACTAAAGCAGATGGCCCAGGAATAGGAACAACTGGGATGTTCTCCTTGACACATACCCTTGCCTGCATTGAAATGTCTAAGTCAGTTATACCGTCTGAATAACTCTCAATATGTACCCTTATTAACCATCACGTATTCAGTCATAGCAACTGATCAGCAGATTTTGTCAGATTGTATATGAGAAAACAATGTTGCTAAAAATGATTCAAATAAGTAATTGACCCAACTTCAATCCATGATCACTAAAAGTTCCCCGTGTTCTCAATCAACGAAGCTTTTGAAGGATAACTCACCAGTTCCATGCCTGGATCACTAATACACGGAGTACCAGCATCACTAATTAGCGCAATAACTTGACCTTGCTGAAGCTTCTCTAATACTGAACTTTCACGCTCAGATTCATTAAATTTGTGGTAGCTAAGCTGTAACAAAAGTTTGAAAATTAGAGAGGAATAGAATTGGATATCCAATTTATTGATCAGACATATCAAAAGATATAACTATTTAAGCGACAAAAACTAACAAGAGGTGTTGTAATTCCATAATAGTGAAGCAACTTTCTAGAATGTCTTGTATCTTCTGAAAGTATCATATCTGCAGACTTAAGGATGCGTAATGCCCTGCATTTGAGAGAATGCCTACTGAGAGTTTGATGTGATAATAACTGATACAGGATTTTCAGCTTGGCAAAAACCGTACAAGTATAGCACTTTCTAAGAAAATATAGACAAAGTTTTATTACATGCCATATGGATCAATCTTCAATATATCTTACAAAAACAGGAAAAAAAAAAATACAGCCTGCATCAGCACAAATAAGTTGTCAGTGCTTAAACATTTCTTATCCAGTCAAGCTTGCCATCATCCACTCAATCCTCACTTGCACAATTTTGACATTAAGATAAGATGTCTCAATGTTAGTGGTCATAACTCTAAAATGCAAAAAATAAAATCAATTTCTACCGTTATGTTTTCTATTAAACTACTACCAACATCCTGAATGTAGAAATACAAATTGTTAAGTTGTTTCCTACACCTTTAACGAAACACAATCATGCATACTTTATATTACCATAAAGATTTGAAATCAAACCACATGTGATGCACTATCAATTTTAAACATCTTTCAGTTTGTGCTATGTCCATTAACCCTTGTTGTTGGAGAAATATTGAAAGTTCATGACTTCTAATATTCATTTCTTGGTTCAATTTTGCCAAGTTCCAGTGCTTCTAAAACCACAACATTTCTTCCATACCTTACAAAAACTAACTTTATATTTTATTAGATAATGCACACTCGTGTGAAGAAACAGTGAACAAGATATTGTAAGTTCTGAAGAGTTTCATAAACATAGTCTAAGTAATAAAGCACGAGATGCATAAACAACAATTATCTATTAACAACTCCTAACACTTACCGAAAGGTGATATCTTCCAGATTTCCAATTGGTGTCGCAACCAGATATAAACCAGACTTTATAGGGCCCTGAAAAGGTTTCAAGACTACAAAGTTTTAGACAATAAAAGCAAGGACAATCAGGATAGAGAAGTCATCATACTCGGCAGATGCACAAACAGATTAAACAAAGTGTTCTGTTACTCTTAAGGAAAGAAGAGATATAGAATTCACAAGGGACCTTGAGAGGCAATTTAGAAATAAGCTTTACCAAACTAATAAGTTTCAAGAACCAAAGAAAGACTTTCATATCAAATACTGTAATTTGCTTCGCAGCTGGAAATCTCAAAGGAGATTAAATAAATAGCCTAAGAAATTAGGTATTTTTTCTATCTTTTAATTTTGAAGGGTCTACCAAGGTCACCCAATGGCGTGATAGAGTTTTATGTAATGAACACATTCTCCCTCCAATTTGCATAGGCAGCAAATCAATTTAAAGAAACATCAAAGTCGGGACTTTGATGCACTGAACAAACATTATAAACGTGTAGTTGTTGGATTCCACTATACTCAATATTCAAGAAAAAATGACTTTTAAAACACACACAGAGACCGATTTAGAGGAATCTCCAGGGCCATGAAGATCTTCTTCTTGATGTTTCTGATGCTGAGGCTGCAGTAGGGCGCGGGCGTCAGAGGTGGAAGAGAAACGCAGTAGGTGGGAGGACAAGCCACAGTTTCGGATGGGACATAGTAGAACAGGAGTGAAGAAGGGAGCGGAAACGATGAATCTAGTGAAGGCTGAGGAAGACCGCGGAATGCGTGGAAGCATCGGAGGAACAGCGAGGAAGAGGAGGGAGAACTGATAGGGTTCGCGAGACAGGTTTGATTTTCCTTCCTCAGGGCTGCGGATTTGATCGTTCGCAGGGTCATGGACCCTGGTGCCGTCTTGCTGAGTTGCTGCTCTTGCCTCTTGCGGGCTACTGGGCCTCTTACATGGGTGATTAATAATTAGGGCCCAGCTTAACCTGGAGCGGGCCGAACATTGTCCCAGAACCAAAAAAGAAAACATCTTATGGAGGGCACCTCCATAAACACTGGCCCTTGGGCATCCGTCCGCTGAATAGGATGATTTATCTCATCCGATCGAAAGCAAAAGGAAACCGCTCAGATCGGACGACTGTAGACCTTACCTCCAACGAGGAGCAGAAATTTTGTTCCGGAACCGGGAGATGCAAACTCTTTCGGGCCTTCATAAATTTTGTTTTCTTGATCTGGTATTAAAAGATTAAATCTTATTTTTGTAGAGATCTTGTTTCCTATTGTGATTTTTTTTTTTTTTTTTTGCTTTCACGAGTAGAAAGACTTATTTTACCTAATTTTTTACATTCTTGTTTTCTGCTTGATTATGCGCTCACAAGTTGTTCGATGAATTGTTTGTGAAGGGATCTCCTCCTTATAGGCTGTTTGCCGGGGTTCAAAATCCAAAATTTGCACTTGTTACAGCAATTAAAGTGTAATTATATTGTAAATAAAGAATAACCATTTACTTCAGTTGGTTTGCAAGCATCATATATATACGCTCTTTGCCACCACTCAAGCTTGGAGTTCTAGGAAATTGTGAGTGGAGCAGTCGGAAGTTGGGCACTGCAAATTCTTGAATTGGAGATAGTAAATTCTACTGACGCCGGTATTAGATGTAAAAGAGAAGGTATACATATATTTTTGGAAGGAAAAGAAAAATACAATGGCAGGATAGAAGACGAGAAATCTCATCTGAACAGGTGTATTGATAGGTAAGGATATTATACATGTAGTTTCATTTTCAAGCTTCACATAGTTTTGTGAGTGCTGGTCAAAGAGTTTATCATTGCAAGTGCGAACTGAGGGAAAGACTGAGAGTGCTGGTCAAAGAGTTTAATTAGCCTTAAAATGAGTGGAAGTTCCACATACTTTTGTGAGGATGATAAATGTTCTCATTCTTTGATAATGAAATGGAGGGCACTCAAAGTCAAAAAGGTCTGACTTTCGATTTCGGTGCTGAGTGACTTTGAGTGTGTGCAGCGGAGACTATGTAGTACCTTACATATTAAATATATCCATCCCTCTTCGTCTCCTGCCCATAAAGAATGGCTTCCACCAAACTTCCTCTTGCAATGTTTCTATTAATGTCAGGTAATTCTGCTTCCTTGTAAAGTTATATGATTTTATCCTGTATTCCTATATACTGTGGAGAAATCGAATTCTGAAATGTTCTTCTCCTTTGTCTTCCTCTTTGGTGTTCCATGCAATTAAAGCCGCTGTGATGTTTGGATTCATCCAAATTACTGAAACCAAGGCTTGCCCCCTTTACTGTGTGCAAGCAGAGTACATGATATGCAACTCTTCCAGCGCTGGTGAGAGGATGAAACCAGCGTGCAACTGCTGCCTTGCTGCTCAAAGGGCCTGCACGATTTACTTGACCAATGGAGGAACTCTGAAGTGCACTTAAGTTATGCATGTAATCTTCTGCAGTTTTTGTTTTATAATTCAATAAGATGCTCTGGCAAGGGCTGTTGCTGTGTCTCAAGCTCTATTTACCAGGAAATCACCAATATTTTCCTTTGTGAAATGATCATTTCTGTCAAGATGAAGTTTGTAAGATCTTAGTTGTTGTTAATATGATCTTAAGTGCAATCAAATTCTGTCCTCCTTAATCGCAAATACATGCAGTACATATTTTCTGATGTTCAGAGTAACAAAAAAAAAATCAGTCAACGCATGCATGATTCTGTATTATTAGAAAAGTTTACTCGTACTAAGATAATCTAATCGCTCATTGACTATTGCCTACATTTCTTGTTTGATCCACATGGCTGGTTATCTGTATTTCCTATATATAATGTAATTAAACTCAAATTCAGTATATTTTTTTTTCATGCATATAGTTTTCCTTACCTAACACTGGCAGGCTCGATCTGCCTAATTAGCATGGAGACAATCCTAAGTGCCTCAGCACTCTTAAATTTTGAGTAGTTAAATTTGAAAGTCTTCCACGTTGCAGCACCTGCATCTTTGCACGTAATCCATCGAACGATCCACAGCACGCAGATCCCGAATGCAATCAACCCAAGGCTGGACGGATACTTGGCCGTCCTCCCCAGTTCCAACTCACGTGAACCCAAAATCTGACATAAAGCATTTGTACTGATTCTTCACATGATATTTGGCATCCAAGAGGCCGCCTCCACGGCCGCCTATAACTAAGAGCGGACCATCTCAGATCTCAACCCAATACAGAACACAAGGAAGAAAGCAACCCCTCTCTCGGATCCTGATCGTCCTCAGAGCTAGCTCAAGATCATGATGAACTGTGCAGGTGCGTGCACTACATTACATGTAGGAAGAAAAAAAAAATGTTAGTAGGAGCGTCAAATTGCTGTGCACGAATGACTTCAGGCTTACTGATTTGCAGGACAGGATTCATGGCCGGAGCTTGTCGGCGCGGGTGGCGGCGACGCGGTGGCCACGATCGAGTCGGAGAACCCGACTGTGACGGCGAGGATTGTGGAGGTGGGCTCGGTGGTGATCCAAGATTTCCGGTGTGACAGGGTGTGGGTTTGGGTGGACAAGCAAGGGATTGTTGCTCGTGTACCTCACATTGGGTGAGATGGATGCTCACTTCATGCATGAATGAACAGTGAGTCCGCTGTAGAACAGAATAAATGGGTGTAGCAGCAAGTACAGAAATAATACTTGTTTCCTTGTAGTTTCAAGGTTAATTAAGAGTATGATACATCATCCACATCACTACTGAAGTTAATCTTGCTTCAGTACCCCCAAATCCAAATATAGTGATTGATTTAACTTATCAGGCTACTTGTCAAGTCTAAACATGGCTAGGATATCTTTGATACTGTAGGGTGCATATATTGGCCCGCCAAGGCCCAATCAAACTATTCCAAAACCAGGCCCACTCATGTTGTTATATTGGGCTTGATGCCAGCAGTTAAACTCCCGATGCACCACTACGATCAAGAGGTCTAGAAGATCCTATGAATATGTGAATTATTGGTCTCTCTAGTGTTCAAGAAAATTGTTGAAGTGGTGGATAATTAACTGAATAGAACTGCTCTTCTAACAAGTAATTTTGTTATAGATTGATTAATTTTCAGTTCGGAACTAGTTCAGTGTTGGCGAAATCGATAAAACTGGTTGAACTGATTATTTATGAAAATTTATATAATTTATTTAAAAATTTTGAAATCAGAAATGTGGCATATTGATGGTTGGGATACTATTACTATCTGAATCCTGAACTCGACTTAGCTGGTTAACTTTCTATTCTGCCTTCCGCTCATTACCCCTCTTTAAGCTCAATTCCAGCTAGCTTCCTTTCTTCCACCTTTTAAGTTCCATGAGGTTTGCTCTTTTTTCTTTTTTTTAAGAGAATTCATATTAAAGAGAAGAAAAAATATAATAAATTTAAATGTAAAATTTATCAAATTTATTATATTTTTTTATTATATATAAAATTTATCAGATTTATTATATTTTTTATTTTTGCTGTGAATTTTCTCTAAAGAAACAAACTAAATTCCAAATTTATTTGCCTACTTTATCATCGCCCGTCACCACTATTTTCCATCCCAAATTAAATCTATCAATTCATGAAAATATAAATCCTACCTCAATTGATATACCCATTAATTAATAACATGGATTTTTAATTAACTAGTAATTTTACAAAATAATATAAAATAGTTAATAATAAATTTTAAAATATAAATTTATAAATTATTATATAAATTCTTATATAATAGATGGGTTTAATTCTTTTACACTATTTATTCATTTATGACCAGGTCCTCACTTATTCAATACAAATATGTTAGAATTCAAACTTTAGACCCAAGTACAACACGAAGTAAATTTCAACAATCACCAACTTTTTTACATTATATATAATATAATATAACACAATTGAACTTACGTTTGACTTGCCCCAGCTTCGTTGAAAAAGGAAGTAAACCCGAACCTGCTGCTGTTAAATGAAGTTGAATTCAAACCCCCCAGTCTAAAAGAGTTGAAAATCAACCCTCTTCCGGTAGATTCAAACACCAACCTGGTCTCATTCTTCTAGTCTCCCTCCTTCATTGACACAAGTATGTACGTTCAAGTTATTGCACAACAGCTGCTAGCTAGTTATTACACGACGACGACGACGACGACGACGATGACCGGAGACGAGCGGTTCAACTTCCAGGCTCCGCCGCAGGGCTCCACTACGCCTCCGGGGCCCACCGGTTGCACCAACGGCGGCCCCTGTCCTCACTCTTAGTAGATTAATTAATTAATTAATTAATTAGTTTGTGCAAGATTATAATTAAGATTGTTTAATTTGTTTAATAAATGGCAGTGAACTAATTAGCCTGCCTAAGAATGGCAATTAGTATCCTCGTTGCTCCTCCGCAAAGAAGACTAACGCGACGGGAGAGGATTACCTTCGAATTCATCTCCTTCAAATGCGTCACGCCCCACAGCCCATTAATTTGCACGTGATGCCCAAATTACCCTTTAAATTTTCACTGATTATTTAAATGGAAAACAAAATTGATAATTAGTCTATCTAACTAAAGTTTGAGTTAAGCTCAATTAGCTGAGACCGCTTCGTCCATTTGGTTGAACTCAAGCTGGATCACACAATCCAACGAGGGGACCTTTTTTTTAAGTTGTATATGTTTATTAAGTATTATAGCAATTATGATATGCACGAGGATGGCACACTTTGGCCTTCGTACAGTTGCAACAAATCTAACCGCCAACGCAACCCTTGGCGAGGAGGTCTACGTGGCAACGAGGCGTTCATCCCGTAACCGCTATATCAAACCGTTCCTGGTTCACTACTGATCGCCATTGTTTGCCTCAGCGAGCGAGCGAGAAAGCGAGAGGAGGAAGAGAGATGGAGACGGCGTTGGAGAATGGGCAGGCGGTGACGGTGGCGCGGAGCAAGAAGAACCGGATCCAGGTCTCGACCAACAAGAAGCCGCTCTTCTTCTACGTCAACCTCGCCAAGGTTTCGCATTACGATCTCTCTCTCTCGCGCTCTCTAGACATTGGGATCTGATCCGATCCTCGGGGGATCTTTCACTACATCCCATAAATACGGGAGTCGAAACGCTTTTCGCTCTGTGATTTCTTGAATTTTGGTATCATTTGGTCGGATGTCGGATGAAATCTGGTTTCTATATCATTAGATTGAATTGTATATTTGGGTTGGCTCTCTTCTCCCCATTTTGTTAATTTAATTAGTTTTGTATTTATTAACGATGGGTTCGAAGATTTTTGTTCTATTTCGTTTAAGTTGTGAGGATGTATAAGAAGACTTTATCATCGGCGGGTAAAGCTGATTAAGTTGTCCTCTTTCTCTCTGTGATAATGCGGATTGATTCTTTCGTTGCCCCTGTCTGGTTGTAGTTCACTCTTGGTTTTAAAAAGTGCTACTTCAGATGGCTCTATTATTAGGATCTTCGTCTTTCCTTTAAGGCGATTCTTTCGCTGGCATCCAAGATATGATCTACCATGAGATCAATATTCCAGGTTTTAGCACTCCTTCGGTGTTTCTAATCATGGAATCAATCTGTAGCAGTTAAAATCTTAGACAAATATTCTCTAGTAGTTTGCAATCCGGGCTATGCATTCTTCCGCTGTATTAAAGTTGTTTTTTTTTCTTATTAGAGGTACATGCAGCAACACAATGAGATTGAGCTCTCTGCTCTTGGAATGGGTAACTAATTCTACTCTGTCTGTTACTTAATAAGCAACTGTATTTTTTTCATTCTTTCTTTTTGTTCTCATCGGTCGTCTCAGGTGACACAGTGAGACCAAAGAAATATGAAAGAGCTAGAACAACTTATTTTCTTTATCTTAGTACTTTTTATATTCTTTTAGAATTCTCTGCGTAAATGACAATCTAGGTGTTTTAGCAAAGAATATTCTGAATGCCATGACGAAACAAGTGAATATAAATAGAATCAGGAAAAAGAATCGGAAAATTTTCTATTGTCTTTACTCTTGACATTTTTTTTTAGCTATTGGCACGGTCGTCACAGTCGCTGAGATTCTCAAGAACAATGGACTTGCTACTGAGAAGAGTAAGCTTAACCCTTAATTATATCTCAACAAACACCTTAAGTGAAATTCAAGCAAACTAATAAAACTCTTTCATATGGTTAACAGAAATCCAGACCTCCACAGTAGGCACCAAGGATGAAACCAATGGTCGGCTAGTTCGGAAAGCCAAGGTACCTGACTAGCCACCCATATCTATTGCTGCCATGTTTTTTTGAACTAGTTCTCAGGTTGTAACTCATCCTTTCCTTCTATTTGCAGATTGAGATCCTGCTTGGCAAGACCAACAATTTCAGTAACATTGTCTCCGCTGACAAAGAAGCTAATGATGGGGACGCCACTGAAGAACAAAAAAAGGAGTTGAAGTAGTAATGTTTTTCTTCATGTGTGTAAATAGCGCAAGGCTTCCTTCCTGTCAGTGACTCTGACATGAATGGGGAACTTTATAGGCTAGAATCGTATGTTGCTTCTTTCCTTCATTTCTGACCGATAGTCAGTTGGAACTAAGAGCTTCGTATTTTTCTGAAATTAGACTTCGGTATGAGCATGCATAATTGATTCAAATGGCTGCAACAGTTCACGAGCTGGTTGTTGCTAACACAATTGGTAGTATTACTTTGTAAACTGGCTAATCTTTATTTGAGCAGTAGAACTTCGAGTTGGACAATTGTGTATTTGAGTTTATATTGCCCGGATGGCAAAAATAGCGTTCCATACACTAGTCCAGCCTACTGGTTTGAAAAGAAAAAATTATAACACACTATAAATTGTATTGACATCAGCATAAAGATTTCAAAATTCATCGCAAAGTACATAAATTGCAAACTGAATCACCAAACCTATGAAGGGAGCAACAACATCCACCAGACAATCTAGAGTGTCATCCATTTACACTATGTTTACTAGCACGGATGGAAAATAAAAGGGGAAGGATAGTTAGATGGAAAGGATATAAGGATGGATGAAAAGGAAATAAAAGTTTCCCTCATTGTGTTTATCGGGAAGGATGGAAAGTTTGAAAGAAGGAATACATTTGATATGTTCACTCTCCTTTTATAATTTTATACCCATATTTAAAAATATAATACAGACATGATGCTTTCATCGATCTTAGGTAAACATAATAAGGAATTTCAAGAGCTTTGGACGAAGTGGCTTATAAATATTACATACTTATGAACTGCTTCCTTGAATTTCTCCTCATCCAGGAATTGCAGTATCAGGAAAACCAATTCCCTGCTCAACGAAGACATCGAACTAGGAATCGCTCCAGCTCAACGACTTGGAGGCCAAGTACAGATAAATAACAAAAACAGCAAACAAACTTCTGGAAAACTTCAAATCCTAAGCGCCACACTTGGACGAGAATACCTCTTTAACATATAAAACAACAAATTTCTTCCTATGTTCCACCTATATTTTGCTAGAAAAGGACCTGGTAAAAGAACTTCGCCGGAGGTTTTTCCAAGTGCACACAAGCTTAACTCCTAAAGAACTCAGGAACAAAATGCTCATGTGCATTAACCATCTAACTAGCGGAGTTGTGCTTTGGTAAGGGAAAATACCTTACCAAGTGTGCTTTGGCGAGCGGGTGGCGAGCGGGCCGAACGGGCGACCGGATGAAGAGGCGTGAGCGGCGACGATCTGTTGCTGGCGGTGAGCGGACGAAGCGTGAGCGGCGAGCGGACGAAGAGGCGTGAGCGGCGAGCGGACGAGGCGTGAGCGGGGAGCGGACGAGGCGTGAGCGGCGAGCGGACGACGAGGTGTGAGCGGCAGACGAAGCGTGGTTTTATTAGGGTTTGATATGCGTTCGAGTGGCGTGAGAATAAGCGACAAATGTGAATCCGCCCGATTTGGGCGGATCTCTAATCGGCGGAAACGTTGGTTAAAATCCATCGTGTAATCCATCCTCTCAAATCCGTCCGTCTTGGTATACAGCGGATATACAATGTTTCCATCCTTTTCCCTCCTATATCCCTCCCTGTAAACAGAGCCAGTCATGAGTGGCATGCGCAAACTTCTTTAAAGTGGTACTCGTTACGTCATTAGACATTCTATAGCTACTCAAAAATCTCCCGCAATTGTTGTTTTATCAAACAAGTAGACTTATTTTAGGTGGAACGGTTACTGCTGCTTTGAGAGGATCAAATCTTGGCTCAAAGAGGTTTGATCACGGAGCATTTGCTACAAAATCAAGTTTTGCCTGACATGGCAATGCTTCTAACGACATGTAGCATTACCATTTGCCAACAAAGTCTTAGAGTGTGTATACTAGGAAGGATACAGCAAGGATTTTAGGAGGGACGGGTGAATTTTTGAATAATCCGTGGTATATCATAATGGACGAATCTAAAAGGAGAGAAAGTTGGAGGAACGAATGAGGGCAAAATCCCTCACGATCGCGAGAATGCCTCACACAGCTGCGCTCGCCGACCTGCCGTTGTCGCTGCTGCCGCCGCCGCTCGCCAGCGAACGTCCTCGCCGCTGCAAGCCTCGCCCAGCTGCGCTTGCCGGTCGCCAGTGGACTATTGCTCGTGTTCGGCGTGCTGGTTACGTGAGCGGCGTTGCCAGGCGGCGTCCACGCGCCCAGCATTCCTCAGCATGGACCACGTCCCACGACGCTACGGTCCGCATCGCCGCTTCAGCCGAAGAAACAGTCAAAGAGCTCCCTCGTCGCCCGCGTTCTTCAACGTTGCCATCCGTGACCGAAAAGCACGCTGAAGCTCGCGTCGACAAAGCTCGCGGCTTCCGCCTCCCGATTTTGAGGCTGACTGGATGTTGAATAGAGCACGCCGAAGTTGGCGGCTTCCGCCTCCATGACCGAAAAGCACGCCGAAGCTCGACGGACATCCTCGCCCAGGTCGCGGCCGGGAGCGAGCTGCCAATGGGAGCTGCGGTTGCCTCTGCCGCTGGAGTTGTTGCCGCCGCCGCTCGCCGGCTGACGTCCCCGCCCAGGTTGCGGACGGGAGCTGCCAGCCTTGCCCAGCTGCGCTCGCCGGTCGCCAGCGAATATCCTCGCGCCAGTCGCGGACGGGAGCGAGCTACTAACGGGAGCTGCGGTCACGTGATTTTCACGTGACGGAGATTTTATCCCCGCTTTTTCTATCCTTGCTTCAATCCCGTCCTTCTTCTTTTCCCATCTGTCCTTCCTCTTTTCCCTCCGTCCTAGTAAACTTTCTTTTTTTCCCATCTGTCCTTCCTCTTTTCCCGTCCCTCCTAGTAAACTGAATGTTAAGGTTTAAGCTAGGGGATCAAATAAGTTTATCACATAGCTATGAGTACTAGGATAGGAAACTAGAGCTTCACCTTCAAACTATAAATAATCAAGTCCCAGTATATACTATTTCGTAAGATTGAAGATCACTTGATAAACCAATATCATCTAAGCATCATCATTTAGACAGACCACTATTCTATTTTGTAGCATTACATTTAGGCCATGTAGTTAAGTTGAACCAAGCCAATTTGTATCATATTGGCCTAGCAATTTCTTTCTCTGCACAAATGTAAGGAACGGAATCATGAAAAATTTCCATACTTAGCATGTGAGCAGCATCAATGCCCCACTCTCTCCAAGCCGCTTGTGTTTGCACCTCCAACTACCACCACACTAATGCATGCCGTATGGGCATAGACTTACCGCTTGAGGTTTGACCAAGAAGAAAAGACTACAATCCATAAAATCTTACAAAAAATAGCATTTGGCGTGGTTCATGGAATCATGCTTTGTTTTGTTTGTTCATTTGAAACAATTGTTTATTTATACAATTAATGTTAGATATAGAAATCAATCTAGTATTCCTATGATCAAATAATATCGAGATAATTATGATTTGATTACAACCTTATTGATTGATTACGATTCTATTGATTGCAATCGAATTGATTTGATCTGCTTGATTGTTGCTTTGACAATTAGGACTGAGTTTCAGCGTGTTGAACAAGCTAGTAGGACTCTAGGAACTTGCCAACTTATCACAAAGCCAAAAGAAAAGAATTACTTATTAGAAGTTTTATCTTCACAGCATGCAAAATTCCATGTGTATAATTAATTAACCGGAATCCATTTTTGGTACCATAGATACACTTTCTCGAAGAAAAGAAGAAAAGAACTTGTTAAATTTCTTCACAATTAGCACTGATCCTCAACGAGGGGGGCACCTCCCTCCACCGATATTGGGGGTGTGGGTGCAACCCGACGGTCCGGAGGGCGGCACCGGGCCTTGCGGCAGGGACTGGAGAAGCAGCCCGCCGTTCCTGATCCCCCACCACTCCTCCGCCGGCGGCATCGGCCTGGCCGCCACCATCCGACCGGCCAGCAAGCTCACGACCAGCAGCAGGAGAACCAACAGGAACTGCTGTCGCTGCTGCCTCGAAGCCACGGCCATCGATCTCAAGCAAAAAGCTCGCGTGCCTCGCGTCGAATTGTATTCTCTAACTATCAGTTCGTGCCGTCGCTCCGAGATTGTTGGAACTAGCTAGTTGCGTTGCATGAAACAAACTATCGAAGAGGCGGGCCGTTATATAGCGGCAAAGGCATGCTGCATGAGTTTGAATCGAGTCCGAAGTCTGTAAATCAAATTCAAGTCTTAAGCGAGCATTATTCGTCAGTTTGGACTCATTCCAAACACGCTCCTGATCTTGGCGTTAGAGTTCAGCCACTTTATAACGTTTATTTATGTATATAAAATTCACGTAGAGAGAGTCGATAACTATGATCTACACATTGACGTGCTATGTGGAATGCGAGTCGACAATAAATGTTCAGAAAACTTAAGAGTGTTGGAAATTACAACGTGAACTCGTGGTTTTGAATTTTGAACGGCGTGAGAAGACTTGTTCCTCTGACTCGTTAAACTACAAGAATTGACCAGGAAGGAGGACGTAGACTTCGGGTGGTGGTTTGGGAGCAAGAGATTGGTCTCCTTGTCAATGTCTGACTTTTAACCACCACGTTTACAGAGCATGCATTACGTGTGGCGGCCACCTATTGGGATCTAACGATTCTAACCTTGTTCCAATTAGAACAGTAGCATTATATGTAAATATTAAGAAAAAAAAAAATAGGATTGCATAAATATTAAAAGTAGCCGAGGATTTAATTTATTATTGTAGCTAAATTATAATTTTACAAAGAAAACAACTTGAAGCGTTGGTGGACCGGTCTCCGAATAATTTTATGCACGAGAAAATTGAATATTGACAATTATGCAAACCGTTTTTGTTGCTTTCCAATTGTAGTTGGTTATTGCCGTGTTCAGTGAACAAACAAAACAAAGCATTAGCCTGTGATATTCTTGAGTCCATTCTGTATGATACATAAGATATTGTATCAAATCTTATATATCATATAAAACCGTGTTCATGCCCGCTATATAATGGCCCGCGCTCTTCGACAGTTTGCTCATGCAACGCAATTAGCTAGTTCCAACAATCTCGGAGCGACGACACGAACTGATAGTTAGAGAATACATTTCGACGCGAGGCACACAAGTTTTTGCTTGAGATCCATGGCCATGGATTCGAGGCAGCAGCGACAGCAGTTCCTGTTGGTTTTCCTGCTGCTGGTCGTAAGCTTGCAGGCCGGTCCAATGGTGGCGGCGAGGCCGATGCCCCCGTCGGAGGAGCGGTGGCGGATGAGGAACGGCGGGCTGCTCCTCCAGTCCCTGCCGCAAGGCCCGGTGCCGCCCTTCGGGCCTTCGGGTTGCACCCACACACCCCAGATCCGTGGAGGGAGGTGTCCCCCTCGTTGAGGATCAATGCTAATTGTGAAGAATTTTAACAAGTTCTTTTTTCTTTTCTTCTTTTCCTTCTTTTGTTCGACAAAGTGTATCTACGGTACCAAAGATGGATTCCGGTTAATTAATTATACTCATGGATTTTTGCATGTTGTGAAGATAAAGCTTCTAATAAGTAATTCTTTTCTTTTGGTTTTGTGATTAAGTTGACAAGTTCCTAGAGTCCTGCTAGCTTGTTTAACACGCTGAAACTCGAGTTTATTTGGTCAATCTTATTTTTGCCAATCTTTTAGGCTGCGTTTAATGGAAGGGAAAGAGAACGGAAAATGAAAGAAAGATAGAAGGATACCAAAATTTGATTGTTTAAAAGGGTGTATGAAAAGTTGAGGAGGAAAAAGGAGAGGGAAAAGCCCATTAGTTTTCTCTCAAAATAGTTCAGACGAAGCTAGCAGCAACGATATTATAATCTCAAAATAGTTCAGACGAAACTAGCACTAATGTTATAGTATTTAATAATATTTAATTAATATTATAGTATTTAACAATGGTTAATTAATTTTATAATAATTTATATTATTTAATTAATATTATAGTATTTAATAATATTTAATTAATTTTAACATAATTAATACTATTTAATTAATGTTATATTACTTAATAATATTTAATTAATATTATAGTAATTAATCATATTTAATTATTTTTATAATAATTAATAATATTTAATTAATTTTATAGTATTTAATAATATTTAATTAATTTTATCAAATTTAATTTATATTAAAGTAATTAAAAATATTTATATAATACAAGTGTAAAAATATATAAATAAAGTAACTATATCAATCTCTCCAACTTTCTTTTCCTTTAATTAAACACAATTAAATAAATCTTCTTATTTTTTTTTCTTTTTTATTTTCATTTCCTTCTTACTTTTCTTTCCTTTTAATTTTCTTTCTTTCTCGTTAAACACAGCCTTAAGTCCTAAAGCAACAAGCAAGCAGATCAAATCAATCAGATTGCAATCAATAGAATCATAATCAATCAATAAGGTTGTTATCAAATCATAGATATAATTATCTAGATATTATTTGATCATAGGAATATATTACTGTCTTCTATATCTAACATTAGTTGTCTAAATAAACACTTTATCAAATGAATTATCCAAGAGATTTGATACAAATGCGCAATACGTCAACTATGAGTGAATAACACTTCCATTCTCTTCTTAACAATCAAATATTCGATTAATTTATTTTCCAACCATACGTACTGTCAGGCCCCGGTTCAACCGGGTCGGCCCAAGCCCAAACCCTGGCCCAAATCCCAGCCCATATGCCAAGTTCAGGTCAAATCTGAGGTTGACCGTGCAAAAACCAGACGAAGCAAAAACTTCGTCGTCTCCACATGCGTTGGACGCGGACACGAGCGGAGCTTCGGATGGCGACGGTGTCTGCAGCAAACCCGGACGCGAGGAAGAGGCAACCATCAGCGGGAAAGGCAGTGACGGACGCGGGAGCTGGGAGCGTGGCGGCGTGGCCCGATTTTAGGGCTAGAGACGGGGTCGCAGGGCAGAGACGGCGGCTCTCTGCCTATAAAGCTGAGGCAAGAGCAACAGGAGGCGGCTCCGCCATTAACGACCAATAACGAAGTGTGGTGAAGCTTCGACAAGAGTAGACCTTGAGAGAACTGTAGCCGCAGCTGGGGAGTCGACGGCGAGGGAGGGGAAGAGGGCGCCGACGGGGGTCGGTGAAGTTGTAGCTTCCAAAGTCCAAATAAATCTTCTTCTCCTGTTCTTCCTCTGTTCACGGGTATGACTTGCTCGCCAGCGGCGGCAGCCGACGGTGGAGGACGAAAGGCGGTGCCTTTCCCAGCCGAGACGACCCTTCTCCCAGGGTTCCGGCGAGTTCACGAGCGTAGCGGCGCTCGGCGGAGGCAGCGACGCGGGCGACGCCGCGTGCGAAGGAGACAAACGTTCCGAACGTTCGGGCGTTCGAAACGAGGGTGTAGCTGACGTGGCGACGTGAGTCAACGTTCGGAGCGGTCAACTAGCAACATCGAGCGAAATCTATTCGGCGATTCGATTTCGAATTGAAGGTGACGTTGGCGTGACGTCATCACAGACGAAAATTCGAGCGAGTGGCGGATTTCGTTGATTTTGAGTAATTTTGACTTGGTCAACTAGGGTTTGACGAGAAGAGGTATTTCCAAATTAGGGTTTGCTTCCGAACTTTCCTAATTAGGGTTAGGGTTCTGAGCGACTTTGTAATTTGGGGATATAAAAAAAATATTCGGGGTAGTTAGGGTTTCTAATTTCGGGTCGGAAACCCTAGGGAGAGTTGCGTTCCGGTATTCCTCCGGACTGTCCTAAGACAACGGTTAAGCGCTGTTTCTAGGCTGATCCGACCGGGGCGTGACACGTACGATGCTAATGATATTTGGAAAATCATGGAGTTGCATCTTCTCTTCACGCATAAAATCTATTCGAAAATTTCACCTTTCCCAGACACAATGAAGATAAATTACTGATTAAAATTGCTAATAAGAAGAAGATACAAGTTGACAAATTACCTTGGAGGAGCTTTCTAATTTCTTATTTCTTGAATTTAAGGTCTAGGTTGAGGTATTAAAGGTTGAAAAGAATTCGCAAGACTAACTCATCCAATAATTCTATATTGAAGAAAGAGACAACTGATGATAATAATAATAATAATATTGATAAAGTATGTATGGCTCGAGGGAGAAATCGTAAGATTTGGTATATATAAGCTTTTAATGAGAATATAATGTCACCTAATATTACTAATGCATCTATCAAAAGACAGCTACAAGTAATGATCTAAAACTTTTGGTCTCATGCCCTAAAACTACTTTTTTATGAGGGTGATTGTTCAGGATGATTTTCTTCATGGTCATTTTCTGTTAATCAATTCTTATTGAGTTCATTATCATCTTTTATTATCATAATAAATACAAAAAGTGGGTCAATTAACCTAATTCATCACACCTTACGTTGCGTTTCGGAGGAGGGAAAGGAAAAGAAAATAATAATAAAAAGAAAATAAGGTAGAAAAGAAATAATTACTTTCTCTTTTAAGCCCTGTGTTTCAATGAAGGAAAAAAAATTAGAAAAGATAAAATTTTAAATAAAATACTATAAAACGGGTAAACATGTAACTATAGCCCATTCATATAAGAAAGAATTATGCCCAACACAATAAACGTGATCTTCATGTTCTACAGCCACAAGATATTCCTCCTCAACTTTGTCCAACACAAATCACACAACCTCTCCATCAAATTCTAGGTTTTTCTTTCAACCTATTCTATGTTTCAACCAAATCTAGCTTATGAAACTAGATCTGCATATGAGTAGAAGAGTTCCATACCTTAACTCGAGTGGAGAAGACGCAGCGACCGTTTCAGGCGAGCAGCGACAGCTTCAGGCAAGCGGCGACAGGCTCGAGCTAAAGATTTTAGGGCAAGATAACGAGCGATGAGAGATTTGGGAGTGGCAAGGGTCAAAGTTGCGGAGATATGGGAGATTGAGAGAGTCGGGCGAATACGGGCGAGCGGACGGAAACACGTTTTCGTCCGATTTGGAGGGAACAAAAAAAAGGAAAAGAATTAGATTTTTTTTTCTTTCTTTCTAGTCGTTCTCTCCTCCAAAACAAAGGAAATCAAAGGAAAAAAATCTAAATCTTTTCTTTCTTTTTGAATTTCCCTCCTTTGAAATGGAGCGTTAGGGACATCATAATAATTCTTCAAACTATTCCCATGGATGTTTGTGAAAGAATCAGTAGATTATAAAAAATAAAATTGTGAAATCTATTTTTGTTCATTCTTCAAACTAGTGTGAGAGGTGGTATTCTATGCCGTTTCTTTTTTTTTTCTTTCTAATTGTAATCGGATGAGTCCAATGAAACTCAATTTGAATTGGTCGACTCGGACAAGAAACCTGAGTGAGGACTGAGGACTAAGGATTTCTTTTCCAGTCACTGGCCGCCAAGGGCATCGTCCACATGCAGCTCAACATAAAACTCATCCATACCACACATCCTCCTAGTGTTTCAAGATGAGCGGTCCAGATCGCATCGGTCAGGGAAAACAAGTAGCCGAACTGGCGGTGGGCTCCACGCACCTAACCATCCACCTAGTCACACTTGCACGGCAAACACGCCTGCAGCCCCTTATACGAACAGAAATTCTCGACTGGATAGGCAACCAAAAATTTCTAAGCAGCCCTTTTAATTTTTTATAAAAAATATTTTTTTAAATTTTTTTTTAAAAATAATCTATATGTTATAATCTATCTAATAGTATCAATATTAAGATAATTTAGATTATATACAATAAAAAATTACCTTAAACATTATATACAATATCGATATCATTAAATAGATTATAACATATAGATTATTTTAAAAAAAAAATTTAAAAAATTATTTTTAATAATAAATTTAAGCTAGGCAGCCCAGGAATTTCTCAGCTCCTCTCCCTCCCCGCTCTCTTCGCTACCCGTGATTGGGTGCAGCAGCTTTGCACGCACGTGCATCAAGGATGGCGGTGTGCTTAAACTTAACCCACGTTACCCGCACCCTCGGGTACTACCTCCCCTTCTCTGCCGCCGCATGATGAAAGATGGAGGTGCTCACTCGTACCGCAGTGTACGAGATCCTGGTACTTTGGAATGGCCACGGGGCCCAGCCAAACCGCCAATCACAAGGCAGGTAAGATGAGATAACTAAAAGAGGACATAGCCTGGGTGACAGTCAAATCTCCAAATACAAGGCGAAAGGAGGACAGGGTAGGTGGGGCACACGTGTAGCAGCGCACCTCACCGCCGGCCATTGAATGCGCGTCGACGGCCCACGCAAACGACTCCGCACGCTAATTTATGGCAACCGTGCTTATTTTCAAATAAAAAATTTAATAGCCAATAAATCAGGAATTAAACCAAATACTTGTCGGGACGAAAGAAGAGCTTGTTGATTGTGCTCCCGCTATAAATCCGCAACCAAACCCCAGCCCTGTTCACCTCGTGATCCTCCTTTATCCTTTGGCCATGGCGGTAGAGACGCTGCGGCTGAGGAAGGATGCATTCGCCAACGTCTCCGTGCACAAGGGACCGGCGCCGGCAAAGTCCGGCGGCGGAGGGCGGGCCGCGCACTTTCGTGGGGTGAGGAAGCGGCCGTGGGGACGGTTCGCAGCGGAGATTCGGGACCCGCTGACGAAGACGCGCAAGTGGCTTGGGACCTTCGACACGGCGGAAGAGGCTGCGCGGGCGTACGACGAGGCCGCCCGTAGCCTCCGCGGGTCCAAGGCTAAGACCAACTTCGGCGGATCCGGTGAGCAAGGGACCGCAGCCTCCGCGGCGCAGATCTGCCGTCGATCATCGGCGGTAGGGGCTTTCCCGCTGCACGGGCGAGATCTGTGCCTCATGCCTTTAAGGGATCTGGCTGGAGATGGATCGAGATTCTCGGAGCACCCATTCGAGGAGGCGAAGGTTGCGGCGACGGTGGACCATGAGATGGAGAAGGAGGCGGCGGCAGTGGTTATGACGAGGAGGGTAGAAAGCGAAGCGGAGGCGGCGATAAGCAGGCAGCCCTTCTCCTTTGATCTTAATCTCCCTGCTCCTCTATCCTGATACAGATCCGTCGGTTTTATGTATTTTCCCTTCTTTTTTCCTTGATCGGTTTTGTACAGTTTTAATCAACACTGCCGTGTATTGGCGAGTCATTGTAATGCCTGGGTTAACTCGTCCGAGTTCGGCCGAGTGATCCGCTCTCGACTTGCCGATGAATGACGAGGCGATATGTGTTGTAATCCCTCTCACCGTCACGGGTGGTGGCTGACAGCTACGTCTAATTCAATGGACCGAAATGCCATCTATAAAATTTTAATTACTCGAAAAGCATATTGACGTGTCAGTCGATGGCTGGGTAAATGGTAATGCGCATGCGGATTTCTATGCAGCTTAAAAAAACAAGGGACGCTGCCTCACTCCTTTTACGGCACGAGGGCGTATGTCGCGCATTCGCCAATTTGAAAGCTATGA
Organism: Costus lasius; assembly: GCA_027563935.2. Taxonomy (NCBI): domain Eukaryota; kingdom Viridiplantae; phylum Streptophyta; class Magnoliopsida; order Zingiberales; family Costaceae; genus Costus; species Costus lasius. Next base: position 25,802,580 of record CM050447.1, on the reverse strand, counting down.
GAAGGAGACAGAAAACGAATCGGCATTCCGAAATCGTCGTAGCTTTCCCCTTGTGCGCGACTTAGGTTACGATGTGTACCGTACGAATGACAAATCCCTGTCCGCGGCCGCCAGTGGGTTAGCAGACTGCAGAGCCACGAAATTCATAATACGTTATGAAAATTAGTATTAATTAATATTAAAATAAAAAAGCAACCGTGCCGTACACGTTCGCGGCGAGCTGGTCCGGTGGGCCCGTTTGCCTGGCGGGAGCAGCATCAGTCCGCAGAGTGCGCGGGAGGCGTGCGAGTGGCTGCCCACCGCCAGTCGCCTTTCGTCCCGCGCTGCGCTTTATGTTTCCTCGGTCAAACCGCGCAGCGCAACGCGGCTTCGACCAATTGCATTGCATAATAATGCTTCATCCGACCACGTGTGACACGCTGGCGTTCTCTTCTGACACTTGGGTGTTTGTACGAGTGAATCTGTGAATGCATGCAAATAAAATCGAATGCAGGAATTTAAAGGATCTGCACTCTTCAGAACTGGGATTGTCCGGCTAGGCTTGGCCAAGTTGGGCCCGAGCATCGGCTTGGGCTTAGCCCTACTCATATGAGTATGGGTTCTATGTACGTTGAGCTTTTAATTTTACAATTTTATTTATTTTAGCCCAAATTACTTATTTAATTTTGTTTTTGATTCTAAGAGACAACTATTCATTTTAATTTTACTATTATTTTATTGCCTTCAAACTTAATTAGTTACCAACAAGGTGTGTTTAAGGGGTGCCTCTCCTATAAAAGATAATTACATCTTATCTTTCTCCCCTTTCCTCTTTAGTGTCCATCTCGATCAGACTTGGAAATTCGGGTCAGCAGATCATAAACAGGTCATGTCAACTGTGACCCGTGACTCGATTAAGTCAACCCGAATACAACCCGTTTAATTAATTGAATCAAACTATGTAATTTGAACACGACCCGAATATAATCGGATCAACCCGACACAACCCGAATAACCCATTTATCATTTATATTTTAAATATAAATAAAAATTTAATAAAAATTATATTAAAATTAATAAAAATTTGGGCTTATGAGTGAGCTAAAATCTAGGTTAAAAAATAGTTAGAAGATATTTATATTTATGGGCTAGTAATGAGAGTTAGATGAGTCTATATTTAAATTATATATATATTGTAATCGGGTTAAGTGGGTCAACCCGTTTACAACCCGACACGATGTGATTATTTTTGGGTCACAAACAGATTGACTTGTTTATGATCCGAACACGATTATAACTGACCTGAATCCGTCTAACTTTATATCGAGTCGAGTTGAGTCAACGGATCGTGTCAAATTTTGCCAGGTGTTTATTTCATATAACAATACTGTATAATAGTTTCTTGATTAAGAGCAACAACACAGTAATAACAAAATAACATTGCAAGACGCGTATAAATTGAATTGATGCGCGAACGGAGCCGAATTTGAGATTTAACTATTGGAAATATATTTTTACCTTGCTTTCAGAAACGGAAACACAGAAAACAGAAGCATTTCCGTCGTAGAGGAAGAACGCGCAGGCCCAAACTCCATTTACAAACCATTCTTGGCTGAATCTTGATCTGCTGTAGCCTTCTTCTTCAATATCTTCTCCCACTTTTGACCCAATTTCGATCTCCTAAACCTTACCATTCTCCTGCATCAAGTATCACCAAGTCTTCCATTCCCAGAAAAATACCATTCCAGTATTCCAGATGAAAGGTCGAGCCTCAAAGTCTCCTCCTCGGAGCTTCAACACCATTACCAATTCCAATTCCAATTCTTTCCCTTCTCCTTCACTGAATTCTTCTCCATCTGATGCTTCCTCAGGCCGCTGTAAAGGCCTCGATCTGTTGGTGCTGGCTGCAATCGAAATCTTTGGAATCGGAGTTTGGAAGTTGGAACACGTTGGAAGCAATGGAGTTGGAGAAGAGGGGAAGCAAAAGAGGATTCAGATGGAGGGGGGGTTGGACGGTGGGGTCGTAGATGGACTGATGCGGAAGAGGACGAGGCAGTTGGCTGTGCCTTCAAGGTACCAGGATTCTGTGCTGCAGCCATGGAAGCGCCGGACCAGGAGGCGATCAGGCGGGGCAAATCAATAGGGTTGCAGTTTATTGGTTCCGAATACTGTTTTTTGTTTCTCCGATTCGGATTCGATCATTTTAGTGTGCATTTTTTTTTTCATAGAGATCGGAGAAGTAGGATTAAAACTAATCTAAATCATTGTATACTATTCTTCCATGGTTAAGTTTCAAGAAACGAGTGTTGTAGCTTTATAGATCCAGATCAATCGAGTTTCATGTGTGTTAATGAGATTTGTTCGTTATATATTGGTTCTTTGTTCATTTTTTGTTCTGATTCGTGGAATGGGGATCTTGCTATGTTAGAACTCTACTTTGGCTCATTGATTGCTCTGATTGGCTTGCAAAGTCCGTGATTTGAGTTACAAGCAATACACTTTTCTTCTTACACGTTGGTGGGCTTAGGTCTGCTTATAAAAACTTTAGTTCAATGGAGGAGAACAGATTTGGAGCATCTGCGCTTTGCTATCGTCGTTCGACTCTTGACTTCTACGACTATACTTTCCTTTTCTGTGGTGCCTCTTGCACCAGTATAGCCTTTCTTCTTCATACATAAATTTGACAAATGAGAACACCAAGTATTTCTCGATTGCCCGGCTCAATAGTAAGTACATATCATTTGATCATTTTTTGAGTTATATGGATTAGCGTCGCGGTTATGTACAGTTCTTTTGAGGTCTTATGAGAAAATGTGAAGATTTATTCAGCCATTGTAAGGGTGTAAAAGAGAGAATGGTGCTGGATCAAGCTTTTGTTTGTTACAGTGATTAAATATGCTGCAGCAGAACCATTTTAGTTATGTTGCAAAATTTATGAAATATATACTTCCTTTTTTGGCACCTAACCATTAATTTACTTGGTTTCAACTAGTGTATAATGTGTGAATTATTCATGGATGCAGCTACATAATTTATTCCCACAGTTATTTAATGATGCTTCTGTTCTTCAATCTAAACGCTTTTACCAATTATGCAATCTTTCCTTGTTCTGCTTATTTCACTCTGCAAATTAATCATCTCATTAACCTTCCCGAGGGAGGACCCTTGTTATCTAGGTTGGCCTGTTTACCAGCCAATCAGGAGGTTGACTGGTTATTTTGATTGCGTTTTCCTAGTATGACTGCTGCTTGGCATTCTTAAATTTCGAGATACTAGTGAGTGTACTCTTATCATCCTTTGATGTTTCTAAGTCTTGTTCTTGTTATGTTTTTTGCTGTTTCTTGCTTGCATGTGTATTTCTCTACCAGATACCATTCACATAAATATTGCCATACTTTGATGCCTACTATTTATTATCGGCATTCAGTAAACCTATGCAATCTTTATAAATGTGAAAATATGCATATGAATGTTGATGCTTCAGCTTTCAGATACATTGACTGTCGACAGGAGACTTCGCATAAAACTTCAATGATTTATCACCTTACACTTGAATGTTGTTTCACCTTTGGAGACAAATTATTTACTTGAAGCTGGCAATTTGTTAAAATTAGCTCTGGTTCTCCACAAGTATAGATGCATGTGGTTACATTGCTGTGGTTCCTTGTGGTAACTAAGTATGATTCACTAGCTCCTTAGAAGAAAGCCTGATAGCTTAATGCTTTTGTCGAAAAAAGAGTAACTGGAGAATCAGCACAATGAATGCCAGTGAATAAGAGTAAGCAAAATGACAATGACTTCCAATTATTGAATTTGTAGGATGTCAAATAATAGCTTGTTGCAAGTGGATAGTCGGCTGCTAATGAACTTGTTTTACTTCTCAAAACAATTTCTTTTGTAGTAATCAGTACGTGCCAATTACATTTCATGCATGCTATAACAAATTAACAGAGCTATGCACTAGTAATCTAGCTGGTTTCATTTAGAACTTTCTTTACCTATATTTCTCTTTTGAGGTGTTTTCTTCCCAAGTTTTTATGTCTTAAATGAAGAAAAATAGCTAGTGATCTGTATTGATCTTGAACCTCGATATCAATGGCGGACTTTCTGCACATATGGTTTGAAACTGAAGATAATTGGCCGAATTAGATGAGACTTGGGCTCTATTGTTACTGTTGTGCGCTTGCTGTTATGTTGTCGTTGCTATAGCTTGAACCAATTTAGGTGTTTTCCTATCTTTTTATGGTGTGCTTTGAAACAAGTGTTATTGTGAGTTTCAAAGTACGTAATTCAGTTTTGGAGACTATTGTCTCCTCGAACTATAAAAGTTGTTACTTTAAACATTATTTAAATAGAAATAAATATTAGATAAATAAATCAAAAGATAAGTTTAGAGTTGCGTTTGACGCTTGTCCTTAGAAAAAATCCAAACTCTCGTGTCCGTTAAATTCTAATTGAATATTTGAGGATATACTCTTCTTCTCATATAGGCACACGACTATAGAAGGTTTGATAGGGCGCTCTTTCAGCATTTAGCAACAGAAAACTAAAAATCTAAGAATAAGAAATAAAACAAAATAAGAAGAAAAAAAAAAGTTGCACCACTACAAACAGCCATAATTGAGAGCCTTTTATAGGCTCAAACCAATCAATTAATCTAATATGTTATAACATTAGTAATGAAGCTAACGTTAATTGCCAACAATGGATTAACGTTGGGAAATCATTAACAATTAACGTCTAATCAATTATTACAATATTTTTCATAATTTTTTAATTTTTAAAAATATAATTAAATATAATAAAAATAATTAAATTAAAAAAATATTGCTCATATCCATATTATGTAGTTAGTAAAATACTTTAAAAGGCAAAATCTTTGCTTAGTGAAACATATCTATTTTTAGGAAATATAGTTAACTAGTATTTAATTATTTCCTTTTTGACCTAGACTTCAACAAATTCATGCATAGGGTTATCAGTTATGTGATTGGGGGGTTTATATATTTTAGTTGTCTATGTAACTTGATGAAAGTTTTAAAGATTGTCTTTGTCTATGTTTTCAATTATGACTATATACGAATTCTCTCATATATGAAGTTCTTTTGATGAGAATAGAGAGTCATCTTATAGTAATTAATCACTTTTTTCTTACCTTCGCAATAAAAAATAAAAAAAATTATTTTTATGGATAGACGGTAGAGTATCAATTTCAACATATAAAATTTTATACACTATATTATTTTATAATTTATATTTTTTAAGGTATTTCTCACTAATCAATTAGTTTGTTATTCCTATATTATACCTCTTTTAAGGAATTTTTTATCACAAAGATTAGGTTTTCAAAAAACCTATTTTAACACTAATCCCATTACTTTCGATACTTTCAAGATAATAAGTTAAACTATTTTATTGATTTTTGTCTAATTTTCATATAGCTATTTTGAATCTTTTACTCCTAGTTTAAATTCTAATTATTGAAAGGAGAGTAAGTTTTCAAAAACGGCAACTAGACTTAAATAATTTAATTAGGCTTCTAATTTTTTGTTAACATAGAGCCCAGCCAATTTTATTTTTTTTAGCTTTTAAGTTATTTTTAAAAGTCATTTTAATTTTAAAGGAATAATTTTTTTATTTGCATGGATAATTTTTTCAAAATCATTATAAATAGTTTTAATTCATAACTTATGCATATCAAAATTATTATCGTATTTTTTTATGATAAATATTATTTTCATTACATACATTGTTTTCATGTATGTTATGTTCATCATATCAATATAATCATGATGTACCAGATCTTCGATTATGACAATTATGTTATTTTTTTTCTATTGTGTTCATATTTTACATATTATCTATAAATATTATTTTTAATATTATTAAAGTAATCAATTACATATTATACTTAAAATGTTGTCAATGTATACATATCTGTTTACTAAACAGCTAACGTTTTAGAGTAGTGTACCAAAATTCTATAAAAACAGATTTCTGGTTCACTAGTTGAAGAATTACACTTATTTACTTGGATGGACGACTTGTGTTTACATGAATGGATGAAAAGTATAAAGAAAAAAGAATGGACGGTTGAAATATGTTATAGGTTTATCTTTTTTTATTTACTTGAAAGGAAAGAAAATTTAAAGGATTAATATATATATTTTAATTTTTATTTTTTTCATTCATATTATATATATATACTAATTATATCATATAATTATTAATTATTAAATATTAAATATGAGCAACGACGGCGAGAACAAGTAGCGGTGGTAAGAATGAGCAGTGACAGTGAGCTCGAGCAGCGACGGCAAGGACAAGTAGCCGAGGAAAGCTTGTAGTGAGTGAGAACGAGTAACAGTGTGGTGAAAAACGAGGTGTGAAGTTAGTAAAGTTAAGATATAATTTTAGTTTTCCATCTAATTCGGGCAGAAAGTAAATAAAGAGATTAATGCATAATTTTTGCTCTTATTTTTCTTTCTAAATTATTTACCCGTCTAAGTAAATAAGCTTATATTTTTTTTCTTTCTACTTTTTCGTCTTTTCTTCTGGCTTTCTCTCAACTAAACAAGCCCTAAGCTCTCGAGGCAGAAGAAAAATTCTATATTTCATGTTTTATGTTTTCGTCTCAGAATCTTATTATCAATAACTAAAATTTTTACCAATTTAACTACCAGATAGATTTTATGTTTTTTTATTAATTCAATAAGCTTACTGTTTATCTTATTATCGAATAAAAATATCAGGAATTGATTAATGGGCATGTGAATTCGGATTAAACGGGTCGAGGAGTGGGAGATTCAAGAAAACCAGACCCGTTAATCTAGTGGTGGACAGGGCCGCTCGTTACGATTCGGCCCATCCATCACCGGTCACGACACACCACCACTTCCACTCATCCCAACGGCCGCTCGTTTCCCAGCGAACCGGATAAATATCGGAGGGACCGCCGAAGAAGGGAAGGCACCTACCACCAAGTCCATGGCAGCCGCAGCAGCAGCACCGGCGGCTACTTGCTCGCTCCCTCGCTTTGGCCGCCGCGTCGTCGAGGTAGCAGCCGTCTCAAACTCGAATCTCCGCCCCTCGAACTGGCTGCGGCCCGTGGGACCACCGTTGCTCTCGCGTCCGACAGTGTCATTCCCGCGTCTCCACCGAGGTAGGGTTACGATCGTGGCGAGCGTTGCGGACTCCTCCCAGCCCTCCTCCTCCGCCGCCGCCGCCGCCAAAACAATCGTCCCGGACAACGAATTCTCCCTCGCCAAGGTCTCGCGCCTTCCTTTTGCGCAAAATTTGCTAGAAGATGCTCTCTTAGATGAAATGTTCTTCAATTTTAGTATTCATACGCAAGCGAAGAAACCCGCCGTCTTGTCAATGAATCGTCGCTTAACATTTCATTGAATAGATATGAAATTTGATTGAACATGTTTATCTTCGTTTTATATGGTCGTTTGGATTTGTTGAAATTGAATAGTTCTTGAGAACCTGAGTTCAACCACGTAGTATGCATTGAATTATTCCTTTGAACTTACGTGCTGTGTGTACGTCAAAATTTATCCCAGTGAATAATGATCACTAACGTACAGATATAACACGTGCAATTTACGTAGTCTTTTGATTTAGATCCGAGAGTATGTATGTTTGATAGACATGGTTATACTTGAAATTAATCAAACAATGGGGTTCATTTAAGCTTGAAAACTGATGCACAATCAGAATCAACATTCACACAGCATTTTTGGACCTGGAATAATAGGTGTATTGGTAGGCTTACATCCCAACTGAATTGTCTCTTCAAGTAAATCCAAAGTATATCTGCATTGTGAAAGAGATATACTTTCCCTTTATAAACAATTTCAACTATTGAAAAATACTTTTGTCTTTCAAGAACTTTAAGGCTAAGATAGACAACAGGAGCCGCAATACTAGAGCTCGAGTTGCATTGAAGATGGGAACGATCATCTTTTCTACGCTGAAAGCTAATATAACAATCTAAGAGAATTTGTGAAACCATGCTCTAGGGTTGTATGTATATAAATTACCTTTTGTTGTTTGCACATGAAATCTTCATGGGCAACATATCCTTATTTTAAAAGATTCATAACTACATTTTTGATGTTCATATGATGAAGTTGTCAATCAAAGTTGATAGTCAATGAAAAAAAAAATCCTCGCATAGAGTTCAATCAAGTATAGGTAGAAAGTGTCAAATAGTCAACCCCATAAGTTTGTGAGAATCTCTTTACAATAAGCCAATGGAGGAGAATCTTATATTTGTTCACTATGTCATCAAGATTACATTTACCTATTATACACTCACATGAGATTGGGTAAAAACCCAATGGAGGAGAAACTAATATCCATATGCCCCAAGAAAGCAAGGCTTCCATCTCATCTTTCATGGTTGACTTCCACTCTGGATCCAGCAACGATCTCATGACACGATGTTTGAATAAAAAGAAATGAAAGTGAAGTAATAAGTAGTGCTTATCTACACAAATATCAATAGGTAAATCTAGATCTTTAGATGGAAGACTAGCAGAAGGAGGTGTTGAAGGAGCCTAGGTAGCGGGAGGGAGATTGCAGTGATGACAAACTCATAGTGAGGATGTATGGATCATTAAGGTTTTAAGTATTGGTTCACACCAGTGTTTTAAATCTCTACTGCCCGATATGAGAGGTACATATCAGTACATGATATACATATATTCAAGGTCGGACCATATTCACACACTGAACCGGTTTTTAAATCTTTATATGTCATAATAAATGGCACATTGATTATATCAGTTTATGGACAGTGGTATAATTTCTTTTTCTATTAGGATATGGTAAATTGGTCACTTTTTTGTATCATATGGTTCTCTACGTTTGATGTTTAACATTTCTTCATAGACATATGCAGGTTTCATTTGGTGTTATTGGTTTGGCTGTGGGTGGTACTCTTCTCTCGTAAGTTGATCCATGTATGTCAACAAAGTAGAAGTCTGGTGTTCATACTAAATGGTTCTTCTGTTCCTTCAGATATGGATTTGGTGCATATTTCAGTATTCTCCCTGGCTCTGAGTGGTCTGCTATAATGCTCACGTATGGATTTCCTCTAGGAATTATTGGTATGGCTTTGAAGGTAACTCCTTTTTATGAGTTTGGTAATGCCAATAGTAACTGGTTTTTTAGTGATTATCTTTATCCACATGTTGATAAGAGTGATTTGATTTGGTCTTTTATGTAGATCAACATAGGTGGCAGGTTCCATTCTTCGAACATTGTTGTCATTCCTAGCATGAAATAAAGTAGGTAAAAGAACAGAGGGAAGTACATCAAATGGTATTTGGATTGGATTATGCTAGGAGATGTAGTTAGGGCAGGGTTTAGCAAAATATTAGCCTCATGTTATGTTTCAGACCTTTTTGAGCTATATTTTATTGCTTCATGGTTCTTTAATAATGGCATATCTATCCGCCAATTTTGTGCATTTCTTCTCTTAGGCAAAGTTCATACAAATTTGCAAATACCACATCAATGCACTTTCCCAATCATAACCAGGTAGTTAAGCATATCCATCAACATAAATCTTAACACTATCAATTAACTAAGGCTGCAGGCTTTACAATAGAAGTGAATGAATATCTTCATCATGCTCATGAAACTATTTGTGCAAGTCATTAATGCTTGAGAAAAATGACATTAATATTTGAATTCTCATTAATTGATGTTTTAACTGCAGTATGCGGAACTCAAACCAGTGCCGTGCATAACTTATACTGATGCATTTGCCTTAAGGGAACAGTGTGCGACGCCTATTCTTAAGCAGGTAAATTTGTAATACTTCTAAGTTTTTTGTGAGTTCGATAAAAATGTTTTTTACTTCAACAGAACTAAATCCTTTTGAACTGTTGTTAGAAAAAAAAAAGTTCTGTTTCTTGGTAACAATTGACAGAAATCTAGTAAAAAAGGATCCTAACTGAAGATTATTTTGAAACATACTTCTCCTTTAGTTGTAAATATTTTCTGAAGGGACCAGAATTAAATATTTATTTAGCTGAAAAAACATTGGATTATGTGACTGTATTCCAAGAGAAGATTGGCAAAGTATGTAGAGAAAGGAGATTAGCCAGGTACAAAGATAATTTAAGCTTACCGCTTATCCTTTACTAATGTATGAATTTATCCTTCTCTCCAATCATTTCTTATGACTGTCAAGTTTGTTAGGATGCAAAATGCCTAGATCTCTAAGCTTTTTGTCTAACCAGTGTCTTTTGATTCTGTTTCTGACAATTTTGTTGAAGATATTTAGGATCAAATTCATATTGATTTGGTACGAGTAGGGCAATAATTGAAATATTTTTATCAAATATCTGTATATACTGTAAGAAGATTATTTTGAAAAGCTCCTTTCACTAGCTTCTACTTCTCTAGGTAAGAAGTGATGTTACACGATATCGATATGGTGATGAACAACATCTAGACGAGGCATTGAAAAGGATTTTCCAATATGGCATGGTTTGCTTCTCAGAATTATTAATGGTCACAATTTTATATGCGTCAATTTAAATTTTTTAAGTTAGAGAAGATATATCTTTCATTATCTTTTTGAGGAAAATTTAATATAGAATAATAGTTAGTGAATATTGTGATTAAGAAATTGAATCTTCATACAATCATACTAGGATCTCATGATGGATTTCTATTCTTTATCAGGAACTATGCTACTGCTTCTTCTGCATTTTTATTTGCAGATGTCTGCTTAGCTATGGAAATTAGACATATTTCATGATTTCATCATCATTTTTTTTGCAAAGGATGATTTCATCATCATTTTAAAAAAAAATCAAAATCATGAAATGATGATGATTTCATCATCATTTGTTGCTAAGAAAGGAACACAGTGCTCCCAAATTGCTGCTTTAACAATTGTCATATTAAATGTCAGACTCCTCAAATTGCAGAGCTTCTATCTTTACACTCAGTTTCCACTGTCCAGATTTTTCTCCCCAATAGTCACTGGGTGCAACATATTTTGGTATCTAGCAATGGGCAAACTTCTGCATATGTAAAAAATGTTAAATATAGGCTATTCTATGACATCCTAGAACTATGGATCATTTACTTATCCTAACTATTCTCTTGTTTGCTATGTGTTAGTTTACATTGTTTCCTTGTCAATTTTTTTTAGGGTGGTGGGATCCCACGGCGTAGTGCCCCAACCTTAAAGCTGATACGCGAGGAAGTATGTTACTACCCCATCTTTGCAGAGTTTACTAATCTATTTTATATAAGGTTACAATTTTTAGTTTCACAAGATTTAGAGTTATTTGCATCTTCATCTTCTATTTCTAATGACTTTGTGGCCTTGAGTTATTTAATTGAGTGCACACATATGATTTTATAATGCTCTGTTTTAGTCTAGTTGTGACCTAGTACTTGTTAGAGAGAATAAACATAGAATTTGATCCTAACATTCACAAATTGTCATTATTGTTAGAAATTTGGAATCACAATGGGATATGGCACGTGTATTCTATAATTTAAAATATAAAAAACCTACTGAGATCAAACCATGAATTATGTTATGAAACAAGTAAACAAATAAATATAGTTGTATCATGTAAATATATTCATCTAATAATAGTAAGATTTTAGGAACAACTCGAACCCAAGTGAGAATCCCTTAGTTTTTCTTTATCTATTTGTTGTAAAGGCACTTGTATCATGTAAATTCCTTGTGCTGGTGATTTGCATCAATCATAAGACAACGCTCTTCAATCACAATGCATTTACTTCTTTTTGAGAAAGAATGACAAACAATGAGAGATAGGGAAGATGGGTGCGTACTCTTGATAAGAGGGAGAGGGATAGGCGATTGGAACCATCTAAGAAAAGGAAGCACATGGTGCATCAAAAATAAAATATTATCTGGTTAACAATGACTCATTATCCATATTCCTGTAAACCCATTTTTTAAAACTATATTGGACCAAGTCAAACTTGGTTCATGGTTTATGGCGCCTAGACCATGCACCCACACTAGAACCATAAGCAAAGTGCATGGTCTAGTCTGATATGACTTGGTGCGGATTTAGTCTTGTTCACCCTTATGCAAAGGATATATCAAAAGTATTCTAATTAATAATTATCTTACTTAAAAATATTTTTAAAACCTTATTATGATAAATTATGGTGCACTTCTCACAACACCAATTTTCAAAGTTTTATTATAAAATTCATTTTAAATGATTGAATCTCATAGTTACTTTTATTTGCAATGATATAGTTCTAAAATTAAATCTCATTGAATATAGAGCCACACTATATTTCATCATTTGAGCCTATTGACTCTTATCAACATAACACAACATGGGCCACGCCCATCATAACATGTTAAACGGTCAATAATTTGCAGATATTAGCCTTTTGGGCACTTGACTTATGGTCATTCGAAAAATGACATGTGGCTTGACATGATATGACATATTGCTAAGTATATTCTTGTGTGCATTAAATACCCCCTCGTTATTAAAATTTACTCCATAATTTGAAAATAAATTATTTACCTTATATAAAGAAATCAGGAAATATAGATAATACTTAAGAGGCATGACATGTGGGCTGGAAATGACATGATATACTACTTCATGAGAGATTTTATTATTCTACTAAACTTTTACGAACAATATAGTTCACCTTCACAACACTACTTTGGTTTGGTTCAAAATATAGGTAAGATTCTCTCACATAATAAATCAAGTTCCAATTGAACTGGGTTTGAGAGCAACAATCTAATTTGGCTCATTAACAAACTTCATCAACGTGGTGGCATAAAATAGATCATGAATTTCGGTCATACTTGGAGGCAATGTTAGTCAATATGTCGCCTTACCGAGTCACTCAAGTATCACAAATGCCCTGATTTAGGCTCCATTTTTCACGAGTTCTGAAAGGATGAGTTCCTTTACTAGGTTGCTTTACGGAATACATGTTCTTCTACCTCAAATTCTAGATTTTGTCTTCGATGAAGATGATCAACATGATTCTTTCATCGGCTTTGTGTTGTGAGGAGTCTTTCACTAATCATTTTGTCAACAAAAACTATTTGTCATTTGTTGTTTTGATTAATTTCACCCAGTATAGTATAGTAGTGACTGGCTTGATAATTATGTTTTATGTAAACTCTATAGGGATAGATAATTCTCCCATGAACCATCAAAATCTAGGATACATGAGCGAAGCATGCCTTCAAAATTTTGTATCACTTAGAGTGGCCATCAATTTGTGGGTGGAAGGTTGTGTTGAATGATAAGTGTCCTCATTGATAAATCGAGAGAACCATGGTATGCCTCTCACCACCACAAACTTGGTGATTCCCACTGTTAGTGTTGAATGATAAGTGTCCCCATTGATAAACCAAGGAATTTGGCTTGACATGGTATGCTAAAATCTTAAAATAAATCGAGAGACCCTCTCTAATATTTTGGTGAAGGGTATGTGTCACGTCCCGACGACGACTGCCCCAGCCGTACAGCCCACCAACGAGACCTGACAATTTGGGCCTGCTGATCCAGCCCGGCCCAATACTGTCCACTACAATCCATAATCAACAGTAACTCCAACAGGAAATAGAAATAGTAATGTATCAAGTACACCAACATAATAGTCTCCGTCAAAGCCGACGGGATACAACATATAGGCCACATGGCCAGAACATCATAATAAAACACACGTACAATACCAACACCAGGGAGTCCACTAAGGACCTGAAACCAAACATCAACATATGCAGGGATTGTTAGCCAGAAGGGCTAAGTAGGGATTAAGCACATGGTGTAGTAGTACTAATGGAAATACGTGCCAAACATACATACAACGAATCCTATCAAGTGCACCAAACATGTACTTGTAAACCATGATCAATGTAATACAAGTATAACAACACACCACAAATACTGAGCTGTGGGCCGGGTCGTCCCCTATGGACACGCACTCATATCTGAGTGGTCCCCAGTGTCAGCTCGCATACTGGGTGACGACTGCTCGTCAACAGTCCGCTGGTACTGCGTCTAGTACCCTATCATACCAGTGCATAATAGCACAACTGTATGCAAATAACAATATATATAGCCTACGAGGTCAAACCTCCATAGCCCTATATAGGTCTGGCCCCAAAACACGTCCGACTGGCACTCCAGCGCCACCAGTACAGCCCGAATCACAATGTAATGTACCGTACTATGTACGGCCCAAATCATATCATATCATGTGCTAGAGAGCACGCATGTAATATCAATAACTCGTAATCCCAGTAAAATGGGATAAGGACATAGCATGTGCAGAAATATAAATAAGCAATCATGTCATGCTCAATGGAATAACAATCCAAAGGATGTGAAGCAATAGAGTAATTAGTAAGGCGTCCCTAACTAATCAGTAACGCCTAACCGTAAGATGCCTCCTAACCAAGTGGTAGGCACCTTGATCAATGTACAGGAGTAAAGATCCCTACCTGCCACTGTAGGTCTGACTAATCCCGCACCCGAATCAGAAATATCCCGTATGTCCGGATCTACAGTCTCTACACGGGGTACAGTGTAATGCGTATCAGTGATCCATTTAATTCGTTGTCTTTACATATGAAATTATTTATTTATCTTTAGTTTAACTTATTTCTTATCTTTTCTTAATTATTGTTTTGGGTCTGTTATGATTATCATGCAGTTCGTTCGCTATTTACGTATAGGCAGGTATTACCGTATCTAAGCATGCATTTGTCTAGCCGGCTCGTTATATTAAGCATGCAGGGTTCATTATAGAACTACGTACGAGATGGGTTTAGACACTAACCTAGCCCACAGCCTGTGTGGACGAACCACCGATTAAGTCAAACGGACGCGCTGGAGGATCGACGGAAAGTTCGCCGAAGGATCGCCGGAACAGTACTTCGTCCCCGGCCGGCAGGAACAGTTTCCACAGAAAACGGCAGTGTCCCAAAATCCGTCGAAAACCAGGAAAAACGATTGTCGGCCTCACCGGAGCGTCACCGAAAGCTCATCGGAAAGCGGCGAAACGTCACCGGAATCAGCCGAAACTTGCAGGAAACACACCGCAACACTTCACCGACGCTTCCGAAGCAATTTGACAGGATTTGGTGGAGATCCGAGGAAGAACGAGGTCGCCGGAGTTAGGGTCTCGGCGGTCTCGTCACACACAGATTCTCACCGATCGAAGGAGCAAAGGAGAAGGGACACGGGGCGAAATGTTCGTCTGAGCTCCAGGAACTCGTCGCCAGCAGCAGGAGGTGAGCCGGGCGGCAGTGCTCGCCGGAATCAGTGGAAGACGAACGGCGAAAGAGCAAATGCGAGAGGGAGGAACGCGAGAGAAGAAATTCGCAGCAGTGAAGGTTTTTGTGCACATAAATCGAGACAGGGAAGTGATTTAAAAAGGAAAGAAAGCATCAGTTGGGTAATCACGACAAGGCAACATCATTTTATCTTTACTGTGCACCCATGTGCCACAATAACTGAATGGATTTGATTTGATTTGCATTCGTTCGGTTTTTTTTTTAAATATCTTTTTACTGTTTTCTTTTCTTTTATTCTTTTATCTTTTACCTTTTACTGTATTCTTTAGTCGTTACGTGGCGTGCACGTAACAGTATGTCATACAATCCAACCACACCTTGTCAATATATAGGCATGGAAAAAACTTATAAGTTGCAAGTCATTTGAATCATATGGACACATGCTAATTTGGTCGAGTGATCAACTACAACCCAAATAAGATCTTATCGCCTTTTGAGTACGTGGTATTTAGTGGTAAGCTAGTGTCAAAATATATATTAATGCCATTTCCACTATGGCATTGTAATGATTGTAGCATACCGAGTGTCCTTTTAATTTGAAATCATAACCCACACAAGAATATTCATTTAATAATAACAATATGATAATTAAAAAGATTTCATAACACATGTTCCCTATGGTGGAAACATGTGTTATTAAATGAATTAAAAAGCAAAATGGGGAGAGGTGCTTGCTTATAACAAGCGCCTCATTCTCTTCTCCAAATCACCCTGCGATACCACTTGATGGAAGCAAAGTAGGTGGCGAGTAAAAGTTGGATGTAGAACATTGTTTGTTTACAAAAATTACTCCAATTGTTGATATAAGCAGATCAAATTATTTTGCTAAAGTATTTATGTGAGTTTTTCTTTTATATAAATTCAGAACAAAAATTTTTTAAAATATAGAAAAGTTATATAGGAAGCTATGCGATGATTATTCTGGCAAAAGAAGAAATAGAAGAAGAATAATGTAGGTGACAAAGAGAAGGTTAGAGCAACTTAAAGTTTTTAGATTTTGAGCATTTTTGTCTACAAAAATTTCTTCATTATAAGTAAATCAAATATTCTTCTAAAATATTCATGTGAATATAACTTTTATATGAATTTGAAATATGGAAAGTTAAACTTAACGTAGTGCAATAATCAATTATTCTATACTCACTCAAGAGGGATTATGAAAAGTAATTAACACACAGGGGGTGAATTGTGTGTTGAACAATTTTTTTATAACTTTATGATTTTCTTACAATCTAGATAAAAGATAATGAAGATAACTATAATAATTGAGATAAAACTATGTTACGAAGAACTACACTTATGAGATTTAGCTAATAACTAATATCACTAATTTATAAGCATAAAATTCAAAGCAACACAAATAAGCAATGCAAATATGTGATTTATAATGGTTCGACTCCAATGCCTACATCCACTACCTAGGCTCCCTACCTTGCATTTCAAATACCTCACTAGTTTTATTTTCTTCTTTAATTGAGGTTTACACTAAGTAGTTTCACTCTTCTCCCAAGGGAACCACTTCTCTAAACCCTAAATACAAGAAGTAAAATAAACTAACTATGAGGTCTCTTCCAAGAACACCTCTAACACTTAGTAAAATACAACAAATTCAATGCAAGAACTAAAACACAAATCAAGAGAGGAAAGAAATGCTCATTCAAAGCCAAGACTCCTCTTGATGTATTTCTCCTAGAGTACTTGAACTCCTCTTTTGAAAAAGCTCTTTTTGAATGATGAGGGCTTCAAAAAAATTTCTAGGCTTTAAGATCTTCAAGAGAGTTTATCATGGAGATTTCAAGAGAAAAGGAAGCTCTTTGGGGCACCAATGGTTTGGAAGATCATAAGAAAATGTTCTAGGGCTTTTGAGAATGTTTTTATATTATTTTTTGGGGTTATAAATGGCTAGATTTGAAGAAATAGCCGTTGGAGGTCGGAAAAGCTCGGTTTGGGCCTGTTTGGGCCAATTCAGCCCGGCTCGGTTTGGCCTGGTTCGGGCTGCATATTTTGTTCAAATTGATTTGGCTCGTTTGAGCTCATTTGAAGTCCGAATTGAGTGCCGTTTGAATTATTGGAAAGTTTGGAGAGTCTACTTTCTAAATATACTAGTTTCATAAAATTTTGGCAAGGAAAAATATGGTTTGGGGGTTAAATACTACAGAAAGGTTAAAAAAATAAAAGCTTTGGTTCAATGATATGGGTAAATTTTGGGAAACAAGATGATCAAGGATGTATTCAAGTAATTTTGGTGGAAAGAGCTATCAAATAAGAAGTAATTTAAGCACTTTACATTTATCTAAATAATAAAAAATACAACTATGAGAAATAAGTCTTGATCACCGTAAGAGTTCAATCTCCGGATGAAAGTTGAAATGAAATTGAGCTTGAACTTAATAAATCATCCACCATCTTCAACCTAAATAAGATACTCAAAAGATAATATTAGTAAAGTGGTTTGTTATTATCAAAACATATTGGCATAGATTAAAGCCCAAGATAATAAAACCTTAGGCCAACAATCTCCCCTTTTTGATAATGGCAAACCATGTCAAGAATGAGCATATAGTAAACATAGAGTATCTACTCCCCCTACAACTATGCATCATATGTATTTATGAAAATTGTAGATAAAGACTTTTCCTATTTATGTGGACATATAAAATATAAGATGCTTTTGAAAATATTTTCAAAGTTTCAATATAAGGTCTCCCCTTTTTGGCATTATCAAAAAGAGGATGCATAAATAGAAAAGCATCAACATTTCTAAAATTGTAGCAATCAACCAAAAGAAGTTAGTATACATTATTTTGGAGATAGTTGACTACATATACCTAATTGTATTCTCAAACTATAAAAACTTTCCTCATTTAAAAGTTTAGTAAAAATATCTGCTAATTGCTTATCTGTAAGAACATAACACAATGATATGTCATTTTTCATTACATGATCACACAAGAAATGATGTCTTAAGTCTATATGTTTTGTGCGTGAATGCAAGATAGGATTTTTAGATAGATTTATTGCACTAGAGTTATCACAATAAATAGAGGTACACCTGTAGGATAAATCATAATCTAAAAAAGTTTGTTTCATCCAAAGAATTTGTGCACAACAACAATCTATAGTAATATACTCAGCCTCTGTTATTGAAAGTACCACAGAGTTTTGTTTCTTAGAAAACCAAGAGACTAAACTCATTCCTAAGAATTGACAACATCCACTTGTACTTTTTCTATCAATTTTACAACCAGCAAAGTCAGCATCAGAATAACCATAAAGTTTAAAGTTTTTGCTATTAGGATACCAAAGACCAAAATCAACAGTTCCTTTAATATATCTAAGAATATGTTTTACTGCACTTAAATGTGACTCCTTAAGAAAAGATTGAAATATGGCACATAAACATGTACTAAACATTATATCAGGTCTACTTGCAGTTAAATAAAGTAAACTACCAATCATACCTCTGTATCACTTTTGATCTACCATTTTACCATTCTCATCTACTTCAATCTTGGTACATGTGCTCATAGGAGATGGTGTAGCTTTAATATTTTTCATACCAAACTCCTTGAGAATCTCTTTTGCATATTTGGATTGGTTAATGAAGATACCATGTGTTGTTTGCTTTATTTGAAGTCCAAGAATGAAACTAAGTTCACCCATTATACTCATCTCAAATCATTTTGCATGCAATTTGCAAACCACTTACATAAAGATTCATTAATAGCACCAAAAATGATATCATCTACATAAATTTGAACTAGTAATATGTCATCATTTTCATGTTTAGTAAAAAGAGAAATGTCAACTTTTCTAACTTTAAAACCATGATCAATTAAAAACAAAGAAAGTCTTTCATACCAAGCTCTAGGAGCTTGCTTTAAACCATATAAAGCCTTCTTCAATTTGAAAACATGATTTTGAAATTCAAAATCCTCAAAGCTAGGTGGTTGCTCAACATAAACTTCTTTATTAATGAAACCATTTAAAAATACATTTTTCACATCCATTTGATAAAGTTTAAATCTATTGAAACTAGCAAAAGCTAAAAGTATTCTAATAGCCTCTAATCTTACTACAAGAGCATATGTTTCATTATAGTTAATTTCTTCCTCTTGGTTGAAACCTTGGCCCACTAAGCATGCCTTGTTTCGAACCAGTAGGTCGGACTCATCTAGTTTATTTCTAAAAACCCATTTAGTTTCAATCACAGTTTGATTACAAGGTCTAGAAACTAATGTCCATACATCATTTCTTATAAATTGATTTAATTCATCATGCATGGCTAAAACCCAAAATTCATCTTTTAAAGCATCATCAATACATTTAGGTTCTACTTGAGAAATGAAAGCAACATATTCACATAAATTTTGAAGTGAAGAACGAGTTACCACACCCTTTGAAGGTTCTCCAAGTATTTGCTCCATAGGATGATCTTTTAAGAACTTATAATCCTTTGGAAAAGGTTGATGTGTGTCAACTTTTTCCACTTGATCTTGATATGGATTACCTTGTATGCCTTGAAGTTTTTTATCATCATTAGATACTTCAATAGTGTCATAATTGTTCTCAAGTTTAAGCTCCTCTATTCTTTCATTGATGTCAACTTCTTTAACAATTCTTGAAACATTGTTAGATTCATCAAATGTCACATGCATAGATTCTTCAACTATTAAAGTTCTACGATTATAAATTCTATATGCTTTACTAGTAGAAGAATAACCAAGAAATATTCCTTCATCGGACTTAGAATCAAACTTACCTAATAGATCTTTAGTATTTAAAATAAAGCATTTACAACCAAAAAATCGAAAATATGCAATATTTGGGAATCTATTAAACCAAAGTTCAAAAGGTGTTCTTTTTAAAATAGGTCTAATTAAAACATGATTGAGAACATAACAAGATGTATTAACCACTTCAGCCCAAAAGTATTTAGGTAAATTATTTTCACTAAGCATAGCTTTAGCTATTTCTTGCAAAGTTCTATTTTTTCTTTCAATTACACCATTTTGTTGTGGAGTTCTAGGGCAAGCAAAGCTATGTAAAATACCTAAATCATCACACAATTTTAAAAATAAATCATTTTCAAATTCTCCTCCATAATCACTATGAAATTTTGAAATCATATAACCTTTTTTTCATTAGAGACTCTCTTAGTGAATTTTTTGAAAAACTCAAAAACCTCATTTTTCTTAGTAAGAAAGTAAACCCAAGTAAATCTAGAAAAATCATTAATAAGAATATAAGCATAAAGTTTACCACTAAGACTAGAAATATTACATGGTCCAATTAAATCCATATGAACTAACTCAAGTGATTTAGATGTAGTTACCTTGTTAATAGAAGAAAAAGAAGCTTTTACTTGCTTACCCTTTTCGCATGCATCACACAACTTGTCTTTTTGAAATTTGATTTTTGGAATTCCTTTCACAAGTTCCTTTCTTGAAAGCTTTTGAATTAAATCCATATTAGCATGCTCATGTCTATGGTGTCATAGCCACGATAAATCTTCTACACATGCTAAGCACTTCACATTAGGGTTAAGCAAAATATTCAAACTAAGTATATAAATATTATCTATTCTATTTCCAATAAAGAGACATCATTTGAATATGAATTTTTAATCAAGTATTTTGTTATTTCAAAAGTAACATTGTAACCTTTATCACAAAGTTGAGATACACTAAGTAAATTATGCTTTAAACCATCTACTAAAAGAACATTGTCAATAATAGGGTAAGGATTTATATAAATAGTACCAATATTAATTATCTTACCATTGGCATTATCACCAAATGTTACCATACCACCTTCTTTACTTGATAGTGTTGCAAATAGATTTATGTCTCCCGTCATATGCTTTGAGCAACCACTATTAAGAATCCAATCACTTCTATTTCGTTATAGTTGGTTCTTCACATACAAGAGATGGAAATAAAACTTTAGGTACCCAAATTTCTTTGCGTCCTTGATGGTTAGAGACTTTAGGAATCCATAATATATGTTTAGATCCTTTCTTGCTAGGGCAATTATGAATTCTATGTCCATATCTACCACAAAAGAAGCAATGCCCATTAAAGTATGTAGAAGCATATGAGCTAGAATGAACATAATTTTTATGAATATGCTTAAGATGTGTGTTATGTGTTTTGACATGAGAGGTAACACCATTATGAATATTCTTTTTAGATTTTGAATACAATAAAGATAATTCTTTTCTCAACACTAATAATGAGTCATTTAATGCTTTTGCTTGAGAAACAAGAATGACATTATCATTTTTTACACTAAGCAAGGTATTATGTAGTTCATCCTTTTCTTTGACAAGAGAATTTTTTTCCTTTTTTAATACTTTGTTTTGTATGAAGGCTCTTAAATTCATCGTACAACTCATGAAATGCATTTTCTAGTTCTTTATAAGAATAATCACATTCATCAAGAGATTTAGAAGTTACCTCATCACCTAATACCATATACTATGAAACATAAGTTAGCTTTTTCTTCTCGATCATCTTTGGAAGAAGAAGCTTCACTTTCATCCCAATTTGCTAATAATGCTTTTCTCTTCTTTTTATCTTTTACATTTGAAGCCTTCAAAAAATGTGGACAATCTCTCTTAATATGTCCCGGTTTGTTGCACTCAAAACATGTCAAGTCATCCTTTGAGAATTTCTTCTTGTTATCCTTTCTCATAAGAAATTTCTTGAATTTTTTTGCTAAGAATGCAATCTCTTCTTCATCGTTACTTTCATCACTTGAGGGAGCTTGAAGAGTAGCCTTCAATGCAATAGATCTCTTTTTAGACTCTTTCTCATATTTAACATGTGATTTCATTTGAATCTCATGAGTCATAAGAGACCCAATAAGTTGGTCGATGGCTAACTTTGAGAGATCTTTGGCTTCTTGAATTGCAATAACCTTTGTCTCCCAAGCTTTAGGTAATAATCTTAATATCTTTCTTATCATATCTTCCACTTTGAATGGTCTTCCAAGAGAAATGAGACTATTGAGAGTGATTTATAATCATCTTCAATCATCTCCCAAATATCTAATCCAAGTGATTGAAGAAAAATTTTCATTCTACATTTCCAATAGGTATATTGTGTGCCATCAAACATAGGTGGACAAGTAGTAGAGTGTCCTACAACATGTGAAGATAGATGCATCAAAAGTAGCTATAAATAACTATAGGAAAAACAGTTAAGTTTAAACCTATAAACCTGGCTCTGATACCAAATGAAAAGGAATTAACACACAAGAGAGAGGGGGGGAGGGGGGTTGAATTGTGTGTTTAGCAATTTTTTTATAACTTTATGATTTTCTTACAATCTAGATAAAAGAGAATTAAGATAACTATAATAATTGAGATAAAGCTATGTTACGAAGAACTACACTTATGAGATTTAGCTAACAACTAATATCACTAATTTATAAGCATAAAATTCAAAGCAACACAAATAAGCAATGCAAATACGTGATTTATAGTGGTTCGACCCCAATGCCTACATCCACTACCTAGGCTCCCAACCTAGGGTTTCAAATACTCTACTAGTTTTATTTTCTTCTTTAATTGAGGTTTACACTAAGTAATTTTACTCTTCTCCCAAGGAACCACTTCTCTAAACACTAAATACAAGAAGTAAAATAAACTAACTATGAGGTCTCTTCTAAGAGCACCTCCAACACTTAGTAAACTACAACAAATTCAATGCAAGAACTAAAACACAAATTAAGAGGGAAAAGAAATGCTCATTTAAAGCCAAGACTCCTCTTGGTAAATTTCTCTTAGGGTGCTTGAACTCCTCTTTTGAAAAAGCTCTTTTTGAATGATGTGGGCTTTAAAAAAATTTCTATGCTTCAAGATCTTCAAGAGAGTTTATCATGGAGATTTCAAGAGAAAAGGAAGCTCTTTGGGGCACCAATGGTTTGGAAGATCATAAGAAAAGGTTTTAGGGCTTTTGAGAATGTTTTTATATCATTTTTTGGGGTTATAAACGGTTAGATTTGAAGAAATAGTTATTGGGAGGTCGAAAAAGCTCGGTTTGGGCCTGTTTGGGCTAATTCAGCCCGGTTCGATTCGGCCTAGTTCGGGTTGTATATTTTGTTCAAATTGATTTGACTCGTTTGAGCTCATTTGAAGTCCGAATTGAGTGTCGTTTGAATCATTGGAAAGCTTAGAGAGTCTACTTTCTAAATATACTAGTTTCATAAAATTTTGTCAAGGAAAAATATGATTTGGGGGTTAAATACTACAGAAAGGTCAAAAAAATGAAAGCTTTGGTTCAATGATATGGGTAAATTTTAAAAAACAAGATGATCAAGAGTATATTCAAGTAATTTTGGTGGAAAGAGCTATCAAATAAGAAGTAATTTAAGCACTTTACATTTATCTAAAGAATAAAAAATAAAACTATGAGAAATAAGTCTTGATCACTATAAGAATTCAATCTCCGGATGAAAGTTGAAATGAACTTGAGCTTGAACTTCATAAATCATTCACCATCTTCAACCTAAATAAGATACTCAAAAGATAATGTTATTAAAGTGGTTTGTTATTATCAAAACATATTAGAATAGATTAAAGACCAAGATAATAAAACTTTGGGCTAATAGGTTAAACCCTAAGAATTTTGAATTCACCCATGAAATAAGCCTAGGCTCCGTAATATATACCTTAAACTCACCTCGGTAAATAAAACACAGAACTCCACATCTATAATGGGGGAGGTGAAGGGTGTTAAACCTTGGTATTTTACAATGTCTATTCTGGACCCATTTAGGGTTGAACTTCAGAACTCTTCAATCCACATTTGGGTGGAAAAGATTGGACATTACATAATGTGTACTTTGAACCTACTCAGGGGGTTATCCCTAAGAACTCTACATCCACTCAGGTGGTTAAGCATAATCTATATTTTGGACTTGGGTCAAACTGGAGAACAATGTATCCTCCTGAAGGGTTAAACTCAAGTATTGCACAATAAATATTCTGATAGCATCTTAAAAGAGGAAGGAATTAAAAAAATAGCATACTAAGAGTGTAATAGTAATAATCATGCATGTACCTTTCCTGGTTAAATGCGTTATCTTTACTATGCAATTTTAGAAATTACATTGTTTTATTTAATCTACAATATTCTTTTTTGCCTCATTCTTGTTTGTTTATTTTGTTTTTTTGAACTAAATGTGTCAAATACAAGTGGAGGAAAACGTGAGGACAAGTTAAATAATGGCTTGTTTGGGTTCTTCCCATTTTGGACTAATGGGAAGAACCCAAACAAGCCACTATTAATGAGAAAACTTGTATGTGAAACACAATGTACTTTACGGATACTAGTATTAATCTTTGATATATGCTCATAATGTACTTAGTTGTGATTAATAATAATAATAATATTAACGTGTTTATTTTGAAAACGAAAAGAGGTCCTTTAGATACATTTGGTTTGCATGTAGAGTCAAGGTGCTCATTACTACTCTTATCCATTGTAAAATCTTGGGGCGTTACACTCTGTACGTAAACACTCTTGTAAAGTGGTGATATAATACTCGTGAAAAAATGACATACACTCACAAGTGGGTATGCAATATTAGTTTGCCATCCAATTCATTGGTATTTATTCAATAAATCCATTAGCCAGTATAATACAGAACCCAATCAATGATTGATGTCTTATAAATTAAAAAAAAAATATTAATCAAAATAGCATTTATATGCATGCATTTTGCGGTGCATAATATTTGCAATCATTTCAAATCCTCATTTTGCACTGGTCGCCTTGTTGTAAGCATTGCAACAAGAAGGTAATTTTAAGAGATTAAAATAAAAAAAAATTATAGTATCAAACCATTCGGATTGGTGGAAATTGGTGGAATTGCAAGTAGTGAATTGCTAGGTTCAATTGGAAGTAGGGGAGAGCAATCGGGATTTCGGTACCGGTACCGGTACCGAACTCCCGGTACCGAACTCCCGAACTTCAAATACCGGTACCGGTACCGAATTCTACTTCGGGAGTTCGGTACCGGTACCGATTTCCCGAAATAAAATCGGTACCGGTACCGATTTCCCGAAATCCCGAATATTTTTAATTCTAATTTACGTATTTCAGTATTTACGTATTTTCGGTATTTGTATTAAAAAATACTGAATATTAATATATAAATATTATTTTTTAATTAAATAATACATGAAAAATTGGGACTTCGGTACTTCGGGATTTCCCGAAATAGTTTTTAGGTACCGGTACCGGTACCGATTTCCCGAATAAAATTTCGGTACCAGTACCGAAGTACCGAAGTACCGAAATACCGGTACCGAAGTACCGAAGTACCAAAAAGTTCGGTACGGTACTTCGGTACCAGTACCGTTTGCTCACCCCTAATTGGAAGTGAGTTGAAATCAGCTGATAAATAAATCCTAAAACTCGATTTCTAATTATTGTTTGGGTGATTTCATCAATTCACATAAAAAAATATACCCTCCAAACTATTTCCATAAAGATGATCATGATAATCATGATTAGTGGTATTTAGGTATTTATTTTATCAATAAAAATATATCATTTTATTTTGAAGCAGTAAACAAAGAGTTCCTTAATGATACAAAGTTTTAATGTATTCTTAGTTCACGCTAAGCATGTTTTGATTAAATTAAATTTGTTTTGTATATTTTAACGTTGGTGTGGGATAATGTCAGCTCAATATCTCACCCAAATAATCATCTTTAAAATTCTAAACATTTGAATCTTTCATTATCCCACATGTAAAATAAATGTAGACAAACTTACTTTTCTAGTGAATGATAAGAGATCAGATTTCTTATGTTTTTATTTCTCTGAAGAAACTGCTCTTATATTTGTCCTAGTTAACCATTTGTTTGTTTAATATAAATAATTTTTTTCTAATTTCGAAATTCCTCATCCGAAATGGCCAATATCTTATATCTTAATCATTTTGATACTGATAACAATATTCCACAAACTACGGAAATGTAGATCTTGGTTGTTTGCACAAGTGATTGGAAAAAGGCAAGACAATAGAAGTCAGAAACATGAAATGTTGAGATTAAAGGAGTTTCTCACTAGAAGATTTACAGTTCTTTCTAGCAGTAGTTGTTTCTTTGGAAAGGTTCATTTAGACTTTAGAGCACTTGCTAAGACGAAAGAAGCAGAAGTAGCTGGTAGGTTGAGGATTATGCTTTTACATCCCTTCCAAATTTTCAAACAGCAAGCATTGAAGAACTCACCCATCAATAGAGCATTGTGTCACAACTCACAAGTGTTATTTGATCACAATTAACTAAAAGCTTGCAAGGGGAAAGGTAATGCATAGGATAGGTGAGATATGGTTGTTTTATAATAATTGTTTATATATTTTGATTCAAGAACCATGACTAAATGGTTGATAGTCACAACTCCAGATTTGCCAAAAAGAAAGGTTGGTTGTAAATTGAGAAGAAGACTGGGTGAGTTACAAGTTATACATATCAACTATTATTTTATGATCAGGTGATACAGTACCGAGAAGTGGACAAATGGTCGATCTAAAAATAAACATTAATATTTCTTATTCATTCTATAATCATGGATGGGGCTAGATATAGTTCACGAGGAATGCTGAAATTAGATGGTTTAGATCGTCCCTTGTATCTTACATATGGAATGGCTTACTGGTTTGTTTGATCTGGATTTCATCCCTACATATAAAGTTATATCACTGGATATTTGATGCTTGTTCCTCTGTGGTGGTTCGGTTTTGTTTCTCTTTAGGTCACTGAGGATGGAAAATACAGCTTAGTTCTTGTCTTTGAAGCAAAAGCTTTGAAGTTGTCTGATTTTGAACAGAGACAGGTATAGCACCTATCCTCTATCATTTCAACTATAATAAATAGGAACAATTCTTATATCAAAGGCATAAAAAAAGATACTCTCCTTTGAGCTGAAGCAGAGAAATTTATAATCCTGATAAGTTAACCAACATTTGTTAAGAAAATTGATCGGTGACTAAGTATTGACTTTCAGGCAAAGTTTACATCGTTCTTTGGGCCAGGGATAGTAGCAGAAATCGGTGATTTTCTTGAGCATTGTAGTTTCCATACTATAAATTTACGCTTTTAACTTAAAATTTCCTCTGATTATTCGCTATAGGGAAAGGAGAGACTGATCTATATGAAGTTCGCCTTATCTCGCAAATGCCTCCAGAAACAAGTACGCAAACATAATGTTTCCTTAAACCTTCTGAATATTATACAAATGTAAATTTATTTTTTATCAATAATGTTATCGGAGCTTGTTCTTAACATTTATGTAAATCAAATGCTATATGTATAGAAAAATTGAGGTAAGCAGGGTATCCATCTTTGTTATCTTTTTTATCCACTAATTTGGTTTTATTTACCGTTGATGAATAGATGTATGTCAGACGAGACAGTTGAAGCTGATATCGATTTCTTCTTGCATTCATGTACAAGTGGTTAGTCATCCCGGGTACTAAAAACTTGAGTTTGATGTCGATACTTTCACTCAAGATATTGGGTTTTTTTTCATTTATGTTTTAGTTAATTGGTTTAACATATGACCTAGGTTGTCCTAATTGAGTTTTCATTTAGGAACAATAAATATTTCAAATGATTATATCATATAATTGAAGAAAAGTATTATAATGTTTTTCTTAAATAGTTAAAAAAAATATTTTTATTAATATGCTTATCTAACTTTAAATTGAAAAAGTACTGGTATATAATTTGAATTTACTGTGCTTATTATAGAAATATAACAAATACATCAAATAAGGCAGCTGTTAGTTTTGGTCTTGACCAACAAGAAAATTGATAGCATCTAGAGTGACAAACAGATTAAGTGGAGTGAAAACAATAAAAGTTTTTTTTTTAAAAAAAAGATGAGTTCAAAGAAATAAAATTGCATTGCTTTAATGATTCAAACAACTTATAAATTTGGATTTGCGTCAAAGATTCTAAGTTAATCTAGATTATAAAATGATAAGATCATAAAACGAGTACAGAAATTTTAAATGTGACCCAATACATGACATCTTAGGTTTAACCTCACGAATTCAGGGTTCAAATGGAGTTGCTAAGCCTTTGACCATTATTTTGCGGTCCCTAGACCCTAGCCAAGGAAGATTTATGTCCACTAAACTGCTGCAATTATATCATGCATTAGCTTATCGATAACAAAGACCAGAGGAGAGATTAGATCTTTTTTCCGTTGACTAAATTGTCAATATATATATTTTTTCTTGTCAAATACTGCGGTACTGCATAAAACGATGTCATTTCATACATCCGCGTCAGGCATGGAGACGCGTGGAATTTTGCGGCCCATGACTGTGTTTTAAGCTGGATCGTATTAGTTTGACCAAAAGACCCATCTGTATTAGTTTGACTATGACACATGACACTGTTGACTCTCAGCCCTTCCCTACCCTGACTCGAAGTATTGCAAGACTTATGACACTGCTGTGAGATTTATTTAACAATCAACTGCTGACACCAGCACTTTGATTCCCTACTAGTTTCAAGAATTCAATGGCCTCCATTCTGTTCCATGATGAAAATAGTTTTTGTTAATTCAGGCTAGTCAACAAATTATTTGTTTACTCATACTTTAGCTTACCTCAATTATTGTCTTATCTTATTCCTAAGTTCTCGGAATATGAAGTGGAATTTAAGTGAACCAAAATAAGTAAAATTAGCTAGTTTTTCAGATCACCATGCCTGATGACAAAGGAGCAGCAATCTTTGTGGTTAAATTTTGCAGGATGAACATGTGATGAAGATCTGCTCATTTTACATGTTGGTACTGATTAAGAAATGACTCTGCCCTCTATGACAAGGCAGAAGGAAAATATAGTACATGCAGAGTACTGAATGACGGTGAGAGTTGCAGAGAGCAAGTTGGGAGGAGTTGGTGTGGCATAAATTGGCAGAACTCTTTGCCGTCGATTGGTCAGAGGGAAGAGCCATCCATCTCCATGTGATTGCCAACTTTTGCCCTGCAGGAAAACCACTCACCTAACCCCACTAAAGCAAATCAAGCAGACAAGTCCAACTTGCTCTTTATTTGAACGTACAGTTCTACAAGAGATCGTTTCAGATGCCCAATATCTGATTCTGTTGCTGGTATTCAATTGTTTAGTTTGTGCCATTTCTAGCAGTTCAGGCTTGGTTGGACAGAATAGGGGTCGCTTGGGGTAGACAATTTTGGTTTGGCAGGATGGAGCATAAGTTGCACAGGCAGTTTGCTCGCTCAAGTAGCTAAGATGGAAAAAAGGGAGTGAGATAAAAAGAAGACTTGCTCTCAAGGCGAATAGGGTGAGTAAGGTAGATGAGATCTACCGTTAAAATGTTGAAAAGAGGAAAAATTAGAAAAAAAATTGCTTCAATTAGAAATTTTAAAATGTGATCGTTGTTCCTTCTTCCTAAGTTAGGAAGAAGCCTTGAATAGGCTTGACAAGAGACAACAAAGAGATGAGCTAAGACTATAGCAAGAGTTGACTGTCATGGTATGTTTGACTCAATTGTTCAGCAATGTGGTCTGTTCACCTCGTGCATTATAAGAGATGGCCTATATGGCAAGAGTTTGGTCTTTCGTGAGCCTATGATCTTTGGTAAGATAAATGTAAAATTTAGTAATACTTGGTGTTCAATCTATATTCTTTTGTATACTTGAAAATTAATTAATCAATAAAATTATTTTTTTAATGAAAAACTATAGTTAATAGGATTAAACTTTGGTGGAGTGACTTCATCTCTTATGGTTTGAGTCATTTAAAAAGCTTTTGAGTAATTATATGCTCCCTAATTTAATCACTTAGGCATTAGGAAATAATCCTATCTTATTCTTGCAAAATAGAAAAGAAGTGTAATTGGAAAAAAATAATCTTGGTCAAAGTAGAGCTAAGTTGAACTGAGTTGCTTCAAAATTAGTCGTTACCAATATCATTGCAAATTGGAATTGACCTTGCATAACAACAAAGTTGACTTGTACCAGATCATCCAACCGAGAAAATTTATTGTCGACACTGAGCTTAACTCCTGGAAAGCAAAAATAAGGATGGAAGCAAATTCGCGTTCGGTTGGACGTTGCCGTTCCAATCTGAAAATAAATGCCTACTGTTGACTTTTGAGTTTTTTAAAACAATATTTAGATTGAAAAATTAGGAACTTCTATAAAGACATTCGATTAAGCATATTATACTTGAATTCTTTAATAAAAATTAAATAAAAGATTAAAAATTAAAAACATATTTTTTTTTTTTATTTTTGACCGAATGGCATAAGTCACAGATAGATCGATTGAAAATCATGCCTATAAGAAGGGGTCTAATGAAAAGTCTTTCCAGAGTATCATCACTTAGGCATTTAAATATATAAAATATTTAAATGTATAATTGTACTATTAAACAAAATAAAACTATAAATAAGCTTTAAAAACTATATAAGAAAGTGAATAATGCACATTAATTTTTATTATGAAAATAAATAGGACAACAAAGTATATAAATAATGAATATTAGTTTCATCTAGTAACATGTTAAATATATTGGAAAAATATATACATATATATAGTTTAGGGTAACTAATTAGAGTAAGATGCAAATTTAGATTAGTTTATGACTAAACTAACAAAATACATGGAAACATCTTAAAGTAGTTAACCACAAAACAATAATTTATCATTAAATGCCGACAAGGAGGCTCTACAAGAAAAAATTAAAGATGGTGAGGCTCCACTCAAACTCATAATCCAAACTCATAATCCAGTTCAAAGGTTCAACGAATGCGTCATGCAGTGCTGAATATCTCTGCCTAACCAGCCGCAATGCCATTTGGCATCTGAAAACGACCTCAATCTTAGCTAGAATATATATAGGAACAAAATTCTACTCCTCATGCCATTTAACCTGAATTTCAATTTACTATTTGACTTCAATTATTTTTAGTAACAAGCATCCTTAATAACTTAAAATAAAATTAAAAAAATACATATATTTAATCGTATTAAAAAATTATACTTTAATTAGTAATGAATATAAATAATAACTTGTCGCTTGTGTTTGTTTTCTCTTGTTTGTTTTGGATAGTCAAAACAACACGCTTGGAGTGTACCGACAGTGAAAGCAAACACTTTTCACATGGGATAACTTTATGATTATTAAACTTTTTCATAAAGGTAGCATTTCGTTGAATTTTGCTCTTGATTAATTTCTCTCTTCTTTACCTTTTTTTTTTTTTTTTTCTAATATTAGTCTTAGTTAGTATGAAATGATTGATAATGCATGATCCTCATGTTGTTTTTCTTAATTTGGTCTTTACCAAATCTTCGTTTCGTTGATCTTTTTAATCATTACAAGGATCGATAATGCAAACCGTAGCTACACTCAACAGTCAGCACATAGTAAAAAAGAAATAGAACAAGTGCTAGAGCGGGGCCTTCACTGTTCAATTATCGTTGACGGGAAGGGCAGTGCCGACAAAGCGGATCGAAAACAAAATGAATTTGATCTTTGGTTGGTTAAAATTTGTCCGCATAGGGAATTTCTTCTGCAGGTTGTACGTACCATGCAACTTTTTTGACGAAATGCACGAGGCTGGAATCGGTGCCTTCACTCCTGGTACAAAGGCGGCCCTTCCTTTAGAATAAGGTGGTGCACGATAAGATCATTGACAGCTCATCAGGATAAACTTACCCGTTGTTTTTTTTTAATATCCAGAATTAATTATTTGCATGTCACAAATGAGGGCGCCGCATGCACATTGCATGACACCCCCTATGCCCATGCAAGTACAATGGGCCATGCCCTTCCATGTGATCAGCGAGTGGGAACGAGTATGGCCCTGTGCATAGGAAGTATTTTTTTTTTTTTTAAAAATAATAATAATTCAATTTTTTCAGATATTAATATGTTAGCATCTGGTTCGATTTTTTTAATCTTATTATGGATATAATAAGACAAACCACCCATTTGTGGCTAGAACTCGATCCTCAAGTTTGTTGAGTTAAAAAACCATGAAATGAGAGATGGAAATAAGAGGGGAGGAAGAATTGAAGCCATGAAAGTTGCTGCAGCATCAACGAACCTGGAGCAAGGTAGCTAGGGGGGATGAACACAAAAGACCATGGTCCATTCTCTACCAATTCCTCATCAACTTGCTCCCTAGCTCTTAGTCTCAGGCCCCACGCTCATCTACAATTCTACATGCATTTTCCAGCTCACACATGCATCCATCAAACTATATAGGCAACAAATTCGTCTCAAGACACACTCTTCTCTTAGAAATTTTTCGTACCCCACACATAAATGGAGGTAGGGTTATACTGGAGCAACTTGCTATACTCGTGTTGAGCATATGTTAAATACATGACATATAAACCATAGGATATAATTTATCTCTCATCCCCACCAATCATCACATGAGTTGACCCACACCACTTGCACCCATGCCATTGCCATTGCCATTGCCACACATGAGATCTCCAAAATCCTACCATATGTGAAAGCTAATGGATGCAAGTTGCCACATAAACCAATCACCGCAAGTCAACTTTCAAACTTGTTAGTCCCTCTTACATATACTTGTCAAGTTTCCTCCTCTTCGTACACGCGCTACTCTCTTTTTTTTTTGGGAAATTCATTTGTTTACTCATTGCGATCTCTCATGGAAGCAAGTTCCAATTTAGAAGATTGCTCCGGTGACTTGCTGAAGCGGAGGAGCCTGCAGCGCGTCGGCAGCGGCGCAAGTGACGTCATCGACCCGGCCGAAGTTGGCGCCGAGGCCGAGGCCGAGTCGGGCAGGAAGCTGCCGTCCTCCCGGTTCAAGGGGGTCGTGCCGCAGCCCAACGGCCGGTGGGGCGCGCAGATCTACGAGAAGCACCGCCGCGTGTGGCTCGGCACCTTCGGCGACGAGGCCGCGGCTGCGCGCGCGTATGACGTGGCTGCGCAGCGCTTCCGCGGCCGTGATGCTGTCACCAACTTCAAGGCGCTCGACCCCGCCGACGATGCCGACGCCGCCGAGCTGTGCTTCCTCTGCGCTCACTCCAAGGCCGAGATCGTCGACATGCTCCGCAAGCACACCTACGCCGACGAGCTCCGGCTGAGTAACAGCTCCTTTGGTGCCGCCGCTAAGCCGAAGGCGGCTTCGGCTCCTCACGGCGCGGCCGCGGCGGTTCGGCAGCGGAAGAAGCCTCTGTTTGAGAAGGCCGTGACGCCGAGTGACGTCGGCAAGCTCAACCGGTTGGTGATCCCGAAGCAGCACGCGGAGAAGCACCTCCCGCTGCTGACGGCCGGCGGCACAGAGCGGAACGGCGTCCTGCTGAGCTTCGAGGACGACGGAGGGAAGATTTGGCGGTTCCGGTACTCCTACTGGAGCAGCAGCCAGAGCTACGTGCTGACCAAGGGCTGGAGCCGATTCGTGAGGGAGAAGGGGCTCGTGGCCGGTGACATCGTCACTTTCGAGCTGTCAGCCGGACCCGAGAGGCGGATCATCATAGACCACCGCCGGGGACCCTCGCCTGCACGAGTTATGAGGCTCTTTGGCGTCGACATTGCGACATATCCGCCGGCGGCGGCGGCCGGGTGCGGAGGAGGAATTGGAAAAAGGAGAATTGACCAAATGGAATCCTTCCCGACTGAACAGGAACAGGAGCTTTTCAAGAGGCAACATCTAGAAGCATTGTAGATTCTGCTGTTTTCCTTGAATTGATCCTAATGTTATTGTGTATGTTGTATCTTCGTTCAAGAAAATCGAAGCTAACAATTAATGCAAATCTTTGATCTGCTCAAGAAATGTGGTTGCAAACTTAAGTTGAATGGTTGACTTAGAAGTCAACTGAAGTTGGAGCGTTTATATTCAGAGTCTTAAAAGCGAGTTTTCCTTTATCAATTATGTTTCTGTGGTTGGTATCTTGCCTTCTTTCTGTATGAGAATCAAATGAAACAGCTGCAGTTGGCTCTCAACCTATCATCACTGACGAGTGGGCTGGCATTCTGAGATCTAGTGTTGATTTTGAAAAAGTAGGTCAGAACTAGAATAGTCAAAGTCAATCTTAAACCATTTCTGAAGTTCAGATGCTTAAGTGCGCCTCTATAGCTCAACAAACATCATTGCCTCACTGCTTCAAAGAAAAGGAAAAAAAAAAGAAGTCCATCTATAAAATCCAAAGGCAAACAAGAAGATACAGACAATTACAATCCGTATGAATATTTTTACACGTGAGAGAACTTGTGTGGTATATCCATGCAAAAGAAGCCGGCTAAAACTTTAACCTACTCACTGCTTATTTGGTTAACGGGAATAGAAGTTTGATCCCTGAAACATGGGAGCTGAGCTCACAGTAACAACAGGAATGCAGTTGCCAGCATCTGACGCGCCGGCGGTGGCCGGAATGGAGCGCCACGCCGGCGGTGTATCCGTCGCCGTTAAGGTCGAACAGTCCGGAGTGGGAATCCATATTCCTCTCACCACCACAAACTTGTCGGCTGCCTCGGCGATGCCGCTGCTCTGGAACATTAGGCTTCTTCTTCTTGCATGAATCCGAAATTTCTGAAACAGTTTTAGAGGAATACTAACACATGAATATGCAATCGAAAATTCAGTTCCAATAAGAATGGCATTCGAGGATTGATTGATCAGACTCTTCAAGAAATGAGCGGCAAATGACAATCTCAAAAGGAGATGAAGTAGATTGAAAAGACGAAAGCAACATAGCTTTCATAAGAGTTCAGCATTAAGAAGGGGCCAACCTCTAAAAAAACAACAGATACTCTTTCAGCATTCCTACTTGGGATAACTCAAACTGGTGCATCCCAAAACAAAGCAGTTTTCAGATAACTCAAAGCCCCAATGACCCGAGCTATTCGCTTGAATGATGCTCCCAAACTATTGGCTCAAGTGATCGATCCACTTGAGTTATCAAATTCGCAATCACACAAATGTGCTTATCCCTAGTGCTCGAGAGAATAGTGTCTGAGCATTTTACTAAATTCACTCTAAGTGAAGTAATATGATCGCTTGGGTTATTTTTAAATGCTACAAACAGAAGGTGTTAGGGGCCTGAGTGAAAAATGGAGTGCAAGAAGTTTTATCACAATGCAATGAATTGAAGGGGGAAGGTTTTTTTTTTCTAACAATCCCCTATAGAATTTCAAATTTTAAAAATATAACAAAAGTAATAAAGAAAACAAAAGATATGGCTCAATACCTATTCCTAAGAAGTTTTGCAAAGATTAACTTCTACCTAGTCAAAAAAAAAAATTATATAAAAGGAAAAAGAGTGAACTACGTACTCAACTATATTTTTTTTTTTATCATATTTTAGATATTTGGCCTTGTTCAAGCCATTGATAAAACTATCATCTAAATTGTGCTCAATTATAACATAAAAC
The DNA here is from genome assembly GCA_027563935.2 of Costus lasius. NCBI lineage: Eukaryota > Viridiplantae > Streptophyta > Magnoliopsida > Zingiberales > Costaceae > Costus > Costus lasius. The sequence goes on along the minus strand of CM050447.1, from coordinate 25,766,834 downwards.
AAAGTTATAATATAGTGCGAGTTGAGTCATATTATAGTTTTTTTCTCATCTAATCCTAATTTATCTACTCATTTATAGCTTTTTTCCCCAAAAGATAAGTGTTGCTTTTAAAAACACAGTGAATTAATACAAGAGGTAAACAAGCTGAAATGCATGGAAGTGAGACAATTATATTTTTCAAGCCATTTGTATTCAGCACAAGTGGTACCAAATGCGACTAGCTCAACTTATATAGTGCTCATATCAATTATAAATTGTTTATAAATTTTTCAAGTGATGGAATTCCATTTAGGAGAAAGATAGATCTAAAAGTGAATTTTTTATGTCAATGGAATTAAATATCCAATTGTTTGCATTAAAGTTTTAATGGACAAAGAGTGGACAATGTATAATACTCTCAACAGTAAAAAAAGTATTATCATGATGTGTAAAATAATCATGTATGAGAATATAATTGATATTTGTATAGTAAATCTTATGAAATGTGATATTCTTATTGTAGTACATTACATATTGGAGGAACTTGAGTCATATAGGATGAACATATACTAAGTTAAATAGAAATGAAAATAAAATAAGAACAAGAGACAAAATTTAGAGTTGAAAAGTCATAATTACTACTTGCATATGCTATCTCATAGTTACTTGATTTAGCATATGCTTTCACCTTATCCTTTATGATAACTTGAGATAAACATGAGAAAACAAAGTGAATATCACCTTCTTGCTCATGCCTAACTAGAGAGAAAAAACAGCCTAAGGAAGGGGAAGAGGAAGAAGGGAGGAGAAAAAAAGTATAGAGTGATTTTTTTGGCTTCTTAGGCAAGTACTTATATCTTTCTTTGTAATATTTTGCCTATTGCTTCAAATTCATTACAAATTCTACTTTATGCCATTTGTGATATCAAGTTCTTATGATTGTCACGATTTTGAGAAATTCGCTCATTAGAAGAATGATTTATGCTATGTTAAAAGACTATGAATACTTATATATAATAAACCTGACTTTTATGCAGTCAATTTGTCATAACTTTTGAATCCCCAGTCCAAATCTTACGAAATCATATTCATATCAAGTAATGATCCTAGATAGATATAGCAAAATTATTTTATATGATTTAAATTTTCATTTATTGATTATCATTATCATCATCTAGGGGTGTGAGACAACGTATCTATGTTCATAAAAAAAATTACCATTTAAAGTACTTAAATATCCTATCTGTGACATTTTAAGACATTTTAGTAAGATTATTAGTATAATAACTTAGCCTATATATTGGAAAGACTATTAGGTCTAGTAGTGTACGAAACTTAGAGAAGAGATTGAATAATTTAAGAATATTTTTCCTGATTTATTAAGTCTATTCTTTTACTAAAAGAATTATAGGATTAAAAAAACTATATCAGAGAGCAAAATATGAAAAACCAAAATTATCTAGGATGGTTTTGAAGTAATGAAGATTGTGAAAGAGCTGTAGTGTCAAAGAATCTTATTATTTTTATGCATTATATTAGCTTCTCCAAGATCTTTTATGTCAAAATTAAGGGAAATTAAATATTTTATTTTAAAATTAGACAATATTTGGAGATATGATGAGAATTTTATATTCATTAAGGCATGAAATTGTTTCTTTTTACATTAAACATAATTATTTTAATCATTGATTTGAAAAATCAAAGAAAAAGTATAGTAATATTATTTTCCTTTATGTCATTGCTTAGATACTTAAAAAGTACATGAATAGATCAAACTACCTTGTACATTGTATATGTACATATGTGTATATATATGTATGTGTATGTATGTGTCTTATGAAAGTAATGAATCTTGTTATTTGATATGCATGCCCATTACATAGGATTTCTATCCCTTAGTTTACATATCGGTAGGCTTGGGTGCTTGAATATTTCAGTGTTTTTGTGCTTGAAAATGCAAGCTAATTAATTATCATTATGCAAACTAAAAGTTTGCAGCCACTCCACAGAATGGAAAATTAATCGATTCTCGCTGACCTAGAGGACTAGAACTAACCTGCAGATGGCTCTTGATTTCATCGTTGGTCAGCCCCTCCACCTTCATCACTTTTCGGATTCGTTTGGGGGTTGCAGCTGCACTGATACAAGTACGACATTGAGCATCCATATACATTTTCGCATCATTGATGAATCAATGCATGCATGCACAAATTGAAGTAATTATTAATCGAACTTAGTTAAGATGATCGATCTCTCATAAAGAACATAGATAGACCCACCATGGCAGCCGCCGAGCTGCTCCAGCGCAAGCACAAATCTCTTGTGCAGCTCTTCAGTCCAGTACCTCCTCACTTTCCTCTTACGGTGACACTTCTCCTTCTCCTCTCCTTCCTCTGAGCCATCGGTATTATCGTCGCCGTCACCTCCACCACTTCCAGTCTCGCCACCGTCCGTTGACCCCAACGCTGCTGCAGCTGACTTGTCTGGATCAACCTGCTACAGTTCATGTCTAACAGTACGTCAGAGAATGAATTAAATCCTTGCTTTTCATAGCATCAGTGCAGCCCTACGTACGGACGAGTCTCTGCAGATCTCTTGATGCATGCTAGTCATGTGATCCTCCTCGTCCGAGAACGTTGGCCTCAAAGAGATCAGCTCCTTCGCCGCGAGCTCTTGCCTTGGATTCTCATCGGTGAGCGCCAGCTGCTTGTAGCTCTCGATCGCTGTTCATCAATGACCGGAGTTGTAAAGATCAATTCTTGACTTGCAAGAAACTATTTGATGAAAATTGTTACTCTGGTTGATGAGATGCAGGCACAGCGGCAGCTCCCGATGGAAGACCTCCACCTTCTGCCTCTCCTCCTCCAGAGCACGGATCAGTTCCTGAAACCTGGGAGAGCTCTCCAACATCTGATCCATTTCTTGATCTCGAGGAACAAGACCTAACCATCTAACAGAAGGAAGGAACCATCGATCGGATCGTTGACAGAAACAGCAAAGAGAATAACAAAGTCGAGTCGTCGCATAAGAACCCTAGCTATCTAGTACTCATCATCTTTCTCTTTCCTTCCTCCTGCATTTGGATTTCAATTTCGTCTGCGTTTGGGGAGTGAAAAGTCAGACACGGAGTAGTACTGGGGATAAGATTAAAAATCTTAAATTTGGTACTTAATTGAGAGAAAAAGAAAAGCGAGGCATGTATTTGATCTCTAAAAAGAAATCGTGAGAGGTTGGCTGAGCTGAATATGCGTTGAGATCCTTCATAGGATAAGTTAATTTATTCTGAAATTTATTTGTTTAGAGCGCGCTGCACGCCACAGCATGCAACAAAAGGACAAGGGCATACTTTATATATATAAAGAGTAAAGAACCGTGAACCCTAAGAACCACGAATCCTATGAAGAAGATGGTCAGCTTCTTCATTATTAGCAGTTCAATTATGTGGGATTAAACTGATCAAGTTGTCTTATTGAAACAAAGAAAAAAAAACATAATTTATTGTTTATGTTTCGATTAAACTAATGAACAAAGTGTTAAAACAACATTTTAGAAGTAGATTAAGAAGATAATTGAAATATTTGAATTAAATTAGGATATTTGAGGATAAATATAACAAATATACTAGAATAGACTATATTCTATAGTGTCTGTCTCTATTTTTGGGAGGAAGGAACCTAAACATAGCTTAAAGCTCAATTATCTATGTTGTAAATTGATGGCATGGGCTTTAAAGTGGAGTGTGTTAGTAGGATGATATACATTGAATATAGCCATGGTTATGCGTGCATTGAATGTAGCCGCCCTTTGAAGATTTCTAGTGATATAGAAAGGACAGGAAATCAAAAAGGTTGTTTTTAGTTTGGAGGCTCTTCGGAGTTGATTGGGACATCCAAAAGGGTTGTTTTTAGTTTGTGAGTTATTTTTTAGTATTGTGCATAGTGTATGTGGTCGTGGTCTCGTGTTAGAATTTGAGGGAAATAATAGTTAAAGGAAGGCAATCTTGTACTAGAGAAAATTTTGTAGGCGTAGTCACGCCGTTCGATTTAATTAAGTACGAATCTTAAAGCGATGATCACAATAGTCTTGCTTTCCGATTACTATTTTTATCAAGTGGCATGGCTAGGCAGGGTTAGGTCAATATTGCAATAAATAGTTCTATATTTCTGATAGCTGCAGGGAGTGCAGGTGTTAATTGTGGTTGTGCTCGGAAGATGAACGGAGGATGGTCGGACTTGCTATGGAGGTGGTGGAGATGATGGCTGGAATTGCTACAAGAAACATTGTACAGTTTCACTCTCAAGTCAAATGGCATCCAGTTTGCCCAAAACTAATGGAATGAGCGATTATTGTAACCACAAGATTGACCAAAACTAACCACAAACTCCAGGGAGTATAAGTACTGAAGCAAGACATGTCTAATTGTACCAGAAAAGTGAAACATGCGGTCTTTTTCATGCCTCATCTAGCTAACATACTTTACATAAAACTCCTAGATGGATCAAGAGTGCAAGACACGGGGAAAGGCAGTTCACCTCACATATTTGAAATGAAAATTTTGTTCTCTTTCTGATCTCGTCGACCTTTGGTATTCAGGCCTTTCAAAGAATCAGCAATGTACCTCATTGTTGGTCTCTTTTCAGGATTGGCTTGAACACAAGCCAAAGCAATTTTCAGCACCATAGTAGCATCATCCTCTCTATCAAATGCTTGAGCTAGAAAGGGGTCCAACATTTCCAGGAGAGTCTTCTCCTGTTCGATGCATAAATGAACCCACTGAACCAAATCCATTCCTGCAGTCTCCAAAAGAACCAGTGGAGACAGACCAGAAATCAGTTCTAGCAAAATCACTCCGTATGAGTACACGTCCCACTTTTGAGATGGCTTTAAGGTTTTTAGCATCTCAGGAGCCTGATACAACGATCCCTTGCTTATGATGGGACTGAAGACAACACCTGTTTGTTGCCTACGAGTTTTCTCATCAGCTACTCTATCTGACTGAAGAAATGGAGATCCTCCTGCTATGTTTGCCAGGCGTCCAACCCCAAAATCACAGATGTACGGTTCCATATTCAGCCCAAGAAGTATATTATTAGGTTTGAGATTTCCATGAATATACTTTTGTGGACTAAAGTCATGCAAGAAAGCCAAGCCATTTGCTATTCCTTTCATAATCTTCAAACGCACTTCCCATGACAGCGGTACAAAATCTTTTGTTCCATCCTCCACTGTAGTCAGGAATTGCACCAAGAAACTTAGTAGAAAAATCAAATGAATTACGCATGTAAGCTAGATTAAGAGTAGAGCATAATAGCCAACAGATGCAAATTAATTAACAAGTTAGGGATCTTCAAATGCTAATGTGAGCTGCCACAAATTGTTTCACCACTAACTTAGAAAAGACTAAAAACACAAATATGAAAAACAGGACCGAGCAAAACAGTTACAAGTTTCAAGAATGAACTACATGAAACCATACTACTTAAGGATTTCCAGCAAAGCTTGGTGCATCGAATTCTTGAAATGATCATAAGCTGATATTTGGTATCTAAAAGTAATGAAAAGTGAAAGTTTTTGGTCTGATAAATTCATAATGGAAAAACATCAATTTGTCTTAATTAAAACAAAACATTCTGTTTGTGAGGATCTCAACAAATAAAAACGAGTACTGACATTGTTCACCATAGACTGAATCACATTTATGACCTGCACATGAAATAATATGTTCTTACAAGAGAGTAGCAACAAAAACACATACCATGAATAGCAGTAGACAGGTTTCCATTAGCAATATAATCATAGATGAGCAATTTTTCATCAATGGACCAGTAATAAGCTTTCAGAGAAACAATGTTAGTGTGTTGGACTTTCCCAATTGTTTCCACCTCAGTGTGGAATTCTTCGAACGTTTGTAATCCTCCTTCCTCTAGCCTCCTAACAGCCAAAGCCAGCCCATCATCCAGCACCACCTTGTAGACAATGCCAATCTCACTCTTCCCCAACACAAAAGTTGATGCCTTGAGAAGTTCATCGAGACCAACGTTAAAATTCTTATCCAATGGCACAAACATACATTGTTCACTATCATACGAAGCCTCTAACTCCTTCCTACAGCAAATGCATAGCTTCCTGCTATTCCACCCTTTGTTGGAATTTTCAGTGTCTTCTTTAATCTCAAAAGAAGAAATTGTCCTGCGGTAAAAGTAGAAGAATAGTAATGCAATCATACCAATTCCGACCACATCGCCCACCACAATTGCAGCAACAGCACCTTTACTTGACACTTTCCTGCTGCCTTTCCCATTATAAGTATCATTTCCCTCGAGTGCCTGAGGTGGAGGTGATGATATTGATAGTCCATGCGAAGAACATGGTTTCTTTAATGGCAGGCCACAAAGGTCTGGATTCCCAATGAAAGCCGCCGGTCCTCTGTTAGCCAAAGCCCCAAATTGGGGAATCGGGCCACTGAGATTGTTATAGCTAATATCAACATAGACCTTCTCCGGCAGGTTCCCAAGAAGCGACGGGATTGAACCAAAGAAATGATTGTGGGACAAATCTAAAGTTCCCTGGAGATTGATAAGCTCACCCAAATCGTTAGGGATCGAACCATTGAATCCATTGTAAGAAAGGTCAAGCCTCTCCAGTCCAGCAAGGTTACTGCCAAACCCACGGAGCAATGCATTTGTGAACTTGTTACGGCTCAAAATTAGGGTCTTCAATCGCTTGCATCCAAGCAAAGAAGTAGGTATCGAACCGGAGAACGAGTTGCCGGAAAGATCCAAACTTTGGAGGTACGAGAGTCCACCGATCTCCGGCGGAATGGAACCGGACAAGAAGTTTCCGGTAAGGACCAAACTTTGGAGCCCCCGGGCGGCGAAGAGGCCGACCGGGAGGTGGCCGAAGAATCTGTTGTTACGAAGATTGACATACCTTAGGGATTGGAGGGAGCCGAGGGCAGCGGGAAGGAAGCCCACCAGTTTCTTCTTTCGGAGGCTCAGGGCGACCACCGAGCCGTCTCTGCAGGTGATCCCGTTCCAGTAGCAGGGAGTCTGATCCGAAGAGGCCCAGTCGTCGAGAGAGCCATAGGGGTCGTCTCTGATAGCTGATTTAAGGGAGAGGAGGGCTGTGCCTTCACTGTTGAGGCCGACCACGGCAAGGAGAAGGGAGGCATTGCAGAGGAGGAAGAACAGCAAAGAAGGTGGAGGCGACGGCGGTAGTGTTGGTGATGATGGGAAGGACATCACATCGGCGCCGAGTACTCGACCGTTAGAGGAAGATGCAAGGACTGTATTGAACACTACAGACTCTTTTACTTGGACTATAAAACTAAACTCCACGAGGAAAATTTTCAGTGCGAGGAAGTGAGTGGACTACGGACACACCAGTCAGCCATCAATGGCTTCAACATGTGGCGAAAGAGACAGTTCGTCTTGGAGCTGAAGCGAGAGAGAGAGAGAGCTTTCTAGATTATGCAGATCTAAGTTGAAATTTAATCGTGATTTCTAACCTCTCACAATTACCTCTCTCTCTAGCAGTCGTCACTTCAGTGACAGCTGTAACATTGATGATGTGTTCTGCCTTCGATGGCACAACTAGTCAACTTTCAAGTTTCAACTTGATATATATGATTTACTGCTTTACTTTAAAATAAGATAATAGTTGTTATTTCTATGATTATTATAGTTTTTTGTTGAGTGATGTAGAATATTTTTTAATATTTCATAAAAAGTGACTCAATGAAATTATATTCTCTTGACTTTATTTTTTTATATTATTATATATATACTATAAAATTCCCCGTATCATCGATAAAATCAGCATCAAATTAAACTTACATTATAGGTATATTAAAATAAATAATTTCCGTTTCTACTCATATTTATTATATTGATTATAATATAATATTATTTTAGTTTGATTTTTAAATAATTTATGATGAATCTATATTTTTTTTTTACGGAGCAACAATAGTACCATAATTTTTGAGCTATAATTCTTTTTTACTTCTATTTTTGAGCTAGCAGTCGTTGTTAAATGATAACAAAATAATTCGTAATTGGCCTATAATATGTATATAAGTTAACTAAATATGCAATTATTATATATAATATATATTAATAATTTTATTTATATAATGTTATATATACATCAAATTTTAATATATTATTTAATATTACTTATATTATATTATAGTACTATATTGATTAATATAATATAGATTAATGTATATTTAATAATTTTATAAAAATAAGTATTTTTAAAATAAAACTTAAGCTTTATGAGTATTATATAGCAATATTTGCAATCTAAATATAAACTTGATTATTTGAGGGTGTATTTAACAATAATATTATGTAATATTTTTCTCATAGTATAATATAATAATCCATTTAAATAGTTCAACTTTTGCGTTACTGTGTTATCGAATACGGAAAGGCTAGATCTAGTCACCGAGTGAGCCGGGGAGATTGGGTCTGTAATCCGTAGTTAACTCATTTTTCAAATTGTCTTTTAAATAGTCTTTTGTAGTTTTAATATTCTTAAATTTTAGGTTTTATTTTGCAGATTAGTTCCTCAACTTTTTTAAATTCGTGCAATCGAGTAATCGGCCCTGACACGTTCTCACTTTTAAGAGGTTAATTGGCAATTCCTTAAAGATTAGGAGCTAATTTGCATATCAGCAGAAACCATCGAGTGCGAAAGCCCCGAGCCCTTCCAGATCTATAATTAATACGCATCGCATTTTTCTCGTCATTTGGTCTGTTTCTTTCAATTGCTACGAGTCTCGTCTCGTTTCCTCGTTCATGTGATATGATATGAGAAGTGGACCGGAGAAGTGATCCATTTCCATTTGAACGATAGGAGTCGGAGGAGATGGCGGATCCGGCGACGCGGCGGGCGATGGACGTGGAGAGGTCGTCGCTGTGCAACTGCGTCGTGAACTTCCTGCTGCAGGAGAACTACCTACTCACCGCCTTCGAGCTCTTTCACGAGTTGCTAGAGGACGGGCGCCACGACCAGGCCATCCGCCTCCGCGACTTCTTCGCCGACCCCGCCCTCTTCCCCCCGGACCAGATCTCGCGCATCAGCGCCCTCCGAGGTTCGATCCCCTCCCCCTCTCTCCTTGCAGGCTTTTCTGTCGGGATCGGCTGTTTTGTTTCCTAAACTTTTATGCTTGCACGATTGGCGTAAGACGGTCATCTCTGTCTTTTCCTTCAGATCTTTCCTTTGTCCAATGGGGTTTGATGTTCGTAGGCGCTGGTTTAAAGTTTATTTGCAGAAATAGATTGCTTAATTGCTGTGAATCTGGAATCTCTTTCGAAGTTTACCGATCATATTGTTTTGGTTATGATACAAAATGGATTAGGTTCAGCTATATAAGCTGATACATCATTGTGTGCGATCAAACTCGATGCTTTTGCTCAGTGCTTTGTGGTGCCTTTCGGAAAGCGATCCGAGTTATTTAGGAATGTAATTAGCTAATGGGTTTGAATTGTATTCTTTTATCTGGTATTAATTCTTTAATAGTACTTTTAATATCATCCTTTGTACTCCTTAATTCTTTGAGGCTGATGCCTTCAGATTTGGCGGTCATCCCAAATCAGGGAGGGGTCGGAATCGATTCAGATTGGTTAGAAAATAGGTTAAATATCGTAGAGGGAAATTAGTCGAGTTGAGAGTGTGAAATGGCATCTTTTGATCAACACACGAAAATGAGTACTTATAGCCTTGTGAAAGTGGGCGGTTTGACAAATCATATTAGACAACTGTTGATGGGATGTATGCACTCTATTTGTATTATAGGTAGTTGGTTCATAGCACAACATGTATGGGTAACAGGCAATTATTGCCTTGTCTCCACATGGTAGTTCAAAACTTATTCTGTAATGTCTCACAACTTGATTCAACCACTTGGTTGTTACTTGAGCCAGCCACACATGAAAGTGAAGCTAGGTTGTGCCTAGAATGCCTTAACCTTGGTCATCTTAGACTCCAGGCGTTCTTGTGTAAGAATGTCTTGCTTAATGTTAGAAAGTCTCAATCTTGAAATGTTATGTCTTGCCTAATAAGAAGAATATGAAACAATGTGATCCAATTGAAAAATGCTTAAGCATAACTGAATGATAGTAAGCTCATTAGAGCTTATGTACTCAGAAAGACTAAATTGAGATATCACAATCTCCCTTACTTAAGACTTTGACTTTAATGTTAAGCTTAATACCATCTCATAGCCTAGTAAAATCTCTAATTGGTAGCATATGAGGTCAATCTAATGCCCACTTCACCATTACAACAACCTTTTTCATGTTATATATTTACCATGCTTAGGACTATGTTTGTTTTGATACCATTTGTTATGACCCACCTAATAAAAAATTTGACTTATAACTTGATTAGTATAAAATAATATTGTATAATTAAAAAAAAGCATAAACTTAAATTAATAGTAGTAAGCTCATCATACCTTATATACCATCATAACAATTCTCATCTCACTCGTATCACTTAAACAAGGGTATCACTTGAAAGTCAATTTTAGGAAGTCTTGCTCTTCAGGCATCTTAATAATCTCAACAAGTCTCGAACTTGGCTTCCTTTAAGCCACAATAATTTGGGCATTAACATCTCAATTCTTAGCAACTTGCGTCAGTTCTCATGTAACTTGGTTCTCCATTAGATTGAGTCAAATTTTTGTCTCTCAATTCTTTAGTGTTTATCCTCAATGAATTCGGTGGTACAAGTATCAATTGGGTGGATGTAGGGTTTGGTTGAACTTTGTCTTACGATCTTGGATGACTAAAATTGTACTTTATTGTTGGTCCCATCTTATGATTTCATAATTTTATTCTTCTATCAAACTTCCTTACTTGCTTATAACTTGTATGAAAAACTTGGGACTTATTTTATTTGGTAATTTCCAGTTGCAGATCCACAAAGTATGCTAGAAGAGAAAGTAATGGTGGAGGAAAAGTTGGCCATTAGTGAATACGAGCTTCGTTTAGCCCAAGAAGATTTGTCAAGAATGAAGGAGGAGTTACAAAAGCAAAAACAACATTCTGCTGAAGAACTAAAAGGTTCATTCTTAGTGTCATGTTATGTTTTCTGTTTTATATATTTACTTGTAAAATATGAGGATGCATCAAATACTAATTAACTTGCACTACATATTATTGCCTGTGAGCATTTAGGATTTTCCTTTGTGCTATTTGTTTTATACTTAGGAAAAATGTATAATTGGTAATAGCTTATTTCCTCTAGAGTAAAGTTGAAACATGCCTATGGGCTAGATAAATCAAACATAGATGTTATGAGGATACTTTGATTGCCAGTTTCCAAAAACCAAAGATCATATATCCTTGAATATGCATGAAAAGAAGTGCTCAATGTTCTGGGATGCATGCTCAATGTCAGTAAAAGTTCTTTTTTTTCTTTGATTTTTTTATTATAAGATGGATACTGCTTTGGTTCTTAGGATTTGAACTGAACTGACCATGATGGAACTTTTGAGGCAATATTGGAAACAGGAGGACTATAGAGTATAGACAATTTGTACGGGTCCTATCTTGTGATTGTAACGAATTGAATTGCAAGTGTAAGTTATTTTTCTAAAAGCTTCAAGTTACAGAAACTGAGAATTAAGCATGTTCAACAGCTAACAAAAAAATAACCTTCCTCTTGCTTTTGATGTTTGTGTATCATTGGTCCCATTTATCTTGTACATGTGTATGATGCTTGTGATACACAAAGTAGCTTGGACATGATATCTGGGTAAATGATTAAATAACCATAATCTATTTCTTCAAAGTAAAACAATTAATGAACTTAAATCATGTTACTTAGCCTATAAAATCACAGACCAAATAGGCAAGCATTGGGCAATCTGAATTGCTTTAAGTTAGAAAGGTAAGAGTAAAAGTTGTATTCCAAAAACTAGGGTAATCCCCTTTTACACTTAGTTAGAGGGTTAATGGGTTTAAACCCTAAACCCATTAACCCATAACCAAATATCACTAAAGCACTAACACTCCCCCTCAAGCTGGAGAGAATATGTTAATTAGACCCAGCTTGTTACACAATTTCTTAAGTCTGGTTGATCCCAAAGCCTTGGTGAAGATATCAGCAATCTGGTCTTCAGACTTCAGATAAGGAGTAGTAACAAGTTTGTTATTGATAGCTTCCTTGATGAAATGACAATCCACCTCTATATGTTTAGTTCGTTCATGGAAAACTGGATTGTTGGCAATAAAAATAGCGGCCTGATTATCGCAGAACATGTTCATTGGGCTAGGACAATCTATTCCACATTCTTGCAAGAAATTTCTTAGCCAAAGCATTTCACAAATAGTATGAGCCATGGCTCTATATTCTGCTTCGCAACTTGATCTTGCCACAACACTTTGTTTCTTGCTTCGCCATGTGACCAAGTTACCACCCAAATAGGTGCAGTAACCAGAAATAGATTTCCTATCATCAATATTGCCAGCATAATCAGCGTCAGAATAAGCTTCAATATGAGTGTGCCCTTTTTTACAATACTTCAAACCTTGACCAGGGGCACCTTTGATATACTGAACCACACGAGTCGCTGCGTCCCAGTGACACTGCTTGGGTTTTTGCATAAATTGACTAATGATTCCCACAGCATGAGAAATGTCAGGTCTTGTAACAGTGAGATAGTTAAGTTTGCCAACCAGGCGACGATACTGAGTGGCATCAATGTAGGCAGAGTCCTCGTTAGCACTATACTTCTGGTTTGGAATGAGGGGAGAGTCAACTGGCTTGCAGTCACTCATACCAATCTCATCCAGAAGATCTAAGACATATTTCCTTTGTGACAGAAAAACACAATCACGCTGATATGCGACTTCAATTCCCAAGAAATATTTAGGTGTCCCTAAATTCTTAATTGAAAAATGGGATTGTAAGTGATTCTTGGTTTCCTCAATTCCCTGTCTATCATCACCAGTAAGAAGCATGTCGTCAACATAAACGGCCAAAATAGTGACACCACTCTTTGAACGACGAATAAAAATAGAGTGATCAGCCTGACTATGACGAAACCCAAACGAGGTCATTATCTGTGAGAGTTTATGAAACCAAGCTCTCGGACTTTGCTTGAGACCATAGATTGATTTATGCAATTTGCACACCATCTCCCCCTGAGCAACATAACCAGGAGGTTGCTCCATAAAGACTTCCTCAGATAAATCACCATAAAGAAAGGCACTGGTGACATCCATTTGGTGAAGAGACCACCGACCATTGACAGCAAGGGAGAACAAGGTGCGAACAGAATTGAGACGCGCCACTGGAGAGAAGGTATCATGATAATCCAGGCCATAAATTTGAGAGAACCCCTTCGCCACCAGGCGAGCTTTGTGACGAGCAATAGAGCCATCAGAGTTGAATTTGACGGCGAACACCCAGCGGCATGGTACAACCCGAGCACCAGGCGGGAGAGGAACTAAGGACCAGGTGTGACGAGCCTGTAGGACAGTCATCTCAGCATCCATAGCCTGCTTCCAGTGGGGTAACGACATAGCCTGCAAGGGAGATGTAGGCAACGAGACCAAGGACAAGGCAACAGAAAATGCACGAAAAGAAGGTGACAAACGACGGTAAGAAACAAAATGAGAAACAGGATAATGAGAAATATGACGCTTGCCTTTACGCAGTGCAATGGGGAGGCTATCATCAGGAACCGCCGACGAAGAAGGAACGACAGGAGGAGGCCGGGGGCGGCGACGATAAACCTGCAAAGTACCAACAGAGGAATCGAGAGAAGTGGGAGCAGGCACCGGAGGCGATGCCGGAAGGATAATAGGAACAGGAAGAAGATCAGTAGAAGAAACGGGGGGCGCAGCAGAAGAGAAAAAAGGACTAGACTCGTCAAAAGTAACATCGATGCTGGTAAACAGGCGACCACTGGAGGGATCAAAACAACGATATCCCTTCTGAGTGCGAGAGTATCCAAGAAAGACACAACGAGTAGCGCGCGGGCTTAACTTATCAACACCCGGGCCAAGAGCATGGACATAACACAAACACCCGAACACCCGAAGTGGGAGAGAAAAAAGAGGTTGCGCCGGAAATAAGAGAGAGAACGGGGAACGCCCATTTAAAACCGGAGTAGGAACCCGATTAATCAAAAACGAAGCAGTTAGAACCGCATCAGCCCAATAAGACCGAGGTACCTTCATGTGAAACAATAAGGTACGGGCCACCTCGAGAAGATGGCGGTTCTTGCGCTCAGCAACACCATTTTGGGAAGAAGTATAACTACAAGTAGTTTGGTGTATGATGCCATGGGAACGACAAAAAGACTGAAAGAAAGTGCTAGTATATTCCAATGCATTATCAGAGCGCAAAACTTGAACAGGGACACCGAACTGAGTTTTAACTTCAGCATAAAAGTTGCAAAATACATTAAAGAGTTCAGACCTTTTAGACAAAATATAACACCAACAAACTCGAGAGAAATCGTCTATAAAAGTAACAAAATATCTGTGACCATCACGACCAGAAACAGGACTCGGACCCCAGATGTCGGAGTGAATAAGATGAAACGGGTGAAGACTGCGAGATGTAGAGGCGGACGGTAAGGAGGTCCGATGATGTTTACCCAGTTCACAAGCTTCACACTGAAAGGACGGCTTCGACGGTAGGGAGAGAACATGTTGAAGACGTGCAGCAGAAGGGTGTCCAAGACGGCAGTGCCAGAGTAGAGGAGAGACAGCAGTAGACGAAAGAGCCCGAGGGACAGTAAGTGGAAGAAGAGTGTAGACGCCGCCCCGCCTAGGCCCCCCACCAATCGTCTGCTTCGTCCGGAGGTCCTGAAACAAACAGTGAGAGGGTAAGAATGTGATACTACAATTACTACGCGCAGTAAAGGCACTAACAGAAAAAAGGTTTACAGGAAAAGAAGGGATATATAACACATGAGTAAGAAGTATAGTGGAAGAGAAAGGAACAGTCCCGATGCCCATGACGGGTACTAAGGAGCCATTGGCAATGGCAACCGGGCTATAAGCTCCCCCTGTGGAGAGGGAGGTGAAGAGACTACGATTACCTGTCATGTGAGAGGACGCACCAGAATCAACTATCCAATTAGAATCAAAAGAAGCAAGGGTAGCTATACCGGAAGCGTGACTAGAAGAGGCTATGAAGGTGGATGGTCCTGCATTAGACTCAGAGGTGGACTGGAGGAAACGAGCATACTCAGCCGCCGAGATAGTAACAGTATCAGTGGTGGACGTGGCAGGTGGAGCAGTAGGAGCAGAGACCGCATGAGAAGAGGGTGCGACAGACACAGTAGCCGTCCGAGCAGAGGGGAACCCAAACTTCTGCCAACACCTGTCTGGAGTATGATTAGTACGACCACAGTGCGTACATGGCGGAAGAGTACGACCACGGCCACGTCCCCGTCCCCGTCCAGAAACACGCCCCCGGCCAAAAGAAGGGGGAACGGGAGCGGAAGCAAGTGCACTCGGAGTGTCCGGAGTCGGGGAAGGAGTCGCCACCCGCAAGAGTCTAGAGAAGGCCCCCTGAAGAGTGGTGATCGTAGAGTCCAATAATAACTGAGAACCCAAAGCTGAGTATTTAGGATTAAGGCAGGATAAATATTTGGCCACCAGGAACTCCTGCCTCTGCTGGAGAGTAACCTCGATATCGGATGAAGCAGGATGATACTGACAGAGTTCGTCCCATTTGCCTTGCAACAAGGCATATGTTTCCTGGAAGGATCGATCGTCCTGTTGTAGGTTGATAATCTCTTCATAGAGACGGAGGACATGACTTAGGTTCTGTTTGGGGGCATAAGTGCTGGTTAGAAATTCCCAAGCAGATTTGGTGGTCTTCTGATACATAATAGTAGAAGCAACTTTGGTGTCCATGCTATGAAGTAATAGATTCAGGACAGCCATATCTGAACGACGCCAGGAGTCATAAGTAGGGTCAGTAGGAAGAGGAGCAGACTGAGTGAGATGATGCTCCTTTCCATGCGATCCCAGAAAAAGGTGAACTGATTGTGACCACAACTGAAAATTGGTACCATCAAACTTAATAATACTTGTGCCAAAGGTGGTGCCAGGTTTGAAATCCATATTAGAGGACACGGAATCCATAGAATATAGCAGTAAAAGAGCACTCAAATATCAAACTGAGCCGAAAACTGAAGAAATTAGTGCACCTTGGAGATTAAGTAAAGAGTAATTTCACCACCTTGGGTTAAGGTCCCACAGCAAGAGAAACTTTTGAGCGCCTGAAGCCTTGAGAAATCCAGCCGCCCCTTGATATGCAGCCTCGGTCACCACTGAAACACCTTCATCGCAAACAGTGGCGTGGGCATGACAAACGTCGACAAACGTCGGAGACAGGAGGTCAGACGGGAGGAAGCCGCTTGGCAAGACTTCAGCGGCGGAAGAGGAAGCCGCGAGCTGAAGACACAAAGCCGGAGGAAATGTCGCGATAAAGGAGCAGCGGCATCGAACCTGGCGGAAGGCGGCTTCGGCAATGGAAGAAAGCCAGGCGGTGGAGAAGAAACGAGAGACTTGCCTAGTCTCGCATCAAGGAAAACGAAAACGCGAGCAACCTTCTCGCGTGAGGAAGGCGGAAGTGGCGAGGACTTGGCGCATCCGCATCACACGGCCATGCCACGGCCGGTGAGAGCACGCGCCAAGCGCACGAAGCCGCCGACAAGTGCGCCTCTTCTCTTGGTTACAGATTAGAGCAGAGGAGAAGAAGACCACGCGGTGGAGACGGTGGCGACGAAGCGGTAGCAGCAGCGACGAATCAGCGGCAGCGGCGGCAGCAGAGTTGTAGCGGCGGATGGAGAGGTCGAACTTGCTCTGATACC